>CM060702.1:85338839-86056339 GCA_030686995.1 Artemisia argyi
TTACTGATTTTTTTAGGATCACTATCATGTGGATGAAACTGCATCAACTGGTATATGTGTTGTCTTTAGTATTGGGTAGTAATTTTTTTTTAACCTGAAGTTGCCTTTTGCCAAAACATACGCAATTGCAGATCATCTTTCATTCTATCTACAATTGCGACATTTAGCAAAATATTTTCATATCTTCTTATTTAATAAAAGGGAAGAATTTTTTACTGTAACAGGCTCAAATGTTGGACAACTAAGCACTGAAAAGTCCATAATTGTTAAGGGAAAGAAAAAAAAGGCCATGGAAGATCTTGATCTCTGTAACCCAATCTTTCTCCATATCATGTTTCCTATTTGGTCATATCTACAAGCTAAGGTAGTTAAATTGCTCACCTTCTTCTTTCTTCGACCAAGATCATCCAATGGCCACGTGAATTTTATGTATGTGTGGCCTTTTGTAATATTTAGTCACACAAATCATGTTTGTTTTGGGTATTTAGTCACATACAATTAAGCAAACAGTGACCAAAAGTGTTAATAAGTGTGACCATATGCTGTTTAAAGTGAAGAAATGTGTTTTTTTGGTGACTATTGTTCATCAAATGGTGACATAAATTTTTAGTTTGTATGGCATTTTGTGATATTTAGTCACACATCGAATTAAACAAAGAGTGATCAATAATGTTTGTATTGCTGCTGCTAGAGCAGAGTTACTACTGCTGTAACAAGTTATTACTGCTAGTATATATATATATATATATATATATATATATATATATATATAACAGAACGAAAATCAAAAAGCAATTCCAAATTGAATATAAATGAATCAAATAATATAAATGAATCAAAGAATATATAATTGTAATGTTGTACATAATCAAATACTCAACTACTATAATTTAAAGCCTTTTGACTCTTCGCCTTAGATTGTTTTTGAATGGAATCACCAGAGACATAATCAATTTTGCGCTTCGGTGGTACTTTTGGTCTAGAATTGTTGTCACTAATCTTTTGTATTTGAGTTGGTGTTGTAACCTGCAGTAAAAAGAAGATGCTTGTATTAAATGTTGAATTAAATATGAAGAAATATATATATATATATATATATATATATATATATATATATATATATATATATATATATATATATATATATATATATATATATGCAGGTTAAAAACACATGTATGTACCTCCTCATGATCAAGAACAACTTGAGCCTTTGACCATGCAAAGAAACCACATACGCCTTCCCTAACTGTTTTTAACCCATTATTCCATACGTCCGGTATTTATGTTGCATCCACTAACAATTGCTCAATTAAGACTCTATAGCAATCATTTGAGAGTGGTTGGTTATGCAGCATTTGTTTTCCTTGAGTCTTGTATATGGTACCTAAAGCAACAATATTTGTTTTCTTTTAGTGCCATAGTTTGTACTTGATTATCTTAAAAAAAGAATTTTTGCATGTATATATCAAAAACTATTTAAAGAAATTAATAACAAGAAACATGTTGAAATACATACTGCTGGTAGTGCTTGTATTGTTGGAGACACATTATCCTGCGATAGGGAAGCTGGACACCCGTTTCGTCATGACTTACCCATTTTCTTCGGTCCGACATTTATAACAGGTTCCTATACGTATATATAAAGCACGGTACATTATTTAAAAAAAAAAAGAAATAACAAGAAACATGTTGAAATACATACTTTTGGTTGTTCTTGTGTTGGAGACCCATCTCCTTGCGATTGAGAATCTGCAGACTCGTTTTGTTCTGACTTAGGTGTTTTCTTAATTCTGACATTTTTATCTTCCAATGATCTAATCTCATTTTTATCTTCCAATGATCTAATAAACATCAAGTGCATACACATGTAAAGTTAAACCGAGATAATCGCCTCTCAATTTGTAAAACAAACATTATGTAACCTTACCATTTTATCTTTCACGTAAACATATCCACCTCGTCCCATTTTATGCTAATACAAATTTTTGGAACGCGACATTTTAGCTTTATATGATGTCTCCTAAAAGCACAAAATCATAAGGCATTTAGATGCGGTTACGCTGCGAACTCAAAATTATGAACTGACATATAGACTTAAATAAAGATGACTAATTAAAACCTTGTATGTATCCCTGGTCGTGTAGTTTACAAACTTAACCCATTGTTCTGATGTCACAATTGCAGTATACTTGTCTGGGAGTTAATTCATTTTTGAAGGTCTATCTAGGTTAGGCAATATATATTTTTCCCGAGTTTCATTCTGAAATTGCCTAGCAGTTGACCAAGACGATTCCTTACAACCTTTTTGAATGTCACGTCAACATAAAATTATCGCTGGAAAGATTAACACAATGTTGTTAATTAGTTGCACATAATTGATAAATTAAATTTATGTAGTACTGGGTGAAAAATTAGTATATATGTAATGTGATTTCATCCCATAATATTTGTCTTGATTCTTTATCCAGCTTCTTCCAGGATAGAACCTTCAAGCCTATGTGCTCACGAACCAGATCTCCTAAAAAAGTCGAAAACAGTGCTCTGGTTAACCCTGGTACCCTATTCAATGCATCGAAGGTTACCATGTGCTTTATTTGACCATGTTTGCCATATTGACGGTAGAACTTAGCTAGCCTGGTTATGCCGCTCTGTGGTTGACCTAATTGGTTGGTTACAGACGCATCTTCCTCTTTAGATGAATCATATGTCTCATCCACATATTGTATGTGGTTAATATTAGCTTCATTATCAGAATTAACCAAAAGATCATGATAAACGTTTTTAATAATTTCCATGACTCTTGAGTAATGGTGATTGAAGATTTGATTTTTGTATTTTGGTTGCAGTGTTTATTTTAGGAAATAAAACAGTATTTTTTCATGAATATGGGCTCTTATTTTTGTTGACTACCATTTAATTAGGTGATTTAAAAATTTTGGATGAAATTTTGGCTACAAATTCTATTAAATTATTTTCAAAAAATTTCGTTTATGAATACAAACTGCTTTTTTTTTCTCTCCAAGATTGACGATTGAGTTTCAATTCAGGCGGCGTTTCTTTCATAAAACCTAGGAGAGTACTCCTTCATTTAAACTATGAATATAAATTATGTTTTCTCCAAGATTGATGATGATAAATAATGTTTAAAAATGGCAAAACTAAGTCCTCCTTCCTTTAAACTATGACTATAAATTAGGGCTGTTGATCGGTTCGGTTATTGGGTTGTTTGATGAGGCGAAAAATGTACCGCTTTTAAGGGGTCATTTATGCCAAAATTCGAGATTATTTGATCAGTTATTGCCATAAATCGTTACTTTTGTCATTTAAGGTACTTTTGGAGAGAAATCTGGAAAAGGAAGCGTTTTGGACGTTTTTGGAGCATAAAAATGAAAAAAATGGCAAAGTCTCAAATTTCTTGCTGGGAACAGTACATGACGACATCAAGCAATAACACATGACGGCATCAAAAGTGACAAAAGAGGTTGATGTGGAAATTATAACGTGACGGCCCAGAACATTTTCTATATATATTTTTCCAATTTTTCATTGTAAAGTGTGGAACAAGTTGTGCACAAACCCTAGGTCGAATTTCCTTCATATTGAAGGGGTTTCAAACCTATCTTTCTTCCATGTTTTAATTAAGATAACTTCTCCAATAATTATTCAATATGTCTATGTATTGTTTGATTCTATCTTATGTTTATCTTTCTTTTAACATGTTAGGCTAGGCTTTTATTGTATTTGCTTAGATGTAGTGAAGCCTAGATGTTGAGTTTTGGTTGATTGTTTGTCTATAATTGTTACGGATGATTTTATTCAACGTTAGGCTTAAGAAAACTGGCAGACTTCCATTGGTAACTTGCTTGAACGTCTTAAGAAACATGATCGGAGGTGTACTATGATTTTTGGTTGTATTTAATGCATAAGTGAATTCTAATGATCCCATGTTAGGAGCTTCTAATCGGCTCGACATAGGAGTGAAGTATGATCTTATAGAGTCAGGGAGTATTGTACACGGCCCTACGACTAGTACTAAGGAATATAACCCGGCATCCATGCAATTGTAACACTCTAATCAACCTTTAAAAGATATCTAGGGAGTAATGAAATCTAAGTAAACACAACTTTTCTCATTATTGTTTCCACCACATTAGTATATTATATTAGTTTAATTTTCATTTCTTTTATTTTATTTTGATTGCATATTTAGTTAATTGGGTTAGTTGGCTAGCAACTAATTCCACCCACTCCTTCAAACCCGAGATTCTACTTGCTTTCCATGAAATATAAAAATACAAAAAGAATCATCCCTCACCTCTAGACCTAGTTTAGTAGGCTTTCTAATCCTAGCGACACTATTCCTGAGTTGAACGATCAATCCTCCAGTACTTGTCACTATACTATACTACAACGATCAGGTACACTGCCTGGTGGGAGTTGTAAGCCTCTCAAGATCCCTTGAGAGGTAAAACCTGTTGCGAGGGAGTAATTCCCACGTATCAAGTTTTTGGCGCCGCAGCCCCTGTAATAGTTATTGTCTAGGTTAGAATTTCTTTTTATTAGGTCTACTTGCTAGATTCCTTTCTTGTAAGATTTTTTTTTTTTTTTTTTTTTTAGGTTTTCTTTAGTCTATCTTATTTCTTCGTTTCTTTGTTCGTAACCATTACCATCTGACATCATGGAAGGTGGTAATATCTTTGATCTCATCAACCCACCACAAAAAAACCACCCACAAAATCCAACATTAGCAAACCAACCTCCTAGACCCCAAACTTTAGGATAGTATTCCCGTCCTAGACACCAAGGCTATCAAAACACCATTGAGCTCACTCAAGGAGCCAATGTCGCCCCCTTGCGATCCGACACCATCCGGTTGGTGCAAAGCGGATTTGCATTCCATGGACTTCGTTCCGAAGATCCTAATCAATATCTCAAGGATTTCCTAAAAATCGTAGATTCCATAGACCTTGATGTTCCACTAGAGAGTCGACCCGATTACGTCTATTCCAATTCTCTCTACGTGATCAAGCTAGTCAATGGCTTAAACGTTTTCCCGCGGGATCGATCACCTCATGGGATGATCTCACTTCTCGTTTCCTTGATCAATTTTTCCCACCGGGGAGACCTACCAAGCTTAGAAATGATATCTTGATGTTCCAACAACGTCAAGGTGAAATTCTATATGAATCATGGACTCGTTTCAAGGACTTACTCCAAAAAGTCCCTCATCATGGCATAGATCTTTGGTTCCAAGTCCAAATCTTCTATGACCATATCGATCTCTCCACAAGGCGAACCATTGACCAATCGGCCGGTGGAAAGCTACGTGATCTAAGTGCGGAAGAATCATGGGAACTCATAGAAGACCTTGCTCTCTATGACAACGAAAATTGGAACGATACCCGTGATTTGAACAAAACGGTCAAGGCAATGTCTTTGCCTTCGAACAATTCTAGCACTCCCGACCGTTGGATCATGGAACTTGAAGACTAAGTCAAGTTTCTCATGAAATGCTATGAAGCTCCTAAGCCTTCAAGCCAAGTGAACAAAATCACTTCTTCATGCGAATTATGTAGAGGTCCCCATGAAACTTGTGATTGCGTGGAACTCCCCGGACAAGCTTTTGCGGATTACGCATCCTCGCGTACCGATGAAGCGGGAGACAAGTGGTACACTTTCAAACCCGAGCCAAACCCTTACGGTGATTCCTACAACCCTTCTTGGAAAAATCACCCGAACCTTAGGTGGAAACAAAACCAAAACATGCCCCAAAACAATTCTTCCAATCCACCTAATTGTTACCAACCAAACGGTCTACCTCTAACCGTACTTTCAACAACAATCCTTCCAATAACTATGGTAGTACCTATAATCTAGAAGGATTGATGTCCAAGTTTATGGCATCTCAAGAAGGTCGCATATCTAAGTTTAAAACCGATTTCAAACAAAAGCAAAGTGAGATGACCAATAAAATCAACACATTGTTGAAAGTTCTCAATGATCAAGAAATGAGAGCACTCCCAAGCGACACGGTCAAGAACCCGAAACTAAACGTTAATGCCATATCATCAGTTTCGTCACCTACTTCTTGTCCACAATACTATTCGGTCAAAGCAATAAGCACGTGTTTCAAGCAAACCCAAATACTTCAAAAGGACCAATTGAATAAAACATCTGATATTAAACCGTTCAATAACATAGTTGAAACACCTCCTACACAAGTCCTTGACGATGAATTCAAGGAGCTCTACCTTGAACGCCCCGTCATTGATGTCCTAGCCCGTGCCCCCTACTATAGTGCCCTCCTAGAAATATATGAGAAACATAAATTGGGTAAAAATGGGACCGCCTTCATTCAAAACAAGTTGCCTAAGAAGCTTGATGATCCGTGTATATTTGTTTTGCCTTGTAAGATAGGAAAATCTGAAGCTTTCGACACACTAGCCGACTTAGGATCAAGCCTCAACTTGATTCCCTTATCCCTTTTCACCACTCTTAAGCTAGGAAAGTTAGAGGAGACGAAATTAATAATTGGTCTAGCGGATGGAAGTGTTGCTCACCCGGTTGGAATGATCAAGGATGTAGTAGTTCACGTAGGAAGATTGACTATCTTAGCGGATTTTCACGTCCTAGATATGGTTAGTGATACTACATGCCCATTGTTAGTAGGAAGAGGATTTTTAGCAACTGCTAGTGCCATGATAGATTGTAAGGAGTCTAAGATAGCGGTGGGAGATCGTGAGACTTGGTCGGTTTAAGAAGCATAGCTATGATTGTGAGGACGAACCAACACCACATTGGGTAGGGATGAATAGGAGACCATCTAGATATGGACCTTGGATAGAAAGGAAATTTATAGGACCTCAACGTCCATTCTATCTAGAAAAAGATTTCATTGATAAGACACATTCGGTGGAACAACTCATAGCTAGAGATGAGGAACTAAACCCCCTTGAGGACCCCCGAGTCTTTAGGAAAATGATTAAGTTCTTAAGCGTAATGCCTATCAACCTAGAGATGAACAAGTGGAAAAGGGAAGGGGTTAAGTGTAAATGGAATTGGGACAAGCCACCTAAGGAAGGTGACGGATCATGGCATATAAAGATGATTCTATATGATCCGGATGGAGAAAAGTTTGAGAAGTCATACCGTACAAAGAAAACCGATAGGAAATTGAAACCTAAGTTTGATCCCAAGGATGTCCTCGACGAGGAGCTCAGACATATAGGATAACCCATGACCTTGAGTCTAGCTACAAGACTCGTAAATAAAGAAAATCGCTTCTTGGGAGGCAACCCATGTTTTGTGTGTTTTTATTTGTTTGATTTTATTTGTTTCCATATGCACGTTTAATTTTTATTGTTGGTAGACCACGTTTCAAACTAAATTGTAAAAATGCTTTATTTTGATTTTAACTTCGTCTTAATTACATATAAAGGTATTTTGCAAAAGCTAAGTGTAAGGGGAAACCCAAATTTGTTTATAAGAACGAAAATGATCATAATTCGCCACAATATTAAATGAGCATGTATATTTGTAATTGTTAGAGTCAAATGCTTGTATCGAGTCATAATGATGTTTTGAAGGATTTTCCAGAAAATAAGCCATAAGTTTTTCCAGAAATTTTCCGGAAACTTAACGTAAGATTTTTCCAGCAACATTCGGACGGCGTTAGGAGTTACAACTTGACGACGTCAGGTGCCAAAACTCTAAAAACTTTTGTGAGTTTTGTTTATACCGGAGTCTTAAAGTTTTTGTCAATTCTTTAGTTTTGTAAACTCCAGGAAATCTGCAAACATTCATTCCACAAGCATTATGTCTTAAATTGTTTTCTAGGATTTGTTAGTATATATAGATTGCCGCCGATTTTACGCGAGGTTGCCTTGATTGTTTTCTCAGGTTTAACAGGTTATATATGACAAGAAGATGATTTATATTTCTGGAGGGAAGCTTTGAACGCTTATTTTCTTGGAGGAAGATCTAACCTTGGTGACACACTATTCACACCGAACGAATCAGGGGAGTATTTGTTTTCATTCTTTTACATTCTTTAATTGAACATTGGGGACAATGTTCAGTCTAATTGTAAGGGGAGGGTAAATGATGATACTTTATAGGATATAATTGCACTTGAGTTTGTTTGTTTGATTGTAGGTGTGTAATAAAACTAAGAGAAATACTTGTTAGTGTAATTTTAGCGCCAAATTAAATTTTTTTTACAACATTTAGGAGTGAAACTTTAGCCTTAACAAGTGTCTCATGGATAGGAGTTGTATAACTAGCACAAAATCGTACCATTCAGAAAAATTTTTCACCCAAATATGTGAGGTTCTCCTTTAGATTTGATAGGAAAAGCATTCATTATTAGTGCTTATGAGTGTACCGGTAGCATTTTGATTCTAGAACTTGCGTTAGTGATGCATCCCGAGACCGCTAGTGAGACTACATTCGTGTAGTAGGATTTACTACATGATAAGAGGCATTAGGATCACCCTTGTGTTAAACCCGTATCATAATTACTTGACCATTTAAGTCATATGACTTGACTAGTAAAGTCAATTAATTTTTCCCACACCTTAGCGTTGTACTCATTTTTAGTACACGAAACCCCTAGTACACCCCTCTGAGCCTATTTTTTTGTTTCTAACTTTAAGCATTTTACTTAAAGAAAGAATTTGTTACAACCCACCCAAATGTGCAACCAAATCGCCTTAGCCTTCCGTGTATGCACTCATCTTTAGTGAATTATTGTTATTTGTTTAAACCCTTAGTTAATTGTCTAATTCATTACATGGTTGCTAAGTTGAGTCATATCATGTACATATTATTTTGGGACGATTGTGACTCATGCGTAAAGTACTTGTGTTTTGGAGTAATGGGGAAGAACATCATATATTACTCCCATATGCGCGTTAATCTTAAAAACTACTCCAAGTATTTTGATTATCTTGATTCGAGTCATTAGATTAGTTTATTGTAAAGTTTGTAAAAATTCAAGTGTAAGGGGAACATACATTCCCTATGATGTATTATTTTGCATGGTAGGGTAAGAGTGTATTCAACAAAAAAAATAAAAAATAAAAAAAAATAAAAATTGAAAAAATTAAGAAAAAAAAAGAAAAAATAGAAAAAGAAAAAAAAAAGAAAATAACATACGGACTACCATCCCGTTTCATTCTATGTTTGTTTTATGTTTTTGTTATTTTTGATTTATTAGCTTAGTTCGAGTCGAGTCTTGGCTTAGCAACGCCATATTGTACATGTAATTAACGAAGATGATTAACTCGCCACCAGTAAATATTGCCTTTATCCATCAAAACCGTGTATTCCATATCCCTACACCTAACGTTATAACCCTTTAAAAGACCTCTTTGATAGTTTATCCTAGGTGCTTAGGCCAAGTGGTAGAGGTTTGATCCTTTCTCAAGCCTATGGTAATCTATTTGCTATGACAGGTAGTGAGAGATGTTTTCCATTTCCATATTGAGATATATACTTTATTACACCCGAGAGATGTGAGTATCTAAACACTATTTGTGAGGTGCTAGTGTATCACCTCCGTGCTTGTCTTTGGTTTTTAGTGGAATGATTATTTGTTGTAATTACTTTTATATTATTGTTAAATGACCCCTAACTTGTATTTTGATTAGAATAAAAGCGCATTTGCTTGAGGACAAGCAAATCTCAAGTGTAAGGGTATTTGATGAGGCAAAAAGTGTACCGCTTTTAAGGGGTCATTTAAGCCGAATTCGAGATTATTTGATCAAATATTGCCCTAAATCGTTCCTTTTGTCATTTTAGGTAATTTTGGAGAGAAATCTGGAAAAGGAAGCATTTTGAACGTTTTTGGAGTATAAAAGTGAAGAAAACGGCAAAGTCTCAATTTTCCTTGCTAGAACAATACCTGAAGACGTCAAGACTCTCCACATGACTGCGTCAAGAGTTACAAAAGAGGTAGAAGTGGAAAATACACGTTACGATCCAGAGAGTTTGTAAGGGGAGGGTAAATGACGATACCTTATAAGATACAATTGCACTTGAGTTTGTTTGTTTGATGGTAGGTGTGTAATAAAACTAAGAGAAATACGTGTTAGTGTAATGTTTGCGCCAAATTTAAAATTTTTTACAACATTTAGGAGTGAAACTTTAGCCTTAACAAGCGTCTCATGGATAGTAGTTGTATGACTAGCACAAAATCGTACCATTTAGAAAAATTTTCCACCCAAATATGTGAGGTTCGCCTTTAGATTTGATAGGAAAAGCATTCATTATTAGTGCTTATGAGTGTACCGGTAGCATTTAGATTCTAGAACTTGCGTTAGTGATGCATCCCGAGACCGCTAGTGAGACTACATTCGTGTAGTAGGATTTACTACATGTTAAGAGGCATTAGGATCACCCTCGTGTTTAAACCCGTATCATAATTACTTGACCATTTAAGTCATATTACTTGACTAGTAAAGTCAATTAATTCTCCCACACCTTAGCGTTGTACTCATTTTTAGTACACGATACCCCTAGTACACCCCTCCGAGCCTAACTTTTCGTTTCTAACTTTAAACATCTTACTTAAAGGAAGAATTTGTTACAGCCCACCTAAATGTGCAACCAAATCGCCTTAGCCTTCCTTGTATGCACTCATATTTAGTGCATTATTGTCACATGTTTAAACCCTTAGTTAATTATCTAAGTCGAGTCATATCTTGTAAATATTGTTTTGGGATGATTGGCACTCATGGGGAAAGTACTAGTGTTAAGGAGTAACGGGGAAGAACATCAAATTATTACACCCATATGTGCGTTAATCTTAAAAAGTACTCCAAGTGTTTTGATTATCTTGATTCGAGTCATTAGAGTAGTTTATTGTAAAGTATGTAAAAATTCAAGTGTAAGGGGAATGTACATTCCCTATGATATATTATTTTGGATAGTAGGGTAAAAGTGTATGCAAAAAAAAAAAAAAAAAAAAAAAAAAAAGAAAATCGAAAAAAGAAAGAAAAAAAAAAGAAAGAAAATAGAAAAAGAAAAGAGAAAAACATACGGACTACCATCTCGTTTCATTATATGTTTGTTTTAAGTTTTTGTTATTTTTTATTTATTAGCTTAAGTCGAGTCGATTCTTGGCTTAGCAATGCCATTTTGTACATGTAATTAACCAAGATGATTAACTCGCCACTAGTAAATATTGTCTTTATCTAACAAAACCGTGTTTTCCATATCCCTACACCTAACGTTATAACCCTTTAAAAGACCTCTTTGATAGTTTATCCTAGGTGCTTACGCCAAGTGGTGGAGGTTTGATCCTTTCCTAAGCCTATGGTAATCTATTTGCTATGACAGGTAGTGAGAGATGTTTTCCATTTCCATATTGTGATATATACTTCATTACACCCGAGAGATGTGAGTATCTAAACACTATTTGTGAGGTGCTAGTGTATGACCTCCGTCCTTGTTTTTGGTTTTTAGTGGAACGATTATTTGTTGTAATTACTTTTATATTAGTGTTAAATGACACCTAACTTGTATTTTGATTAGAATAAAAGCGCATTTGCTTGAGGACAAGCAAATCTCAAGTGTAATGGTATTTGATGAGGCGAAAAGTGTACCGCTTTTAAGGGGTCATTTAAGCCCGAATTCGAGATTATTTGATCAAATATTGCCCTAAATCGTTCCTTTTGTCATTTTAGGTACTTTTGAAGAGAAATCTGGAAAAGGAAGCGTTTTGGATGTTTTTGGAGCATAAAAGTGAAGAAAACGGCAAAGCCTCAAATTCCTTGCTGGGAACAGTACCTGACGATGTCAATCAATAACACATGAAGGCGTCAAGAGTGACAAAATAGGTGGATGTGGAAATTATAACGTGACAGCCTAGAACATTTTCTTTGTTAATGGCTTGACGGCATCACCAAGGCCGTCAGGGTCCAAATACACGTGACGGCCCAGAGTAGATTTGTACGTGAAGGCGTCAGAAGTGGATCTAGGCAATACGAATTTCAATTTGCCGGCGAGTTGACGGCGTTAGAGGCTAATACATGACGCCGTTAGGATGCTATGTCTATATATATTTTTCCAATTTTTCATTGTAAAGTGTGGAACAAGTTGTGCACAAACCCTAGGTCGAATTTCCTGAATATTGAAGGGGTTTCAAACCCTTCTTTCTTCCATGTTTTAATAAAGATAAGTTCTCCAATAATCATTCAATATGTCTATGAATTGTTTGATTCTATCTTATGTTTATCTTTCTTTTAACATATTCGGCTAGGCTTTTATTGTGTTTGCTTAGATGTAGTGAAACCTAGATGTTGATTACTGGTTGATTGCTTGTCTATAATTGTTACGGATGATTGTATTTGATGTTAGGCTTAAGAAAACTGGCAGACATCCATTGGTAACTTGCTTGAACGTCTTAAGAAACATTATCGGAGGTGTACTACAATTTTTGGTTGTATTTAATGCATAAGTGAATTCTAATGATCCCATGTTAAGAGTTTCTAATCGGCTTGTCATAGGAGTGAAGTAGGATCTTATAGAGTTAGGGAATATTGTACACAACCTTACAACTAGTATTCAGGAATATAACCCGTCATCCATGCAATTGTAACAAGCTAATCAACCGGTAAAATATATCTAGGGAGTAATGAAATCTAAGTAAACACAACTTTTCTCATTATTGTTTCCACCACATTAGTATATTATATTAGTTTAATTTTCATTTCTTTTATTTTATTTTGATTGCATCTTTAGTTAATTGGGTTAGTTGGCTAGCAACTAATTCTGCCCACTCCTTCAAACCCGAGATTTTACTTGCTTTCCATAAAATATAAAAATACAAAATGAATCATCCCTCACCTCTAGACCTAGTTTAGTAGGCTTTCTAATCCTAGCGACACTATTCCTGAGTTGAACGATCAATCCCCCGGTACTTGTCACTATACTATACTACAACGATCAGGTACACTGCCTGGTGGGGGTTGTAAGATTCTCAAGATCCCTTGAGAGGTAAAACCTGTTGCGAGGGTGCAATTCCCACGTATCATTGTTCGATTAGTTCGGTTTCATTAAAGCAGTTATATTTGTATTCGGGTCACTAAACATAAAAACGTGTAAAAACAAACAAAAATGGCTAAAAATGGATCGAAAATGGACTAAACGTGTAAATCGGGTTGTTCGACTAGTTCAATTTCATTAAATAAGTTATATTTTTATTCGGGTCATTAAACACAAAGACGTGTAAAAACAAATAAAAATGGCTAAAAACGAATATATGTAAACGAACGGACCAAACCGGACGAAAACGTGTAAGAACATAAGAAAATGTATGAAACATAAGAAAATGTATAATAATTTGTAAAATAGACGAAACCATATTAAAATGGAGGAAAACGTCTAAAGTAGATGAAAACGGACTAAAACATGAAAAACCGGAGAAAAATGTGTACAAAACTCAGAAAACGGCAAAAATCGTTTAGAAACGACTAAAACAGACGAAAATGCACAAGGGTCGGGTTACCATGCGGTTCATGAAATGTTCACTTAGTAAATAAACGAACGTAAATGAACTTTTACTAAATGGTTCATGATCCATCACACACTAAACTTTAGACACACATATTAACTACTTACGTGACCATATGTTTCGAATTTTCGTTACACTTAATCATGTTTCTATGGTATCGTGTGACCATATATGACATTTGGTCACACTCTTCAAGTGTGTGACATATATTTGTCACTTTTAAATGCATATCGTGACTAACACTTCAAACTTACTTTTCAGTTGTCACACATTTCAAATTCATACATGTCTAAATATTCAGCAAAGAATAGCAGTCATGTTTAAATAATGTGTGACAAACTTGACTATATAATTTAGCCACATACACAATTACTTCATGTGACCATATATCTATGTTGGTTACACTGTTCAATTGGGCGACACATATTTGTCACATATTTAAATCTATAGTGTGAGTAATGTTTAAAGCTGATTTGTATCTGTCACACGTCCTGAATTAAAAGTGACTAAATAATCGAAAATTATTTACTAGTTACCCTCTCGTTACATAAATACACAGATGTGTGACATATATTTTCTAAAATGGTCACACAAGTCAGATCAAGCGTGGCTGTTTATTTTATTCTCGTACATTTAGTCACGTAAATATGTTACCGTATGATAGTTCAAAATCGAGCATGTGTGACAAAAGGCCATATCTGTACTATTGAACCTTTAGTTAGTAGCTCTCCGACCTTATTCCAACCAAAGGGTATTCCACATCTTCATTCACACAAAATCCTAAAAAACCTCTTGTTACTTGCATGTCATCTTCCTTAGTGAACAAACAAAACTAAGTTAAAACTTGTCACATTTTCCGCTCAACACATCTTCCAAGTTCAAATAGTTACTCTGTCTGTCCCTACAATATCCTTATCTGTTCTCTTAATGAGGAAGAGTATGCCAGTCATTTGAGAATAATCCTTGAATTACTCGGGAAAGAGAAACTTTATGCAAAGTTCTCTAAGTGTGATTTTTGGATTAGCGTCGTGCTATTTCTCAGACACTTGATAGGTAATCAAGTAATTCATGTCGATCCTGCCAAAATAGAAGCCATTAGGAATTGGCCATCTCCCACGACAATTCGAGTAGTATAGCCCTAGATCCTTGTCGAGTTCCGTTTCTAGTCGAGAAACCCTAAAACCCACGTTAGGACTTCCCATGACCAAGTAAGCTTAATATTTAATTCTAGTAGCCTTAGTACTGACCTAGGATAGTTATGATATGCCTTAGAACCCCTAGGAATCTAAGCTAGAGCCTTGATCATTTTCTTTTACAACTTTCCATTTTGAAACCCTAGTTTTGGTCGAATTGATGTTTATGTGTTATAATGACTTATCTTGTGATACATGTTAGTTTAGGTAACTTAGATAAACTAATATTAGTTATACATAAGCTAGGAAACTCTTTTGTTGCATAAAAACATAGTTTTCATGATTTTAGGACTAGTTTTGCAATAGTTTTCATGCACAAGGGTATATATATGGTAACTTTCTGAAAATATTAATCCTAGGGACTATTTTTGAGATTTCATGGAAGTATTAAGTACAAGGACCCCTTTTGCAAAGTTCTAAAACTTTAGGATAGAAAGTAAAACAAGTTATAAACTTACAAGGACTAGTTTTGCAAATTTTATTAAGTTAAGGGTATAAAAGTAAATATTGAAAGTTAATATAATTTAAGGATCATTTCTGTCATTTCTATACAATATATAAGGATAGGGACTAAATATGTGAAATCTAGAGAGTTAAAGGTTTATTATTATTATTATTATATATATATATATATATATATATTGTTAATACAAATATCGCTTAAAAACATTATTTATATTTAACGATCTTTGCTAAGTTTTGTTAATGACAAATTATGAACTTTGCTTATAGAAAAACATCACTTTAGTTTTTAAGTCTTGTATAACTAAATTTTACATTTCATCTTAAACATAACATTATTTTTATTTCTTAAATAAGAAAGTGTCACATCACATCAATAAGCATTTATAGTAAGTTTATGTGTTTGACTATCCGTAAGCTCTTACACATTTTGGAAGCATTCCATGTTGATTCAATGTGTGGTTGACCAAGTAATAACTTGATGTGACTTTGGTTGGTTTGGAAAGATTTATGGCACGTTTGTCTGTCAGTCCTGGCAGAACCCTCAGGGTACATGGAGAATGGGTTCCGCCGGATCCGCCAGACTTCTGGTTTGTTTTGCTATAAATACCAAGCCACTTGCTAGTTTTTACCCATCACTTTAGGATATATATTTCACATATTCTCTAATCTAACTCAGTAACATTTGACTTGTGTGATTCTCTTATGTAGCAAAGTAGTTCACAAGTTCATCCAAGAAGTTACAAGTTTTAACTCAAAAGTTGCAAGACTTTTTAGCTTTGTTATGTATGAACTTTGGTAGTTTATACTTCATTTGAATCTTGTGTAGAAGTGATCGGTTAGTATTTTAGGCCTTAAAATACATAGTGTGACGGGAGTTGTTGTACCCTTGTAAAAGAACTATCGGGAGTGGTTGTACCCTTGTAAAAGGACTCGACATCTAGCTTGGTGTCGGAAATAGTGGATAGGCGACGTTAGGTTGGTTCTACCTTGAACTAGGACCGGTATCTAGCTTTGTACCGGATAAAGTGTAAGCGAAGATTATAAAGGTTTCTCCACCCGTGAATGGAGCTTGTTGACTAGTTCTTGAAACTCTCAAGTTGGAAACTCGGGGCGTGGATGTAGGGCAAGGAAAAAGAGTCCTTGTTGCCGAACCACGATAAACAATCGTGTTGTGGTTTGATC
Organism: Artemisia argyi; assembly: GCA_030686995.1. Taxonomy (NCBI): domain Eukaryota; kingdom Viridiplantae; phylum Streptophyta; class Magnoliopsida; order Asterales; family Asteraceae; genus Artemisia; species Artemisia argyi. Next base: position 85,355,199 of record CM060702.1, read on the forward strand.
GTTTCTTTCTTTACCTTTGCATATTACATATTGTCTTTATTTGAATCGTTAATTACATGTTATGCTTTTCAAAGATTAACAAGTAATTTGAGTTTATATCTTTAATCAAACGTAAAGTTTTTTTAAAGATAATTAAGCCAAAAAGCGGTAAACTATTCAACTACCCCTTCTAATTTTCCACAATTGGTATCAGAGCTACGTTACTCAAGATCTTTAAAATATATTGTATTTTAAAACTTGGATTGGTCCATGGATTTTGAAAATCTCAAAGAAGGGCAACTTATTCAAATGCCACCGCTATTTGAAAAAGAAAACCTCATTGAATGGAAAAGTAAATTTGAAAACTATGTGAAATCAATTGATCAAGATCTTTGGCACATTATTTCTATTGGTGATTTAAAGCCAACAAAAAACAAGTTTTGAAAATCAAAATGATTATCTCAAGTTTGATAAAAACACTAAAGCTAAGATAATGATTTATAAAGCTTTACCGAGAATTGAATATAAAAGAGTGTATTTTTGTCAAATGGCTAATGATATTTGGAAAAATATAATCAACTTTCATCAAGAAATATGTCAAGTCAAAGATGATCAATTCGATCTCACACATGAGTTAGAAGTCTTAGAAAACCTAATAGATAGACACTTAGTTGAAGTAAATATATGTGCTACTAGTTTAAATGTTTTAAATAAAGGTACAAGTGAAGATGATTACTTATGTCTAAGAGGACTCGCTTGCGAATCATGGATTGACACGGATGTAGATGAAGACGACTATCCGATTTGTGATTGTCAATTAGATAAAACAACAAGCAAGGTACAAGTTGAAACTGAACACTTTTGCTTTGACACATTTATCCTAGAGTTTTCTAAACTTGAAAATGAGTCTAAACTTTTATGTAACAAGGACCTAAAAACTATCTTTAACAATGAACATTCAAAATCTCCTATGAACAATCTTGAAAAAGAGATAATGTTAGAAGATAAAATGTCTAGACTTGAAAGCAATATTGAAATTGATCTACGATGCAAAATATGGCTAGAATACAAACATGAAATTAAAAGGCAAAATGAAAAAGGAAAAATGTTGGCTAAGTTTGAAGAAAGTTCAAAATCCCTTGAAAGATTATTGAGAAGTCAAAAATTATTCAGAGATAAAACCGGTTTAGGATTTCACTCAAATGCACCATCAACAAGTAAAGAGCAAGTAAAGTTTGTTAAGCCTAGAAGAGATATTTAGAAATATCTCAATCTCTAATAAAAGCTTATGATCTAAAAATATCATATTTTATGTTTATCTAATCTCTTTGGATTCATGAGTAATTGAGTTTCCAAGCCTTCCTTAATGACTAGATTAAACGCTTAATGATTATCTTCTTTTTAATCTATTCATGGAACTCAAAAGGTACACATTTCTTCAACTTACCTTTTATTGTCTCTTCTTGTTAAATTTAAGGTTTATCATGTGTAGGATTTGTTGTGCATACTCTATGTTGTTCTTTCTTTAGGTATTTATAACGTAGATTCGCTTCTCCTTATTTAAAGGATTTCTAAGTTATAATGAATAGGAGATATAAGGTGTTTTGCCTCTTTAAACTTTCGGGAAAAGACACGAGAAACTCTTGAGTGAGTCTCACTTAATACTTGTCTACAAGTGAGCTAACTAAGGATCTCCTAAGTGATTAAACAACCAACACTTTTGTGATGCTTGTAAATCTAGCAAAACCACAACATTTCATAGATGTTTGTAGTACAACGTCTTTTGACATTATAACTTATATTTTCAATTGTGTCTTAAATTCAACCACTATTTTGTTAATATTTCATATAAGACACACAAAGAAAAATAAATCATTTAAATACATTAGGATGATTGGGAGAAAATGATTTATAAACATCGAGGATTTGCACATCTAATTCGACCCATAGTGTTATGATGTTGTATCTCTTGGACATTTATACTCATAGTGTTTTAAGTAAATAAATCTAAAGAGTCGAGGATTCATTGAATTTAACATTTGATGAAAGACCAGCTCCTTCTAAGATATCATCTTTGGTAGATGATGACTTAGTCGAAATTCCAACATTGATAAGACAAGTAAGTTAAGATTAATAACAAGGAAGATGAACTATTAAAAATGAAAAACAACATCTTTTCGTCTTGTGTCAAACATTGAGTCAAGCACTATTGACATGGTCATAAAAACTTGAATCATGGGTCATAGTTGTGATTAAAACAAATTTGATAAAAATAGTTTTTGGACATTAGAGTAAAGTAACCATTAAAACAAAATAGATCTTTCAAAATAGAAAATAATGTAAATCTACGAAAGACTTTTTAACAACCTAAGCAAGCTCGAAAAGCAAGGAATAATCACTCAAAGACATTCCTAGTTATTCACAAGTTCACAACGATTAAGTCTTTTATGACTTATCAAGAATGAGATTAGTGAATACCTTCACAATGATTATGTCTTTTATGACTTATCAAGAATGAGATTAGTGAATCCGTAGGTAAAACTAGACACAGAGAAATGTTTGGAAGTTTACTTGTTCTCACAACAAATAGATCCAACATTATGTTTAGTGCCTGTCTATGTGCTCATTTTAGAGAATATCCTAAAACAACTCTTTCGGAAGAGCTTGTTTGGATACATCAAAAGGTACTACACAACTAGGATTATGGTATCCCAAAAAAATGGGAATAGAAACCATAGTATATGCCATATGGAATTATGTCGGTAATAAGTTGATAAGAAAAGCATAAGTAATACTTGCACATTTATACTTACTTACCCAATGATTCTCCATAATGCTTAAGGTTCTCAAATTAGTATCGGATGGAGAAGCACGTTAACAAGCTCCACTAGAACAAGAAAACTCGCGTCAACAATGGAATTCCTCTTATCAACATTTTTATCCCTTCAACAAAGGAAGAATCGACTTAAGCGACAATCCAATCCATTATGTTCTTAATTGACATATTGTGATCCATCATCATCGCCTTGGTAAAAATGTTCATTGAGGAACATCTCAACCAAGAAAGTCTTATACGATAACCATATTGTCGACGTCTTCACGAAACCTCTTGAATGAGAATCATTCATCCTCCCTAGACTTAGTTAAAGACTCATGAGACCTAAAACCTTAGTTTTGAACATTAGGATAAAACCACAAAAATCAAGACAAATCCTTTTTATTTTTTCCTCTGTTGTACCCACGGAACCTTGAGACCAATCGGGCGGAACCCTCCCTTTGGTTCCGCCTGGTCCGCCGAATCTGCATCATGTTTTATCTTAAATTCAAAACCAGACACCTCTTAACTCACTACTTCAACTTACAAACAGCTATCACTCAGTCACAAACACGTTACCACACGAAAATTAGGGCTCTTACTCACATCTCTTCCAATCCAATCAACTTTGTAAGTATTCTTATCATAATTGCATTTTCAATCAAAGTCTATCATTTTCATTTACATACATTAATAGAATCTTAGGGTTTATGCATAAACTTGTTGATTCATGTAAAACCTTGGTTGTAAACTAATCATAATTTCCTTTAGTTAGGAATTGTATCCTTTTTGTTATTATCATGATTTACCAAACACACCAAATTCATTGTCTTTCAAAAATCACTAGAACACCACCTTTCACCACATTGTTAAAACAAATAAAAAATGTCATTAAAACATCAATTGCATAATGTCTCTTGAATGCTAAAGGGAATACATAACTAATATGTATTTTCAGGTACATTCAAACGAAGCTATATTGAATTAGGAGCGTTTGGGTTATCTTTTGTTTTGTAACATAACTTGCATTACAAAATGTTTCAAGCCTTAAAATGAGTCAAGATAACCGCACCTCCACATTGTTTTCATATAGGCACACACTAGAACATCCACATTAAAAAAGTCATTAATTTAAACTTAAATTTTGTGTTTTCTAGGAATCAACATGCCTCCCGCAACATTCTCCGATTACATGGAAACTCTTAATTACTTACCCAAACACCATAGGACCAAAGGCCTTACTAAAGATCAAGTTGAAAGTTTTAAGGGTCTAGAAAAATGTTATGTTCATAAAGGAAGAACCATTGATCCATCCTTCCTAAAAGGAACATCCATTCGCCAAAACTTTGCTCTAATCAACTTTGATTTCCTCCTAGACATCGATGAGCAAATTTGTCCTAGGTTCATCTTAGAATTCTATGCAACCATAAGCCTTTCCTCAGATGACGATGGTTAGATATCATTAACCTTTACAACTAATCAAGTACCAAATATCATACCCTTGAAATATTTTGCAATAATTCTTGGTGTCCCTAATGTTGGTGCATGTCTCTACATGGATAAGTGGCCCCTTTCTAGTCTTGATTCCATTGAGCATTATCATCCATACGACAATCTTCTTACTTATAAGAAGTGTTGCAAAAATCGGCCTACAAGGCCGATTAATCGGCGATTACAAGCTGAACGGCCTTGGACCTTGGAGCGAATTACAAGGTAATCGGCCTTAGACCTTGGAATCGACGATTAATCGGCCAAAAATCGCTACACGGCACTTGGCCGCCTCAGGACCGATTCATGATTTTTGCAACATTGCTTATAAGGAAGAAATTCGTGAGCATCTCTTTGTTAGGACCTCAACAACTAGGAAGAATCGTTCGGGAAATGAGGTTGATAAGGACCCTTTTGGTATGGAACTCAATGAGCATAAACCACAATTTAAGAAATGGGAAGAAATTCTTAGAGCCAACGTTATTAGTTCCATAGGAAATAGAGATCATGTCAACACATGTGTTAGCTACATGCTCTATAGCATTTCCACCGGTCAACCTTTTAACTTAGCCTATTACCTAGCCAAAAGAATGGCCGACATATCCTTGGTAGGAACAACCGCTCTTCCTTATGGAATGTTTCTCACTCGCCTCTTTAGAGCAATCTCGCCCATTCCTCCTGACAATAATGGAATGTGCCTTGATTACTCTCTCGTTCCTCACATATTCGTCCCTCTAAGTGATACAAGAGTCTTCAAAGTTAAGGGCAAACGTACTCGCTCTCCTTCACCATCATCCTCATCATCCGATAAAAGCGATAACGATAAACTTCCTAACTCTAAGCTACTCCCTTTAGACTACCTTTAAGAACTTCCCGTCATTAGCAATGCATCCGAAGAGTTCAAGCAAACCAAAGGAATGTTTAAGTGCTTTGGAAGGTACCTAGGAAAGCTCAAGAAGAAAATAGAACGGCTGTAAGATATGTGTTTAAGGAGTGTTTGGCTTATGTAGCCTTTAGAACTTTGTACGTGTTCAACTATGTGATTTGCATTGCTTTTTACTTCCATGATTTGTTTTCTTCGTCAGACTATGTTTTGTATGAGCCTTTATGCATATTGACTATATTTGAGGTATTTGTCATATTTTCATGCTTATGGAAAATTTCACTAAGAATAGTGAAATTCGCTAGCCCCCGGTCAAAGTCTAATGGTATGCGTGTTTACATGTTCAATTTTTGCATTTTCTAACCAGATATGAATTATATTTTTGTTTTTAGGAATTTTCAAAAACTTTGAAAATCGTCTCGCGGGTCAAAACGTGGGACTGCCTTGTTTTTCAGGCCTTGCGGAACTGGCGGAACCCGTGTAAATTTCTGGAATTCTAGAAATAGCCCAACGGACCAGCCGGAACCCTCAGGAGGGTTCCGCCTGTGTTATCTCAGGGTTCCGCCAGTCACATGCATAAAATTTTTGTCATTTTTCTAAATTTCAAAATTTGTAAAATGTCAAATCTTTATCTTTAGTGAGAAACATCTTTCCTTACTTCCAATAGACATATTAGGACAACTCTCACCCACTAGAACAATTAGGAAGTCATTTCCCGCCAAAAATTCAAATTCAAACATAACTAACCCAAGGAACCCTTAAAAAGGATCCTTCGAACCCTTAGAACATTTTTCAACCAAATCACTTCCCATGATCACATAGCATTGAGTGCATAAGTTAGTCTTTCACTCCACCTAATTTCATTGGATTGACATTCAATGATTTGACATGTTCTTGGAAATATTCTATGCTGACATAAATAATGTCTAAAAACATTGTTAGCATGTAAACAATATCTCTATGTTTTGATAATTACAAAACATAAACTCATTAATCTAAAACTTGTGACGTAAACAAGTTTTTAGTGCTTAATATTTATCTTTGCATCCATATCACTTAAGGTATGAATAAACAAAGTGTTTATTGCATTTCATGATCAAAGGAAAATTTTCTAATCACTAGAATTTTTATATAATATATTAAACATTCTATATCTTTTACACAATTTCTTTTGGAATTAAAAGAATATGTTTAATTCATTATAAATATATGATTTCAAATTTCCAACCAACAATGGCAAATTTTATCCAGAAAAATTTCCCTCACAAAAGGACAAGAAAATCCAACGTTCAGGAGGGCGGCCCCCTTAATTATACTAGGCGGCCCCCTTAATCATTAAGGGGACCGGCCACGCTCCAGAACAGTAATTTTTCTCCCTATAAATACTGGTTCATCCCACATAATTTTCTCACCTTTTGCACTCCTAAACTTTCTGTTCTAGATCCCCATTTCTATTCTCTTAATCCTTTGATCATAAATACATAATTCTTTGTTTCAAAGTGATTCAAACATCAACCATTCAAGTGCAAGAGAAGAATACTTCTATCCTCCAAGACAAGAAGTATTACAACTTGTTGTGACCTCCACATCCAAGTTATTGGTGCATCATCAAGATTATTTACATAATTCTTTGTGAAGATTGTTGTGAATATTTGATTGTAGATAGTTGTGCTAGGTATATTGATTGTGTGATTAGTTAGTTGTTTGGTGTGAAGAAGAAAAGTTAGAAATTAGATTGTAGTGAAGAAGCTAGGTGTGAAGTTGTTAGTTGTGAAGTAAATTGGAGTGAAAAAGATAGGCGTGAAGTAGTTAGTTGTGAAGTAGATTGGTGTGAAGAAGTTGTGTAGAAGTTGTGATTTAGTTGTAAAGAAGTTGTGGTGTGTAAATTGGTGTGTAAGGTTTTCTCTGCCATAAGGGAGCTTGTTGATATAGTGAAGAAAACTCTAGAGTTAGGTGCTCGGGGAGTGGAGTAGGGCAAGGAAGGTGTCCTTGTAGCCAAACCACTATAAATCTCTTTGTCACACCCCCAAAATCGGGTCCAGTGAAAGCATACACGTAGCTGGGGTGTAACTCAATTGGTATCTCGACACATGTACAAAAATAGTTTTCACTTCAATCATTTAGAAAAAAATTGTTTAACCAAAAGTATTGGATTTACATCGTTAAAAATAGTGTGGAAGTAGGCCCTTAAAATAGTTAAAAACGGTCCCCAAATGAATATCAGAGTCTTCTATGACCATGCCTTGCCCTGCCAAAACCTCCAGTAGCGTGCCATAGCTTAATAACTGAAAATACATGCTAAAGTGTCAACACTAGGTTGGTGAGTTCATAGAGTCTTGTGAAAAAAAATGTTATGCATACGAATGAAGATTTCCCAGTAAAGACATCGTAAATCCACTTAGTTCCAAGTCCCGCCATAAGAGACTTGTAACCTGTGTGTTTACAATCCACTGCCAAATATGATTTAGTTATGTGAACAAAAGTAATACTTGTATCTAGATTCAAAGATAAGTTTAGCAATACCATTATATAAACAATTATTGGCAATGAGGCCATATAAACAAGTCTGACAATGTCGCCAGATAAACAATGATGACAATGAGGTCATATAAAATAAATCTGACAATGTCGGCATATAAACAATTTCGACAATCCTGACAATGTCGCCAGATAGATAAATCAGTCGAGTAGGGAAAACAGCAATATTACGTTTGACATCACAGCCAAGTGGGGAAACCACAATATTACGTTTGACATCACAGCCAAGTGGGGAAACCACAATACGTTTGACATCACAGCCAAGTGGGGAAACCACAATATTACGTTTGACATCACAGCCAAGTGGGGAAACCACAATATTACATTTGACATATTTGAACAATTGGTGACAATGAGGTCATATAAACAAGGATGACAAATCCCATGAAATGCAGGTAATCAAACATACCAATGAAATACAGGTAATCAAACATATCCATGAAATACAGGTATTCAAATATACCAATGAAATACAGGTAATCAAACATACCAATGAAATATAGATAATCAACCATGTAAAGCGAGTAATGCGTTTAAGTAAAATGAGCATGTATTCTCCCCCAAAGTGTTTACCAAAACAATTGAAAAAGTAGGGGCTATGACTCACCTGGAGCGATAGCTACGATGACAAAAGTGGATATACTGAAAATGAGGCACGATCTCTAACCGCAGCCTAATATGAATGACATGGTCTAATGTAAGAAATGAAATGATGTTACACATGCAAATACGTATGTTATCGATACCACTCGTGAAACTTGAAAATAACGTTTATCATTGAAAAATACATTTTTGACGTCTCGTTAAGTTAATAATCACTTTCCATGTAAATACGTTGAAACGGTACTCCACGATCCTCGTTTGGTGTTTTATCGGTAAATATAGTATTCTCGTCGTAAAATAACATTTTCATTACTTGAAAATATGCCCAAATTGGCCTCACAAAACTAGTCGCAAAATATTGTACGTTAAGTGTTAATGGTCAAGCTCAACATTTTTCAAAACCTTGCAACAATGTCTAGAAGTTATGTCATTTAACTTTTGACCATACGGGTCTCGGCGGTTAAGAAATATGGCTTTCAATGTCGTTACTTGAAAAATATAGTTTTCAACACTTAGCAACTTTTATTACCAAAAGCTGTCAATTTATTATAAGTTTTGTCGGGTTTCAAACATGTATATCTTGGTCGTTATAAGCTCGTTTTCTACGTTCTTTATATCCCCGGAATCATATTAATATATACTAATATATTTTCAGTAGTTTGGCTCCTATAGATTACGTCTAACGCCTCTTTTTGTCCGTCTAAAATCGTCCAACAGCACGTTATATTTTCAGAAAATAGTTTTCGTCGTTAAACTTGCAAAAATCATATCTCCTTCGTTATAAGCTCGTTTTAATCCGTTCTTTCACCCACGGCTTCGTTTTTGAAAGTATTTTTAAATATTTGGTCAAAAATTACCTACCATCTACTGATTTTCCCACATTTTCAAAATAAGGACAGTAGGTATATATATAGTTTCAAAAATCATGTCTAGGGTTCCAAACTAGTTTCAACTTCAACCAAAACACTTTCAATCACCACAAATCTAGTCTAATCTTACCATACACCTTCTTAGGGTGTCATGGGTTCCTAAACATCACCAATCTTGGTGGTTCTCTTGAAGTTACTAATAAAAATTATAGATCTAAGATTAAAGAGTATTATTGTATAAAGTGGTATATATAACATATATATTTACATGATCTACTACTATGACTTGAAAATACATCAAATGAAAGTATGAAAAGATTAAAAAGTTTACTTGAAGCTTACTTGAAGATTTGAGGTGATTTGAAGATGATTATGTTAAGAAACCTAAGGTTTTTACCACAAAACCCTAACTAGATCATAACTAGGACTTGATTAAACACTTGAACTTCAAAAATTTATGGATTCTTCCTTGGTTTCTTTCTTTGGCCGATCACATAGAGAGAAGGAAAAAGATGAGAGCTTTTCTAGTTTTCTTGAAGTATAGAAATGAAAGAAATGAAATGTAGATATTTTCTTATGGTCTTGGTCTTTGTTTAATAAGGTGTCACATGGAAGAAAAGTGGGAAGAGCGGGTGGGCTAATCAATGTTCTTGTCTAGGAAGTGTAATTATTACTTAGGTTTAAGTGTACATTGGGTGTTATCGGGTACCGAGTTAACTAAAAATAAATTGTGTCGAGTTGAAATAAAATATGAGGAAGTTGTAAAAATTATGAAATTACATTCTTGATGAGAATCGGGTGTTAAAATAATTATCGGGTTGAAATAACGCAAACCGACAGAGTAATAAGCTCCGGCCGTAAAATATAGCAATTGATTTGAAAACACCGGGTAAACTAATAATATAATTTTTATATTATTAAAATCAGTGTGAAAATATTTGAGGATCATAGTCAGGAGTATTGGGTATACTTTAGTAGTAAAAACTGAGTGGTAACGTTAATTACAAATTAAGCATACGTAAATTGAAATAATGCATATCCGCGCATGATCTAAAGTGTTGATGACGTTACTGATAATATGTAGACTACTCCAGTCTATATGACGTGCCCCTACTGATGATGCATAAATTCGCAGCTAAACCTAACTGGTTACGCGAATTTGAATACCCGTAAACTGGATTTACGAAATGATGAACGACAATCGTGAATAGTGATTTTCTTCCAGGAATGAATAGTGTCATATGAATAGTAAAATTTTCGAACGCTTCACGGAATCTCAAACTAACTCCGAAAACGATGAATAGTAAAATGATGAATAGTGATCGGTGAATAGTAATGATGAATAGTAACTCCCTGAGTTGAATAATGAAATTTTGACGTTTGAAAAAGGACCTGAAATTATGAGTTGTGACAGTCTTCCCCTATTTATACTGGTTCATCCCACAGAATTTTCTCACCTTTTGCACTCCTAAACTTTCTGTTCTAGATCCCATTTCTATTCTCTTAATCCTTTGATCATAAATACATAATTCTTTGTTTCAAAGTGATTCAAACATCATCTTTTCAAGTGCAAGAGAAGAATACTTCTATCCTCCAAGACAAGAAGTATTACAACTTGTTGTGACCTCCACATCCAAGTTGTTGGTGCATCATCAAGATTATTTACATAAATCTTTGTGAAGATTGTTGTGAATATTTGATTGTAGATAGTTGTGCTAGGTATATTGATTGTGTGATTAGTTAGTTGTTTGGTGTGAAGAAGAAAAGTTAGAAATTAGAGGTGTGAAGTTGTTAGTTATGAAGTAAATTGGTGTGAAGAAGATAGGCGTGAAGTAGTTAGTTGTGAAGTAGATTGGTGTGAAGAAGTTGTGTAGAGGTTGTGATTTAGTTGTGAAGAAGTTGTGGTGTGTAAATTGGTGTGTAAGGTTTTCTCCACCACAAGGGAGCTTGTTGATATTGATGAGGCGAAAAATGAACCACTTTTAGGGGGTCATTTAAGCCTGGAATTGAATTTATTTGATCAAATATTTCCCTAAATCGTTCCTTTTGTGATTTTAGGTACTTTGGGAGTGAAATCTGGAAAATGAAGCAATTCGGACGTTTTTGGAGCATAAAAGTGAAGAAAACGCCAAAGTCTTAATTTTCCTTGCTGAGAACAGTGTGTGACGGCGTCAAGAGTACTATCCTGACGGCGTCAAGAGTAAATTGCATGACGGCCCAGTGCAGACATGAAGGCGTCACAAGGAAGAGCGTCAAGAGTTAAACACGTGACGGCCTGGAAGAACCTAATACATGACGGCGTCAGATGTAGATCAAGGCAGTCCGAGAATTCTTTTGGCGGCAAGATGACGTCGTCACCCATTTGGTCTTGACGCCGTCAGCCTCAATTTCCTATATATTGTTTTCTAATTTTCATTCATTAGAGGAGAGAAGTTTTGGAGAAACCCTAAGGCCGAACCTATTACGAATTTTACAGGTTTTTCAAGGGTTTTCAGCCCTTGAACCCTTACATGTGTAATTGAGATAAGTGTTCTTCTAATTCAATCAATATGTCTATGTGTTGGTTGTCTATATCTTGTGCTTGTCTTAATTCCAATATGCTAGGCTAGATTTATCTTGTTGTTGCTTAGATCTAATGAAACCTAGATGTTGATTATGTGTTGATTACTTGTTTATGGTTGTATTGGATGAATGATTTCGATGTTAGGCTTAAGAAAACTGGCAGATCTCCAAATGGTAACATGCTTGAACGTCTTAGGAAACATGAACCGATGTGCACTAGGTTTTATTGGTTGTATTTAATGCATGAGTAAATTCTAATGATCCCATGTTAGGAGCTTCTTAGCCGGCTCGATATAGGAGTGAAGTAGGCACTCATAGGATTGGGGAGTTAAGTGCGCCACCCCATGAATGGTATTAAGGAATACAATCCGTCATCCACGCAACTATAACAAGTAATTAACGTGTAAAAGATATCTAGGGAGTAGTGAAATCTAAGTAAACACATTTCTCCACTTATTGCTCACAACCTTAGTTTAATTTAGTTTTATTTTCATTTTTAGTATTTTATTTTGATTGCATCTTTAGTATTGGGTTAGTTGACTCGCAACTAATTCTGTCCAAATCCTTAAAACCCGATATTTTTACTTGCTTTAAAAAAAATATAAAAATACAAAAATAATCATCCTTCATCTTTAGAACTATTATCTAGGTTTTCTAATCCTAGCGACACTATTCCTAGCTGAACGATCAATCCCCCGGTTCTTGTCACTATACTATACTACAACGATCAGGTACATTGCCTGGTGGGGGTTGTAAGCTTCTCGAGATCCCTCGACAGGTAAAGCCTGGTGCAATCCCTACGCATCAGATATAGTGAAGAAAACTCTTGAGTTAGGTGCTCGGGGAGTGGAGTAGGGCAAGGAAGGTGTCCTTGTAGCCGAACCACTATAAATCTCTTGTCTCGCGGTTCGATCTTTCCATCTCTTATTTATTTCATTACTTATCATTGCTATATCTTACTTATTGATAGTTGTTTATATTGTGCTAGACTTGAGATCACATATTATCGAATCTAAATTTTCAAAACTAAGAAAACACTAAAACTATCTTTTATAACGAATTAAAAAGACGTAAAATTATTCAACCCCCTTCTAGTTTTCCACATTCTAAATCATTAGAAACCTCAACATTTGTATGGTAGAACATCAAATCCAAACACCCCTTCCAACATCTCTTCCACTTTATAAATTTGACAATCTTGCAACACTTCAAATCATACCATCACCATCAAAATCCCTTCTCTTAAAGCTTCAAACCAGACCTTTGAAATGACTAAATCCAACACCTCATCCGAATCATCAAAATCCCTTAGAAAAACCGCTAGGATTAGTTTAAAACCTTGTTGCTTCAAAAAAACCATCAAATTAAGCTCATCATCATCAAGTGATGCATCACTTGACATTTCTTCACCTATCCAAGATTTCCTTAACCTTACTACCTCAACACCATCCTCAACACCTTGCATTACCAAAGTGATCACTATACAAGATTTGCTTAATCTTACTACTCCAACACCCTCTCCAAAGCATTGCAACACCAACATAGCCACTATTCCGCCACCAACTAGACCTTCAAGTGATTCAACATCACCTTCTCAACAAACTCAACCATCAAAAACTCCATCACCTCAATCTCCAACACTTACACCAATGGAACTTTTCCATACACCACCAACATCACCACTACGCTATTTGGAAAATTTAGAAGACCTATCACCTAAATCATCATGCCCTCCATCATTGTCACTCTTTGACATCATTGCTCAAATGGATACCCAAAAACAACCAAGTGAGCAATTAGATGATGAACCCCATCAACCATAATTGGTAGAACGTTTGTCTTACCGTTATGCTAGACCCTCAATTTTTCCACAAGATCAAGGTCATACACACCGACAATCATTTGTGTTTCCCATTTACAAAGACCTTCATGGTAATCCTTCCGGAGAACCAAGCTTCCGCCATTATGTTCAACAACAAGAACCACAACAACAAGATAAACAACAACAACAACAACAACAACAACAACAACAACAACAACAACAACAACCACAACAACAAGATAAAAAACAACAACAACAACCACAACAACAACAACCACCACAAGAACAACAACCACCACCACAAGAACATTCCCATCACTTTGAATCTCTATTTCCTTCTTATAAGAAAATAGAAGCATTATTATGGGAAAAATCTCCAAACACTAGTGAAGAACTCAACACTCATTTAAAACACCTTCATGCTTTCAAGAATATGGTTGACTCTCAAATCAACTATATTATGGTTTTACATACGGCGTTACACTCATCTAGTGAAGGATCCAAAAACACCTCCCAACCATCCACATTTCCTCCTTCAGGTTCAAATGATCCACCACCAACAAATCAAACCTCTCTTCCACCAAAATTTCCCCGCCATGATTGCGGACATTGCGAAAAAACCGCTCACATTAGTGAAAGTTGTCCAACGGAAATTTGCGAGCTAACCGAAGAAATGAGGTTCATCCTCAATCACATCTTGGAACATCTAGAGTCCTTGTCTCACCCACCTCAACTCTAGAGTCTCCAACAATTGGGACCCATTCATAATAACACCAAAAACACAAACCAACAAACCAAAAACGTTTCACTTCCACAACATTCAAAATGAAACCCGCTACATCCTCCAACACACATTTTCATCCTTAAACAACCTTAGCCTTGTTTTTGGAAAATGTTTCTCATTAAGGAAAATGATGGTTTTCTTTTATAGATGTAGGATTTTATGTTCTTAGTTTCTTTTTATTTTTCCTTTAAGAGGTAGGATGTTATCTTCCTAATTTCTTGTCTTTGACTTTCTAAAAGTAAAATTTTACATGAACTGAATTCCATTCTACTATAAGGTATCCATTATTTGTTGACCATTTAGGTATTGTGAGTAAACTATGCCTTGCTATGGTAGCATACATATATCTTTTGTTTTAGAAACTAACCTTCCTTTTTGTAGGATCATTATCCATGTATTCTTTCCTTGATACTCCATTTAGGGGAGTAATATTCAAGGAGGAGCATGAGAATTGCCTTATTCCGCTTCGCAACTCTTAATTGCGTTTTAGACAAAAAGAGCTTTCATGACTTGTTCTACACTTGTCTTGTGCAACAACTAACATTTTTTTTGTAGGTTCAAAATCCTTGTTTTCTATCTTGGCACTCCTTTTAGGGGGAGTATTGTCCAAGGGGGAGCACTTGCATCAGTTCGTTCCGCTCCTCTTCTTTTTGTTTCGACAAAAAAAGGGAGAATTTATATTAAGCTTGTTCTCTTCTCTTCTCTAACTCTTGCCTATCACATCAATCGAGTAAAACAAGTTTTAATACAAACTTTATAAGACTTAACACTAAAACTAGTGGCTTACTTATAAATAAAGTTTATGTTTTGTTATCAACAAAAAAGGGGAGATTGTTAGTACAAATATCGCCTAAAAACGTTATTTATATTTTACGATCTTTGCCAAGTTTTGTTAATGACATAGTATGAACTTTAGCTTATAGAAAAAACATCACTTTAGTTTTTAAGTCTTCTATAACTAGATTTTACATTTCATCTTAAACATAACATTGTTTTTATTTATTAAATAAGAAAGTGTCACATTACATCAATAAGCATTTATGGTAAGTTTATGTGTTTGACTATCCATAAGCTCTTACACATTTTGGAAGCATTCCATGTTGATTCAATGTGTGGTTGACCAAGTAATAACTTGATGTGACTTTGGTTGGTTTGAAAAGATTTATGGCAAGTTTGTCTGTCAATCCTGGCGGAACCCTTAGGGTACATGGGCGGAACCCATTCTAGGGTTCCGCCGGATCCGCCAGACTGCTGGTTTGTTTTGCTATAAATACCAAGCCACTTGCTAGTTTTTACCCATCACTTTAGGACATATATTTCACATATTCTCTCATCTAACTCAGTAACATTTGACTTGTGTGATTCTTTTATGTAGCAAAGGAGTTCACAAGTTCATCCAAGAAGTTACAAGTTTCAACTCAAAAGTTGCAAGACTTTTTAGCTTTGTTATGTATGAACTTTGGCAGTTTATACTTCATTTGTATCTTGTGTAGAAATGATCAGTTAGTATTTTAGGCCTTAAAATACATAGTGTGATGGGAGTTGTTGTACCCTTGTAAAAGAACTATCAGGAGTGGTTGTACCGATGTAAAAGAACTCGACATCTAGCTTAGTGTCGGAAATAGTGGATAGGAGACCTTAGGATGGTTCTACCTTAAACTAGGACCCGGTATCTAGCTTTATACCGGATAAAGTGTAAGGGACGATTGTAAAGGTTTCTCCACCCGTGAGAGGAGCTTGTTGACTAGTTCTTGAAACTCTCAAGTTGGAAACTCGGGGCATGGATGTAGGCAAGGAAAAAGAGTCCTTGTAGCCAAACCACGATAAACAATCGTGTTGTGGTTTGATCGTTTCTTTCTTTATCTTTGCATATTACATATTGTCTTTATTTAGAATCATTAATCACACGTAATGCTTTTCAAAGATTAAATGTGTGGCGCCGCTGCCGGGGAATCAAACCCTAGTTTAAACACACACACACTTTTATGAGATGATCAAATTTTGGCGCCGCTGCCGGGGAGGCTGTGCTACGTATTATGACTTGTATTTTGTATTTTGTTGAAATACCTATCCTTGTTTGTATATTATACTATATCATTCAACTTTCGGGCTGTCAGGACACATTTATTACAGTTAATTATTCACAAGTAATTAGCTTGCGTGGTAAACCTGACACAAGCCTGGGAGGTAGTGATTACTTATATTGTATTATATTTCTTTTCAATAAACAATATAAAATACAAAAATATTTTTTCCTTTGCACACAACTTGCACAGTTTGATTAGTCCCTCAGTTACAACATTTGGTTGTTGGCTGTTTACAGTTACTGAGCTCTGTCAGACCTAGATTCCCTTCCGAGGGGCAGTTGTAAGGAATTTTCTTTCTTTTGTACATATATATATAAATTTAAAAATACAAAAACATTATAAAATATACAAAAGACTAAAAAATAATCTCCTTTCCTTAGCATTTATAATTCTGTGAGTGGCAATCTCACTCCAATTTCTCACCCAATCTTTGAGTGGCAATCCCACTCCACTTCCCCATGAACCAATTAATTCGGGGTCGAGTCAAGCTAGTGACTTGGTAATAAAAAACAAGTAACATAAACATGGGTTTCCACCCGTGTGAACCACCTAAGTGTGGGGGTGATGCCCCACCTGTTGTATATATTTTGAAAATGCTTTAAAAATATGGTAAATATAAAAAAAAAAAATAAAAAAAAAATAAAAAAAAAATAATAAAATAATTGTTGTACCCCACTTAGCTTTGAAAATTAAGGACAATTTTCATAATAAGTGTGGGGGGGAATTCTGGCGAATTTGATCACTTATATACCCTGGTATGCCCTTTTCCCCAAAAATGACCAAAATTTAAAATTTTTTCATTTGGTATTAGTGTTTTGCACTAAATACAACAAATGGTAATCAATCCACCATGTCTAACACACATAAGGATTGGCTAATCCAGGAGCAAACGGCTCTTGGTAAAGATATCTCAAATCCGTTATAGCTTGCAATTTGCTCAAAATTGTATGGTTCCTCAACTCCCCATATCCTAATAAGCAAATGAGTTGGCTAGCCCGCAAGGTTATGGCTTGTGGTAAAGGCTGTGGAAAACCATAATTGGTAATTAACTCACCAAGATGTTGACTATTCCATCAAGAGTTGGCTAGTCCAGAAGCAAACGGCTTTTGGTAAAGACAAATCAAATCCGTTGACAGCTGGTGGTTTGCTCAAAATCACACGGTTATCAGGTGTGCCACAGTTCTTACACCTGGCTATTCCAGAAGTGATGGCTTTTGGTAAAGAAGTTTTCAAATCCATTAAGTTTTAAATAAAAGATTGCTAGGGACTAGCAATAGTTTTGTGTGGGAGATTGATGAGTGTCTAAATACTCATCATTTTATACCTATTTGAACCCACAAAAACAACCAAAAACACACAAATGACTCACAAAATGTTACAAATTCATCACAATGTGTTTTATATGTGATTCAGGTACAAAAGATTGAAAAACAAGTGAAAACTGATAAATTTCACAACAATTGTCGTTTTCAGTCCCTGGAGTTACACAAAATGTCAAAACTAGTCCCTAAATGTTTTAAATGAATGAAAAGTTAACTTTAGTCCTTGGGAAACCAAAAATGTTCACAAAACATCCCTGGACAAAAGTTTACACAAACTGGCAATTTTTACCCCTCAAGTTACAAAATTGGCAAAATAGGTCCCTGGGTATTCTAAACTTTGAAATTTACAAATAATACCTATTAATTAATAAAAATACTACTTTTGGTCCTTGTGTATTTCTTATTGGCAGGTTTGGTCCCTCTATATGAAGTTTGGAAAGTTCACAAGATTGGTCCCTAAGTTTCAGCAGTTTTACACTTTTGGTCCTTGGGCCTTTGTTACTAATAAAACCAAACGGACCCTATTTAAATATCCAAATCCAAACACAACCAAACCCAGCCCACCTATCTGGCCCAACAAATAACCCGACCCAACCCCATTATACTTCCCAGTGGTCAAAAAGGTCAAACCCCGCCAAAACCATACCAGGCACTGTTCACCTTTCCCTTCCAAACCACTGAGTCACTAACCAGGTGGTTTTACCACCTGTCTCCCCCCTCCACTTGCTCCCCCAGCTCACCCCTACTCCCTGACACCTCTCAATACTTTCCCACTCCACCATAAATGCTTCCCCACCATCTCACACTCCAACTCCTCACCTTTTCCCCTGTTTTCAATAATACTTGGTCCCAAAGCCTCAAAAAGCTTCCTAACTTCCCCCCTCCACCTCTACATGCATACAAGATGCATTGATTACACCCAAACCGCCTCAAATTGTCAGAGTGACTTTGGCGCCAAAAGCACATTTAAACGGGTGAGATCAATTGGACAATTTCAATGGCTCAGATTGAAGACAGAGATTAGGAGTGGTCACCAAGGGATGCTGAGGCTATAAAAGGAAGAGAAGAATCAGTGGAACAACCACCTTGGCATTAGGCCATTGTCATTTAGACTAGTGTGATCCTAGTGTAATTTTAAATGCTTTCCTTTATTTACCTTGTCATTTACAGCTTTATCTAGTGTAATGAAACCAAATTAGTGTAATGGAACTTTGTTCTCAGTTTTAAATACAAGTCTCTTTTAAATATCATGCTTTCAAGTTACCTTTAATTTTCAAGTCATTTACATTTCCTTGTTTGTAGTTGATTTAATGGACTCTTTAGCTCACTTAAGCTCCTGACAAAGCTTGTTTAAGCTTTTAGATACTTTAATCAGTTGTAGACTTTTAAAATCCAAAAATCATAAAAAATAGATAAAAATAGAAAATAATTCAAAAATAGTTGTTCTTGTATGATTCAGTTTGGAGCATGGTTAATTTTGGATTGCCATTGGTTGTAGTGTCTCATGGGAGACTGTAGGTTATGGTTTTGGTCCATGGTTTCATGATTCTCAGTTGATTCACCTTGTAAGTCCACTTTTTACAATTTTTGCTTTTATGGCTTAAGTTACTTATCTGTCTTAATTCCTTTATTTATGTGTTTATTTGTTGTTATGTAATGTTTTTATAGCTTAATCTTAGTAGTTTATGTTGTGGTATTGATTGTGCTTGAAAAATCCATTTTAACTGTCATATGATTAATTTTTGAGAATCCTAGGTATACCTTTGTGTGACTACTTATGTATGCTGAAATAAGTCTTAATTTAACCAATGAAAACTTCTGGATTTGATAAAGTTGTCTTATGCAATGATTTAGATTGGATAGCTCATTTTATGTCCATTTAAGGGTTGTTTGGAATTGATGGTTGATCTGTGTTAAGGTCTGTGTAAGGTGTTGTTCTTGTTTGATTTATGCCTCATATGTACTAAATGACTCAGTGATAGCTTCAATTCAGTGGTATAGCATGCAAAAAGTCAATTTGACACCTTGATCCTCTTGTGTGAGTACTGTGATGTTGTCAATGCCTAAAACCCTACATATGTGTTTAAATATTGTTCTTACTTATTTATTTCATGTTCCTATGTCATATTATATGTTAATCAGTCTTAAAATTCAGATCAAAGTTGATCAAAGTCAACTTTGATCATAAAACTAAAAAGTCAAAATTTCACTTTTCAGGTTTTTGAATTATATAGATAATTTTGTGTAGACTTTAATATTAGATTTTAAACTTTGTGCTTTTAATATGTTGTAATTTAGCTGCTCACCTTTATGTGTGATTTTTATTAATTTTAGTTTAGCTTATTTACTAGCTTAAATTTGTGCTTAATTATGTCTGTTTTTGCCCTGTGCACAAGGTGGACTGTCAAGTTCATGAGCTTGTCAAAGCCTCATGACTTGACCCACCTTGGTGTTTTTGGCTTGTTTGTTATGTGTTAGTATCATAGTTTGTAGGTTTATGCTTATTTGTCTGTCTTAGCTTAAATTAGATAGCTTTTACCACCAACCTTTTTTGTTACTCACCACTCATCACACTGAAGCAAACAGTGTGATGAGTTGATTTTCACAAGCCCATAGAAAGTTCCTCTCTTAGCTTAATTATGTGATTATTGGCCTTATGTGAGGCTAAGATATCCAAGTTTATTGCTCAGAGCTTGTTGAGCTCTTATGAGCTTATTTAGATAAGTTGTGTGAGCTTGTTTGTTTGCCCATTCCCTCAATTAACTGAGAACTCAGTTAAGTGCACCATTTCCACAAGCTCACCACAAGCTCATTAGTGAACCTTAGACTGAGTGGCTTGGCTTTTTAGGAAGCCTAGCACCCCACCTATAGGATCCTGTTCTTAACTTTCATCTTGTAGCTTATTTACACAGGCTGCAAGCAGCTTAAACTTATCCCACCTAGAAAAGTTGTTCTGAGTCCTCAGCATAACTTAACCAAACCTAGACACTTTCATAAGCTCACAAAAAGCTTATTCCTTGGATTCAGATGATGAAATCAAGTTCTATGTGGAGCTTATCAACCCATCTTCAGGATCCAGTGCTTAGCTTCTAGCTTGTAGCTCATTAACTAGGGCTGCAACTAGCTTTTTGTGTGTACCATTGCCTGAACACTTAGCCTTTTAAACCATCAAACTCAGGGAATGGAGGATTTTTCATAAGCCTCTCATAAGCTCATCAGTGGACACCACAGATTGAGCTTTGACTTTTTGGAAAGCCAAACACCTCAGCTTGAAACTCCAATCTTTAGTTTGACCTTCTCAGCTTATTTACTAAGCTTATTTGGCCTTTCTAATCAGTTGCAGGGGTGTTTGGATTATCATGTACCTGAGAAATGCTTATTAGCTTATTCTAAGCTTATTAGTGATTCTCTGTGCATAAGCTTTTGTAAATATGTAAATAATACTAGTATAGATACATTTTCACTCTTACTTGTTAGTATGGAGCTTAATATAGGCTTTACAAGCCTCCACTCAATCCCAGTCAAGCCCAAAAGGCTTGACTGTCTAAACCTTAAGCTTGTACTAATAAGCACTTCTCAGTACTTATTCTTATACACAAACACTTAATATACTTGTACATAAATACTTTTTACCCTTTTTACACCTTTGTATAGCTTTTTCAAGCTTATTCCAAGCTTATGAGTCCACTGTGAGCCTTTATGCTTAACTGTGTGACTCATAAGCCCACGAATTGCTTATTTCCTTGTTTATACAGCTTATATTTAATAAAACTTATATAAGTAGTATATATATATAGTTTAATAAACAGAAAAGCCAAAAAGATAGTCCCTTTTGAAGCTAAGTGATAGCTTCTATTTAGAAGTCCTATTACTTATTTGCTTTATCAAGGCTTTTTCAAAAGCCTCCCACAAGCTCATCTGTGCACCAAAATGCATGAGCTTGGGCTTTTTGGAAAGCCTACCAGCACATCTTGCAACTCCAACTTTCACTTGGCCATTTTAAGCTTAACCCGTCAGCTAAATTTGATCAAACATAAGGTTGCAGGGGGTGTTTGGCTCTGAGTGCACTGGATTGGCTTATTAGCTTATGTGAGCTTATTTGCTTAATCCAGTGCACCATGCTTGTATATTATTATTTATTAAACATATTTTCACCTTTCTTTTTCTTTCTTTTTAGTTTTTAAGCTAGTTTAGAGCTTATTAGCTACTGTGAGTTTTTTGCTTAAAAAAGCTTATAAGCTCCTAAACTGCTTATTTCTAGGTTTCTTAAGTTTCATTTTCTTCTAATATGTATATTATATGTATTTACTAAGTTTTATAAAAAGAAAAACCCAAAAGACCCTTTAACCATAGTGATAGCTTCTATTTAAGAAGCTTAAGGCTTATAAGCCAACTGTTAAGCTAATAAGCTCACACAGAGCTTATTGCTTAGTTTTGGAATTGTTGGCTTTGATTATTATTACTAGTTTTATAGGTTTGCAAAAAGAAAAATGAAAAAATAAAAAAATAGCAAAAATGGGTGTGGGTTGGATTCGAACTCAGGACCTCTAGGCTAGTAACATGCTTAACTCCCACACCCCTTCCATTAGCTCTGGGGCACCAGTTCCGTTAGTCCTTCCACAAATAATATACTTAACCCGTTTTTTCCCTTTTGGCTTTTGTGGACTGTGTAGCTTATTGCAGCTTATTGGTATAAGCTGGGTGCCTCATTTTATTTTTCCTAGGACCCTTATTAGTAAATATAGTTTGTGTAATTTTTTCAGATTTTTTACTTTTCATTTAGTATTTTTTATAATTAATTTAGTTTACTTTTCTTTTAGATAATAATTGATATTTTATTTTTAATTCGGCTTATTTATAATTTTTATGAACTTTTTATATTTTTTACTGAGTCCTATGATGGAAAAGAAGTTTTATAAAAAGTTTCATAATTTTATAAATAAGTTTAGTATGTATAATAATTCATTTAGTTTAATTAGTTTAATTAATATATAATAGTATTTAATTTTGTTTTCTTATTTTTTTACATAAAATATAGTTTTTATATTTTTCTTAGCTTCTTATTAGTATAATAGATTTTTGTAAAAAGTTTTAGATTTTTGTTTGTTTATTTAGTATATATAGTAATTTAGTAATAGTTATTAGTAATAAATAATAGTTATAATTAATAATAAATATAATACTTGTATAATAAATCTATTTTTAGTTTCTAAATTTCTTTTATATTACTTTTAACTTTTCTAAGTTTTAGTTTTATTTACTTAGGTTTATTTTACATTTTCTTAGTAATTAGATAATATTAAATAGTTAATATATAGTTTTAATTAATAGTAATTAGTATAACACTTGTAAATATTATTTTAAATATTTTGTAATTATAGTTATTTATTTTGATCATTTTAATTTGCATTTAAGCCGTTCAGGCATGCAAATTCCCTCTTTGGGAAAGTTTTGTTTTTTACGTTACGTTTACGTTTATTTAAACCTAAACGTACGTTTTTAAATACTTTAATATTTTTAGGTTTCTGATTGTACGTTTCTTAATTAAACTAGCTGTGACAGAGCTATTACTATTCACATTCAGTGTTAGTCAATCAGATTCCTATTTTCCTATACTAATATTATTTTCAACAATTCACAAGTCATCGTATTTAGAATATCACGCCTCGCCAGGACATAAACGATCCAAGGATATTTAAACCCTTGGTAAACTTGCATTCTCTCCCGGGCTGTCGCCCGTTTACTTTTATTATTAGGTTATCCATTTTATAAACAAGTGGGTGGCTTATAAATAAAAGATGTGTAGTCCGGGAGGAATCAAATTTTGATTCGCCTCAAACAGTCAGATAATTATTGATCAGCCACTTGTGGATGGCCAACTGTAATAGTCAAACAGCTGAGGCAAATGCTTCCGAGGAATACAGTGTTTTCCCGGGTCGTAAGTCCCAACGAGGTGTGCGATGTGATATTATAAACGAATATGTGATTAGTGAATGTGAACAGGAAAGGTATAAAAGTGTGTGTGTGTTTAAACTAGGGTTTTACAACTTAAAATAACTTAATTAAACTATTGAAATGATTACGTAAAAGCTAGGTATCTAAAACGTACACCAATTTAAAATCAGACGCGACTGCGTACTGAGAAAAAGGTGAGTTTTAAGAAAAATAAACTACAAGGGTTAAAAATGACAATTATATAAACTTAAACTTAAAATAAATTTAAACTAAAAATAAAACTATTTTTTAGATTATTATATTATTTATTATTAATTATTTAAATAAAAACTATTTAACTATTTAATTAGAAAATTATAAATACTACAAATTAAACTAAAAACTTATAAAAATATTTTCTAAACCTAAAATAGAACTTGAAGAAAGTATAAAAAATAAAAATAAATCTTTTTGTCTTTTTATGTATTTTCTATTAATTAAAAACTATTTATATTAATTTTACTAATTAAACTATTCTAAATTACAAATAATATTAAACTAACTTAGAAAATTATGAAAATTTTTATAAATCTAATTAACCATCATAGGAATCCTAAAAAATTATAAAAACTTTATTTTATATATTTTTAAACTAGTTTACTATTTATTATTCTATTTATTATTTAATTACTATTTAAACTATTTAAATTATAAAAACTATTAAATAAACAGTATAAATCACAAGAAAATTTATAAAATTATCTTATGACTTATAGAAGCTAGGAAAAATATAAAATATAGGTGTTACTATATAAAAACTATTTATGCTATTTAAAACTTATTTATTGATTAATTACTAATAAAACTATTTTTAATTCTAATTAATACTAAAAGACAAAATAAAAATCTGAGAAAATTATTATAAGTACTTTAACCTAAAATGAAATTAATAAAAATATAAAAACACAACTTACTTAATAAAAATGTAAAAATGAAAATTAAAATTAAATTATATTAAATAGAAACTATCACTTAATTTTATATTGTTTTTTCTTGATTTTTCTTTTACCAATCTATATTATACTTAAAAATAACTAACTTTTGTGAAAACAAAAATTTTACAACTTAATAATAAGCACTGTGTAAGCTAATAACCATGACAGTTGACCAAAGTTTGACCAATCAAGCAAATAAGCTCTACTGAGCTTGTGTGGGACCCACTATGGTAAAATTTAGTTCCCCTGAGTTACATGAACTATATTAAGCAAGATTTAATCAATAAGGTAGCTTGAATAAGCCAAAACTCACAAATAAGCTTGTTGCTTATTTGATTCTGTCACAGGTTTTGGGACAGACTTTGGGGGCCAATCTAGGTGGGGTCCACTATACTAGGGGTCAAACAAAAGGTCAATTGACACTCCCTGGTAGGAGGGGGAATCAATGGTACAAGATTTGAGGAGTGGGTCCCACTGTGGTGGTCACAAAACACCACCAAAGGTGGTGTTGTGACTGAGCTGCTGATGGAGCAGGGCACTTTGCAGCCCTGCAGTGGTGTTTAGGGGTGAGTGGGACCCACAACAAAATTACTAAAAATAAAAGGTAAGTGGGAACTTAAACTAGAGCTGGGGGGTTTTAACTAGGAACAAGCCATAAGTTCTGAATCATCCCACAAAATTCTAGTTAATTCTCACCATTTTGACAAAAACTGAAAGAGTGCACATTTGACTTTCCATGAAATCTACTTGTGTTGACTTATTTGAAATTCTAAGAGCCCTAAGCACTTGAACATGTTAAAATAAGCTGATATGAGTTCAAAATAAGCTGATGTAACTACTTATATAACTAAATCACTCAATGTGCAACACAAATCTGTAACAGTGAGCAGTTGAGTACCATTTTACCAAGATTTTGACGTTTATGCTAGAGGCTACTAGTTTTTAGGACTTAACCATTCTAATATAACCTAGGGTGAGATGTCTTAAGCAAAAATTACCACTAAAACAACCTAGATAGCACAGATCCTCCTGATCCAAACACACCCTTAACAATTAACATTACACTATAACTTTTATATATATAACTATAACTACTGATTATTACACTAAAACAGATTAGATAAACTTAAATAAGATTATTTGAATAAGAATAACATTACAGAACCCACAATAACCAACTATGCTCAATACTTGAATGGCTTACAGTGATTTTCCAAGCTGAGACATGAAACCAGGGATACAAGAACCTTCCTATAAGTCTTCCACAAGACTTCTAACCCAGAAATAATTCAAAACAACACCCTGCTTCAGCTTCCTTTCTTTCTTCACTCTAATTTTTTATTTTCTATTTATTTTTCTTGTTTTTCTTGTATTTTTGGATTTATAAACTAAACTTGAATTTAAGGTTTTCTAAGGCTTCAATGAGCTTTGTCAGAGCTTAACTGGACTTATAAGATCATAAAACAACAACAACAAACAACATACACCTATGTGAGATTTTTGATGATTTAATGAAAACTGCATAACTGAAACAACAACTGAGACTGGAAATTGATGATTGAAAAAGATTAAAGATACATTGAAACAGATTCACTGATTAATTAAAAGCTTTAAATTACACTAAGAAGATCAAATTACACTAGTCTACACTAAGTTACACTACTCCTAAACTAATACGTATTCTCTTCTGCTTCTTTTCTCTTTTGTAACCCTTTTCTGAGCTTGTGGGACCCACTGGGGTATTTCCCACCATTCCTTAGCCCTTGATTAAGTCTGATTGATCATAGCCGTTCAAAAATGAAACTTGGCGCCAAAGTCTTGTTTTGGTACTGTAGATAACGTGGAGAAGTTTTCAATGTTTTGGAGGGTTGTGGAGGTGGAGAGTAGTGGGTAGGACAGCTGGGGTGTGAGGTGGAGGTGGTATACCAGGTGGTATTAGTAGCAGTGGTGGTGATGGTGTTTTGGGAGGGAAGTGGTAAAGAGTGGTGGTGTTTGACTTTGGTTTTGACCGGGTTTTATTAAGGGTGGACTGGGTTAGGTAGTGGGCTGGGTAAGAAAAGGGTAGGGTGGGCTTTTAGTTTTAGTGGATTGGTTTGGTTTGGTTTTATAATAACATTTGGATCCGTTTGGCATTTAACTTGGAAAATCACAAGGACCAATTTTGTAAAAACCTGAATTTGAGGGGCTGAAATGTACTTTTTCCCAAAGTTTATCAAAGGATGTAATTTGCCAATTATGAATAGTACAAAGGCTTTATTTGTTAATTTCTATGTTTTAAAACTCCAAGGACTATTTTTGCCAAATTTGAAACTTTAGGGACTAATTTTGTAATTTCCTCAAAACTTTTATCCAAGGACTAATAGTGACCATTATGAATCCCCTATAACCAAAATTGACTTTTTATCTAAAATTTTCCACCAGGGACCAATTCTGACATTATTTGAAACTTCAGGGACTGATCATGTAATTCCACCAAACTTTTCACATAAGGACCAAACCTGCAAAAGATTATTAGTATAAGGACCAAAATTGCTTTTCTCAAAGTTTTTACATCCCAGGGACCTTTTCTGTCAATTTCCAAAGTTGAGGGACTAAACTTGTAATTTTGTGAAACTTTGCACCAAAGGACTAATTATGTAACTTTATGATTAAAAAGGACCTTTGATGACATTTTCATATTTTTAGAATAACCAGGGACTAATTTTGACAATTTATGAAACTTGAGGGACTGAAACTGCCAATTATGCAAACTTTGTACGTTTTTCATCTGTTTTTGCATATTTTGCATTTGAAACATATAAAACACACCTTTAAGATATTTTAAGTATTTTGATACATATTTGAGTGTTTTAGTATGTTTTGGCAGCTCAGATTAGTATAAAATGATGAGTATTTAGACACTCATCAATCCCCCACACTAAACTATTGCTAGTCCCTAGCAATCTATTGAGA
Source organism: Artemisia argyi (assembly GCA_030686995.1). Taxonomy (NCBI): domain Eukaryota; kingdom Viridiplantae; phylum Streptophyta; class Magnoliopsida; order Asterales; family Asteraceae; genus Artemisia; species Artemisia argyi. Next base: position 85,382,832 of record CM060702.1, read on the forward strand.
AAAACTTAATGGATTTGAAAAACTCTTTACCAAAAGCCATCACTTCTGGAGTAGCCAGGTGTAAGAACTGTGGCACACCTGATAACCGTGTGATTTTGAGCAAATCACCAGCTGTCAATGGATTTGATTAGTCTTTACCAAAAGCCGTTTGCTTCTGGACTAGCCAACTCTTGATGGAATAGTCAACATCTTGGTGAGCTGATTACCAATTATGGATTTTGCACAGCCTTTACCACAAGCCATAATCTTGCGGGCTAGCCAACTCATTAGCTTTTGAGGATAATGGGGAGTTTAGGAACCATACAATTTTTGGCAAATTGCAAGCCATAAACGGGTTTGAGTTATCTTTACCAAGAACCGTTTGCTCCTGGATTAGCCAATCCTGTTGTGGGTTAGACATGGAGGATTGATACCATTTGTTGTGTTTAGTGTAAAACACTAACACCAAATGAAAAAAAAAAAATTTAAATTTTGGCCATTTTTGGGAAAAAGGGCATAAGTGATCAAATTCGCCAGAATTCCCCCCCACACTTAGAAATGAATATTGTCCTCAATATTCAAAATCCCGGCTATTATGCCGAATCTTTGAACGTAAAAAGATAACATTTAAAACTAAGTGGGGTAACACAACAATTATTTTATTTTTTCTGTATTTACAATTTTCAAAGTTTTTTCAGATCTATATACGAAATGTGGGGCACACCCCCACACTTAGGTGGTAGAAAGGGGTAAGAAATAAGAAACGGTTAAAAATGAAACCTAAATGAGATTTTCAATACATGAACTGGATAAACCTAATCTATATCTTTCCAGGAATTATACTAAGCACAGTAAACCCTTTTTTAATGTAAACATGGTGTTTAATCATATTTAGACCTAGGAATATCAAGATTAGAAAAATTGACAGTCAAGTGTAAATCAAAGCACATATAGATTTCAACCATAAAATCTTTTTATATTTTATATTTTATAATGTTTTTGTATTTTTATCTTTTTATATATATATATACAGAGAAAAGAAAAATCCTAACAACCGCCCCTCGAAAGGGAATCTGGGCTTGACAAAGCTCAGCAACTGGAATCCGACAACTGAACGATCAAACGTTCTCAATAGAGGAGTTAACAAACTGCGCGTTTCCGCCCCTTAAAAGGGAATCTAGGTTTGTAACGTCTACCAAATTGTTTTCAAAACAGCCAACAACCAAATGTTGTAACTGAAGGGTATATCAAACTGGGCAAGTTGTATGCTACAAAAAGGAAAATATTTTTGGTTTTTTGTGTTCGTTGAAAACTAATTTTAAAATGTTTTCGGGAACTGTTTTTGTTTTTTAAAAAAAATAACAACATTTAAACTAATATGCAAGATTCTAGGGTCTAACAACATCATAGTGTTCATATTGAGATGATCAAATTGTCAAGTTGACTTCTAACAGTCAGATTTTGATTCGCCTCAAACAGTCAGATAATTATTGATCAGCCACTTGTGGATGGCCAACTGTAATAGTCAAACAGCTGAGGCAAATGCTTCCGAGGAATACAGTGTTTTCCCGGGTCGTAAGTCCCAACGAGGTGTGCGATGTGATATTATAAACGAATATGTGATTAGTGAATGTGAACAGGAAAGGTATAAAAGTGTGTGTGTGTTTAAACTAGGGTTTTACAACTTAAAATAACTTAATTAAACTATTGAAATGATTACGTAAAAGCTAGGTATCTAAAACGTACACCAATTTAAAATCAGACGCGACTGCGTACTGAGAAAAAGGTGAGTTTTAAGAAAAATAAACTACAAGGGTTAAAAATGACAATTATATAAACTTAAACTTAAAATAAATTTAAACTAAAAATAAAACTATTTTTTAGATTATTATATTATTTATTATTAATTATTTAAATAAAAACTATTTAACTATTTAATTAGAAAATTATAAATACTACAAATTAAACTAAAAACTTATAAAAATATTTTCTAAACCTAAAATAGAACTTGAAGAAAGTATAAAAAATAAAAATAAATCTTTTTGTCTTTTTATGTATTTTCTATTAATTAAAAACTATTTATATTAATTTTACTAATTAAACTATTCTAAATTACAAATAATATTAAACTAACTTAGAAAATTATGAAAATTTTTATAAATCTAATTAACCATCATAGGAATCCTAAAAAATTATAAAAACTTTATTTTATATATTTTTAAACTAGTTTACTATTTATTATTCTATTTATTATTTAATTACTATTTAAACTATTTAAATTATAAAAACTATTAAATGAACAGTATAAATCACAAGAAAATTTATAAAATTATCTTATGACTTATAGAAGCTAGGAAAAATATAAAATATAGGTGTTACTATATAAAAACTATTTATGCTATTTAAAACTTATTTATTGATTAATTACTAATAAAACTATTTTTAATTCTAATTAATACTAAAAGACAAAATAAAAATCTGAGAAAATTATTATAAGTACTTTAACCTAAAATGAAATTAATAAAAATATAAAAACACAACTTACTTAATAAAAATGTAAAAATGAAAATTAAAATTAAATTATATTAAATAGAAACTATCACTTAATTTTATATTGTTTTTTCTTGATTTTTCTTTTACCAATCTATATTATACTTAAAAATAACTAACTTTTGTGAAAACAAAAATTTTACAACTTAATAATAAGCACTGTGTAAGCTAATAACCATGACAGTTGACCAAAGTTTGACCAATCAAGCAAATAAGCTCTACTGAGCTTGTGTGGGACCCACTATGGTAAAATTTAGTTCCCCTGAGTTACATGAACTATATTAAGCAAGATTTAATCAATAAGGTAGCTTGAATAAGCCAAAACTCACAAATAAGCTTGTTGCTTATTTGATTCTGTCACAGGTTTTGGGACAGACTTTGGGGGCCAATCTAGGTGGGGTCCACTATACTAGGGGTCAAACAAAAGGTCAATTGACACTCCCTGGTAGGAGGGGGAATCAATGGTACAAGATTTGAGGAGTGGGTCCCACTGTGGTGGTCACAAAACACCACCAAAGGTGGTGTTGTGACTGAGCTGCTGATGGAGCAGGGCACTTTGCAGCCCTGCAGTGGTGTTTAGGGGTGAGTGGGACCCACAACAAAATTACTAAAAATAAAAGGTAAGTGGGAACTTAAACTAGAGCTGGGGGGTTTTAACTAGGAACAAGCCATAAGTTCTGAATCATCCCACAAAATTCTAGTTAATTCTCACCATTTTGACAAAAACTGAAAGAGTGCACATTTGACTTTCCATGAAATCTACTTGTGTTGACTTATTTGAAATTCTAAGAGCCCTAAGCACTTGAACATGTTAAAATAAGCTGATATGAGTTCAAAATAAGCTGATGTAACTACTTATATAACTAAATCACTCAATGTGCAACACAAATCTGTAACAGTGAGCAGTTGAGTACCATTTTACCAAGATTTTGACTTTTATGCTAGAGGCTACTAGTTTTTAGGACTTAACCATTCTAATATAACCTAGGGTGAGATGTCTTAAGCAAAAATTACCACTAAAACAACCTAGATAGCACAGATCCTCCTGATCCAAACACACCCTTAACAATTAACATTACACTATAACTTTTATATATATAACTATAACTACTGATTATTACACTAAAACAGATTAGATAAACTTAAATAAGATTATTTGAATAAGAATAACATTACAGAACCCACAATAACCAACTATGCTCAATACTTGAATGGCTTACAGTGATTTTCCAAGCTGAGACATGAAACCAGGGATACAAGAACCTTCCTATAAGTCTTCCACAAGACTTCTAACCCAGAAATAATTCAAAACAACACCCTGCTTCAGCTTCCTTTCTTTCTTCACTCTAATTTTTTATTTTCTATTTATTTTTCTTGTTTTTCTTGTATTTTTGGATTTATAAACTAAACTTGAATTTAAGGTTTTCTAAGGCTTCAATGAGCTTTGTCAGAGCTTAACTGGACTTATAAGATCATAAAACAACAACAACAAACAACATACACCTATGTGAGATTTTTGATGATTTAATGAAAACTGCATAACTGAAACAACAACTGAGACTGGAAATTGATGATTGAAAAAGATTAAAGATACATTGAAACAGATTCACTGATTAATTAAAAGCTTTAAATTACACTAAGAAGATCAAATTACACTAGTCTACACTAAGTTACACTACTCCTAAACTAATACGTATTCTCTTCTGCTTCTTTTCTCTTTTGTAACCCTTTTCTGAGCTTGTGGGACCCACTGGGGTATTTCCCACCATTCCTTAGCCCTTGATTAAGTCTGATTGATCATAGCCGTTCAAAAATGAAACTTGGCGCCAAAGTCTTGTTTTGGTACTGTAGATAACGTGGAGAAGTTTTCAATGTTTTGGAGGGTTGTGGAGGTGGAGAGTAGTGGGTAGGACAGCTGGGGTGTGAGGTGGAGGTGGTATACCAGGTGGTATTAGTAGCAGTGGTGGTGATGGTGGTTTGGGAGGGAAGTGGTAAAGAGTGGTGGTGTTTGACTTTGGTTTTGACCGGGTTTTATTAAGGGTGGACTGGGTTAGGTAGTGGGCTGGGTAAGAAAAGGGTAGGGTGGGCTTTTAGTTTTAGTGGATTGGTTTGGTTTGGTTTTATAATAACATTTGGATCCGTTTGGCATTTAACTTGGAAAATCACAAGGACCAATTTTGTAAAAACCTGAATTTGAGGGGCTGAAATGTACTTTTTCCCAAAGTTTATCAAAGGATGTAATTTGCCAATTATGAATAGTACAAAGGCTTTATTTGATAATTTCTATGTTTTAAAACTCCAAGGACTATTTTTGCCAAATTTGAAACTTTTGGGACTAATTTTGTAATTTCCTCAAAACTTTTATCCAAGGACTAATAGTGACCATTATGAATCCCCTATAACCAAAATTGACTTTTTATCTAAAATTTTCCACCAGGGACCAATTCTGACATTATTTGAAACTTCAGGGACTGATCATGTAATTCCACCAAACTTTTCACATAAGGACCAAACCTGCAAAAGATTATTAGTATAAGGACCAAAATTGCTTTTCTCAAAGTTTTTACATCCCAGGGACCTTTTCTGTCAATTTCCAAAGTTGAGGGACTAAACTTGTAATTTTGTGAAACTTTGCACCAAAGGACTAATTATGTAACTTTATGATTAAAAAGGACCTTTGATGACATTTTCATATTTTTAGAATAACCAGGGACTAATTTTGACAATTTATGAAACTTGAGGGACTGAAACTGCCAATTATGCAAACTTTGTACGTTTTTCATCTGTTTTTGCATATTTTGCATTTGAAACATATAAAACACACCTTTAAGATATTTTAAGTATTTTGATACATATTTGAGTGTTTTAGTATGTTTTGGCAGCTCAGATTAGTATAAAATGATGAGTATTTAGACACTCATCAATTAACAAGTAATTTGAGTTTATATCTTTAATCAAACGTAAAGTTTTTTAACGATAATTAAGCCAAAAAGCGGTAAACTATTCAAACCCCCCTTCTACTTTTCCACACACACACACACACACACACACACACACACACACATATATATATATATATATATATATATATATATATATATATATATATATATACATATACATATACATATATATATATATATATATATATATATATATATATATATATATATATATATATTTATATATATTTATATATATATTTAAAAGTTTAGAGTAGAAAGTGTAAATATGTAAACTTGAATGGTATAAATGAACTATTCTCATATAATTAATAAAAACCTATTTTTACTTAAAAGCACAACACAATACTAGGGAGATTCATGTGAGGGGTTTTATTTGGGTATTCTTTTTGACAAGTTTGCTGGGTTTACGAATTAAAGTGCCCTGGCTCCTCAAACGTTTACTACATGACCTCTGGATTATGATGACCCGAATGGTGTTATGTTATCTAAATTCTAATAAGAACATAAATCAATAGTAAGGAGCTTCGTGTGAGGAGTTATATACTTCTGAATTATGATGCCCGAACGGTATTATGTTGGCAACATAATACAATAGTAGGGAGCTTCATGTGAGGAGTAATACTTCTGACTTACTGATGAAGCGAAAAGTGTACCACTTTTGGGGGGTCATTTAAGGCCAAATTTGAGAATATTTGATCAAATATTGCCCTAAATCGCTCCTTTTGTCATTTTAGGTACTTTTGAGAGGAATTTTACAAAAGGAAGCATTTTGGATGTTTTTGGAGTGAAAAAGTGAAAAAAACGACAAAGTCTCAAAATCATGCTGGAAATTGCACTTGACGGCGTCACAGGTTGTTAGTGAGGCATCATGACTTGACAAAGAGGTTGATGGATCTAAACACCTTGATCTGTGTTAGAATGATACTTTGAGTTATATCACTAAGTATGCGGAATCTACTTAGTAATACTTAGAAGTTTGATTGTGAATGAAACAGTTGTATATGAATGAGAATAATGTATGTATCAAACTGTTAGCTCCAATATTATTAATGATAGTAATACAAGTGATCTTTGTATCACTAGGGTTACACCTTGAAGCTCTAGAAAAACGTATGTCTAACCTTAACCTTGGACCTCCTTTTAAAGCACATGGAGTCCTCTTCTACAAGGTAAGAATAACTCTAATAGAATAAGATATACACAAGATCTATTCTATATTTATCTTTACAAGTTTCCTAACAGTTATCCTAACAGCAGTGGTAATAATATGTACTAGTAGTGGTAATGAGTTTCCACTGCTAGTGTATTCTTCAACAGTTGTAATCTTCATACTTAGCCATGGTAACTGTTAATATAATTCCCAACAATCCTCCCCTAAACTTATGATTAACATGTAAATCAATAAGTTTCTTCAAGCAATCAGTAGATATGAGGATATGGGAATTCTTCCAAACACTTATCTTCTTTTTCTTAACTCCTTATCAGCTCTTACATTTTGATCATAAATCCTCTGTAACAGATCTTCTATGACTTCACTTCTTTCCCAACATCTAAGCCTTACTGACATCATAACAGTTAGAACTCCAGCTCTCAATGGATATTCTTTCTCAGCTAACATAAACACATCAACTCCATCTTGAGTAGAAACATGATGTACAGCACTTGAATCATAGAATTTCCACAGAGTATTCATATTGTGAGCTTCAAATCTCCAATACCGCTCACTTGGGTCAGGTTCATATAATCTTCAAAAGTGAACCCACAACTCTTGAGCTTTGACATCAACAAGTTCATCTTTCTTGAACTGATATTGAATAATCCTCCACAAAGTATTCAAATCTTCTCTATCACAAGATCTAACAACATCTTCAAAATCTCTGCAAATACTTGTGACATTTCCAGTTCTGATAATCTTCCGTGCTACACAAAAATCATCAGAATAGATTTCCCAACCAACTACTGGATATCTTGTTTGTAAAGGTTCTATATTAAGCACATCAGTTTCAATATACACCATATTGGTAACTTGTTCTTCAGTCAACTTGCTAACACCTTCTTCTGCTTGAGATGACTCCCGAGTCTTCAATTTCTTTGCATCTTTAGATCCAAGACTCACTCCTGAACTTTTTGACATTATTGCTATAGGTTCTTTATCCATAGGAACAAAATTACTATCATGTCTTTTAACCCTGTAGTAAATACCTTCAATCTGTCATGTGTCATTCCTTTAAATTTTCCCATCTTCATATTTCCAACATGACAAAAATAGGTCTTCATCTCAACAATAATTTGTTTCTTTGTAGGTTGTCTTGGTTTCTTTTGACCCTTTCTAACTGTGCCAATGATATCATCAAGAGCCTGTTGATTCTTCATCTGAATGAAGTCCTTCAGTTGAGCAGACCTTTGATCTTCATCTAGAGTTGTATTTTCAATGAGTTCAATTGCCTTCTTTCTAATCACTGGATCATTTGCAATCATGAACTCAATTTCTTCTTCTGTAGGCACATAAGTGAACATTGGAGGTTTCTCATGTAATATTGTTGGTGGAACAACTGAAAGTGGTTCTTCCATCACTGTTTCCAATTTGTCTAACCTCTTATCCTCCATGAAACATGCAATCTCATCCTCCTCTTGCTTTTTCTTCTTTTCAATTTCAGCTTCCGCCAATTTCTTGGCCAATTCTGCATCATGATCTATCTGAGCTTGTTCTTTCTTTGAAATCTTCTTTGATTGCTCAGATGATTCATCAACAACTTGAAATTTTCCTTTTTCTACTCTTTTCCTTTGAATTCTGCATCAGCAACATATGTAACTGTTTCCACTGCTTCAGCAAAAATTTCTTTAGAACCCACAGCTGCATCTCCCTTATCTTGAACATTAACAACATCATCTATGTCCGCAAAATCCTGTTCAAAATTTAATTTCCTCCTCTTAAACTCTGCTTCAGTTCTAATCCTCCCCTGTTTGGGAGAATTCTCCAAATCTTCACTAAAGTAGACAGATTCATCATCATTATGAGGTGGAGTAGAAGATTTGTGCTTATTGAGACTTTCAACTTCATCCTGTAATCTTTTAATCTCTGCCTTCATCTGGTTAAGCTCTATGGTATGTTGTTGTTTAGTCATTGCCAGATCTTTCTCCAAAGCTTGAACCTGTTTGACTAACGTGGTACATAAGTCCATCAATTCATTTGGTTGCACACTGCCCTCAACACTTCCAACTGTGTGACCTATTGGGAGAGGTGAATCATAGGGCATTGATTTAGGATATTCTCTAGTTAGACTAGGAGGAAGCTGATATGTGCCTTTTTGCACATATCTTTTCGTCCAATTTTCAAGTCAAAACGATAAAAAACACTTCAAAATGGTCAAATAACATCAAAAATATCATTGGAGTATGTTTTTGTATGTTTCAGGTAAAAAGGATTGAAAATAAATGAAAAGCATGCAGAGTTCACACAATTGTCATTTTCAGTCCCTGGAGTTTAATAAGTTGGCAAAACTAGTCCCTGAAGGTTTAAAATGAACAAAAAGTCAACTTTGGTCCTTGGATAATCAAACTTGTTCAAAATTAATCACTGGATGAAAGTTTTCACAAATTAGCAACTTTTACCCCTCAAAATCCAAATTTTGGCATAATGGTCCTTGGGAATTCAAACTTTGGAAAATAATATTCAAGGTCCTTTGGAGAATGAAAGATGGCAAATATGACCCTGGGTGATACTTTGGAGATGTGACAGTTTTAGACCCTTCATTTTCAGTAAATTACAATTCTGGTCCTTGTGATATTTATGTGATAAACTAAACGGACCCTTGTAAATTATTAAAACCCATCACCAAATGGATCCACCCTTTTATTACCCACACTCCAATCCCAGTCCACTCACCAACACCCCAATCCAGTCCACTTCTAGCCCAACTCCTATCCTAAGCCCACACACCACTAATAACAAAACACTCCCCGTTTTTATTTCTTTGACCTAGTCAAACTGATGCATAGGGATTGCACCAGGCTTTACCTCTCAAGGGATCTTGAGAAGCTTACAACCCCCACCAGGCAGTGTACCTGATCGATGTAGTATAGTATAATGACAAGTACCGGAGGATTGATCGTTCAGCTAGGAATAATGTCGCTAGGATTAGAAAACCTAAATACTAGTTCTAGAGATGAGGGATGATTATTTTTGTATTTTTATATTTTTTAGAAAGCAAGTAAATATCTCGGGTTTTGAAGGATATGGGCGGAATTAGTTGCTAGTCAACTAACCCAATACTAAGATGCAATCAAAATAAAATATTAAAAATGAAAATAAAACTAAATTAAACTAAAGTTGGGAGCAATAAGTGGAGAAATGTGTTTACTTAGATTTCACTACTCCCTAGATATCTTTTACATGTTAATTACTTGTTATAGTTGCATGGATGACGGATTGTATTCCTTAATACCATTCATGGGGTGGGGTACTTAACTCCCCAATCCTATGAGTGCCTACTTCACTCCTGTGTTGAGCCGGCTAAGAAGCTCCTAACATGGAATCATTAGAATTTACTCATGCATTAAATACAACCAATAAAACCTAGTACACATCGGTTCATGTTTCCTAAGACATTCAAGCATGTTACCAATTGGAGATCTGCCAGTTTTCTTAAGCCTAACATTGAAATCATTCATCTAATACAACCATAAACAAGTAATCAACACATAATCAACATCTAGGTTTCATTAGATCTAAGCAAACACAATATAAATCTAGCCTAGCGTGGTGGAATCAAGACAAGCACAAGATATAGACAACCAACACATAGACATATTGATTGAATTAAAAGAATACTTATCTCAATAACACATGTAAGGGTTCAAGGGCTGAAAACCCTTGAAAAACCTGTAAAATACGTATATGGTTCGGCCTTAGGGTTTCTCCAAACTTGTTCCTCTCTACGAATGAAAATTAGAAAACTATATATAGATAATAGAGGCTGACGGCGTCAAGAACAACCTTGTGACGCCGTCATCTCGCCGCCAAAATAATCCTCGGACTGCCTTGATCTACATCTGACATCGTCATGTATTCCATTTTTCTAGGCCGTCACACATTTAACTCTTGACGCTCTTCTTTGTGACGCCTTCATTTTTGTACTGGGTCGTCATTATCTTTACTCTTGACGCCGTCAGGGAAGTACTCTTGACGCCGTCACACACTGTTCTTAGCTTGAAAAATTAAGTCTTTGGCGTTTTCTTCACTTTTATGCTCCAAAAACGTCCGAATTGCTTCCTTTTCCAGATTTCACTCCCAAAGAACCTAAAATCACAAAAGGAATGATTTAGGGCAATATTTGATCAAATAAATTCAATTTCGGGCTTAAATGACCCCCAAAAAGTGGTTCATTTTTCGCCTCATCATATACCCTTACACTTGAGATTTGCTTGCCCTCAAGCAAATGCGCTTTTATTCTACTCAAAATACAAGTTAGGGGTCATTTAACACTAATATAAAAGTAATTACAACAAATAATCATTCCACTAAAGACCAAAGACAAGCACGGAGGTCATACACAAGCACCTCACAAATTGTGTTTAGATACTCACATCTCTCAGGTGTAATAAAGTATAAATTACAATATGGAAATGAAAAACATCTCTCACTACCTGTCATTGCAAAATAGATTACCATAGACTTGGGAAAGGATCAAACCTCCACCACATGGCGTAAGCACCTAGGATAAACTTTCAAAGAGGTCTTTTAAAGGGTTATAACGTTATGTGTAGGGATATGAAATGCACAGTTTTGTTGGATATAGGCATTCTTTATTGGTGGCGAGTTAACAATCTTGGTTAGTTACATGTACAATATGGCGTTGCTAAGCCAAGACTAGACTCGACTTAAGCTAATAAATGAAAAATAACAAAAACATAAAATGAACATAGAATAAAAAGGGATGGTAGTCCGTATGTTTTTTTCTCTTTTCTTTTTCTATTTTTATATCTTTTTTTTTTTTGTTTTTTGGTTTTTTTTTTTTTTTTTCTTTTTTTTTTTTTTTTTTTTTTTTTTTTTTTTTTTGCATACACTCTTACCCTACCATCCAAAATAATACATCATAGGGAATGAACATTCCCCTTACACTTGAATTTTTACATACTTTACAATAAACTAATCTAATGACTCGAATTAAACTAATCAAAACACTTGGAGCACTTTTAAGATTAACATACATATGGGGGTAATAAATGATGTTCTTCCCCATTACTCTATAAAATAAGTACTCTACCCATGAGTCCCAATCGTCCCAAAACAATATGTACAAGGATATGACTCGACTTAGCAACCATGTAATCAATTAGATAGTTAACTTAGGGTTTAACAAATAACAATAATGCACTAAAGATGAGTGCATACACGGAAGGCTAAGGCGATTTGGGTGTACATTTAAGTGGGGTGTAACAAATTCTTCCTTTAAGTAAAATGCTTAAAGTTAGAAATGAAAAGATAGGCTCGGAGGGGTGTACTAGCGGTTTCGTGTACTAAAAATGAGTACAACGCTAAGGTGTGGGAAAAATTAGTTGACTTAACTAGCCAAGTAATATGACTTAAATGGTCAAGTAATTATGATACGGGTTTAACACAAGGGTGATCCTAATGCCTCTTATCATGTAGGAAATCGTACTACATGAATGTAGTCTCACTAGTGGTCTCGGGATGCATCACTAACGCAAGTTCTAGAATCTAAATGCTACCGGTACTGTTAGGTCACCATTTAGTAAACACAAGCATAGAAATGATAGAAATAAGATGAGAGAAGAGATTGGGTGATTATAAGATAAAGAGAAATATAAGAGCAATAGTTTCCTTAAGAAATCAAATAACCAACCAAGTTTACAAGTGGCCTAAGACTAGTATTTATAGGAAAGGAGCTAGGGCAACACTCCTACTCCTTCCCTTCACATAATTCGTATGGGCTTAAGGCTCATGGACTTCATTCTCAAGCGTAGTAAACTTAATACAAAATGTAAATGATAGTAAATGATAACTAAGCAACCTAGCATAATTACAAATGACCGAGAGTTCATAAAATAGTAAAACTATGATCCCAACAATCTCCCCCTAAGGGTCGGTCATCACGGTTGCTTGACGTCTTCTTATTTGTCTTTGACTTGTGACATGTAAAACTCTAGACGTCTTCAAAAATGATTTGAATGATAATGAATGTACTTTGCTCTTTGTCTTTGTTCTTTGGTGATGATGTAGTGATTGTGTTATGAAGTATTTTGCCGTTCGTCACTCCTGTGTCTGTGGTGGTTGTCCGCCATTCCAACATGCTCATACATCTTTGAATTCTGACTTATACATGCACGTTATCCCTTTCTTTCACTTAAGATCTTTAGTCTTTAAACTTTGTAGATTCTTCTTTTTGGCGTAGAATCTTTCTTTGAACTTTGTGTTGCTTTGATCTTTGAGGGAGCTTTTGATAACTTCAAGATGCATGTATGAGCATGTGGAATCTGTCGCCATGGAGATGATATAACCCTGCATGTAAACAGTTAGCAATAAAAACATCCGGTACTTACAGATAAGGAATTAGAGCTCATCAACAGCATATTGTGAAGACTCCTTCTAATCCTTATCCAGGCCGTTCCCATATCAGATACTCCCGAAGGAGCTTACGAGACCTACTAAGTAGCTCAATGACTGGGTGAGTCGCTGGGGATCACTCCACGACTGTAGACCATAATGGAACCACCGCAAACACTAAGCATAACCCTTGTGAGGTTACCGAAGTGACCTGCTGTCAGGATTGTTTGATGTTGACCCTGGCAGGATTTCTGTTCAATCATTGAGAAATACTTTCGTAATCCTCTCATAAACGTTCTCGGCAGATTGCTAAGATCTGCGAAGGACTCGATAATTTACAACTGATGCCCATTGATGTAGAACACCAGTGGTAGAAATACTAAGTGTTCCTAAGAGATCTTTGATGTATCTCAAGGCTCTAGACTCTATAAGTGCACACCTAGGTTTCTTATGCTGAGACTGGGGAGGAGTCTCCTGCTTCAATATCAACCGTCTCTAAGAGATAGGTCGATAGGTTACGCGGGTTCCCCGTGAGAATGAAACAAGTCCTTTTAAGAGAACTTGAGTGGTTAAGAAGGTTTAGTGCATTGCGTCACTGGGTCCATGACGACTTTGTCTTCAATACCAGTGTTGTCTTTTGCAACAACCAGTAGCATATGTATTGAACCCGGTGTCTGCCCTAAGGTTGAACATATGGAGGGCTATTTCTTTTCACCCTTTTCTTTACTTTTCTTTTTAATTCTTCAACTCCTTCTTTCCCTTTCATTCATTTCTCCTTTTATCGTATCATACCTAAGGACTTCTAATTCTAACTATGGGAGATGTCCTTGGGTAGATCCCTCCGGCTCTGGCGGATCATAGGACGGATATTCCTATCTTAATCACCTTATAACTCCGACAGTAGCCAAGAAACCTTTTGATTGTAAATCTCTCAAAGTGTTTATGTTAATCAAATATTTTGTTTAACACTTTGAGAGTTTTGTGTACACTTTTGAAGGGCTCCCCCTGCACATGTGCTCATAAGTATTTAATAAATTTGCACATGTGGGAGGAGCAAGCACTTTTGAATTGATCCACTTTCCGTGAACAAGACCGATTCGAGACACGCTTACATCACTAGTTAAACTAGCTTGAAGTTATTACCCGGCCTGATCAAGTTCACAGAAAGTTTCTCGAGACGGTACATTTCTACTAAGACAAATCCTTTTCGAGACACGCTTACGTGGTTAGTTAAAGAGATACATTGTCAGCTTTTAGGTGACAACTAGCTCTAGTAACTAACTTGATGTTATTACCCGTCGAGGATAAGTCCTTTCGATTTTACTAACTTTTGTTGTCTCGTCAATTCCTGGGTCATTACTGAGTCTAGCTCGCACATGATACAACTTTTAAGCTTTTACTTCGTATATTTTAATCACTTTTACATTTTCTCCCCCTCAAAAATAGCATATAAAATGATGTTTTTGACAAACTTTTAGATTAAAATATGCCTTTTGAGTCTTACGGGAAGATTCACCAAGAACTTTTGATTTAGAGCAAAGTATTTTGGTTTTGACAAGTGCTCCCCCTCAACAAGTGATTAGGTCTTATTGAGGTGAAATACTTGTCCTTTTGAGCAGAATTATGAAAAATCATAAATGTTTGATTAATTCTACTCAAAAGTAAGAAGCCTTCGCTCCATAAATTAGGATTGAGGCACTGAAGCGTACCTCAAGGTCCTTTCTTTACAAATTCGGGTTGTGCACTGTAATGTGTGCACAAGCCATTATGAAATTCAATCAAATGAAACATATGATATTAACAAGAATAACCAAATGTACCAAGTTAATCTTCGTCAGGAAGTGGAGCATCAAAGTCAGTGAACTTGGGTTCTGGTCTTTCGAAGTTTCTGACAGGAAATGATGGTCTGGCACCGATATAGCTTTCTAGTCGTCTGATCTATTCCCGTCGAAATAACCTTTCTTCAATCTGTAAGACAAAGTTACGAACTTGTCTTCTTATGCTGGATTTCCATCTAGTTTGTTCCCCCTTAGCTATCTTTCGGCGATCATCATTCAACCGTTTGACAAGCCCATCACGAACAGATTAGAGTGTAACATCACAGAATTTGTGTACCTCATCGAACCTCATGAAACTTTGTAGCTTTTTGCTGTTGATGTAGGTGAAGCCAAAAGGTTCTTGGTTGAGAGTAAACTGTGGTGTTTGATAGATACCATCAAAGTGGCTTTGTCAAATTGATCTTTTGTTGGTAACTTTCCACTCCAAGCTGAAGATCTTCCACTCTTTCTTGAACAATCAAACGTCGGATGTAAAGAAGTAGTGATGCCATGAAGTTGTACTGTACATCTCTATCGAATCCACGCATTCTGCTTTGAACCTTTTCGAGATATATGTCTTCGATGTCATTGAGATTAAGGTCGGGAAAGTCTGCTTCAGAGAACTTGTACTTCTTTTCATCTTGTCGTTTAACAACAATTTCACGCATGAATATGTAGTTAAACCGTTTCGACTGTTGAATCTCCAAGATAGCGATGATTTTAGATTTCTGCTTCACATTTTCCAATGATGTCTCTCCTAATCTGCTGGTATAACCGAGACGACGACGTTCTGGCCAGTGTTGAATTCCATGTAGAGCATCTCTGTCGTAGGCTACGATGGAATTGCTGAAAATTCGAGTGGTTTCTTCAATGGCAGGAATTTCGTATCTTGCGGCAGGTACTGAGATTGTGAGTGAGGAAGCATATTTCTTCTTGGATGTCTCCTGAGTGAGCTGGATGTTACGAAGATCTTTGTTGAAGAAGAAGCTGTAAGGTATCTTAGGTTTGTCTGGAAATCCTTTCAAAGGTAATGGTTTGGTCCAGTCAGTGAAGTAAGGTTTTTCATGATTCTTGGAACTGAGATCGATATTCACTTCTAGATTTAGCCAGTCAAAGTCGGCAGACATTGCACTAGCTATGTTCTGCATATGATACTCGTATTCGACTTTGTTTCCAGATCTTTTCTTGAGGAATTCTTGTGCATCCTTATTGATTCTTCTGAGCTCCGTCTTAGTGAGTTTGTTGATCTGAAGATCCTTCATAATGACTTGGGTAAACTGTAGAGTATTACCAGGAAGGGGTTCTTCTTCTTCGAGAGGAGGTTGAGCTTGAACCATTTCTGTCAGCCAATCATTCTGAGGAGTGTCATCATTGTCGAGCCATGAATGACGTCTTTTCTTCTTTGATTTCTTTGACTTAGATGTAGCATCTTTGTCTTTAGCCTTGGATGGTGACGATGGTCCAGCATGAGAATCAGGAATAGGTGGAGCACGATAATCGGTGTCAGGTTGACCCTGGTAGTCATCTGTAGGTTCCATGAATGTTTCCTCTTCGTCAGTTTGACCTTGACCCGTAGCTGAGGTGTGTTGTTGATTTCCAGGAGTGGTGGAGTCCTTTTGTGGTTGTAGAGAGGATGAAGGACCTGTTCCAGACTTAGGTTTCTTGCCTTTAGAGTTTGGGTCAGGATCGTCATCTTTTCTTGTCCTTTTCTGGGCTCCAGCTGCATCTTTGCATGACTCTTTAGAAATGTAAGCTGCCATAGCCTCATAAACTGCTTTTTCATCAGCGGTCTATGTGGTTTTGGAGGCAATGTTGTCGAAGAGTTTGGCGAGCATTTCATTGAAGGATAATTCAGGAACGGTAGTAGCAACAGAAGAAGCTTTCGCTGTGTGAAGCGTGAATGGTGTAGTTGACAGCATTTTTCTTGTGACACTTCTGATTCTGTGATCCAAGTTGTCATTGATTGGTTCAAGAAGTTTTGCTACTTCAGGAGTGATCATCTCAACAAGATTATCAGAGAGAAAATCATGTGTTGCCGTCCTGATAAATCCTGTGTAGTCAGAGTGCAAGAACTTATCGATCAGCTGCTTTGACTCCTGGAAGTCCTCAACTTATCTGGTAAGACTTGTAACCATGTCGGTGAGTTTGTTGACTTGCTCCTGAAGATCAACTGGTGGTTTCGGTTCATTGATTGAATGCTGTTTTGATGCGGTTTCAGAAGGTGTGGGAGATGAATGCTCAGGTGATGATTCGGACGATGACTCGTTGTGAGAGTCTGAAGAAGAAGCAGGAGGAGTCGGATCCTTTGGTGGAGAGTCTTGAGGAGGTGGAGGTTGTGCTAAGGAAGTCTGCTGAGAAGATGACTTAATAAATATGTTGGTGTCGAACGCGTTCTTCTCTTCGTTTTCCTTTCTACGACGTTCCTCTGCTTCCTCTGCTTCTCGTGCAAGAAACTCTGGAGTAATGAGGTATTCATGTTCCTGATCCGTAGCTATGTTCTCTTGTCCACCAACATTCTCCTCAATATTTGCAGTCTTTGTCATAATGACATCTCCTGTTTTGTCTGTATCTTTAACGGTGTCATCAGGCTGTGGAGCTGATTCTAACGTAGTGGATACAATGGGAGGAACCATGCTGCTAGTAGCTCCTTCATGTTCTGACTGATCGATAGGTGGTGGTGTTGGAGGTTGAGACATAAGTCGGCTTTCAAGACTAGCTTTCCTTTGTTCTTTACGAAGTCGCTTTTCTTCAGCTTGTGTGTCGAAAACAATACTTTTAAGTTTGCGTTTATCGACCAATGGTTCAACGATTGGTTCGTCTTCATCATCATTAGGCTCATTAATAGTAATTCCTTTTCTTTTCCTTGTCTCTTCTTCATAAGTTTCAAGACTTTGTTGTATGGCAATCTCAGTTGCAGGGAATCTTTCTTCAGGTGCTCTTACCCTCAGTTCATAATTTGGTTCTTCTTCTTCAGATTCAGTGTCGAACTCGGATTCGGTGTCAGAATGTGGAGGTGTTGGTTTATAATGAAGAATGTATTCTGGAGTTACCTTCTTCTTTGGCTTGGTAGCAGGTTTGGGTTTGGATGTAGGTATAGGTTTGGTGGAAGTCATTGGTTTAGTCTTGGGAGCAGCCTTAGACTTAGTCTGAAGTGAGCCAGTGGTGCTTGTAGTGCTCCCAGACTTCACACCACCTTTGCTTCGAGTCTGTATTGTTGTTTCTTCCTGTACCCCTTTGTAAGCATTATCATACAGTTTGTAGTTCAGACTTTTCTTGATTTTGTCATCAAGAAGGTATTCGGGAAGCCTCATTCCTTTGATCTTGGTTGAGGAAGTGGTCGTCTTGATGAATGCGGTGGTGAAGTCGTCCTCGAAGAGGTGCTTCGGCTCATTAGGATCAGCCATCCTCTTGATGAATTCTGGAGAATCTTTGCAGAGATGTTCTATGAGAATCTTGTTGAATCTTGTGAATGGTATCATAGTCTTCACACGTTCGGTTTGAATGCTGTGAACGATATCATTCATGATAGGAACTGCAAAGTCAATAGGTGTCAGAGTCACCATTCCCCAGAACGTTTGCAAATGTTCGAGCCTAGGATGTTCATGACCACTTTTTCTTCCTGATATTGATCTTACAACCAACAGACAGAGTGTTCTCCAAGGCTGAGGGATATTCTTGGCATTAAATCGGGAGAGCTTGACTAGCGGTACGTCATCATCAACCTCATATCCTAACTCAATGAAGTAGTCAAGAAGATCCAGTTCAGGTAGTATGGGAGCAAATTCGTTGTCAGTTTGAGGCAGGAGAAGGGCTGTATGAAGAACGTCATGATCTGCAGTGTAGTCTTGGCGATCCAATGTAACAGTGAAAGACTCATCATCCAAGTTAGCCTTAGCAGTAAGCCAGAACTGATGAAGGTAGAACAGAGGAACTGAAGTAGAACAGATGAGCAGATGTTTGCAAGGATGTGCAAGTAGAATATCTTTCACAATCATGCACGAGTTCTCTTTAATATTCAATTTGTCGAAATCAACTCAGGGATTGTTATTGCCAATCATGACATCGTAGTTTTCGGGAGTGATGTCCTCCATGATGAGTAGTGGAAGACTTTGTTCAGTGACGTTCTCATTGTGTTCAGCCATGTTAATCTGAAAAGCATCACCATAAACCAAACATCCAAATTCGTTACGTGTTAGCACAGTTTTGAGTTTGGTTATTGATATCTACTTAAGACAATTAAGCACGAATGTTTCATAATGTAACATGCATACATGAGAAATCATTGATCATTTAGAATCACGAAATCAATTATACAACACAATGTCTTACATATAAGCACAATTGATATACACAATTCATAGTTACTTCACATTACACAACAACAATGAATCACAACAAAGTTACATGTATACAACATGACAAGGCCTAAATGAGATTTCGAGAAAATCTAAAATCCTTTTATCGCAAACTTGTGTTGAGAAAAGATTTCAAAAAAAATGTTACTAAGAATTTTATCGAGAAACTTAATTATCGAGAAAATCCTTATCAGTAAATTTATCGAGATCTTTTCTTTATCCAAGAATTGCGAAAGTTTTCAAGTTATCGAAAAACATCAATTTACGATAAAACTTTTCGCGAAGCTAGTGATTTCGAAATTTGTTGTTCAAAGAGTTATTTCGAAAAAATAATAGTTTCGAAAAAAATAATAATTTCGAAAAAATAATAATTTCGAAAAACTGATTTTGAACAAAATTATCGAAATCATGAGTTTCTCGATAAGTTTTACATAGATTGCGAAAAATCTTGATTTTCTCGAAAAAATTCTTATACAAGAATCATTCGATTTTGACGTCAAACGTACATTTGTTTTGCGAATATCTTATCCAATGATTCAGGCCTGTCACAAAGATTTGATAAACACCAATTAGATACAATCATGTTCACGTTAAACTAAGATCTCGATAAATGTCAAGAACAATTTCTCGAAAAGTATATCTCTTTTGAGTCTAATGAGCATGAATGGTTCTAGCATATCACAACCATATGTATGACACACGTTATAACAACATACAACACATTGGACTCAGTTAGTTAGAAATTATCAAAGAACGAGGCATACTAGCTTATCGAGAACCAAGCATCAATGGTGTAGATCAATAACACCAATACTAACATGCATACTTGTGACCCTAGAAACATATCCCACCAATAAAACAGAGCAAACAAACACAGAATCTAACAATCACAAATCGACCCAATACCTAGATTTCTAAATCGAAACAAACATGATGGAATGCGTGATGAAATGATGAGGATATGTTAGAAACATGCTTTGTAACAAAACCCTATCAAGAATCAAACACCTAAACATGTTTATAGCATTTTTCGAAATCATAAACCCTAGTTCTCGAAATCAAAAAATCATGAGATCGAGCCGTTGGATTATCAATTAAACAAGATCCTATGTTTGTAATACCCTAGTGATTACTTTGGAACTTACAAATTGATGATCACAAGCTTGGATGACTCGTTTGAATTAGGGTCGTAGGTTTCAAAAGAGGTTTAAGGGGTTTTGAATAAAGTGAGGTTTGTGAGATACGGTTTGTTTGTTTTGTTATTTTTTTTTTGAAATTTTAAGTTTAGTCACTTTTGGTCCCTTAACTTTTAGATACACTTACTTGAGTCCTAAAGTTAAATGGCAAACATGTGTAACATCGAGATATACATCTGTTAACCTAACTTATGAAGACCTTACTACGGGATGAGACAAAGGGATGTATAAAGAATGTCCACACACTCCTAAATACCGTAAGATATGAAAAAACATGCAAGTATACCAATTAAAATTGGTAAAAAAATTTAAGCATGACTCCCCCTCAACACGTGTAAAAATGAAACAAAGTGTTGAAGAGAAGCGATATACTTGCATTTTTTTTTAAGAGCAATTATAAAATTTGAAGAAAAAATCTTTTTGTGTTTTGATTGGTTTATATTTAAGAAAAAGTATTATACAAAGATAGTAATGATGTTTGACGATCAGTTGTGTTTTAAAAACTTTTCAAGATCCTCTGGCGTCAAACATCTCATACCAATTTGGTGAACTAGACTAGCAAACCTTGATGGTGCTAAAGATTTGGTAAGTAAGTCCGCCAATTGGTACTCAGTCCCAACAAAATAAAGTTCAACGATACCCTTTTCCACATGCTCTTTGATGAAGTGATATCGGAGATCGATGTGTTTGGATTTGCAATGATGTATTGTGTTGCAGGAGATAGCAATCGCACTCTTAGAATCACAGTAGATAGGAATCTTGTTGAATAGGTAGCCGTAATCCTTAAGTTGTGATCTCATCCAAATGACTTGAGCACAACAAGCAGACATGGCTACGTATTCAGATTCTGTTGACGAAATGATGTGCAGTCCTGCTTCTTTGATTGCCATGACACAAGTTTGTCTCCTAGAAATTGTAATCCACCAGATGTGCTTTTGCGTATGTCTAAACATCCTGCATGGTCAGCATCTGAAAAATCAATTAGTTCAAAACCAGAATCCTTTGGATACCAGATTCCCAAGTTAATGGTTCCCTTTATGTATCGAAGGATTCTTTTGACCTCGCTGAGGTGTTTTTCAGTTGGTTTGGACTGATAGTGAGAGCACATGTAGACAGCAAATACTATATCAGGTCTACTAGCTGTGAGATACATGAGGGACCCAATCATACTTCGGTATTTGGTAGGGTCAACAGGAGTCCCATGTAAATCAGCATCTAGTTTTGTGGTATAGCCCATTGGTGTATTATAAGTATCACTGGTCATCATTCCATGTTTCTTTAAAATTTCTAGAGCATATTTGGACTGATTTATAAAAATTCCACGGGGTGATTGATGAACTTGTAGTCCTAGAAAGAACGAAAGTTCACCCATCATGGACATTTCAAAATTATCTTTCATTAATTTTGCAAAATCATTAGAGTAACTTCTTTTTGTTGAGGCAAAAATGATGTCATCGACATATATTTGAACAACAAGTAAGTCCTCCTCGTAGGTTTTTGTAAATAGTGTTGGATCCACCGATCCTTTAGAAAATTTATTGGCCAGCAAGAAAGTGGACAGTTTGTCATACCACGCCCGTGGAGCTTGCTTAAGTCCGTAGAGTGCCTTTTTGAGTCGGTAAACGTGATTAGGACGCTCAGGATCAACGAAGCCTTCAGGTTGAAAAACATAAACTTCTTCACGGAGTTCTCCATTAAGAAATGCTGTTTTCACATCCATTTGGTAAACAACCATGTTCCTGTGTGCAGCATAGGCTAAGAAGATCCGAACAGCTTCATGTCTAGCCACTGGAGCAAAGGATTCAGCAAAATCAAGTCCTTCTAGTTGAGAGTATCCTTTCGCTACCAGGCGTGATTTGTTACGTATGACAGTTCCTTCAGCATCAAGCTTATTCTTCCAAATCCATTTTAACCCGATGACAAAGGCTCCGTCAGGTCTTTCAACTAATTCCCAGACTTCCAATCTTATGAATTGCTGAAATTCCTCTTGCATAGATTCAATCCAGTTGTCATAAGTCATTGCATCTTTAATGTTCTTAGGTTCTTCGTGACAAACTGTGAGTGCATAGATACAAGTTTCTCCATCCGTGTAAAGTCGTTGTCTTGTCATAACAGGTGCATCTGGATGGCCAATAATATGAACTAGTGGATGGTCTCGAGTCCATTTGTGTGTGGAAGGGTGTAGTTGATAGGTATCTCGCATGTTAGCAGGATCCAAATTGCGTGTTGACGACTCAGCTATATCAGGAACAATAGGAGCCGGTGCAAACGGATTAAAGAACGCATAAGGATCTTGCTCTGCTGGTTGGGTAACTGATTGTGGTGTTGGATCTTCAGCTGGATGGCGGGAGTTAGAACCAGTTTGTTCTACTGTAGATGGTGATACAATTGGAGGACCGTCTCTCTCAACACTTGTAGTAGTTTGTTGAGGTGAGTCAGGTACTAGAATGTTATCAGGTTGAGCAGCGGAATTAGGTGAGACCTCAATGGGACGGTATTCAATTGTGTCATCAAATAGTGGAGCAAACAAGGTTTCTAATTCTTTGCGGTTGAGTGGCAAGGATTCAGCCAAAGATGCCGGAGAGTTAAGACGGTTGAATTCGGGTCCTAAGCTGTGTTGCTCAGAAGCCATTTGTGTGAGTTCATCAAAATTAGCGTGAATGGTTTCTTGAATTTCTCTTGTACGACGATTCCATATCCGAAAACCTTTGGAATTTTCACAGTATCCAACGAACACTCCAATGTCAGCCTTTGCTTTAAGTTTACCTAAATCATCACGATCATTTTTCGGATAACAAAGTGCTCCAAATACATGAAAGTAATCGATGTTCGGTTTTCTTTTGTGAACAATTTGATATGGTGTTTTGCGATGGCGTTTTGTGATCATGCAACGGTTTTGAGTATAACATGCGGTTGAAACAGCTTCTGCCCACAAGTAATCTGGTAATTGAGCATTAATCAACATAGTTCTAGCAGCTTCCACTAACGTCCTGTTGCGTCTTTCAACAACTCCATTCTGTTCTGGGCTTCTAGGAATAGATGTTTGATGTTCAATTCCCACTTTCTCATAATAAGACCGAAGTTTCTGATTCTTAAATTCAGTTCCATTGTCAGTTCTGACTATTCGTACCGTGTTGCGTAACTGAACTTGAATTTTAGTGAGAAAGGTGATGATCATTGAAGGAGCCTGATCTTTAATTCGTAAGAAATAAACCCAAGTCCATCTGGAGAAGTCATCTACAATTACTAGTATGTAGCGTTTACCGTTGATACTTTGAACACGCATCGGTCCACATAGATCCATATGAAGCAGTTGTAAAACATGATTCGTACTTTGTTCATGTTTTGATGGAAAATGAGCACGAGTACTTTTTCCTTGTTCACAGGCTGGATATAAGTGATCTTTGGTAAAACGGAATCTTGGAAATCCATCAACAAGTTTATAACGAGCAAGGTCAGTCATGGTTTTGAAATTCAAGTGCGAAAGACGTTTGTGCCATAACCAAGATTTAGTCGATTCTGCTTTGGAGAGAAGACATATCGGAGATGTTGCAATCATATCTGACATTGATATAGTATAAAGGTTAGAGCCACGTGAGCCAGACATTAGATCGTTTCCTTGTAAGTCACGAACAAAGCAGGTTTTCTCACGAAATGCCACTTCTAGATCCCCATCACAGAATTGACCAACAGAGAAAAGGTTGTGTCCAAGGCCTTCCACATAATAAACACGACTGATTTCGATGTTCCCGCTGATATAGTCACCATATCCCATGATTAGAGCGTAATGATCATTCCCGAATCTGACAGTACCAATAAACTTTGAGACAAAGTTTTGTAACAGTTTGAGATTGCCTGTCATATGTCGGGTGCATCCGCTGTCAACAATCCAGAGAACAATCTGTACCACCTGCATCACCAGAAGAAGACACGGATGGAACAGAAGTAAGGGTGGAACCCAAAGATAGTGCGGGTTCCTGTTGGTTAGAAACACAGGTTTTCAATAATTTAGGAATCCATTTAAAGTCTGGTTTGTAATGTAACCAACGTTGCCAGTTCCAACTAGTTTTTGCTTTCTTAATGTTAAATGCACTAGTAGTTGGCTCATTCCTAGATTTGTTCTCGGCACCTATGGGGGTAACTTCTACTTCATTAGAAACCGTAGTAGACGGCTTTCCTAAGTTAGACTTAGAGGCAAGAATGGGCCTAGAAGGAATGCGTGTCCTACGTTTCTTATGACGATTGAGAAGAGAATTAGCTAAACATTTTGTATGATCACCAGATGATACGCTTTTACGACAAAACACACAAGATGCATTAATGTTCAAAACATTCAAAGGTTTATCATTCGTTACATTTAGATTTTGATTACAATTTTCCAGATTAGAATCTAAATCTGATGCAACATGAGTTTTATTCAAATTCCTATGTTGGTCTTCTACTTCTTGAGCTTCTAGGTGTCCTCTCTTACGTTGCAAGATCCCATTCTTCTTTTTACTTTTTCGCTTGGGTCTGCTAACGCTAGAAGTGGAGACTAGTCCTGTAGAAGTGGAGTTATCAACATTAGTGTTTTGAACAACCTTTCCTTTATCAGTTTTGTCTACGTGATACATTCCTGGTGCTATTACCGTGGTGTCAACAAACTTTCCTTTTTGAATTAGCTTGATTTTCTCTTTCAAATCAATGATGATGTGATTTTTGTCCTGAATTTCAGACTCAAGTAAACCATTGCAATATTTGATGTCATCGCGGTTTTGTTGCCATTCGGCGTTTTCAATTTTTAAATCCGCAATTTCTTTCTCGTATCGGAGACACAAACCTTTTAAAGACTCGTTGTTTTTGCAAATCTGACAAGAGTTTGAAACATTTTGACTTTGAAACTTCAATTCCCTTTCAAGACTTTTAGCTTGACACCATTCAAGCCTTTGATTGAGTTGACAAATTTCTTTTGAAAATTGTTTTGTCACATCATCATTTTTAATTCTCAACTTATCATTTTCCTGTTTAAGTGTCTCAATTTCCTCATTCAACAAGTTATTATCAACACAAAGATCATCCATAAGCATAGAAGTACCAGATTTATAGAGATCATTCATGATAACAGACAAAATATCAGCATTGAGAACTTGTTCCAAGAGTCGATCAGCATCATTTTTTAAAACTCTATTTCTTTGCTTTTGAACCAAAATGTCATTTTCAGTTGCATTGAAAACGTTTATCATATTTTTGACCTCCTTTTGAAGTTCCTGATCCCAACGTGTAGCACATAGACGGAGGTGTTGAACAATTGGCTTCATTTGTTTTTGAAAAATATCTCTCTTTTCTCGCTCGTAAGCGGATTGAAAAGTTTCAATTTTTATTTCAGAATTGCGTTCAATTGTTTCCTCCAAAATTTCGATGTCTTCCATAAAGGTTTTGAAATAGTTTAAGACACGACAAGTTTTTGGTAAAGGTGTAAGTTCACCGGATGATGGTAAAGGACCATTTATTTGTGCTACAGTTTGGACAGGAGCTGCATTAGAAGATGAAACATATGACTCTTCGACAAACCATGATTTCTCAGGTAAGTCCTTTTGAGTAACAAAAGATTTAGAAAGAGGTGGAGCTTTTGAATAGTCATATGGTGTCCAATATTAAACATAACTCATTTTTGATCGACTCTCGTCTTCAAGTTCTTCTTCTTCCTCAGTATCAAAAACAACAGCACGCACAATTGTATTATCAAACATATGATCAATACTGTAAATCTTGGGATTTTCTTTAAATGATGTGTGAAGAAACATTGATTTGAAATCGCCAAGTGCAAATCCTTTATCGGGTCTCGGTTTTAAAGCAAATTTCTGAATTGTTGTGACAGAGTTCCCGTGTTTGTAAACAATGTGACGAAATTCTTTGAGTTGTTTTTCAAGATCAACAATATCACCAAGTAAGTCATCTATGTACTTCCTTTTTCTTGTTTTATGTTCACAAAACTCCTTTTTGCAATTTGAAAATTCAGTTTCTGTTTTAGAGAGAACTGTTTGAAGACGTTCAGCTTTCATTTTCAATTCACACTTTTCACTTTCGAGTTTTGAAATCGACTTTCCGTTTGACTCAATTAAATCTTGCATTTTTCGTTGAAGATCTTGTTCTTTGTTATAAGAATCTTGAAAAGCTTTTTCAAAACTTTTTGCATTTTTAATCTTGTCTTCCTGATTTGAAAGCTGAATTTTATAACACTCAATATCTCTTGCAAATGACGCATTATGTTCTTTCAAAACTTTATTTGTCTCGTTGCATTTAATGATTTGCAATTGTTGAGCATCCAGTTGTTTAGATAACAATATAAGGTCAGGGTCTGGATCAAATGATGGTTCATGTTGTTCTAAATGATCATGTTTATCATTCTCAATAGGATCATCAAATGAAACAACTGTGTCATCATCAAATATGACAACTATGCTTATTTGTTCATCTGTTTGAGACGATGAAGATGATTTACATGGAACAACTTGCGCCATATCTGATTCATAAGCAGAAGGTGAGACTATTTCATTAATAAAGCATGCATTGAGGTCATGTACCTGAGACAAGCCGTCAGTGTCATACACTGGACCTGAATCATTGAACTTAAGTTCCTGCATGTTGGCCATAAGCATCACAGCAGCATTGGCTTTCAGATCTTCCATGTCCTCATCGTTGTTCACATTTGCCATGAAGTTGTTATCCTGTTCAGGGAAATGTCCATCTATTTCATCTTGAAGAGCCATGAGTAATGCCTGCTTGTGAAACTTACTACCCCGAGTTCTCGGTTTGGGACATGTTGTAGCTATATGACCTTGTTCATTGCAATTGTAGCACCAAACTGCATTCCCTGAGTTGGAGTTCCTTGTTGCAACTGAGTCAGACCTTTGTTGAGAAGATCCTGAGTTGTTCCTGAACCCCGTATTGTTACTAAACCTCTGATCATTCCCATAATTCCCTGAAGAGCTTCCTGAACCAGATCGACCATAGTTACGATTCTGAATTTCCACTCTTCCATCATTGACAACAGCTTGATTCCTTGTGTTAGAAGATGAACGTTGACGGTTGTTTGTTTTGTTGGAGAATTTGCTGAAAGCACGAGCAATAAGAGCAAGTCCCTGATTCAACGTGTTAAAGTCATCATCGTCATCGTCATTGGAATTTGAGTAATACACAGCATCATTGTTGTTTAATGGAACCAGTTGAGTAGAGGCATTATGTGGAGATGAATCATAAGGGACCATTTGGTTCGAGGTAGAAGATTGTGGATAACTGAAGTAGTTCTGCTCTTGAACATATGCATGATTTGACATTGGTGCTGGAGCGTAGGGAGACTGAGCTACGAGAGCCAAAGAATTTGGTGTAGAAGTTGCTGTGTATCCTCCTCGTAGAGCTCGATCTTTTTCCACTTCAGGTTCATGGTGTTTCAGAAAATCATACAACAAACCATATGGAGCATCATGAAGATTCTTTGTTTGACGAACAAATGTCACATATTTATGCCAATCAGGACCAAGACTACCAACAAATTTGGAGTTCACCGCGATCCTTGGTACTGTGATTTTGTGACGTTCCAGATCATTCACCACATTTGTGAAATGATGATAGTAGGATTCAAGGGACTCTCCTGGTTCAATTGTGATGTCAGTGTATTCCATGTAGAGTTTGGATTCCATATCATCTTTGTTCAATTGAGTGCCTTCCATAAGGAGATGAACATGTTCCCACATAGCTTTGGCTGTTTTCTGAGCATCGACACTTCGATAAATTGGATTTGGTATTCCTTGAAGTATATAAGCCATTGCATACTCATCAGCTTCACGATGTAGTTTCTGTTCTTCTGTGAGTTGAGATTCTGGAAGAGGTCGATCACCAGGAGGACGTGGAGGATCAGCAGTTGGATCACCAGCTTCAAATCTTGTTGGCCACTCAAATGGTCCTTCAAGTATCACTTGCTTCAAGAATTTCCCACGAGGTTTCTTTAATTCAAGGAATCGTAAGAATTGACTTGACCATTGAACATAGTTCCCAGGTGTTAGCATTGGAGGTGTTTCAAGTGATCCTGCCTCATGTCGGGATTGTTGAGTTGTAATAACTTCACACATTCTGTCAAACCAGTGAGGTTGTTTGGAGGAAAACTGAGTGTTTTGTTGTGGCACTTGATATGGTTGTTGTTGAGGAATGATCTGATGTTGTTGCATCATTAGGTAATGATGTAGTGGATTGTATGTTTGTTTTTGAGAAGGTTGTTGATACAGTTGGTGCGGAAGGTATTGTTGTTGCTGATACTGCTGATGTTGATGTTGCTGAGTATGAGGGAAGTAGTGATTAGGTGGTTGAAACATCTTAGAACACTTGTGTAGAAATGGATCTTGTAGAAAGTGTAGAATTAACCAAGTATCGAAAACTTTGCACAACTTCGGATTGCGAAACCTTGATCAACAGGGATTGCGAAACTATGTAGAATAAGGATTGCGAAACTTTTGAATTCCAATGATTTCGAAAATTTCTCAGCTGTGATTTCGAAATTGGGATTGCGAAACTTATAAATTTCAAAAAATTAAGGTTTGCGAAACTTTTTAGGTTTGCGAAATGAGAAGATTTCGAAACTTAATTAAGTTTGCGATAAATGTGTGATTTCGAAAAGTTGTAAGTTTTCGAAAAAAAACACAAGGTTACGAGCACAGTTTTCGAAATTATACAATTTCGAAAACTTTCCCAAAAGTCGAAGTAGTTAACTTTCTTATACAAGAAAGAAAATACTGAGTCCACACAAACGAAGTCGAGGTAGTGCACGTAGAGTAGATCTCGAAATAGGTACCAATGAAAGATCTCGGTAACTTGGTAGATTTTGTTTTGCGAAGAAAGGAATCCAAAAACTTGTTTTTATTTCAAGATTTTTGTACTTTTATGTGTAAAATGAAGAAATCTTAAAGAAAGTAGAAAACTTTAAGAACTTTTTCAAAATTTCAAAAATTGCGAAAAATAGTACAAAAAACCCTATTCGAATTTTTAAGAAAAGATTGGAACTTTTTTGTTTGTTTTGATTTGTAGCACAAGTTTGTAAGCAAATATGTGATAAAAACCAAGAAACAAGCAAGAAAGTACTAATATTTCACAAAAAATCGAATGTAAAGAACAAGTTTAAGAACAAAATCAATGAAAAACAAAAGCTACACCTTCATATGGCGAATGATACCACTTGTTAGGTCACCATTTAGTAAACACAAGCATAGAAATGATAGAAATAAGATGAGAGAAGAGATTGGGTGATTATAAGATAAAGAGAAATATAAGAGCAATAGTTTCCTTAAGAAATCAAATAACCAACCAAGTTTACAGGTGGCCTAAGACTAGTATTTATAGGAAAGGAGCAAGGGCAACACTCCTACTCCTTCCCTTCACATAATTCGTATGGGCTTAAGGCCCATGGACTTCATTCTCAAGCCTGGTAAACTTAATACAAAATGTAAATGATAGTAAATGATAACTAAGCAACCTAGCATAATTACAAATGACCGAGACTTCATAAAATAGTAAAACTATGATCCCAACAGGTACACTCATAAGCACTAATAGTAAATGCTTTTCCTATCAAATCTAAAGGCGAACCTCACATATTTGGGTGGAAAAATTTTCTGAATAGTACGGTTATGTGCTAGTCATACAATCTCCTATTCATGAGACGCTTGCTATGGCTAAAGTTTCACTCCTAAATGTTGTAAAAAATTTTAAATTTGGCGCTAAAATCGCACTAACAAGTATTTCTCATAGTTTTATTACACATCTACTATTAAACAAACAAACTCAAGCGAAAGTGTATTTGTAAGGTATCATCATTTTACCCTCCCCTTACACTTAGGATGAACATTGTCCCCAATGTTCAAGTAAAGAATGTAAAAGTGAAATAAGTAAAACAAATGAAATCAAATACTCCCCTGATTCGCTCGGTATGGATAATAAGGTGGCCAGGTTAAATCTTCCTCCAAGAAAATGAACAATCAAAGCTTCCCTTCCAGAATATAAATCATCTTCTTGTCATACATAACCTGTAAATCCTAAGAAAACAAACAAAGCAATCTCGCATAAAGTCAGCGGCAATCTACATAAGTTACTAAATCCTAGAAAACAAAGTAAGATATAATGCTTGTGGAATGAAGTTTGCAGATTTCCTGGATATTATAAAACTTAATAATTCCACAAAAACTTTAAGACTCCGTTAGAAAAACAAAACTGGTAAAATTTCCAGATTTTTACCCGTGACGCCGTCAAGAGCAAGCTCATGATGCCGTCAGAAGTGACCTGCAGAAATTCTTATGTTAAGTTTCCGGAAAATTTCTGGAAAAACTTGGTTCTACTTCCTAGAAAATCCTGCAAAACTTCATTATGACTCGATACAAGCATTTGACTCTAACAAATACGAATATACATGTTCACTTAATATTGTGGAGAATCATGATCGGTTTGTTTCTTAAAAACATATTTGGGGTTTCCCCTTACACTTATCTTTTGCAAAAATACCTTTAGGTGGAGTTAAGACTAGGCCAAAACAACAAAGTAAAGTATTTCCACTTTTTAGTTTAGAAACATGATCTACCAACAATAAAAATAAAGCATGCATACGGAAGCAAATAACAAACAAACAAAATAAAATCACACAAAGCATGGGTTGCCTCCCAAGAAGCGCTTTTCTTTATTTACGAGTCTTGTAGCTAGACTCAAGGTCATGGGTTACTACGTTACCTCATCGACTTTATACTTTGGTCCTAGAGCCAAGCAATCTTTGTAGAAAAGACTCCTCTTTTCCCATACATAATCCATGCCCTTTTTCTTATCCTCTTCATTGATGTCCTCAAAAGCACCAACGTTATCCTTATCAAATCGGGATATAAAGAGAAATTCTTTCATTCTATTAGGCATCCTATAAGTGATCCTATCGGTGTTACTTGCAAATCGGATTGACCCTTCTATCTCATCATATTCTAACTTTGACTCCTCAACAAATGGTTTGTCAAACACAACATTGGACAATCGACAATCAATAACATTAGCAAGATCTTCTACAATCATAAAGTCGGTAACAAAAGTGAAATTCCCTACAAAGACATGTAGACCTTTAACTCTCCCAACAAAGTTACAAACTCCACCAGGGTATTTGGGATCTCTTCTAGGTTCAAGTCTTTTTTTCACTATATCATTATAAGCATTTGAGGACATAATGTTGATTGGGGATTTAAAGTCAATGTAAGCATTGTCAACGTGTCTATACCCAATCATACATGGAATCTTAGCATTCTTAGGATCGCCTCTCTTTATCTTAGGTTCGATTATAGTAAAAAGAGATCGCGGGTTATCAATAAGATTATTATAATATGCAATCTCCTCCTTAGCAGGGTATAGATTAAAATAATCATTTAGCTTCGGATCTATTTCCCCCTCTTCAAGTTCCTCAACGAAATTCACAAAATCAATAGGCCCTAGGTCCTCATTTGAATACAAGGTGGTTGCTAGTTCACTAAATGCATGGTCGAGCTCAACTTTAATCAACCTATTATGCTCCCTAAGTTCCCTAATCACACTCTCAATTTGTTCACGTAACACATCTACTTCTCTAGGGGAAAGGGGTGGATTCGCGTTTTCCATAATGGTCAACGGAATAGTCAATGGATTTAATTTACTAACACAAGCACAAAGAGATAGACTAAAGAAAACCTAAAAATAAAAAATAAAATCTTACTAGAAAGGAATCTAGCAAGTAGACCTAATAAAAAGAAATTCTAACCTAGACAATAACTATTCCCCGGGCTGCGGCGCCAAAAACTTGATGCGTAGGGATTGCACCAGGCTTTACCTCTCAAGGGATCTTGAGAAGCTTACAACCCCCACCAGGCAGTGTACCTGATCGATGTAGTATAGTATAATGACAAGTACCGGGGGATTGATCGTTCAGCTAGGAATAGTGTCGTTAGGATTAGAAAACCTAAATACTAGTTCTAGAGATGAGGGATGATTCTTTTTGTATTTTTATATTTTTTAGAAAGCAAGTAAATATCTCGGGTTTTGAAGGATATGGACGAAATTAGTTGCTAGTCAACTAACCCAATACTAAGATGCAATCAAAATAAAATATTAAAAATGAAAATAAAACAAAATTAAACTAAAGTTGTGAGCAATAAGTGGAGAAATGTGTTTACTTAGATTTCACTACTCCCTAGATATCTTTTAAATGTTAATTACTTGTTATAGTTGCGTGGATGACGGATT
Source organism: Artemisia argyi (assembly GCA_030686995.1). Taxonomy (NCBI): domain Eukaryota; kingdom Viridiplantae; phylum Streptophyta; class Magnoliopsida; order Asterales; family Asteraceae; genus Artemisia; species Artemisia argyi. The sequence continues at coordinate 85,415,529 of CM060702.1, forward strand.
GTATTCCTTAATACCATTCATGGGGTGGCGTACTTAACTCCCCAATCCTATGAGTGCCTACTTCACTCCTATGTCGAGCCGGCTAAGAAGCTCCTAACATGGGTTCATTAGAATTTACTCATGCATTAAATACAACCAATAAAACCTAGTACACATCGGTTCATGTTTCCTAAGACGTTCAAGCATGTTACGAATTGGAGATCTGCCAGTTTTCTTAAGCCTAACATTGAAATCATTCATCCAATACAACCATAAACAAGTAATCAACACATAATCAACATCTAGGTTTCATTAGATCTAAGCAAACACAAGATAAATCTAGCCTAGCATGGTGGAATCAAGACAAGCACAAGATATAAACGACCAACACATAGACATATTGATTGAATTAAAAGAACACATGTAAGGGTTCAAGGGCTGAAAACCCTTAAAAATCCTGTAAAATACCTATGTGGTTCGGCCTTAGGGTTTCTCCAAACTTGTTCCTCTCTATGAATGAAAATTAGAAAACTATATATAGATAATAGAGGCTGACGGCGTCAAGAACAACCTTGTGACGCCATCATCTCGCCGCCAAAATAATCCTCGGACTGCCTTGATCTACATCTGACGCCGTCATGTATTCCATTTTTCCAGGCCGTCACACATTTAACTCTTGACGCTCTTCTTTGTGACGACTTCATTTCTGTACTGGGTCGTCATGATCTTTACTCTTGACGCCGTCAGGAAGTACTCTTGACGCCGTCACACACTGTTCCCAGCTTGGAAAATTAAGTCTTTGGTGTTTTCTTTACTTTTATGCTCCAAAAACGTCCGAATTGCTTCCTTTTCCAGATTTCACTCCCAAAGTACCTAAAATCACAAAAGGAACGATTTAGGGCAATATTTGATCAAATAAATTCAATTCCGGGCTTGAATGACCCCCTAAAAGTGGTTCATTTTTCGCCTCATCACAAACCTAACCAGTCAAACACACCCATTCCCTTCTTCTTCCTTTTAACCGCCAAACCATAACTCCCTTCCCCTGTTAAACCTGCAACACTCAACCCCATCCTCAAAAGTCCCACCTTCAGGTGATACCAAACCCATCACGGGTATCCACTCCATGTCACCCATCCACTCCTAAAAGTTGATGCAATAGCTAGAAATTATGATTGGAGCCCAAGGTTAATCTGATGGTCAGGGTTGAGATTGGAGCCAAGAAAGCACAAGAAATCAAAAAACCCTAGTAGTTCTCCTATATATAGTTAATGTTGTATTCCGTTTTGGCAAGTAGGTAGTAAGTAGGAATTTAGTGTCGAATAGGTTAGTTTATGTTTTAGTTTATTTAAGTTTTTCAAATTTAGTGGTGTAACTCATATTCCCAGTTAATCAAATTTCAAAATTTTAAATACACTTGCTTTTCTAAATTACTGTTTTAGCTTATTTGTATTTGCTTAATTCAACTGCTTATTTGCCTTTAGCTTATGAATTGCTTATTCTGCTTCTTTTTAATTGCTTATTGTAGTTTTAGTTAGCTTATCAGCATTTGTTATTAGGTTTTTTAGCCTCTAGACTAGGTTTGGTTGAAAACTGTCCTATTTAGTCTTGAGATAGCTTAACTTAGTTTCTCAGTACTCATTTTAAAAGGTTTAGTTTTACTCTTTAAATGATTTTAGACTTAGTTAGACTATCATTCTCCGCAAACTTGCTTCAAAATTTGTTTTCATAGTGTTAAAAAATCTTTTTGAGAATCTTAGAGAGTGTTTGGTATAAGTTGCTATCCTATGTCCTTGTGCTTTTGAGTGGTTAGAAATAGTTTAAACAGCTTTCATCAGGTCTATATAGTGTAATTTAAACATAAAATTCATAGGTAGTTAGATAAAAAGTAAACATCATCTTTGAAATTCCCTTTTGCATCACAGTTAAGGATTTAGATTGCTTACTCTTCAATTTATATGTATAATTAGTTTATATAGCTTAATTCCATCATATCTCAGCTTAACTTACCATTTTTAGTCTTCTATATCAGAGCATACCTCATAATAGTCAAGTTTAGTTAACCTTGAAAAAAAGTCAAAATCTCAAAACAAGTTCAAATGCAGGTTAGTATCGGAATTTTAGTTTGCTCATTATTATGTGTTAAGGTCTGATAATTTTTGGTTTTTAATATTTGGAAGCTTGTGGTTTTAGACATATTTTTTTCAAAATCTTTAGAATTTTCTTTGCAAGCTTTTGATAAGCTCAAAGTTGGACAGTTGGCCATTTTGTGTAACAATTCGCAATTTCAGGTTAATTACCATTCCCGGAAAATTTCACTATTCACTTTTACTATTCATTTTTCCCGAAACTTTCCCGAAAGTTGATTTTTATTTGATATTCTCGAGTGATAAATCATTTCCATGGCAAATTAAATGTTTGACATTCGTCAGATCATTTTCGTGAAAGTTATTAAGGAATTACACGTTTTAGGGTAAAACGTCATTCAAAAATTCTACGCACAACGAAATTCGATCCTGTCAGGTGACCCCACATCAGAAAAATGTTTGATACACTCATGATTTATTTGAGAATTAATCGTGACTGAGAAAAACATGACCAAAGACTTCCCAGCAGGTCACCCAAGCCTGTACTACTCTCGCATGAGCACGCTTAACCGTATGGGCGATTAACCGTTAGACCACAAAACGCGTTTCTAAGAAGATTTGAGTTTTCAACTTATTAGAAAAAGTCAACATATTTTTCCCTCCTCCATTGACCAAAAATCATCCCTTGATGTTATAAGTCATTCCTTGATTTTTAGGCTTACGGTTTGATGTCTAAAAGACATTTAATACCAACCGACACTAGACTGAGCCCAGTCTAGATATTATAAGTCATTTTAAATCATTTTTATCACATTAGAAAAGTAACATTTTACTTTTCTCAATTTTACGCAATATTCGTACGTTTTACGTATTACGCGTTTTAGACCCGTGTTTCCAGTTTTTAGCAGGGTTTACCACCCAAATGGAACCTACCACCCATTTTATATTTTATTATGGGACATATGGACATGTCTAACAATACTTTAAAGTTTCATAATTTTACGACACCCGGTTTTACGTTTTGAGGCTTAATCATTTATGATTGGCATTTCCCGGAGTCAAGTTTCATCCTAATACTTAGGATAATACCAAGCAAAATCCAAAGCTTCCTCCCCAAGCTTATGAACCGCCTCTAGGGGGGTTTCACACTAGGTGGCTTGATCTTAAGCTTAATGGCCTTAGATTTCATCCATGTGTTCACCTTGGCCTCCAAGGTTGGACTAGTCAACATTTCTAACCTCCTCCAAGCCATATAAATACCCCCCTTCCCCTCCTTGGCCGTCCCTCATCACACACACACCCACACCATCTCATTTTCTCATTATCTTCAAGTTTCATGCAAGATTCAAGTGCTAGTTCAAGGTAGAAACCCTAGATAGGTTATCATTCATCAAACACTTCCATAACCTCATATACTTGGTGATTTCTCTTGAGTTTGAATCCACTCAAGTCACCTCAACCTTCATCATCCATCTTTCAAGATTACAAGGGTAGAAAGATTGCATGAAGTGAAAGTGGGTTGAAGCAAGTCTATCAAAGTCCTATCCTTACATGTTAACTTCCTTTCATCTTTGAAAGCCAAAAGTTGTGAGCCAAACCCTAACTTGATTCTTGTTAAATAATCATGTTCATGTTATTTACATGTTATTCTTGCTATATTATGTCTTGTAGTTATGTCCATGATGTATAAAGGTGAGCAAAACAAGTTATTGTTATTGATTGTTACAACAAGTTACTAAAACAAGTAAACTAGTGACTTTCTTGGTAAGACCTGATAAAAATGGTAAAAATATGATGTTTGATCATTACATATTACAGTAGAGGACTTAACAAGGAAACCATAGCAATTTGAACCACCCAAAACGAGTATACGAGTCAAAAGTTACGCCCATTTGAAGTTACCAAAGATTTCCGGCAAAACTGCCAAGTACCATTCTGATCAAATTTGGGTTTTGAAAGTCCCACTTCTGGTCCGATTCATCAAAAAGTTAAAACACGAAAGTTGTCCGGAACGCCGTTTTCGTTCAGGAACAAAGAAGCTCGAGACCTAAAAACACTTTCCGAGTGATAAAATTCTTCAAATTCTAAACAGCCCATTTTTAGGCGAAAGTCACAAGATTATGGTTATACTTTGAAAGGAACAAGAGGTCTTATGACCTATAATCAAGACCACAACCATGGCTAGAGCCAAGGTTGTGTCTCATGACCTTGAAACAAGGACCAAAGGTCATGGCTAGGCCATGACGAAATGACCATACCAACTTACATAGGCGTAAACATGAAAAAAGGAATTGGCGATATATTGAACAAGCAATTTGGATCTACTTCACTTAAAAGGGAACCATGAGATGTTACAAAGAGAAAATGGTCATTCAAGACTTATGAAACTACCCCTAATAACAATCTTCATGTACAAATAAACTTTCCTAAGTTTATACAAATATCGGACATGTAACTTTCGGATCAAAACTTATATCTATATATTTCATCAACTACTACAATAGTAGGGAGCCTCATGTGAGGAGTTCATTATGTAAGCCGTCGAGTTGAGTTGTGGATTTACGAGTTAAAGTGTCCTGGCTCCTCGAACGCTTACTAACATGACTTCTGAATTATGTCGGCCCGAACGGTAGTAAACGATATACAAAACATACATGTTCATGAATCTTTTCTTTCAAGGACTTACAATATACATCATACCACATCATGGACTAAGTGCAAGACATACATATATTGGCATGTTTATGTTTCCTTAGACATTATTCCAAACCTAAGTTGCAACGATTATTCTAGGTTGCTCGTAGAAGTTATTACGACATATCCATCATTCTCATTATACATCATCCAACTCAAGGTGAGTTCATAGCCCCACTTACGATTACTTAATTGTTTTACAAACCCTTGGGGGGAATACATGCTATTTATAACCAAGCACAATGTTTTTAAATTGTATGCTTACCTGATTGTTTTATTATCACTAAGTACCAACCTTGCTAAACCGAGATCCTTTATTATGAACCATTTAGTCACTAGCAATAGTGAGCGCGAATATTATTAATAGGCCTATTGGGATTGACGAATCCCATTTGTATTGACTAAGTTCAAACAAATGCAATAATATTTGAGATTTAGGTATGTTAGCAAAGTACCTACCGGGATAAATCTGCCGATCGATATTGGTACACGTTAACGTTATGGTGTCATAAGCTTAGTGTATAATACATGTTCCGGGCGTATAATAACGTAGCCTACCTGTTTTGTTTTCCAAACATTGGTGTGAGCCTATAACTCACACTACCAACATATTGTGTTCAATCGATTTAACAAACTCTATGAATATCACTCAACCTTTGTGTTGACCTCTCAAGCATGTATTTCAGGTTCATGACGATCAAGGATGGCACGGAATGGCACGGATACTCAAGAGGGCTATAAATTTTATTATCATTCAAAAACACATTTATTATACATTGTAAACATGGAACCATTTGGGACCTCATTTTGTAATCTCTGATATTTATATAATTTGAATGATAAATCTTTTAAAACGACTCAATTGGAGTTCGTTTTCTATCATTGTGACTATTGTGCCGTCGAGTAACACCCAGTTTGAATTCCGCTGCAACCATGAATTGGGGGTGTTACAGATTGGTACCAGAGCCATGGTTATAGAGAAACGGGTCTAATTGAGACCTAAACTATAACCACACATACAAGCAAAAACATTTTATAGCCTTCCGCTCTCCGTGTCTTCCATCCTCCAGACGATTATGGACTTAGTAAGCATGTTATGCTACACAAACATATTAGTATATTCATATATACCCATTTTCAGCATTTCTCCGTAGGCATTTTTATGCTACACAAACATAATTGCATATTGATATATGTACCCTAAACATAATTGAGCATTTCCCCGTAAGCATAAGTATATTGATATATACACACTAAGCATTTTATGCTACACGAACACATATAAGTATATTGATATATACACACTAAGCATTTTATGCTACATGAACACATATAAGTATATTGATATATACACACTAGGCATTTTATGCTACATGAACACATATAAGTATATTGATATATACACACTAGGCATTTTATGCTACATGAACATATTAGTATATTGATATATAAACTCGGTTTATTTTCAATCATTTATCTAAACAATGGACTAAACATATCTGTGTATGCCTATTCTAAGGCATTTCGGCACAGCCACACTCTCCCAATCATGTTCCTACTCCAAAATTATATGTCCAAGACATTGTAACTGATTACAATGGTCTCATTCATTTTTTCAAGACATTGTGAGATACAATGGTCTCATTCACTTTTCAAGACATTGTGAGATACAATGGTCTCATTCATTTTCCAAGACATTGTGAGATACAATGGTCTCATTCATTTTTCAAGACATTGTGAGATACAATGGCCTCATTCATTTTCCAAGACATTGTGAGATACAATGGTCTCATTCATTTTCCAAGACATTGTATGATACAATGGTCTTAATCATTTCTCAAATGTTTTGAGTCACACAATGACCTAACCTACTTCCCAGACATTGTGAATTGCACAATGGTCTAACCTACTTCCGAGACATTGTGTTTTGTGCAAATGGTCTCTAGAATATTCCATCACATCATCAATATCATTTCTTATGATATCAAAAACCCGTCACAATCTATCGATTTCAAAACAAGAAATATGAGATTTCTAAAGGACAAACTAATCCATCATCGACAAAAGCTGAACTTTCTCTACATTCATCAAAGTTTTCTTATGAAACCTTCATTATTAAAAGTTCGTGATCCTGGCCAAGTATGTTCTATTTTAGAACTACTTAAAACTTCCTTTCCATACGTATCTACCCTTACTACCTTCTGTGCAATGGAATATGAAAACATACGTTACAAGTCTTGTATGGACGGGACTTGCAACTTAAGGGTTTGACATCGCCTTTGTTTAGTGAACAGTTTCCTGAAAGCAACGGACATATCAAAAGTATACCTAGTTTAGGTATTTGAAAATTTTATCGAACCTTGGCTAAATATAGACTAGTCACCTATATTTAACCTAGGGACAGTGGAATATAGTCTGACTAACTATATTCGACTTAGAATTTTCAAATACTGAGAGTAGTTGTACTAGGGTTATGTTTAGGTTGATTTCCTACATGAACATGATAAACCACCAAAATACATTAAAACAATCTAGAGACACGATAGTGCCTTACCACTCAGCGAAATCTTAACACTTTATTTGTACTACCTAACTTCATTCTTGAAAGTTTTCACTTATGAGATAATCCGAACTACTATCTGGGATAGTTATCAATTATTCTCTTCATCCTGTAGAAGTACTATCCTGTTTAGGTCCTAAGGATACCATTTCATCATAAACTTTTAAAATCTCTTAAGATTTTTAAAGCAGACTCAACATCTATACCTAAGAGTATTAATGTTAAGCATACACTACACACTTTTGTTCATCAACATATCATAACATTATCTTCACAACCGTTGGAACCACAAGCTCATTAACAGATTTTGATGCACTTTTAAAGCTCAAATCATCCTTAGTTACACCACAAGTACCCTCATCAGCTTTACAAGTTTGAATATTCATCTTGTACTTTTGGAACACCAGTATCATCTCGTAATACACTACCTTGTAACTCACCGGCTAAGTATGAATGTTGTGTCGGGAATTCTTGAGTAGGATGATTTATAATGTCCTTGTTTGAATGGATTGGGATGCCTTTTCATTTAAATAAAGAAATTATAAATCATCGAACCATACGTTTATATTCCTTTAGTTACATTGTTTGGGATGCCTCTCTATGTAAATAAAGAATTATAAACAAGTGGGCTTATTTATATCCGAAATAACATAAGTATGAAGTCAATGAACACTAGATACAACAACAGATTACCTACTAGGCTATGATTGCAACGACTATCCAAATTTCCATTAGTACGAGATTTACATTTTGGTTTTCATAATGATAGTGCAATAACAAACAAACTCATTACGGGGCCATGTAACCATACGCATGCGCAGTCGTACAAAACTCATTGCGAAGCCATGTAGCCATATGCATGGGCAGCCGTACAATTCGAACAGGACTTGGTCCAACCACATGTTCAACGCTTATTCCATGATTCGATTCTTATATCAATTGCTATTGATACTTGACAACTATATCAAGTTCTATTTTGATATTCAACTACTATATCAATTCCTATTAATATCTGACTGCTATATCAATTTCCTTTGATATTCGATTATTACCATACCTTTCCTACACAAAAGTAAGCCTCATCCTACACCATACACTGAAATAACAAATCAAATTACATCACCGGTAATCCCAGACTTTAGTCCTTATAAGTAACCACACCTTTTCATCGATACCACTCCAACATATGACACACATAGAACTTCGGGACGAAGTTCCCCGTAAGGGGTAGAGACTGTAACAATTCGCAATTTCAGGTTAATTACCATTCCCGGAAAATTTCACTATTCACTTTTACTATTCATTTTTCCCAAAACTTTCCCGAAAGTTGATTTTTATTTGATATTCTCGAGTGATAAATCATTTCCATGGCAAATTAAATGTTTGACATTCGTCAGATCATTTTCGTGAAAGTTATTAAGGAATTACACGTTTTAGGGTAAAACGTCATTCAGAAATTCTACGCACAACGAAATTCGATCCCGTCAGGTGACCCCACATCAGAAAAATGTTTGATACACTCATGATTTATTTGAGAATTAATCATGACTGAGAAAAACATGACCAAAGACTTCCCAGCAGGTCACCCAAGCCTGTACTACTCTCGCATGAGCACGCTTAACCGTATGGGCGATTAACCGTTAGACCACAAAACGCGTTTCTAAGAAGATTTGAGTTTTCAACTTATTAGAAAAAGTCAACATATTTTTCCCTCCTCCATTGACCAAAAATCATCCCTTGATGTTATAAGTCATTCCTTGATTTTTAGGCTTACGGTTTGATGTCTAAAAGACATTTAATACCAACTGACACTAGACTGAGCCCAGTCTAGACATTATAAGTCATTTTAAATCATTTTTAACACATTAGAAAAGTAACATTTTACTTTTCTCAATTTTACGCAATATTCGTACGTTTTACGTATTACGCGTTTTAGACCCGTGTTTCCAGTTTTTAGCAGGGTTTACCACCCAAATGGAACCTACCACCCATTTTATATTTTATTATGGGACATATGGACATGTCTAACAATACTTTAAAGTTTCATAATTTTACGACACCTGGTTTTACGTTTTGAGGCTTAATCATTTACGATTGGCATTTCCCGGAGTCAAGTTTCATCCTAATACTTAGGATAATACCAAGCAAAAGCCAAAGCTTCCTCCCCAAGCTTATGAACCGCCTCTAGGGGGTTTCACACTAGGTGGCTTGATCTTAAGCTTAATGGCCTTAGATTTCATCCATGTGTTCACCTTGGCCTCCAAGGTTGGACTAGTCAACATTTCTAACCTCCTCCAAGCCATATAAATACCCCCCTTCCCCTCCTTGGCCGTCCCTCATCACACACACACCCACACCATCTCATTTTCTCATTATCTTCAAGTTTCATGCAAGATTCAAGTGCTAGTTCAAGGTAGAAACCCTAGATAGGTTATCATTCATCAAACACTTCCATAACCTCATATACTTGGTGATTTCTCTTGAGTTTGAATCCACTCAAGTCACCTCAACCTTCATCATCCATCTTTCAAGATTACAAGGGTAGAAAGATTGCATGAAGTGAAAGTGGGTTGAAGCAAGTCTATCAAAGTCCTATCCTTACATGTTAACTTCCTTTCATCTTTGAAAGCCAAAAGTTGTGAGCCAAACCCTAACTTGATTCTTGTTAAATAATCATGTTCATGTTATTTACATGTTATTCTTGCTATATTATGTCTTGTAGTTATGTCCATGATGTATAAAGGTGAGCAAAACAAGTTATTGTTATTGATTGTTACAACAAGTTACTAAAACAAGTAAACTAGTGACTTTCTTGGTAAGACCTGATCAAAATGGTAAAAATATGATGTTTGATCATTACATATTACAGTAGAGGACTTAACAAGGAAACCATAGCAATTTGAACCACCCAAAACGAGTATACGAGTCAAAAGTTACGCCCATTTGAAGTTACCAAAGATTTCCGGCAAAACTGCCAAATACCATTCTGATCAAATTTGGGTTTTGAAAGTCCCACTTCTGGTCCGATTCATCAAAAAGTTAAAACATGAAAGTTGTCCGGAACGCCGTTTTCGTTCAGGAACAAAGAAGCTCGAGACCTAAAAACACTTTCCGAGTGATAAAATTCTTCAAATTCTAAACAGCCCATTTTTAGGCGAAAGTCACAAGATTATGGTTATACTTTGAAAGGAACAAGAGGTCTTATGACCTATAATCAAGACCACAACCATGGCTAGAGCCAAGGTTGTGTCTCATGACCTTGAAACAAGGACCAAAGGTCATGGCTAGGCCATGACGAAATGACCATACCAACTTACATAGGCGTAAACATGAAACAAGGAATTGGTGATATATTGAACAAGCAATTTGGATCTACTTCACTTAAAAGGGAACCATGAGATGTTACAAAGAGAAAATGGTCATTCAAGACTTATGAAACTACCCCTAATAACAATCTTCATGTACAAATAAACTTTCCTAAGTTTATACAAATATCGGACATGTATCTTTCGGATCAAAACTTATATCTATATATTTCATCAACTACTACAATAGTAGGGAGCCTCATGTGAGGAGTTCATTATGTAAGCCGTCGAGTTGAGTTGTGGATTTACGAGTTAAAGTGTCCTGGCTCCTCGAACGCTTACTAACATGACTTCTGAATTATGTCGGCCCGAACGGTAGTAAACGATATACAAAACATACATGTTCATGAATCTTTTCTTTCAAGGACTTACAATATACATCATACCACATCATGGACTAAGTGCAAGACATACATATATTGGCATGTTTATGTTTCCTTAGACATTATTCCAAACCTAAGTTGCAACGATTATTCTAGGTTGCTCGTAGAAGTTATTACGACATATCCATCATTCTCATTATACATCATCCAACTCAAGGTGAGTTCATAGCCCCACTTACGATTACTTAATTGTTTTACAAACCCTTGGGGGGAATACATGCTATTTATAACCGAGCACAATGTTTTTAAATTGTATGCTTACCTGATTGTTTTATTATCACTAAGTACCAACCTTGCTAAACCGAGATCCTTTATTATGAACCATTTAGTCACTAGCAATAGTGAGCGCGAATATTATTAATAGGCCTATTGGGATTGACGAATCCCATTTGTATTGACTAAGTTCAAACAAATGCAATAATATTTGAGATTTAGGTATGTTAGCAAAGTACCTACCGGGATAAATCTGCCGATCGATATTGGTACACGTTAACGTTATGGTGTCATAAGCTTAGTGTATAATACATGTTCCGGGCGTATAATAACGTAGCCTACCTGTTTTGTTTTCCAAACATTGGTGTGAGCCTATAACTCACACTACCAACATATTGTGTTCAATCGATTTAACAAACTCTATGAATATCACTCAACCTTTGTGTTGACCTCTCAAGCATGTATTTCAGGTTCATGACGATCAAGGATGGCACGGAATGGCACGGATACTCAAGAGGGCTATAAATTTTATTATCATTCAAAAACACATTTATTATACATTGTAAACATGGAACCATTTGGGACCTCATTTTGTAATCTCTGATATTTATATAATTTGAATGATAAATCTTTTAAAACGACTCAATTGGAGTTCGTTTTCTATCATTGTGACTATTGTGCCGTCGAGTAACACCCAGTTTGAATTCCGCTGCAACCATGAATTGGGGGTGTTACAGATTGGTACCAGAGCCATGGTTATAGAGAAACGGGTCTAATTGAGACCTAAACTATAACCACACATACAAGCAAAAACATTTTATAGCCTTCCGCTCTCCGTGTCTTCCATCCTCCAGACGATTATGGACTTAGTAAGCATGTTATGCTACACAAACATATTAGTATATTCATATATACCCATTTTCAGCATTTCTCCGTAGGCATTTTTATGCTACACAAACATAATTGCATATTGATATATGTACCCTAAACATAATTGAGCATTTCCCCGTAAGCATAAGTATATTGATATATACACACTAAGCATTTTATGCTACATGAACACATATAAGTATATTGATATATACACACTAAGCATTTTATGCTACATGAACACATATAAGTATATTGATATATACACACTAGGCATTTTATGCTACATGAACACATATAAGTATATTGATATATACACACTAGGCATTTTATGCTACATGAACATATTAGTATGTTGATATATAAACTCGGTTTATTTTCAATCATTTATCTAAACAATGGACTAAACATATCTGTGTATGCCTATTCTAATGCATTTCGGCACAGCCACACTCTCCCAATCATGTTCCTACTCCAAAATTATATGTCCAAGACATTGTAACTGATTACAATGGTCTCATTCGTTTTTTCAAGACATTGTGAGATACAATGGTCTCATTCACTTTTCAAGACATTGTGAGATACAATGGTCTCATTCATTTTCCAAGACATTGTGAGATACAATGGTCTCATTCATTTTTCAAGACATTGTGAGATACAATGGCCTCATTCATTTTCCAAGACATTGTGAGATACAATGGTCTCATTCATTTTCCAAGACATTGTATGATACAATGGTCTTAATCATTTCTCAAATGTTTTGAGTCACACAATGACCTAACCTACTTCCCAGACATTGTGAATTGCACAATGGTCTAACCTACTTCCGAGACATTGTGTTTTGTGCAAATGGTCTCTAGAATTATTCCATCACATCATCAATATCATTTCTTATGATATCAAAAACCCGTCACAATCTATCGATTTCAAAACAAGAAATATGAGATTTCTAAAGGACAAACTAATCCATCATCGACAAAAGCTGAACTTTCTCTACATTCATCAAAGTTTTCTTATGAAACCTTCATTATTAAAAGTTCGTGATCCTGGCCAAGTATGTTCTATTTTAGAACTACTTAAAACTTCCTTTCCATACGTATCTACCCTTACTACCTTCTGTGCAATGGAATATGAAAACATACGTTACAAGTCTTGTATGGACGGGACTTGCAACTTAAGGGTTTGACATCGCCTTTGTTTAGTGAACAGTTTCCTGAAAGCAACGGACATATCAAAAGTATACCTAGTTTAGGTATTTGAAAATTTTATCGAACCTTGGCTAAATATAGACTAGTCACCTATATTTAACCTAGGGACAGTGGAATATAGTCTGACTAACTATATTCGACTTAGAATTTTCAAATACTGAGAGTAGTTGTACTAGGGTTATGTTTAGGTTGATTTCCTACATGAACATGATAAACCACCAAAATACATTAAAACAATCTAGAGACACGATAGTGCCTTACCACTCAGCGAAATCTTAACACTTTATTTGTACTACCTAACTTCATTCTTGAAAGTTTTCACTTATGAGATAATCCGAACTACTATCTGGGATAGTTATCAATTATTCTCTTCATCCTGTAGAAGTACTATCCTGTTTAGGTCCTAAGGATACCATTTCATCATAAACTTTTAAAATCTCTTAAGATTTTTAAAGCAGACTCAACATCTATACCTAAGAGTATTAATGTTAAGCATACACTACACACTTTTGTTCATCAACATATCATAACATTATCTTCACAACCGTTGGAACCACAAGCTCATTAACAGATTTTGATGCACTTTTAAAGCTCAAATCATCCTTAGTTACACCACAAGTACCCTCATCAGCTTTACAAGTTTGAATATTCATCTTGTACTTTTGGAACACCAGTATCATCTCGTAATACACTACCTTGTAACTCACCGGCTAAGTATGAATGTTGTGTCGGGAATTCTTGAGTAGGATGATTTATAATGTCCTTGTTTGAATGGATTGGGATGCCTTTTCATTTAAATAAAGAAATTATAAATCATCGAACCATACGTTTATATTCCTTTAGTTACATTGTTTGGGATGCCTCTCTATGTAAATAAAGAATTATAAACAAGTGGGCTTATTTATATCCGAAATAACATAAGTATGAAGTCAATGAACACTAGATACAACAACAGATTACCTACTAGGCTATGATTGCAACGACTATCCAAATTTCCATTAGTACGAGATTTACATTTTGGTTTTCATAATGATAGTGCAATAACAAACAAACTCATTACGGGGCCATGTAACCATACGCATGCGCAGTCGTACAAAACTCATTGCGAAGCCATGTAGCCATATGCATGGGCAGCCGTACAATTCGAACAGGACTTGGTCCAACCACATGTTCAACGCTTATTCCATGATTCGATTCTTATATCAATTGCTATTGATACTTAACAACTATATCAAGTTCTATTTTGATATTCAACTACTATATCAATTCCTATTAATATCTGACTGCTATATCAATTTCCTTTGATATTCGATTATTACCATACCTTTCCTACACAAAAGTAAGCCTCATCCTACACCATACACTGAAATAACAAATCAAATTACATCACCGGTAATCCCAGACTTTAGTCCTTATAAGTAACCACACCTTTTCATCGATACCACTCCAACATATGACACACATAGAACTTCGGGACGAAGTTCCCCGTAAGGGGTAGAGACTGTAACAATTCGCAATTTCAGGTTAATTACCATTCCCGGAAAATTTCACTATTCACTTTTACTATTCATTTTTCCCGAAACTTTCCCGAAAGTTGATTTTTATTTGATATTCTCGAGTGATAAATCATTTCCATGGCAAATTAAATGTTTGACATTCGTCAGATCATTTTCGTGAAAGTTATTAAGGAATTACACGTTTTAGGGTAAAACGTTATTCAGAAATTCTACGCACAACGAAATTCGATCCCGTCAGGTGACCCCACATCAGAAAAATGTTTGATACACTCATGATTTATTTGAGAATTAATCGTGACTGAGAAAAACATGACCAAAGACTTCCCAGCAGGTCACCCAAGCCTGTACTACTCTCGCATGAGCACGCTTAACCGTATGGGCGATTAACCGTTAGACCACAAAACGCGTTTCTAAGAAGATTTGAGTTTTCAACTTATTAGAAAAAGTCAACATATTTTTCCCTCCTCCATTGACCAAAAATCATCCCTTGATGTTATAAGTCATTCCTTGATTTTTAGGCTTACGGTTTGATGTCTAAAAGACATTTAATACCAACTGACACTAGACTGAGCCCAGTCTAGACATTATAAGTCATTTTAAATCATTTTTATCACATTAGAAAAGTAACATTTTACTTTTCTCAATTTTACGCAATATTCGTACGTTTTACGTATTACGCGTTTTAGACCCGTGTTTCCAGTTTTTAGCAGGGTTTACCACCCAAATGGAACCTACCACCCATTTTATATTTTATTATGGGACATATGGACATGTCTAACAATACTTTAAAGTTTCATAATTTTACGACACCTGGTTTTACGTTTTGAGGCTTAATCATTTACGATTGGCATTTCCCGGAGTCAAGTTTCATCCTAATACTTAGGATAATACCAAGCAAAAGCCAAAGCTTCCTCCCCAAGCTTATGAACCGCCTCTAGGGGGGTTTCACACTAGGTGGCTTGATCTTAAGCTTAATGGCCTTAGATTTCATCCATGTGTTCACCTTGGCCTCCAAGGTTGGACTAGTCAACATTTCTAACCTCCTCCAAGCCATATAAATACCCCCCTTCCCCTCCTTGGCCGTCCCTCATCACACACACACCCACACCATCTCATTTTCTCATTATCTTCAAGTTTCATGCAAGATTCAAGTGCTAGTTCAAGGTAGAAACCCTAGATAGGTTATCATTCATCAAACACTTCCATAACCTCATATACTTGGTGATTTCTCTTGAGTTTGAATCCACTCAAGTCACCTCAACCTTCATCATCCATCTTTCAAGATTACAAGGGTAGAAAGATTGCATGAAGTGAAAGTGGGTTGAAGCAAGTCTATCAAAGTCCTATCCTTACATGTTAACTTCCTTTCATCTTTGAAAGCCAAAAGTTGTGAGCCAAACCCTAACTTGATTCTTGTTAAATAATCATGTTCATGTTATTTACATGTTATTCTTGCTATATTATGTCTTGTAGTTATGTCCATGATGTATAAAGGTGAGCAAAACAAGTTATTGTTATTGATTGTTACAACAAGTTACTAAAACAAGTAAACTAGTGACTTTCTTGGTAAGACCTGATCAAAATGGTAAAAATATGATGTTTGATCATTACATATTACAGTAGAGGACTTAACAAGGAAACCATAGCAATTTGAACCACCCAAAACGAGTATACGAGTCAAAAGTTACGCCCATTTGAAGTTACCAAAGATTTCCGGCAAAACTGCCAAATACCATTCTGATCAAATTTGGGTTTTGAAAGTCCCACTTCTGCTCCGATTCATCAAAAAGTTAAAACATGAAAGTTGTCCGGAACGCCGTTTTCGTTCAGGAACAAAGAAGCTCGAGACCTAAAAACACTTTCCGAGTGATAAAATTCTTCAAATTCTAAACAGCCCATTTTTAGGCGAAAGTCACAAGATTATGGTTATACTTTGAAAGGAACAAGAGGTCTTATGACCTATAATCAAGACCACAACCATGGCTAGAGCCAAGGTTGTGTCTCATGACCTTGAAACAAGGACCAAAGGTCATGGCTAGGCCATGACGAAATGACCATACCAACTTACATAGGCGTAAACATGAAACAAGGAATTGGCGATATATTGAACAAGCAATTTGGATCTACTTCACTTAAAAGGGAACCATGAGATGTTACAAAGAGAAAATGGTCATTCAAGACTTATGAAACTACCCCTAATAACAATCTTCATGTACAAATAAACTTTCCTAAGTTTATACAAATATCGGACATGTAACTTTCGGATCAAAACTTATATCTATATATTTCATCAACTACTACAATAGTAGGGAGCCTCATGTGAGGAGTTCATTATGTAAGCCGTCGAGTTGAGTTGTGGATTTACGAGTTAAAGTGTCCTGGCTCCTCGAACGCTTGCTAACATGACTTCTGAATTATGTCGGCCCGAACGGTAGTAAACGATATACAAAACATACATGTTCATGAATCTTTTCTTTCAAGGACTTACAATATACATCATACCACATCATGGACTAAGTGCAAGACATACATATATTGGCATGTTTATGTTTCCTTAGACATTATTCCAAACCTAAGTTGCAACGATTATTCTAGGTTGCTCGTAGAAGTTCTTACGACATATCCATCATTCTCATTATACATCATCCAACTCAAGGTGAGTTCATAGCCCCACTTACGATTACTTAATTGTTTTACAAACCCTTGGGGGGAATACATGCTATTTATAACCGAGCACAATGTTTTTAAATTGTATGCTTACCTGATTGTTTTATTATCACTAAGTACCAACCTTGCTAAACCGAGATCCTTTATTATGAACCATTTAGTCACTAGCAATAGTGAGCGCGAATATTATTAATAGGCCTATTGGGATTGACGAATCCCATTTGTATTGACTAAGTTCAAACAAATGCAATAATATTTGAGATTTAGGTATGTTAGCAAAGTACCTACCGGGATAAATCTGCCGATCGATATTGGTACACGTTAACGTTATGGTGTCATAAGCTTAGTGTATAATACATGTTCCGGGCGTATAATAACGTAGCCTACCTGTTTTGTTTTCCAAACATTGGTGTGAGCCTATAACTCACACTACCAACATATTGTGTTCAATCGATTTAACAAACTCTATGAATATCACTCAACCTTTGTGTTGACCTCTCAAGCATGTATTTCAGGTTCATGACGATCAAGGATGGCACGGAATGGCACGGATACTCAAGAGGGCTATAAATTTTATTATCATTCAAAAACACATTTATTATACATTGTAAACATGGAACCATTTGGGACCTCATTTTGTAATCTCTGATATTTATATAATTTGAATGATAAATCTTTTAAAACGACTCAATTGGAGTTCGTTTTCTATCATTGTGACTATTGTGCCGTCGAGTAACACCCAGTTTGAATTCCGCTGCAACCATGAATTGGGGGTGTTACATTTTGTGCCCTGCACCCATTCTTTGTGGCTTCTGACCATTTTCGGTTGCCTATATCTTGCTGGTCTTTTGTTAGATCTTGATTTCTGGCATTTTGAAAAATCAGTAGTGCTAGCTTGTTTGATCTACTCTTAATCTGCCCTTCTCAGCTTATCCACTTGCTTATTTTTGCTCTTTTAGTTGCCCATGTTGGATCAGTAACTGTTGAATGCTTAGAAATGTCTGAGCACGTTTTGATCTTAATACTGCTTGTTGCTAGCTTCTAAGTGTTTGGATTTATGGTTAGCTTGTTGTTTTATGATTGTGTTTAGCTTGTAATATCTTAGTTTGAGCTTGTGATACTTTTTAGATAAGCTGCTAGTTGAAAGTTTCTCAAAATATTTTAAGCTTTGCAGCCACTATTTTTTTGTAAGCTTGCATTAAGCTTTTCAACAGGAATCATTGTAAAAAGTTGTTTAAATTGATTGTTAAAATGTTTGGCAAAAAGAAAATTGCAAAAATAACATATTTCAAAAAATGGGTGGAGAGTGAGGGTCAAACATGGTACCTCTTGGCAAGCAGTCACACCAAACCACTCCACATAACCATCTGTGCTAGCCTGCTTTTCTTGTTATACCCTTTCTAGTTTGATATTTAATGTAATTGTAGTATTGTTTGCTCATTTTAACTTATCAGCTTAGTGTTGGCTTATTTCTGCTTTTGGAAAACTGCATATGCCCCCTTTTCATTTTTCCTAGCTTCTTATTAGGATATTAGATTTTCCTAAAAAATTTCATAATTTTCCAATTAGTTTTCCTATTTTTCTAGGTTTTCTTTTATTATTTTAGTTTTTAATTCATTATAAAAAATATAAAATTCAAAAAAATATTTCTTTTTCTAAAAATTTTCTTTTATCTTCTAGAACGTAAAAAAATAATTTTTACACCTGTAGGCCTAGCGTAGTATTAAATTCGCGTTTTAATTTGCGCACTAGCATTTTTTCTTAAAGTAACTTTTAGGTTTTTAAACTTAGTTTACATTTTAGGTTTCCCGCTTTCCCTATTATGTTTCCCGTAGTATTTTAGGTAGATTTTAAGTTATATTTAGCATTCCTTGTTTGTATTCGTGTTTTAGTTTAGTTTATTTCATTTTCCGTACGTTATTTGCAATTTCACGTAATTCCACAATACCAAATAATCTCTCATCATACATAGAAACATTTTAATCTCCAAATCTCACACGATATTGCCCATTCACACCTCGTTGGGACATGACCCGGGTAATCACTTACCCGGTATCACATATATATATATTGTATTCACGAGTCTTTGCAAGTTAACCTTTTCCTAAAGGTTAATTAGTAAATTCCACTCACGTCTACTTTGTGTATATTTTTGATGCGCACTAAAAAACGCTTTATCAGAAGCCTTGAACCACCACTGCTTGCTTCTAAACCAAAACGTTCAGCAACATGCAATGTTCAGATGAGAGGAGTTGTCTGTTTAGGCCTCCTCTCATATGTGTGAGTTACTGCAGGGGTATGTTGAATAGGTGGAACTACAATAGTGGGTGTGTGATGGGATGTAACTGGAATAGTTGGATCTTCACCCTGTACCTGTGAAATCTTTGAAAGCATTTCAGGAAAAAGTGGGTGAACCTCCCCATTCCAAAGTTCTGAAGCCTTACACATATTTTGAAAAACTTTTGGCTTAAGACAGGGGATTTCATAAACTCTTTTGTGGGTTTGTAGTTGAAATTCATTTAACACTGCTTGCACAAACCTTGGATACATCAAAAATTTATATGAACTCTTTACATTGCCTTTCATATTATTGAAAATAAACTTTGAAAAATTGGAAGTCCTATTAGTAGCCAAGCAAACCAAAGGGTAAGCCATGGTTGATGCAAATTGCTCATAAGATGTTTTCTTAGTACTTAGGCAATGTAAAAGAGTATGTATTAAAAATCTTCAATGGGGACAAAAACATCCTTTTCTGAAAGTCACTTTTTGATCAGATGTATCATATCCCATGGAAGCAATATGTTTGAAAATATCTTAATTGGGTAATGTGATGATACCATTGAGATCATCCAATTAGAGAACTCTCCTCAAGGATGACTCAGTAACATCAATGGTTACCACATCCACTGTGGCTCTAAGAGCATCCATAGTTTCTTGCGTGTTTCCCCGATCAAGAGTTATGGACTCCACAGTGTTCCAGAACTGTTTGATATAAGAAACAAAGATTGTGGGATTAACAGTTAAAGCATACCTTATATGGGTTGTATTAAGAAAATCCACAATCTGATGGAAAACGGGGCCACTCTTCTCGTTTGACTTTTATAAATAGGCCACTTGGTTGTGCTCCTCAACAAAGTTTAGAATCGCCATGATTTTTGTGAAAGAAAGATAAAAGTGTTAGTAATCGATAATGAGAATCAAGCCGTATAATGAATAATTTATACTAATAGGGTTTTGAGGAATATGCGTAATGTGAATTATCTTAAGAAAGAATTTATCTTTTGAAAAAGAATAAACTAAAATTGGTAAGTGGATAATTCACAAAATGGTACCCTATTAATAAGGAAACACGGTTATTTTACAACGGCTAGTTAAAAAATAAGATTACTGACACAATAGTTGTAACGACTAGTTCATCAGTGAAAAATTACACTTGCAGTGGTAACTTGTGAACTAGCAGTGGTAAATTTTCACAAAATATCAAAGAGCAGTGGTAAGTAAAACATGAAAATCAGCTACTCTCATCATAGTTTTTAGCAAACTATCAGCTATAAACGGATTTGTTATGTCTTTACCATGAGTCGTTTGCTATGGACTAGCCAACTCTTCATCACATGGAATATGGTGAGTTGATAACCATATAGTTTTTGGTAAACTATCAACCATAAATCGATTTGAGAAGTCTTTACCAGGAGTCGTTTGCTCTTGGACTAGTTGATTCTTATGTTTATTAGACATGGTGAATCAATAACCATTTGTTGTGTGTCTGAGATACACAACTTATAACTCCAATGTCTCTAGCAATATGGGTTTGTATTCTGCATAAGTGAGAAATACCTAGCATAACCAATATAATTTAACCCAAAGTAACTTTTTGACCAAGTTACTATTCATAAAAATATCTCTCCAAAGTCAACCTGATAATATCCAAATTTACTCCTCCAACCTACCAAAACAGATAAGAGTAAATAACCTTCATTAATTATCCTTTGACCTTGACTTTGCTTATAAAAGGGGGCTCAAAAGCACTTTAGTTTTCATCAAAACTAATCTCCAACATCACAAACCCTACAAAACATTATGAGCTGGTTTCCATTGATCTACATATCATCAGATGATTCTTCTGATGAGGAAATCAGTTATTGCTCTGACTCAGAGGAACCTTCAACTGGATGGAGTTATTATTTTCCTCCAAGTGCCGCTACAGCTACATCTTCCAACATGAAGCCCAACAAGAAGATTTCAGCTACTCCTGCTCCATCTCTAGAGTTTTATTCAAGTTCTTCCTCTAATGATGATGATCCAACCTACACCTTGTCCAAGGAACTTCCAAGAGCCCTCACTACAGCTTTGGAGTCAGCCATAGTCAACATGAAGTGGCCTACTTGTCCAGGAAAGCAACTTTTTTTTGCTGACAAGAAAAAGAAAGCTTCCAAGGGCAAGCATGATTATGAGGGTAAAGGGAAGAAACCCATGGAGTAGTTGGTCTGAAAGTTTTGGTGTTTGGTTGTTTATCTTTATGCTTCGTGATGTTATGTTTGTGTCTGAACTCTCTGAATGGATGTACTTTGTTTCCTTATGAATGAATGAATAAAAGTACTTTTAACATATTCTTTTATCACTGAGAGAGCAAATCTTTCCACTGTTGTATCATGGTTTCCACTATACTTAAATTTCTCTGCATACAAATTAGTAGAAAACCATACAAACATATACAAACAATATTAATACCTTATAAACTATCCTGCAACACTAAAAATTTATTAGACATCAAATATTTATGGATCTAGCATTCCAATACCTGTTACCAAGTACTGAAACCTACCCACAGCAAGCCCTTTTGTTAATAAATCAGCATAGTTGTCATCAGTATGAATTTTGACAACATTAATAAGCTTTTTCTCAAAACAATCTCTGATAAAATGATGTATAATTTCAATATGTTTAGTTTTAGTGTGTTGCACAGGATTTTTAATAATGCATATGGTACTACTATTATCTATATAGATAATGGTGTTCATGAATTTGTACCCATAATCGAACAATTGTTTATGAAGCCATAAGATCTGAGCACAACAGCTAGCAGCAGCTACATATTCTGCTTCAGTGGTTGAAGTAGCCACCATTGTTTGTTTCTTACACTGCCATGACACCAATCTACATCTAAGAAATTGACATCCTCTGTAGTTGACCTTCTATCCAAACTTGCACCAGCATAATCACTATCTGAGTATGTGATCAATTCCATAGGGGATGCTCTTGGATACCACAATCCTAGATTAGGATATGTCTTCAAATACCTAAAAATCTTCTCTACTGCTGTTATATGTGATGTCTTTAGAGTAACTTGAAATCTTGCACAAGCACATACAGCAAACATAATGTCTGGTCTTGATGAAGTAAGATACATCAGAGAACCAATCATAGATCTGTAAGTGTGGACATCAACATCAGCTCCGCTAGCATTCTTCAACAACAGATGAGTAGTCTTATCAGCAGGTGTATTTGAAGGTTTTGCATCAGTAAATTTGAACTTCCTTATAATCTCAGTCACATATTTGTCTTGACTGATAAAGATGCCTTCTTTACTCTGTTGTACTTGCAGCCCTAAAAAGAATGTAAGTTCTCCCATAGAACTCATTTGAAATTCATCTTTCATCAGCTTTTCAAATTCTTTACACATCTCTTGTCTAGTAGATCCAAAGATGATATCATCAACATATACTTGAACAAGTAGAATATCACCCTTGTCTTTCTTGATGAACAAAGTTTGATCAATCTTTCCTCTATGAAACCCATTGTTTAACAAATAAGTAGCTAAGGTTTCATAACACTTCCTTGGAGCTTGATGTAAGCCATAAAGAGCCTTAACAACTTTATACACTTTATTAGGGTGTTGAGGATCTTCAAAGCTAGGAGGTTGAGAGACATAGACCTCCTCATCTGTCTTTCCATACAGGAAGGCACTCTTAGCATCCATTTGATAGACAGTAAAACCCATAAAGGATGCATAGGCTAGAAACAATCTAATAGTCTCAATCCTTGCAACAGGAGCAAAAACTTCTTCATAGTAAATACCCTCCTCTTGCGTGTATCCTCGAGCAACCAATCTAGCTTTGTTCCTGATAACAATACCTCTTTCATCTTTCTTGTTTCTGAAAACCCACTTAGTACCAATCACCTTCATATCATCAGGCAAATCACAAAGAACCCAAACCTTTTGATGTTTGAACTGCAACAACTCCTCTTGCATAGCTGCAACCCAGCTAGATTCTTCTAAAGCCTTATAAACATTTTTAGGATCCACTTGTGATAGAAAACAGAAAAACAAACATTCATTCTTGTTCTTATGCTTCTTGGACTCGTAAACTTCACTAATGAACCCATGAACATCATCTTTCTTTGTCTGTCTTCTTGTCTTCACACCTGATTGTAGTTCACCAATAACATTTTCAAGTGGATGCACTTTATGAATTGAAGTCTATGATGTGCTAGGAATATCATATGTTGTTGGCATGTTTGAGATCTCAACATCATCACTGGGTGTTTCCTAAGATGAACTTCCCACATTTGGTCCATCAGTGGAAACTTCTGTTGTAGCAGTGGGAATTGAGTTACCACTGCTAGCAGGAATTTCTTTAATAAGTACATCAAAATTCACAGCATTTGCATCACTTTCCTTTTCAGAATCCTTTGAAGGTTGAGAGTTTTCATTATGGTCAACAAAGTCCCAAAGTGGCATAACAATTTGATCTTTATCATCTTCATCATCTTTGCAAGATTCATCTTCATCAATGAATTCTTCTGATTCTTCAAGATTTTTGTCTCCAGTATTTGAAGTAAGAGGTACATAATTCATTGTATTTGATAATGTCTCCAGATCAAATAACCATTCTGGTCCTGAACATGCTATGTTAGTTTTATTTTCAAGAAACTCAACATGCAAATTCTCTTCAATCTTCTTTGTTCTTAAGTTATATACTCTAAAAGCCTTGCTAGCCATAGAATATCCAACAAAGTGGCTTTTGCAAGCAAGCAAGGAACATCATCTTTAGCCACTATATTCTTCATTTCAATGCTATATAGATTGCCTTTTCTAGGGATTTTAAGAAAAATATCACTTTCATCAGGGAGCTTATCATCCTTAGATAAGATATAGCGTTCATCTTCTGTGAATAGAACTCTATGCTTCTTGTCACACATCTGTGACACACTGAAAAGGTTGTACTTGAGTTCTTTCACATAATACACATTCTCAAAGTCCAAGTTTCCAGCCTTGATTGTTCCTTTGCCAGAAACTTTGCCTCCAATACCACCTCTAAAGCTAACAAATTGTCCATCATAAGGTTTGAAATCTGAAAGATAGGACTTATTGCCAGTCATGTGCCTGGAACATCCACTGTCTGAATATCCTTGATCATCTTTAGGCTTTGAATGTTCCTATACATAAAATAAAGGAACTAGTTCCTTTTGGGGACCCAAGCCACAAATGACTTGGATCTGCCTCGTGTATCAATATAATTATATCTGTCAAAGGTCATTGATACACCATTAGAATTGTTTGAGGTGATAGATCCTTTTGGTTTCCATTCCCAACGTGCTGAGGCCTTAACAGCATTTCCCACATTTACCTTTTTGTTGTTCACAGAACCACCAGTGGAAACTTTTGGCCTTGCAGTGGTAACTACTGGCTTAGCAGTGAAAACTGCTGATTTTGAAATTTTAGGTACCCACTTGTGGTTATAGAAAACTTTCTTTTCAAAATAGGTCTTTTTCCTTGTTTGTGCAGATTTAACAAAAGTTGTGATAGGTTTTGCACTCTTAACAGGGGACTTAGGGTAAACCCTGTTTGTATTTCTGGCAGTGGCAACTACTGGACTGGCAGTGGAAAGAGTTTTGATGCCATAGTTAAGCAAGAAAGACCTGGGAATCATCTTGCTTAGTGGATTTGGGAGAGTTAAGTTATTAGCATTATTTCCATTCACCCTGGTATTCCCAAACACTTCCCTTCTACAAATGTGATAGTTACAATTATAATGAAGATGTTCAAAACTACCACATATGTGACAGGGTTTGTTGTTGAACATAAAGTCACTACCAAATTGCCTAGATTTAACATGATTCCAACTCCTCTTATTCCCCCTAGGAGTTGTTGACCTACTTCTGTACATCTCTGCATATCTAGTAGTGGGCCTAGTGTAATTAGCTTGTGACCTAGGCTTCTCTTTGACAAGTTTAGGAATACTCTTTTTAACTTCCACTTGAACACTCTCAGGAACACTAATTTTAGACTCAACATTTAGACTTTCATCTTTAAGAGATGAGTTACTAGCACTATCAAATGTATCAACCTCAACCTGAACCTTTTCAATAGCAGCTTCTTTAACAAATTTTGGTCCATAGGTCATGCTTGGTTCCTG
Source organism: Artemisia argyi (assembly GCA_030686995.1). Taxonomy (NCBI): domain Eukaryota; kingdom Viridiplantae; phylum Streptophyta; class Magnoliopsida; order Asterales; family Asteraceae; genus Artemisia; species Artemisia argyi. The sequence goes on from CM060702.1 coordinate 85,441,492, forward strand.
GAATTCTTCTAATCCTGTGTGAGCTAAGTCAATACCAGGAGGTGATGGAACACCTCTTAGAGGTGGTGGAATAGATTTATATCCTACTTCTGATTTGGCTTTGTTCGCAACTTGGGCTTCCCAAATTTTGTCAATACACTTGGATTGATGATCTAGTGTATTACAAATTATCTGTATATTCTCATTAGCCCTTTTAACCTTCTCCAACTCTTCCCTAAGAGCCTTATTCACTGCAACCTTATAATCTAAGTCTCTTTTCAAAACAGCAATATCATCATTGAACTTAGATTCATTGGCTCTATAATGCTCTAATTGTGTTTCTAAAACAGCAAGGCCTCTTTTATGATTTGCTAAGTTATAATTAGTTTGATTTAACTCTAGCAATTGTTCATCATATTGCTCTTTAAATTTCTGATAATCTCTTAAATCCTTACAAGTTTTAAAACAAGCATTATTAATTTGTACCTCAGAGTCAGAAAAGACATAAGTGCAAGCTCTGTAGCAATCATTGCAGACTCTGAACCATCTTCTTCATCCTCAGCCATAAAGCTCCAATCATAGCTCACTCCATCAATGGCCAATAGCACCTTTGGTTCTTCAGTTGTAGGTTCTTTCTTCTTGTCCTGCTTATACCAAGTTGCCTTTTATCAGGTTTCTTTGGTTTCCTGCATTCCCTGGCAAAGTGCCCCTTCTTATGACAGTTGTAGCACTCCACCTTCTTTTTATCAAATATATAGTTTCATTGCTATTTATGGTGATCTTCCTACCAGTCTTCCTCCAAAACTTCTTTGCCTTTAAGCTTAGTAATGCAACCTGCCATTTAATGTCGATCTCCTCCATGTCATCCTCATCAATTTGATCCAAGTCTTCATGTGTTAGGATTGAACCACACATTTGACTTGACAGAAAAGCATATGTTGACATAAATAATGCCTAAAAACATTATTAACATATTATCAATACCTCTATGTTTTAATTATTACAAAACATAAAACTCAATGAACAAAAATTTATGACATAAACAAGTATTTGGTAACTAACATTCTCTTTACATCCAAATCACTTAAGGTATTAATAAACAAAGTGTTTTGTGCAATTTATGATCAAAGGGATATTTAATTAATCATTACAAAGTTTACTTAATTATATAAACATATTATATATTTTGAAAAACACTTAACCGATTTTGGTTAAAAATTTGAATTCGTATATTTAGTATGAATAAAACATTTTTTTTTATTACCAAAAAAATTGTTTGAGCTGGGTGGCCCCCTTAATTATAAGGGGCAGTCCCCTTAATTTTAAGGGGGCCGGCCATGATTTAAGGGGACCGGCACGCTCCTGTTGTTAGAATTTGTTGCCTATAAATACCACCTTAAATCTGGAATTTTTCTCACCTTTTGCACTCCTAAACTTTCGGTTCTAGATCTCCATTTCCATTCTCTTAATCCTTTGATCATACATTCATAAATGTTTGTTTCAAAGTGATCCAAACATCATCCTGTCAAGTGCAAGAGAAGAATACTTCTATCCCTCAAGACAAGAAGTATTACAACTTGTTGTGATCTCCACATCTAAGTTGTTAGAGCATCATCTATTGTATCTATCTCATTGTGTAATTAGTTGTGAATATTTGTTAGAAGATAGTTTAGCTAGGTATATAAGTAGTGTGATAGGTTAGTAGTTTGTTGTGAAAAAGAAGAGTTAGGAAGTAGAAAGGTGTGAAGAAGATAGGTGTGAAGTAGAAAGGTGTGAAGAAGATTGGTGTGAAGTAAATTGGTGTGAAGTAGAAAGGTATGAAGTAGATTGGTGTGAAGAAGTAGTGTAGAAGTTGTGATCAAGTTGTAACGAAGCTGTGGTGTGTTAATTGGTGTGTAAGCTTTTCTCCGCCATAAAGGAGCTTGTTGACATAGTGAAGAAAACTCTCGAGTTAGGTGCTCGGGGAGTGGAGTAGGGCAAGGAAGGTGACCTTGTAGCCGAACCACTATAAATATCTTGTCTCGCGGTTCGATCTTTCCATCTCTTATTTATTTCTTTTCTTACGTTATTAATGCTTTATAGTACATATATATATTGTTGTTTATATTGTGCAATACTTGATATCACATAGTATTGAATCTAAAATTTTGTAACAAATTATAAAGACGTAAAACTATTCAACCCCGCTTCTAGTTTTCCACAATTGGTATCAAGAGCCACGTCTAGCAAGATTTTTTAAAATGTATTGTATTTTAAAACTTGTAATGATCTATGGAATATTTAAAATATTTAGAAGGGCAATCTATGCAAAGACCACCACTATTTGAAAGTGATGGATTTTTATATTGGAAAAATAGATTCGAAACTTATGTGATATCAAAAGATCTTGATCTTTGGCATGTCATTACCTTTGGTGATTTTCCCCCTATTCAATATAATGTTAAAACTAAAATGGATGAAATTGTATCTTTTTGAAAACCAAAATGATGATTTGAAAAAGAAACTAGCAAAAAATAATGAGGCTAAAATGGTTATTTATAATGCGTTACCACACAAAGAATATGAAAGAATTTTTATATGTAAAACCGCAAAAGAAACTTAGGATTCTTTACTAATTACTCACCAAGGTAATAGTCAAGTTAAAGATAACAAAATAGATCTTCTTGTAAAACAATATGAACAGTTTACGATTCCGGAAGAGGAGTCAATTGATAATGCTTTTGCTAAATTTAACACTATTATCACAAGTTTAAAAGTACTTGATGAGACATTTTCTAGTAAAAATTGTGTTAGGAAATTTCTTAGGGCATTGCATCCGAAATGGCGAGCTAAGGTCACGGCTATTGAAGAATCAAAGAATTTGATGACGTTGTCACTAGATGAACTAATTGGAAACTTGAAGGTCCATGAAGAAATTATAAGAAGAGATTCGAAAATGGTCAAAGTCAAGAAAGAACAAACCAAATCCATTGCTCTAAAAGCCAAAAAGGAACCTAGTGACGATGATGATTCAAGTGACAAGAGTGAAGACGAAGAATATGCAATGGCCGTAAGAGAATTCAAGAAACTCTTCAAGAGACGAGGAAGATTCACTAGATCACCACGAGACAAAAGAAAACCGTTCCAAAGAAATAGAAGTGATAACTACGGGGAAAAGAAAGTGCTTTAGATGTGGAAGTCCAAATCATCTCATTAGCGAATGTCTAAAGCCGCCGGGTTATGAAAATCAAGGCACCTTTGTTAGTTGAACATGGAGTTATAGTGACAAAGAAGAAGTGGAAAAACCAAGAGACGAAAAGAATTTTATGGCAAAAGGAACCGACGAAATATGTTTAGGAATTGACTTAGAGCCTGACGAGTGGATCAAGGATAGCGGATGTTCGAGGCACATGACGGGGAACCGCAAGCTATTTTCTACATACTAGGCATACAATGGAGGTAACGTTATTTTTCGTAGTGACTTACGTGGAAAAATCATTGGCAAAGGTACGATTTCTTAAGACTCACTTACTATTGAAAATGTAGAGCATGTAGATAAGTTAACATATAACTTGCTTAGTATAGGACAAATATGCGATACTAAATGTAGAGTTACCTTTACCGAAGAGGATAGCGAAATAGTTAAGAATGGAAAAGTTATAGGTAGAGGAATTAGGAAAGGAAGCATATATGTTATGAAACTAGGAAACAAACCTGAGGATAGGATATGCCTAATGACCCTAGACGATAACTTCACATTGTGGCATAGGAGATTAGGACACGCTAACATGCAACAAATACAATCTTTGGCCTCTAAAGAACTAGTTAGAAACTTGCCTAATATAAAATATGACAAGTATTTTTGTGATGCATGTAAAATTGGAAAACAAGTTCATGTTAGTCACAAAGCTAAGAATATAGTATCCACTACTAAGTGCCTAGAACTATTACATACGGATCTTTTTGGTCCATCCGCTGTGCGGAGCTATGGAGGAAACAAATATACCTTAGTAATAGTAGATGACTACTCACGATACACGTGGACTAGGTTTTTAAGTGACAAGACCCAAGCCTTTGAAAAATTCAAAATATTTAGTAAAATGATTCAAAATAAATTAGGATGCATAATAGTAGCCATTAGGACGGACCATGGTAGGGAATTTGACAACGAAGTATAATTCGGAAAATATTGTGATTTAAATGGAATATCTCACAATTTCTCCGCTCCTCGTACTCCTCAATAAAATGGCATAGTAGAAAGTAAAAATAGGAGACTACAAGAAATGAGTAGAACAATGTTAAATGAACAATCCATCCTACAAAAATTTTGGTGTCACGCTGTAGATACATCAACATATATTATTAATAGAGTATCAATTAGGAGGATTCTAAGAATAACTCCTTATGAGTTACTAAGAGGTAGAAAACCAAACTTAAGCTACTTTAGGGTATTTGGAAGTAAATGTTACATTCTAAACAATAAAGATTACCTCACTAAGTTTGATCCAAAATCATATGAAGGAATATTTTTAGGATACTCACAAAATAGTAAAGCATATATAATACTTAACATACACTCCATGAAAGTAGAAGAATCACTAAATGTAACATTTGATGAAATACCACCACCTCCTAAAACTTTACCTTTAGAAGATGATGACTTAGTCGAAGATGAAGCTATTGAGGTTAGTAAAACAAAACCCATAGGAAATGATAATGAAGACATTAACTTAGGAAATAACGAAATTGTAAATGTTAAAGAATCTAGATCACATCCATTAGATAATATATTAGGACATCTTAACCAAAAAACCCTTAGGTCACAAGCCCAAGATAAAAATAATTTCTTTTGTTTCCTCTCAGCGATAGAACCTAAGAATATTAATGAGGCTTTAAAAGATGAAAGTTGGGTTATAGCTATGCAAGAAGAATTAAATCAATTTAAGACAAATGATGTTTGGGAATTAGTCCCGAATCCAATGAATGTGACTATCATAGGAACTAAATGGGTATATAGGAATAAGTTAGATGAAAATGGAATAGTTACTAGGAATAAAACTAGGTTAGTTGCCCAAGGTTATAATCAACAAGAAGGAATTGATTATGACGAAACTTATGCCCCCATAGCTAGACTAGAATCTATTAGGATATTACTTGCCTATGCATGCGCCCTAGATTTTAAGTTATTCCAAATGGACGTGAAAAGTGCATTCCTTAACGGTTTTATCAATGAGGAGGTATATGTGGCACAACCTCCAGGATTCATTGACTTCACAAAACCTGATTATGTTTATAAGTTAAAGAAAGCTTTGTATGGAGTCAAACAAGCTCCCAAAGCTTGGTATGATCGATTAAAAGCTTTCCTTATTAAACATGATTATTCCATGGGAATGGTAGATAACACTCTTTTCACTAAAAGGAAAGACCCAAATCTCATCATTGTTCAAATATATGTTGATGACATTATATTTGGATCGACTTGTCAAGACATGTGTGATGAATTTGCCAAAATCATGCATGATGAGTTTGAGATGAATATGATGGGTGAACTTAACTTCTTCCTAGGATTACAAATAAAACAATTAGAAGATGGAATATTCTTTAACCAATCTAAGTACATTAAGGAAATGCTTAACAAATTTGGCCTAGAAGACTCAAAACCCATGAAAACTCCCATGTCTACTGAAGTGAAACTCACAAAGGATGATGAAGGTGAGTCCATAGATAACACCAAGTATAGAGGAATGATAGGTAGTTTACTATACTTGACGGCAAGTAGACTCGATATCATGTTTAGTGTCTGCCTTTGTGCCCGTTTTCAAGAGGATCCCAAAACCTCTCACCTAGAAGCGGTTAAGCGTATCTTCTGATACATTAAAGGCACTATACACTTAGGATTATGGTATCCTAAGGGATCCGGCATAGAAACCATCGTCTATGCGGATTTAAATCATGTGGGAGACTATGTAGATAGAAAAAGCACTAGCGGTATTTGTACGTTTATGGGATGTTGTCTAACATCTTTGTTTTCGAAGAAGCAAACCGCTCTTGCTATTTCTACCACCGAAGCCGAATATGTAAGCGCTGGAAAGGTATGTCAACAAGCACTATGGATGAAACAAGCTCTTATAGACTATTGCATTAGGTTAGAAAATGTTCCCATTATGTGTGATAACAAAGGTTCGATAGATTTAAGTAAAAATCCGGTGCAACACTCAAGGACTAAACATATTGAAATACGCCACCACTTTCTTAGGGATAATGTACAAAAAGGGTACATATCTATAGAAAAAGTTGCATCAGAAAATAACATTGCGGATATATTCACTAAAACCATTAAGCGTGAATTATTCAATCACTTGCATTTAGGATTAGGAATGATGGAACAAGTTGACTAAATTCTATTGCATTTAGACAATTCTTTTTAAAATTTGCATAAGATTTACTTTTCTTCCACTTCTCCATTTCTGAGTCTAGGAATCTATTTCGCACAAAATTAAAGATTGGGAAATATTATTTTCTTTGCATATACTCTTTTGTAAAACCCAATCAATTTTTTTTAAAACTATTCTCACATCTAGGAATTACACGAACATCATTTTCCTTGCATTGTTGACTAATGCAAAAAACATTTTTCCAAAATCATGCATAAACTCTCACATAAATTGTCAAGGAATATAATCTAATATATATCTTTGACATTCATGATCAAGCAAAAATCGAATCAAGGAGATTTTGGATTGTTTCATAAGAATTTTTTTTCTTTTTGCATTTAGGAGTCGAAACAATCACAACTCCACATTTGTTGCATATAGGCACACACTAGGACAAAATCACTCATAACATTGTCATCTTGTTTCATCACTAGATTTTTGACTCACTAGTTGCCTTTGCCTTTGATCTAAGATAGTTGCCTTAGGAAGATTAAGTGCTCTTGCCTTTATTTGTCTCCTTTAGCTTATTATTTGTTGTTTATTTGCTCTTTTGCTTAAGTGTTTTTGCATGCATGCTATATCTTGATTAGATTAGATGCTATATTGCCTAAAGGAATTGAACTTGCTTGAATCCAAATCCAAAAACATAACCTTTCTGCAAAGTTTCTGCCAAAAACCTAATTCTGGCAATCTGGGAATCATCAGATGGGCGGCCCCCTTAATTATGTAAGGCGGCCTCCTTAATTTTAAGGGCACCACCCCCTAATTAAGGGGATCGGCCATCTGCTGAACGGCTTTACAGAATCTTTTCTACTTTTTAGCCCATTTCAACCTACATTTCCCAATTTTCACCAACATATTTTGTCCTAATCTCCCAAACAAACTTTATCCATCCATAAACATACAAATCTTACACTATAAATATCCCCAATCTTCTACACTCTCCATTCATCCCTTCATGACTACTCCAAACAAACCAAAACCAAAAGCCTCAAAGCTAGCAAGGATGACGGAAAAACCCATTTGGCGAAGAAAAAGCCCTCGAAACAAATCCATCATAACCAAGAAGTTGGAAATCACTCAACACCTCCAACCACTTACTTCCCAAACTTTACACCAAATTTACAAGGACATTCATTTGATCATCTTTACAAACCATACAACATTGGCCAAACATCGTCTTTCATGCCAAACTACACATCTCATCCACCAACCACTTATAACGATCCATACAAGTTTGATCAACCATGAAACTTTAATTCCAATTACACAAACCCTATTCATCCATATCAACACAATGATTCTCTCCACATTGCCACGGAAAGGCAAAAGTTCCGTGATGAAATAACCCAAATCCATGATCTTAGTGATCTCCTTGCTATGCATCGTGCACAATGCAACAAAGGGCAACCTCCATCATCACCCTATGACAATTGCCTACCCCACTCTCTCAACTTGGATCAAGTTACAAACCACACTTACATTTGCCCTTGTTGCATCTTCCTTCAAAAACAAATTCTCTACTTGAGTGAAGATATTTCTTGGAGTGAATATCTTCTCACTCGTTGATGCGTGGGAATCACACCTTGCTTTACCTCTCGAGGGATCTCGAGAAGCTTACAACCCCCACCAGGCAGTGTACCTGATCGTTGTAGTATAGTATAGTGACAAGTACCAGGGGATTGATCGTTCAGCTTAGGAATAGTGTTGCTAGGATTAGAAAACCTAATTAATAGTTCTAGAGGTGAGAGATGATTATTTTTGTATTTTTATATTTTTATGAAAGCAAGTAAAATCTCGGGTTTTGGAAGAGTGGGCGGAATTAGTTGCTATTCAACTAACCCAAAGCTATTAAAATTATGAAAATGAAATTAAACTAAATTATACTAAGGTTGTGAGCAGTAATTGGAGAAATTGTGTTTACTTAGACTTCATTACTCCCTAGATATCTTTTAAATGTTAATTACTTGTTACACTTGTATGAATGACGGATTGTATTCCTTAATACCATTCGTGGGGTGGCATACATAACTCCCCAACTCTATGAGCTCTTATCTCCTCCTACACCATGACCCAGCACAACTATAGGGATTGTAAACAGTGGCTCATGCATTAAATACAACCAATAAAGACCTAGTACGCCTCGGTTCATGTTTCTTAAGACGTTCAAGCATGTTACCATTTGGAGATCTGCCAGTTTTCTTAAGCCTAACATATAAATCATTCATTCAAAACAAGAATAGACAAGTAATCAACACATAATCAACATCTAGGTTTCATTAGATCTAAGCAAACACAAAAGAGATATAGCCTAGCATAATGGAATTGAGACAAGAACAAGATATAAACAACCAACACATAGACATATTGATTGAATTGAAAGTACACTTATCTCAATTACAATGCAAGGTCTCAAGGGTTTGGAACCCTTGAAAAACCTGTAAAAGAGGCACCAAAATCGTCTTTAGGGTTTCACCAAAACTTCTCCTCTTTTATGAAAAAACTAGAAAACTATATATAGGAAAAACAGGCTGACGGCGTCAAGAGTTACTTGTGACGCCGTCACCTGGCCGCCATATACTTCCTCGGATGGCCTTGATCCTCTTATGACGGCCTATGTGACGCCGTCACCAACCACGGTATATTATTTTTGCCACTTTGACGCCGTCACGAATCCTTCTGACGCCGTCACCACCTTCGGTGTTTAATTCCTCATGTCTGACGCCGTCAAGATGGTGGTCTTGACGCCGTCACCTTGTATTTTCAGCATGGAAATTTGGTACTTAGCCGTTTTCTTCACTTTTATGCTCCAAAAACGTCCAAAATAGCTTCTTTTCCAGAATTCACTCTCCAAACACCTAAAATCATAAAAGGAACGATTTAGGGCAATATTTGATCAAATAAAGTCGGATTCGGGCTTAAATGACCCCCTAAAAACGGATCATTTTTCGCCTCATCACTCGTCCTCATCCAATACCACCCTTAACCCGATACAACATCATAATATCCACCTCTTCCGCTCCATACCCCTTTCCATATCCCTCACCATCTAACAACTAAGCTCTATGCTTATGTTCCCCTTCAAGCAAATAAAACGATCAACCAGGGTTGCAAGCAAGTCCAAGTGCTCTCTTAGGCAATATAGGACTATGTCTCTTCTTTTGTTTTATTGTAATCAATATGCTTCAAGCATATTGAATGTTGTAATGCTTATCATTTCTATGACGCTTCAAGCATATTGAATGTTGTAATTGTTGACATAAATAATGCCTAAAAACTTTATTAACATATTATCAATACCTCTATGTTTTAATTATTGCAAAACATAAAACTCAATGAACTAAAATTTATGACATTAGCAAGTATTTGGTAATTAACATTCTCTTTACATCCAAATCACTTAAGGTATGAATAAACAAAGTGTTTTGTGCAATTTATGATCAAAGGGATATTTAATTAATCATTACAAAGTTTATTTAATTATATAAACATATTATATATTTTTGAAAAACACTTTTGGTAATAAAGAAAAATGTTTTATTCATACTAAATATATGAATTCAAATTTTTAACCAAAATCAGTTAGTTTTTCACCAAATAAGGGGCGGTTACAGCTGGGCGGCCCCCTTAATTATAAGGGGCGGTCCGCTTAATTTTAAGGGGGCTGGCCATGATTTAAGGGGACCGGCATGCTCCTGTTGTTAGAATTTGTTGCCTATAAATACCACCTTAAATCTGGAATTTTTCTCACCTTTTGCACTCCTAAACTTTCTGTTCTAGATCTCCATTTCCATTCTCTTAATCCTTTGATCATACATTCATAAATCTTTGTTTCAAAATGATCCAAACATCATCCTATCAAGTGCAAGAGAAGAATACTTCTATCCCTCAAGACAAGAAGTATTACAACTTGTTGTGATCTCCACATCTAAGTTGTTAGAGCATCATCCATTGTATCTATCTCATTGTGTAATTCATTCTGAATATTTGTTAGAAGATAGTTTAGCTAGGTATATAAGTAGTGTGATAGGTTAGTAGTTTGTTGTGAAGAAGAAGAGTTAGGAAGTAGAAAGGTGTGAAGAAGATAGGTGTGAAGTAGAAAAGTGTGAAGAAGATTGGTGTGAAGTAAATTGGTGTGAAGTAGAAAGGTGTGAAGTAGATTGGTGTGAAGAAGTAGTGTAGAAGTTGTGATCAAGTTGTGACGAAGTTGTGGTGTGTAAGGTTTTCTCCGCCATAAAGGAGTTTGTTGAGATAGTGAAGAAAACTCTCGAGTTAGGTGCTCGGGGAGTGGAGTAGGGCAAGGAAGGTGACCTTGTAGCCGAACCACTATAAATCTCTGATGCGTAGGGATTGCACCAGGCTTTACCTCTTGAGGGATCTCGAGAAGCTTACAACCCCCACCAGGCAGTGTACCTGATCGTTGTAGTATAGTATAGTGACAAGTACCGGGGGATTGATTGTTCAGCTAGGAATAGTGTCGCTAGGATTAGAAAACTTAAATACTAGTTCTAAAGATGAGGGATGATTATTTTTGTATTTTTATATTTTTTAGAAAGCAAGTAAAAATCTCGGGTTTTAAGGATTTGGGCGGAATTAGTTGCTAGTCAACTAACCCAACACTAAAGATGCAATCAAAATAAAATACTAGAAATGAAAATAAAACTAAATTAAACTGAGGTTGTGACCAATAAGTGGAGAAATGTGTTTACTTAGATTTCACTACTCCCTAGATATCTTTTACACATTAATTACTTGTTATAGTTGCGTGGATGATGGATTTTATTCCTTAATACCATTCATGGGGTGGCGTACTTAACTCCCCAATCCTATGAGTGCCTACTTCACTCCTATGTCAAGCCGGCTAAGAAGCTCCTAACATGGGATCATTAGAATTTACTCATGCATTAAATACAACCAATAAAACCTAGTGCACATCGGTTCATGTTTCCTAAGACGTTCAAGCATGTTACCATTTGGAGATCTGCCAGTTTTCTTAAGCCTAACATCGAAATCTGTAACACCCCCAATTCATGATGCAGCAGAATTCAACTTGGGTGTTACTCGACGGCACAACAATCATAATAATAGAAAACGATCTCTAACCGAGTCGTAATAAAAAGAGTTGTCATTCATATTATTCAAATATATCAGAGTTTACATAGTAAGGTCCCAAAACGGTTCCATGTTTCAAAATACATCAATATAAAGTCTTTGATGTTTTTATAGAATGACATAATAGTTTATAGCCTTCTTCCTTCGGTACGTGCCCTTCCGCTCCATTCTTGATTATCATGGACCTGAAATACATGCTTAAAAGGTCAACACAAAGGTTGAGTGAAATTCATAGAGTTTGTTTAACGGTTGAACACAATATGTTGGTAGTAAGAGTTAATTAGACTCATACTCATGTTAGAAAACAAAACAGTTATTATTATATACTAAGCTCATGCAACCAATAAGTTAACGGGTACCAATATCAATTGGCGGTTACGTTGCCCCGGTAAGTACTTTGCCGTCATACTTAATGTTCAAATATAGTGCATTCGTTTGAACTAATCTGCTCAAACAAATGGGATTCGTCAATCCCAATAGGCCTATTCACAATAATCGCGCTCACTAATTCTAGTGATTAAATGGTTCATGATAGGGGCCTAGGATTGGCAAGGTAGGTACTTAGTAATAATAAAACAATCAGGCAGCATACAGTTTCAAAGCATTGTGTTTGGCTTAAAAGTAGCATGTATTCCCCCCAAGGGTTTGTAAAACATTGAAATAATGTAAAGTGGGGCTATGAACTCACCTTAAGTAGGATAGCAAGTAATGAAGGTGATGATTGGATCGTGTAGGTTTCTACGAGCAACCTGTAATAGAATGTCACGACTTAGGATTTGAGTAATGAATATAACGGAGTGCCTATATATATATCTTGCATTTATAGTCCATGATGTAGTATGATGTATATTGTAAGTCTTTGAACGAAAAGATTCATGAACATGTATCTTTTGTATATCGTTTACTACCGTTCGGGCCGACATAATTCAGAAGTCATGTTAGTAAGCGTTCGAGGAGCCAGGACACTTTAACTCGTAAATCCACAACTCATCTCGACGGCTTACATAATGAAGTCCTCACATGAGGCTCCCTACTATTGTAGTAGTTGATAAAATATATAGATATAAGTTTTGATCCGAAAGGTTACATGTCCGATATTTGTATAAACTTAGGAAAGTTTATTTGTACATGAAGATTGTTATTAGGGGTAGTTTCATAAGTCTTGTATGACCATTTTCTCTTGGTAATATCTCATGGTTCCTTTTTAAGTGAAGTTGATCCAAATTGCTTGTTCAAGTTATCGCCTAATTCATTGTTTCATGTTTACGCCTATGTAAGTTGGTATGGTCATTTCGTCATGGCCTAGCCATGACCTTTGGTCCTTGTTCCAAGGTCATGAGACACAACCTTGGCTCTAGCCATGGTGGTGGTCTTCATTATAGGTCATAAGACCTCTTGTTCCTTTTAGAATATAACCATAATCTAGTGTCTTATAAATATGTAAATAGCTGTTAAGAAAACTGAGAAATTTCTCACTCAGAACGTGTTTTCAAGGCTCGAGCTTCTTTTCTCCTGAACGAAAACGTGATTCTGGACAACTTTCGTGTTTTAACTTTTTCATGAATCGGACCAGAAAGGCCTCTTTTTGCGTGTTTTATATTCTGTCACAGAAACATTTTAGGCAGTTTTGCCGGAAATCTTTGGTAACTTCAAATGGCGTAACTTTTGACTCGTATACTCGTTTTAGGTGGTTCAAGTTGCTATGGTTTCCTTGTTAAGTCCTCTACTGTAATATGTAATAATCCAATAACAAATTTTTACCATTTTGATCAGGTCTTACCAAGAAAGTCACTAGTTTGCTTGTTTTAGTAACTTATTGTAACAATCAATTATAACAACATCTTTTACTCATTTTTATACACCATGGACATTCATACAAGACATAATATAGCAAGAATAACATGTAAATGATATGAACATGATAAATTAACAAGAAGCATGTTAGGTTTAGGCTTACAACTTTTGGCTTTCTAATAAAGAAAGGAAGTAACAAGTAAGGAAATGGACTTTGATAGACTTGCTTCAACCCTTTTCACTTCATGCAACCTTTCTACCCTTGGTATTCTTGAAAGAGATGTAATGAAAGTTGAGGTGAATTGAGTGGATTTAAACTCAAGAGAAATCACCAAGTATATTAGGGTTTGGAAGTGTTTTGGTAACCCAAGATCACCCTAGGGTTTCTATCTTGAACTAGCTCTTGAACCTTGCTTGAATTTGGAAGAAATAAAGCTAAGTGTGAATGGTTTTGGTGTTGGAGGTGGACGGAAAACACGGGAGGGGAGGGGGGTATTTATAGTCCTTTGAGGAGGTTACATTTTAAGACTAGTCAAAGCTTCCTAAGTACACTTCAACACATGTATACATCTTAGGCCATTTGATACAAGATCAAGCCACACAAGGGTGTGACTCCCCCCCTAATGGCGGTTCACAATGGCTAGGGGGGATGAGTTGGCTTGGCTTGGTATTATCCTAGGTTATTTGGATGAAACTTGACTCCGGGAAATGCCAACCGTAAGTGATTAGGCCTCAAAACGTAAAACCGGGTGTCGTAAAATTATGAAACTTTAAAGTATTGTTAGACATGTCCATATGTCCCATAATAAAATATAAAATGGGTGGTAGGTTGCATTTGGGTGGTAAAACCCTGCTAAAACTGGAAACACGGGTCTCAAACGCGTAATACGTAAAATGTACGAATATTGCGTAAAATTGAGAAAAGTAAAATGTTACTTTTCAAATATGTTATAAATGATTTAAAATGACTTATAATGTCTAGACTGGGCTCAGTCCAGTGTCGGTTGGTATTAAATGTCTTTTAGACATCAAACCGTAAGCCTAAAAATCACGAAATGACTTATAACATCAAGGGATGATTTTTGGTCAATGGAGGAGGGAAAAATATGTTGACTTATTCTAATAAGTTGAAAACTCAAATCATCTTAGAAACACGGTGCAGGTATAGGCTAGGGTTACGGCTGAATAAAAACGCTTAAAACTGAAAATTCCAGTTTTTCACGGCCGAGGTTTATTCTGGTCATATTTTTCTCAGTCATGATTTATTCTCAAATAAATCATGAGTGTGTCAAACATTTTTCTGATGTGGGGTCACCTGACGGGGTCGAATTTCGTTGTGCGTGGAATTTCTGAATGTCGTTCTACCCTAAAACGTGTATTTCCTTAATAACTTTCACGAAAATGATCTGACGAATGTCAAACATTTATTTTGCCATGGAAATGATTTATCACTCGAGAATATGAAATAAAAATCAACTTTCGAGAATATTTCGGGAAAAATGAATAGTAAAAATGAATAGTAAAATTTTCCGGCAATAGTAATTAACCTGAAATTGCGAATTGTTACAAAATCATTCATCCAATACAACCATAAACAAATAATCAACACATAATCCACATCTAGGTTTCATTAGATCTAAGCAAACACAAGATAAATCTAGCCTAACATGGTGGAATTAAGACAAGCGCAAGATATAGACATCCAACACATAGACATATTGATTGAATTAGAAGAACACTTATCTCAATTACACATGTAAGGGTTCAAGGGCTGAAAACCCTTGAAAAACCTGTAAAATTCGTAATAGGTTCGGCCTTAGGGTTTCTCCAAAACTTCTCTCTCTAATGAATGAAAATTAGAAAACTATATATTGGAAATTGAGGCTGACGGCGTCAAGACCAAATGGGTGACGCCGTCATCTCGCCGCCAAAAGAATTCTCAGACTACCTTGATCTACATCTGACGTCGTCATGTATTAGGTTCTTCCAGGCCGTCACGTGTTTAACTCTTGACGCTCTTCCTTGTGACGCCTTCATGTCTGCACTGGGCCGTCATGCAATTTACTCTTGACACCGTCAGGATAGTACTCTTGACGCCGTCACACACTGTTCCCAGCAAGGAAAATTAAGACTTTGGCGTTTTCTTCACTTTTATGCTCCAAAAACGTCCGAATTGCTTCCTTTTCCAGATTTCACTCCCAAAGTATCTAAAATCACAAAAGGAACGATTTAGGGCAATATTTGATCAAATAAATTCAATTCCAGGCTTAAATGACCCCCTAAAAGTGGTTCATTTTTCGCCTCATCATATACCCTTACACTTGAGATTTGCTTGTCCTCAAGCAAATGCGCTTTTATTCTACTCAAAATACAAGTTAGGGGTCATTTAACACTAATATAAAAGTAATTACAACAAATAATCGTTCCACTAAAGACCAATAGACAAGCACGGAGGTCATACACAAGCACCTCACAAATAGTGTTTAGATACTCACATCTCTCGGGTGTAATAAAGTATAAATTACAATATGGAAACGGAAGATATCTCTCACTACCTGTCATAGCAAAATAGATTACCATAGGCTTGGGAAAGGATCAAACCTCCACCACATGGCGTAAACACCTAGGATAAACGATCAAAGAGGTCTTTTAAAGGGTTGTAATGTTAGGTGTAGGGATATGAAATACACGGTTTTGTTGGATATAGCCAGTCTTTACTGGTGGCGAGTTAACAATCTTGGTTAATTACATGTACAATGTGACGTTGCTAAGCTAAGACTAGACTCGACTTAAGCTAATAAATGAAAAATAAGAAAAACATAAAATAAACATAGAATGAAATGGGATGGTAGTCCGTATGCTTTTTCTCTTTTCTTTTCTATTTTTTTTTCTTTTTCTTGATTTTTTCGATTTTTTTTCTTTTTCTTTTTTTTTTTGCATACACTCTTACCCTACCATCCAAAATAATACATCATAGGGAATGGAAATTCCCCTTACACTTGAATTTTTACATACTTTACAATAAACTAATCTAATGACTCGAATTAAGATAATCAAAACACTTGGAGCACTTTTAAGATTAACGTACATATGGGGGTAATATATGATGTTCTTCCCCAATACTCCATAAAATAAGTACTTTACCCATGAGTCCCAATCGTCCCAAAACAATATGTACAAGGATATGACTCGACTTAGCAACCATGTAATCAATTAGATAGTTAACTTAGGGTTTAACAAATAACAATAATGCACTAAAAATGAGCGCATACACGGAAGGCTAAGGTGATTTGGTTGTACATTTAAGTGGGGTGTAACAAATTCTTTTTTTAAGTAAGATGTTTAAAGTTAGAAACGAAAAGATAGGCTCGGAGGGTTGTACTAGGGGTTTCGTGTACTAAAAATGAGTACAATGCTAAGGTGTGGGAGAATTAGTTGACTTAACTAGCCAAGTAATATGACTTAAATGGTCAAGTAATTATGATACGGGTTTAACACAAGGGTGATCCTAATGCCTCTTATCATGTAGTAAATCCTACTACACAAATGTAGTCTCACTAGCGTCTCGGGATGCATCACTAACGCAAGTTCTAGAATCTAAATGCTACTGGTACACTCATAAGCACTAATAGTAAATGCTTTTCCTATCAAATCTAAAGGCGAACCTCACATATTTGGGTGGAAAATTTTTCTGAATGATACGGTTATGTGCTAGTCATACAATCTCCTATCCATGAGACCCTTGCAATGGCTAAAGTTTCACTCCTAAATGTTGTAAAAAAATTTAAATTTGTCGCTAAAATTACACTAACTAGTATTTCTCATAGTTTTATTACACATCTACCATTAAACAAACAAACTCAAGCGAAAGTGTATCTGTAAGGTATCATCATTTTACCCTCCCCTTACACTTAAGATGAACATTGTCCACAATGTTCAAGTAAAGAATGTAAAAGTGAAAAAGTAAAAAGAATGAAATCAAATACTCCCCTGATTCGCTCGGTATGGATAATAAGGTGGCCAGGTTAGATCTTCCTCCAAGAAAATGAACAATCAAAGCTTCCCTTCCAGAATATAAATCAACTTCTTGTCATACATAACCTGTAAATCCTGAGAAAACAAACAAGGCAACCTCGCATAAAATCGGCGGCAATCTATAGAAGTTACTAAATCCTAGAAAACAAAGTAAGATATAATGCTTGTGGAATGAAGTTTGCAGATTTCCTGGAGATTATACAACTTAATAATTCAACAAAAACTTTAAAACTCCGTTAGAAAAACAAAACCGGTAAAATTTCCAGATTTTTACACGTGACGCCGTCAAGAGCAAGCTCATGACGCCGTCAGAAGTGACCTGCATAAATTCTTATGTTAAGTTTCCGGAAAATTTCTTGAAAAACTTGGTCCTACTTCCTGGAAAATCCTGCAAAACTTCATTATGACTCAATACAAGCATTTGACTCTAACAAATACGAATATACATGTTCATTTAATATTGTGGAGAATCATGATCGGTTTGTTTCTTAAAAACATATTTGGGGTCTCCCCTTACACTTATCTTTTGCAAAAATACGTTTAGGTGGAGTTAAGACTAGGCCAAAACAACAAAGTAAAGTATTTCCACTTTTTAGTTTAGAAACATGATCTACCAACAATAAAAATAATGCATGCCTACGGAAGCAAATAACAAACAAACTAAATAAAATCACACAAAGCATGGGTTGCCTCCCAAGAAGCGCTTTTCTTTATTTACGAGTCTTGTAGCTAGACTCAAGGTCATGGGTTACTACGTGACCTCATCGTTGGTTTCAATCTCTAGGTCGTCTTCTAAACCAGTTTTGTATTCCGGACCTAGTTGCAAGCATTCTTTTTAGAAACCAAGCATCCTATTTTTCACATACTCTACTCCTCTACGTCTATCCTCATCATTCCTATAATAAGCCGCTTGCTTGTGTTCCTTTTCTAAATTAGAGAGGAGGCGGTATTGCTCAATCTTGTAGGGCATTTGGTAGGCAACCTCATCATTCTCTTCATTGAATCTAACTATCCCTAGAGTCGGATCATAACTCATCCTAGTGGCCTCAACAAATGGTTTTCCAAATATTATTTGGCTTAGGAAAGCATCTATCACCGGACGAGTGTCTTCTACTATCATAAAATCGATCTCATAAGTGAGATTACCTATAATCACATGCAATCCCTTCACTCTTCCTGCAAAATTACTTATCAGATTCTTATTGGGCATCATCCTAAAATCAAGTTATTTCTTCATCACCCAATTGTAATAAGTCCTAGTCATGATGTTAACAGTAGATCTAGGATCGATGTAAGCTTTCCATATATGCATGTGCCCGATATTGCATGGTATGTTAATGTTAGAGGGGTCTCCCATTTTGATATGGGGTATGCCAAGGATATATGGTCTCTCGGGACTATCGAATAAATCCTTATGGTATTACCGTTCTTCCTTGGTGGGCAACTTATCAAAGTACTTCTCTATAGTTTCTACTCCCTCTAACCCTTTTTCCTTATTAATCTCAACTTCCCTACTTTCATCCCTAGTTTCGGTTTCTACTCCAACTTCATCTTTGTCACTTTCTTCTATCTCCTCATCTATTGGCTTAATGGTGACAACATTGACAAAGTCGACATGTTTGGATGATGAGGGATCCTTAATTTGGATTCTGTTATTGGTGTCCCTAGTATCCTTCCTAGGTGTAGTTAACGCTTGGTTGTTGATGGCTTTCAACAAGTTGTCTATCTTGTTGGTCATCTCCGTTTGTTGTTGGTTGAATTCGGTTTCAAACCTAGCTATGCGAGCTTCTTGAGATGCCATGAACTTAGACATCAATCCTTCAAGATTGTTGGTACTACCATAGTTGTTAGAAGGATTTTTGTTGAAAGTACAGTTGGAGGGTGGACCGTTTGGTTGATAGCGATTAGGCGGATTGGAAGAATTGGGTTGATTTTGTTTCCACCTAAGGTTTGGGTGATTTTTCCAAGAGGGGTTTAATGAATCACCGTAAGGGTTTGGCTCGGGTTTGAAAGTGTACCACTTATCTCCCGCTTCATCGGTACGCGAGGATGCGTAGTCCGCAAAAGCTGTTCCGGGGAGTTCCACACAATCACGAGTGTCATGGGGACCACTACATAATTCGCATGTAGAAGTCATTTTGTTCACTTGGCTTGAAGGCTTAGGATTTCATGAGAAACTTGACTTGGTCCTCAAGTTCCATGATCCTATGGTCGGGAGTGCTAGAGTTGTTCGAAGGCAAAGATATTGCCCTGACCGTTTTGTTCAAATCACGGGGATCATTCCAACTTTCGTTGTCAAAGAGAGCAAGATCTTCTATGAGTTCCCATGATTGTTCCGCACATAGATCACGTAGCTTACCACCGGCCGATTGGTCAATGGCTTGCCTCGTGGAGAGATCGATATGGTCATAAAAGATTTGGACTTGGAGCCAAAGATCTATGCCATGATGAGGCACTTTTTGGAGTAAGTCCTTGAAACAAGTCCATTCTTCATAAAGAGATTCATTTTGACGTTGTTCGAACGTCAAGATGTCATTTATAAGCTTAGTAGTTCTCCCTGGTGGGAAAAATTGAGCAAGGAAACGAGTGGTGAGATCATCCCATGTGGTGATGGATCCCGCGGGTAAACGCTCAAGCCATTGACTAGCTTGATCCCGTAGAGAGAATTGGAATAGGCGTAATCGGGTTGTCTCTCTAGTTTCAACACCTAGGTCTATGGAATCTACGATTTTAAGGAAGTCCTTAAGATGTTGATTTGGATCTTCGGAACGAAGTCCATGGAATGCACATCCGCTTTGCACCAACCGGAGGTGTCGGATCGCAAGGGAGTCACGTTGGCTCCGGTGAGCTCAATGGTGTTTCGGTAGCCTTGGTGGCTAGGTCGGGAATACTCTCCTAAGGTTCGGGGCCTAGGAGGTTCTAGTGGTGGGTTTTGTTGTGGTGGGATGACGGGTTCAAGGATGTTCCCATCCTCCATGATGTCGGGTGGTGAAGAGTTACGAACAAACACACAAAGAAATAAGATAGACTAAAGAGAACCTAAAAATAAAAATAAAATGTTACTAGAAAGGAATCTAGCAAGTAGACCTAATAAAAAGAATTTCTAACCTAGACAATAACTATTCCCCGGGCTGCGGCGCCAAAAACTTGATGCGTAGGGATTGCACCAGGCTTTACCTCTCGAGGGATCTCGAGAAGCTTACAACCCCCACCAGGCAGTGTACCTGATCGTTG
This sequence comes from Artemisia argyi, assembly GCA_030686995.1. Taxonomy (NCBI): domain Eukaryota; kingdom Viridiplantae; phylum Streptophyta; class Magnoliopsida; order Asterales; family Asteraceae; genus Artemisia; species Artemisia argyi. The sequence goes on from CM060702.1 coordinate 85,462,059, forward strand.
TAGTATAGTATAGTGACAAGTACCGGGGGATTGATCGTTCAGCAAAGAATTGTGTCGCTAGGATTAGAAAACCTAAATACTAGTGCTAAAGATGAGGGATGATCATTTTTGTATTTTTATATTTTTTAGAAAGCAAGTAAAAATCTCGGGTTTTAAGGATTTGGGCGGAATTAGTTGCTAGTCAACTAACCAAATACTAAATATGCAATCAAAATAAAATACTAGAAATGAAAATAAAACTAAATTAAACTAAGGTTGTGAGCAATAAGTGGAAAAATGTGTTTACTTAGATTTCACTACTCCCTAGATATCTTTTACACGTTAATTACTTGTTATAGTTACGTGGATGACGGATTGTATTCCTTAATACCATTCATGGGGTGGCGCACTTAACTCCCCAATCCTATGAGTGCCTACTTCACTCCTATGTCGAGCCGGCTAAGAAGCTCCTAACATGGGATCATTAGAATTTACTCATGCATTAAATACAATCAATAAAACCTAGTGCACATCGGTTCATGTTTCCTAAGACGTTCAAGCATGTTACCATTTGGAGATCTGCCAGTTTTCTTAAGCCTAACATCGAAATCATTCATCCAATACAACCATAAACAAATAATCAACACATAATCAACATCTAGGTTTCATTAGATCTAAGCAAACACAAGATAAATCTAGCCTAACATGGTGGAATTAAGACAAGCACAAGATATAGACAACCAACACATAGACATATGGATTGAATTAGAAGAACACTTATCTCAATTACACATGTAAGGGTTCAAGGGCTGAAAACCCTTGAAAACCCTGTAAAATTCGTAATAGGTTCGGCCTTAGGGTTTCTCCAAAACTTCTCTCTCTAATAAATGAAAATTAGAAAACTATATATAGGAAATTGAGGCTGACGGCGTCAAGACCAAATGGGTGATGCCGTCATCTCGCCGCCAAAAGAATTCTCGGACTGCCTTGATCTACATCTGACGCCGTCATGTATTAGGTTCTTCCAGGCCGTCACGTGTTTAACTCTTGACGCTCTTCCTTGTGCCGCCTTCATGTCTGCACTGGGCCGTCATGCAATTTACTCTTGACGCCGTCAGGATAGTACTCTTGACGCCGTCACATACTGTTCCCAGCAAGGAAAATTAAGACTTTGGCGTTTTCTTCACTTTTATGCTCCAAAAACGTCCGAATTGCTTCCTTTTCCAGATTTCACTCCCAAAGTACCTAAAATCACAAAAGGAACAATTTAGGCCAATATTTGATCAAATAAATTCAATTCCGGGCTTAAATGACCCCCTAAAAGTGGTTCATTTTTCGCCTCATCAATCTCTTATTTGTTTCTTTACTTACGTTATTATTGCTTTATAGTACATATATATATTGTTGTTTATATTGTGCAAGACTTGATATCACATAGTATTGAATCTAAAATTTTGAAAACAAAGAAAACTTTCAAACAATCTTTTGTAACAAATTAAAAAGACATAAAACTATTCAACCCCCCTTCTAGTTTTCCACAGTATAAAAAGTAGAATCACTAAGACCAGCAATCTTTCTTTTTGAACTAGCAATGGAAACACCTCCACTACCAGTGGAAACAACAATATTAGCATCATCATCATCATCAGTATCACTCTCTTCATCTGAACTATCATGAACAGATGATGATATGAGTGCTAAGTTCCGTGATCCTGAACTTAGTTTGCCAGCCTTCTTCAATCTTTGTTCAATAACCTTAAAGTTATTGTACAAATCATTAAGCTTCATAGTCTCCAATTTTGGCTTGTCTTCCTATTCTGCAACATTTGTACCAAACTTAGAGGGTAAACTTCTTAAGAACTTTAGATTGAGGTCTTCCCTTTCCACCTCAATTTTAAACACAGTGAGTTGAGTAAGAATCTTCTGTAGCCTTGTGAAGATGCTATTGATAGATTCATTACTTGTTGAACCAAAGTTTTCATAAGTCTGTTTCAACAAGGTCTTCTAAGTCTTCTTGATGGAATCATTACCACCAAAAACATTGCAGATCTCCTCAAACAAAGTTTGTGCAGTCTTGTACTTGCTAAAAGCAAGAATTTTATCTCTGGGAAGTGTCATCAACAGCAAGCCTCTGGCCTTTAGATCATTCTTCATCTGAAGTCTTTCATCATTTGTGACTGGTCCAGTGTTGACCTTTAGTACTTCCTTGCCATCAATTGTCTCTGAGGTAGTACCAGGTTTGAAAGAATTTCCAAACATAATGATCTCCCATAGTGCATAGTCTCGCACCATAAAGAATTGTTCGATCATAAGCCTCCACATCTTATAGTCATTCAACTTAAGCTTGGGAAGCTTAGCAGCAATGTTGGACTGACTAGTTTCTGTCTCCATTGAATCTTCTAAGTGAACTTGGGATCTTCTAAATCAAAGTATCAAAGCCTGTCTCTGATACCACTTGATGGATCTAAACACCTTGATCTATGTTAGAATGATACTTTGAGTTATATCACTCAGTATGCGGAATCTACTTAGTAATACTTAGAAGTTTGATTGTGAATGAAATAGTTGTATATGAATGAGAATAATGTATGTATCAAATTGTTAACTCCAATATTATTAATGATAATAATACGAGTGATCTTTGTATCACTAGGGTTACATCTTGAAGCTCTAGAAAAACGTATGTCTAACCTTAACCTAGGACCTCCTTTTATAGCACAAGGAGTCCTCTTCTACAAGATAAGAATAACTCTAATAGAATAAGATATACAAAAGATATATTCTCTATTTATCTTTACAAGTTTCCTAACAGTTATCCTAACAACAGTGGTAATAATATGTACTAGCAGTGGTAATGAGTTTCCACTGCTAGTGCATTCTCCAGCAGTTGTAATCTTCATACTTAGCCGTGGTAACTGTTAATACAATTCCCAACAGAGGTGGATAAATCAATTACACATGATGCGCCAGAATGTTTTCTAAAGAGATCGTGACGGCGTCACGTTATAAGTTGTCAAGGTCATCACGAGTAAACGCAAAGACAGGCGCCCCAGAGTCCATAAAGAGTGACGGCGTCAGAAGTGGATCCAGGCAATACGAGTTTATTTTGAAGGCGAGTTGACGGCATCACACCTATCTCTTGACGCCGTCAGGATACAAAATCTATATATAGTTTTCTAGTTTTCATTCATTGTGTGCAACTTTGAAGTGAGTAAACCCTAGACAAAATGTACAGATATTTTAAGGGTTTCAACCCTTTTGTTTCATCCATGCTTAATTGAAGATAAGTATTTCATCAAATCAATCAATATGTCTATGGGTTGTTTGATTATATCTTACGCTTGTCTTCTCTTTAACATGCTAGGCTAGGTTTTCTTTGTGTTTGCTTAGATGTAATGAAACTTATATATTGATTATGGGTTGGTTGTTTGCTTATAATTGTTGTGGATGAATGAATTCGATGTTAGGCTTAAGAAAACTGGCAAACTTCCAATTGGTAAATTACATGAACGTCTTAAGAAACATGATCAGAGGTGTACTACGATATATTAGTTGTATTTAATGTGTAGGTAACTACTAATGAGGCCATGTTAGGAGCTAGTAGTCGGCTCGACATAGGAAGAGGTAGAAGCTTATAGAGTTAGGGAAGATCGTACAAGGCCCCTTCGAATGGTATTAAGGAATATAACCCGTCATCCATGCAATTGTAACAAAGTAATCAACCTACAAAAGATAGCTAGGGAGTAGTGCAATCTAGGTAAACACATTTTCTCTCATTATTGTTTTCACCACAATTAGTTTAAGTTTAGTTTGTGTTATTTTGATTGCATCTTTAGTTATTTGGGTTAGTTGATTAGCAACTAATTCCGCCCACTCCTTCCAAAACCGAGATTTTACTTGCTTTCCTTTAAAATATAAAAATACAAAAAGAATCATCCCTTACCTCTAGACCTAGTTTTAGTGAGTTTTAACCCTATCGAACACTATTCTTTGAGTTGAATGATCAATCCCCCGGTACCTGTCACTATGCTATACTAAAACGGTCAGGTACACTGCCTGGTGGGGATTGCAAGCTTCTCAAGATCCCTTGAGAGGTAAAACCTTTTGCGAGGGCGCAATTCCACGCATCAAGTTTTTGGCACCGCAGCCCGGGGAACAGTTGTTGTCTAGGTTAAAATTTCTTTTTATTAGGTCTACAAGCTAGATTCCTTTCTAGTAAGATTTTTATTTTATTGTATAGGTTTCTTTAGTCTATCATTTCTTTGTGTGTTTGTTCGTATAATCCTCATTAATTATTCCGTTGGCCACTATGGAAAACGTAAATCCACCCCTTTCACCTTTCGAGGTTGCTTTGTTGCGTGAATAAATTGAGAATGAGATTAGGGAACTTAGAGAACTCAGTAGATTCGTTGATATTGAGCTTGACTATGCGCTTAATGATTTAGCAATAGGCATGGACTTAGATAAGGAACTTGAAACCAATAACTTGGCAATTGTAGAAGATGTTAAGGAAGAAGAAGCGGATGGTTTAGATTATGATTATTTCAATTTATATCCCAGTAAGGAGGAAATAGCTTATTATAACAATCTCATTGATAACCCTAGGCCTCCCTTTGTTAAGATTGACTTTAAGATTAAAAGAGGTGACCATAAGAATGTGAAGATACCATGTATGATTGGGTATAAATGCATTGATCAAGCCTACATCGATTTTGAATCCCCAGTCAACATTATGTCTTCAAGTGTCTATAATGAGTTAGTAAAAACAAGACTCAGACCTAGGAAAGATCCCAAATACCCCGGTGGAGTTTGTAACTTTGTCGGGAGAGTTAAAGGTCTACATGTCTTTGTTGGGAACTTTACTTATCTCGTGGACTTTATGGTTGTTGAAGACTTGGCCAATATTATAGATTGTCGCTTATCCCATGTGGTATCAGGTAAGTCATTTGTTGAGGAGTCCAAGTTAAAACACGATCAAATAGAGGGAAGGGTCCAATTTTCCAATGGAATTGATTGGATCACGTATAGAATGCCTAATAAAATGAAGGAGTTTCGTTATGTGCCTCAACTTGATATGGATAACATTAGAGCAATCGAGGACATTAACGAAGAAGATAAGAGTAAAGGAATGAATTTTGTTTGGGAGAAGAGGAGCCTTTACTATAAGAATTGTTTAGCCCTTGGACCTAAGTATAAAGTTGACAAAGAAGTAGTTCAAAGGTTAAGAGAATCGATTGAAAAGTGGGAAAGGAAAACGTAATAGCCCATGACCTTGAGTCTAGCTACAAGACTCGTAAATAAAGAAAAGCACTTCTTGAGCGGCAACCCATGTTTTATTTAATTTATTTTTTTTGAGTGATTGTTTGTTTGATTTTATTTGCTTCCGTATGCATGCTTGATTTTTATTGTTTGTGGATCATGTTTCATATTAAATTGTGAAAATGCTTTACTTTTTTGTTTGTCTTAACTTCATAAAAAGGTATTTCGCAAAAGATAAGTGTAAGGGAAACCTAAATTTGTTTTTAAGAACGGAATTGGACATGAACCACAACAATATTAAATGAACATGTATATTAGTAGTTGTTTGAGTCAAATGCTTCTATCGAGTCATAATGATGTTTTGTAGGATTCTCCAGGAATTAAGGCGTGAATTTTTCCAGAAATTATCCGAAAACTTAACATGAGATTTCTGTCAGAACAATCTGACGATGTCAGGATCATAACCTAACGGCATCAGGTGTAAAAAAATTATGAAAAATTTTGCAAGTTTTGTTTTCCTAACGGAATCTTAAAGTTTTTGTTAATTCTTTAGTTTTATAAACTCCAGGAAATCTGCAAACATTCATTCCACAAGCATTATATATATATATATATATATATATATATATATATATATATATATATATATATATATATATATATATATATATATATATATATAGATTACCGCCGATTTTACGCGAGGTTTGCCATTATTGTTTTCTCAGGTTTAACAGGTTATATTGGACAAGAAGATGATTTATATTTATGGAGGGAAGCTTGAAACGTTCATTTTCTTGGAGGAGGATTTAACTATGTTATCCATTTATCCACACTGAACGAATCAGGGGAGTATTTGTTTTCATTCTTTTACGTTCATTAGTTTTACATCCTTTTTATTGAACATTGGGGACAATGTTCAGCCTAAGTGTAAGGGGAGGGTGAATGATGATACCTTAGAGAATACAATTACGCTTGAGTTTGTTTGTTCAATAGTAGGTGTGTAATAAAACTAAGAGAAATACTTGTTAGGGCAATTTTAGCGCCAAATTTAATTTTTTTTACAACATTTAGGAGTGAAACTTTAGCCTTAATGAGTGTCTTATGGATTGGAGTTGTATGACTAGCACAAAAACCGTGCCACTCAGAAAAAATTTTATCAAAAAAAGTAGTGACCATCCGAGTATTACATTAATTGGCTAACGTGCCAGCGCTAGTGTATGACTTCATGACCATCGGTTATGCAAGTAACGCGCCAGCGATCCAAGAATTGCACTAGTTAGCATCCGTTAGTTGAGGCTTCAGAGACTCGTACCGGCCTTCTACTAAGTGAGGTTCGCCCCTAGATTTGGTAGGAAAAACATTCATTATTAGTGCTTATGAGTCTACCGGTAGTACTTAGATTCTAGAACTTGTGTTAGTGATGCATCCCGAGACCGCTAGTGAGACTACATTCCTGTAGTTAGGATATACTACATGATAAGAGGCATTAGGATCACCCTTGTGTTTAAACCCGTATCATAATTATTTGACCAATAAACTCATAATTACTTGACTAACAAAGTCACTTAATTTTTCCCACACCTTTGCGTTGTACTCATTTTTACTACACGATACCCCTAGTACACCCCTCCGAGCCTATCTTTTCGTTTCTAACTTTAAGCATTTTACTTAAAGGAAGAATTTTTTACAATCCACCCCAAATGTGCAACCAAATCGCCTTAGTCTTCCGTGTATGCACTCATATTTAGTGCATTATTGTTACATGTTTAAACCCTTAGTTAATTGTCTAATTGATTACATGGTTGCTTAGTCGAGTCATATCTTGTACATATTTGTTTGGGACGATTGGGACTCATGGGTAAAGTACTTTTGTTATGGAGTAATAAGGAAGAACATCAACTATTACCCCCATATGTGCGTTAATCTTAAAAAGTACTCCAAGTGTTTTGATTATCTTAATTCGAGTCATTAGAATAGTTGATTGTAAAGTATGTAAAAGTTCAAGTGTAAGGGGAATGCAAATTACCTATGATGTATTATTTTGGATGGTAGGGTAAGAGTGTATGAAAAAAAAATCGAAAAAATCAAGAAAAAGAAAAAAATAGAAAAAGAAAAAGAGAAAAAACATACGGACTACCATCCCGTTTCCTTTTATGTTTTTGTTAGTTTTTGATTAGCTTAAGTCGAATCGACTCTTGGCTTAGAAACGCCACATTGTACATGTAATTAACCAAGATGATTAACTCGCCACCCGTAAATATTGCCTTTATCCAACCAAACCGTGTTTATCATATCCCTACACCTCACGTTATAACCCTTTAAAAGACCTCTTTGATAGTTTATCCTAGGTGCTTACGCCAAGTGGTGGAGGTTTGATCTTTTCCCAAGCCTATGGTAATCTATTTGCTATGACAGGTAGTGAGAGATGTTTTCCATTTCCATATTATGATTTATACTTTATTACACCCGAGAGATGTGAGTATCTAAACACTATTTGTGAGGTGCTAGTGTATAATTTCCGTGATTGTTTTTGGTTGAAGTTGAACGATTATTTGTTGCAATTACTTTTATATTAGTGTTAAATGACCCCTAGCTTGTATTTTGATTAGAATAAAAGCTCATTTACTTGAGGACAAGCAAATCTCAAGTGTAAGGGTATTTGATGAAGTGAAAAGTGTACCACTTTTGGGGGGTCATTTAAGGCCAAAGTCGAGGTTATTTGATCAAATATTGCCCTAAATCGTTCCTTTTATCATTTTAGGTACTTTTGAGAGGAATTTTACAAAAGGAAGCATTTTGGACATTTTTTGAGCGAAAAAGTGAAGAAAACGACAAAGTCTCAAAATTAGGCTGGAAATTGCACTTGACGGTGTCTCAGGTTGCTGTTAGTGACGACGTCATTACTTGACAAAGAGGTGGATAAATAAATTACACGTGACGTGCCAAAATGTTTTCTGAAGAGATCGTGACGACGTCACGTTATAAGTTGTCAAGGTCCTCACGAGTAAATGCAAAGAGAGACGGCCCAAAGTCCATAAAGAGTGACGGCGTCAGAAGTGGATCTAGGCAATATGAGTTTATTTTGTCGGCGAGTTGACGACATCACACCTATCTCTTGACGCCATCAGTATACAAAATCTATATATAGTTTTCTAGTTTTAATTCATTGTGTGTAACTTTGAAGGGAGTAAACCCTAGATGAAATTTACACATATTTTAAGAGTTTCAACCCTTTCTTTCATCCATGCTTAATTAAAGATAAGTCTTTCATCAAATCAATCAATATGTCTATGTGTTATTTGATTATATCTTACGCTTGTGTTCTCTTTAACATGCTAGGCTAGGTTTTCTTTATGTTTGCTTAGATGTAATGAAACTTAGATATTGATTATGGGTTGGTTGCTTGCTTATAATTGTTGTGGATGAATGAATTCGATGTTAGGCTTAAGAAACTGGCAGACTTCCAATTGGTAACTTGCTTGAACGTCTTAAGAAACATGATCGGAGGTGTACTACGATATATTGGTTGTATTTAATGCGTAGGTAACTACTAATGAGTCCATGTTAGGAGCTAGTAGTCAGCTCGACATAGGAAGAGGTAGAAGCTTATAGAGTTAGGGAAGATCGTACACAGCCCTACGAATGGTATTAAGGAATATAACCCATCATCCATTTACCCCGTCATCCATGCAATTGTAACAAACTAATCAACCTGTAAAAGATAGCTAGGGAGTAGTGAAATCTAAGTAAACAAATTTTCTCTCATTATTGTTTTTACCACAATTAGTTTAAGTTTAGTTTATTTTATTTTGATTGCATCTTTTAGTTATTTGGGTTAGTTGATTAGCAACTAATTCCGCCCACTCCTTCCAAAACCGAGATTTTAGTTGCTTTCCTTTAAAGTATAAAAATACAAAAAGAATCATCCCTCAGCTCTAGACCTAGTTTTAGTGAGTTTTAACCTTAGCGAACACTATTCTTTGAGTTAAACGATCAATCCCCCGGTACTTGTCTCTATACTATACTACAACTGTCAGGTACACTGCCTGGTGGGGATTTCAAGCTTCTCAAGATCCATTTGAGAGGTAAAACCTTTTGCGAGGGCGCAATTCCACGCATCAATTACGATGGCCTGGACGGTGTTATGTTATAACTAAATCTAGAAACCCTAAGTGTAATTACTTGAGAAACCTAGAAATAATAACTAGGACTTGACATACACACACCTACACTAACCCCCCCCCCCCTAGGTGGAGCTTAAATGGTAGACATGAAAAATCATAAGAAAGTGGTCGAGAAGTGTAATTCAAACTTTAATGTGATAACTATAAGTCAGAACCCCAATTTTGAACATATGAGCCCTACTTTGGTCATGAATTGATTTGAATACAATCTAAAGCCTATATTTGACTTATTATCATTGGTAAACCTGAATTTGATTGATTCCGAAGGTAACCTTAAAGTTGTGATATTTACAACTTGAACCCTATACTTTAGTATATTTACAATGGAAACCCTAATAATGGAATAATGGTTCATTAAATCCTAAATTATATCTAAAGGAGTATTTACAACCTTACACTTCGAATATATGGCAATTGTAGCCCACTCATATAGAAACTTGCTAATTATGGAAACTTGCCAATTATGGAAACCTGCTAAAAGTAGGAAGTTACTAAATAAGGAAAGATACTAAAAATGGAAAGCTGACTAAAATGAGTAGTCTGATTTAAAATAAGTTATTAATAATAAAACGATCATTAATTCGTGTAGATTCACTGAAGAAGGAGTAACTCCTGATCTTTACGTCTTCTGATGTGTTTGCACTTACGGTTAAGGTACAGATATTCTATCCCTTTTCAGTAGGACTTCTCATGACTTTTCGATCATTGACTTAAATTTGTTTGCTTTGCTATGATTCATTTGATATGATCCTTTTTGCCTTTTCTATGATTTATTGATGCTTGGTATTCTGATCCTTCTGATATTCATTCATTGTATTCCATATCCTGATAAAAAGTGTTCCATATCCTGATTCAAAGTTGTAGTACTTGTAGTAAGATCAACCAAGAAGGCACAAATAGCAGCATCACTAATGTTGTTAGTATTTGTTGAACCAGTAGTAGAAACATTAGTACTAGTAGTAGAAACTCCATAGGCAGCAGTAGAATGAGTTTCCTGAGAATTTCTGGGGTTTTTGTTGTTTAAAGACATAAAATCTAGGTTTTGTGCAGCAAAGGATGAGCTTGATGACCCCTTCACTTCAGATTCATAAACTTTCAAATTGTTGTAAACATTATCCAAACTTATCTTCTCAAAGTCAAATTTGTTTCTCCAAACCACAGTGTGCATATTTCATTCTAGTGCTAAACTTCTTACAAACTTGAGATTGATATCTTCCTAAGGAATTGTTACTTGCAAAAGCCCTAGTTGACTGACAAGCTGTTGAAGTCTGTTATATGTTCAATCAAGATTTTCTCCACTTGAGGCATTGAAGTTTTCAAATTGATGATTCAGAAGATTCTTCCTAGACTTTTTAGTGGCTTCATTCCCACCAAATCTATGCTTTTATGCTCAATAGCCTCCATTAGTTCGTTTTCAGTTTTAATATGACTAAAATCCAACTAGTATTCACTAGGTATTTCCATCATGAGAAAACTGTGAGTTTTGATCTCTAGCTTTCTTTGAGCCCTTTCTTCAGCAGTGTTAATAGGTACAACCTTCCCATCAGCACATGTTGTTGGTAATTGATCACCAGTCAAAATGATATCCCACATAGCATAGTCAATCATCCTGATGTATTGCCTCATTCTCATCTTCCAAATCTTATACTCTCCAGGCTTCAGCATGGTTACCTTTGATACAGTAACTGATTGTACAATAATTTGCATGACCAGGCCTGCGATGGTGATCGAATGATATAAGGGGTGATGAGGTTGCGCCAAGCTTGAGATTAACCTGAAATAAGAAATACGAAGACACTACGTTAAGTAATTGCGTAGTGGTTGGACCCTACGAACCACCTCCGGTGTGTGAATAAGTATTGGGTATGAGAAGTTTAGTGAAAATGTAGTAAAGTGAAGTAATTTAGATTGCATACCAGACTTCTGACTCATTCAAGACTATTTATAAGGGAAGAAAATAGTTTAGAGAGTGCTTGCTCGTTTTTAGGAGATCATGGGGGCATCCCATGATTTGTGGTAACCACTAAGGTTTAGTGCCCCACTCTTCCTAGTTTAGCGGGGGAGCTAAGGAGAAAGAGGAGACATGGGTAAGACCTGGTCTTGACCTTGTTCCATCCTATTATTTTAGGAGGTTACCCCGAAGGGCTTAATCCTTCGATTGGCGAATTCCCAAATGGTAACTAGATCAAAGATTATTAGTTATATGCCTGTGAAGATTTTAAGAGGCTAGCAATAGCCTTAGATATGTAGGCTGCGAGCAGGCTCGAAGGGGAGTCCTTTGACCTGATCGGAGGGTACATTATCAAGCCCCCAGTCGAAAGTGATGTACATGTACGAAAGTACATTTCTTATGACTCAAGACTCAACACAATCTGTATTATATTGTAAAACAGATAAGGCACAGAATGTGCTTCAAATTTAAATTTGCATTAAATGCGTGTGAACAGGAACCTAACCACTTACCTCAGAGCCATAACGGCATAATTATCGAGAACCTTAAACGTCCATTAAAAATTTAAACGTACATTTGAAGTCTAGATACATTAGCATGACAAAGGTGTTGGTCCCTATAAATATGCATTCGCAAACCCTAAACTACCTTATTTTCTTCCAAACAATACACATTGTTTAGAAATCATTTTATCGTCTCAAGGAAAAGGTAAGATATTCCTTTGATCTTTGTTTAATAGTAGAATACCTGCTTACTTGTTTTACCATGGATGCCAAACGTATCATAAGACAACAAAAATGCACCTTATCCCGAGAAGCTTTAGCCACCTTTCTGCGCGACTACCCCGTACCGAAAGAGTATAAGTTCATGCTTTCGAATAAAGATCAAAGCATACATGATGCCCTGTAAGGGTATGTAGGGCTTTACACATACGCATTTACCCGGTTGAACCGACTTATACCCCTCCATCTTCTTTTCCTAGAGTTATTGCAATATTACAAGGTACATATATCAAGATTTAACCCATTAGGCCTTGCCAAACTCACTACTTACACAGTAATGTGTAAGGCGTATGGATATGAGCCAACCTTGACTGTGCTTTGAGGTTTTCTAAATCTATGCCCTAGGCGTGATCGGTTAACCGTATCTAAGAGGGGGAACATGATGTTCCTGTGTTAGTTACAAAACCCTTTACAAACATCAAAAACTGGAAAGGGAAAGTCTTATATATCCAAGATAGCATTGTACCTCCACACTATTTAGCCTCTTTAAATGAGTCTTTCTATTTTGACCGCAAAAAGTTCAGATCAATTGCCACACAATATCCAAAGTGATCTACTCTATTAGCGTCTTGCTCGATATCCTGTAGATGTCCAAACCTTTCCAGAGCCCATTCTCTATATGCCAGGCATTATTGATCATTGGGAGGGGTCACCGTTGGAGCCTGAAATACACTATGATGGACAAAGTATGTACACAAATTTAATGAAATAAAATAAGTGGCTTATCCAATGATATTTATTCATTCTTTCCATTTGGCAGGAATGGTCTTCCGAAATTTTGTTATTTCTGGTGGTGCGAAGGAGGTTAGCTTCATCCCAAGGGAGCCAAGAGGATTTAGCTATGAAGTAGGTTCCCCCTCTGTTTCAGTCAACAATAACGATGTAGATGTTATGGTGGTAGAACCACTAGCGATAGCTGAGGCGTCCGTGCCTGCCAATACAAAGAAAACTCCACTAATAGTGGAGGATATTGCTGATTTGGAAAGCCTTTCATCTGACGATGGTCATATGGCCTTCGTTGGGCCCTCCGGTATAGCAGATCGAGTTCGCAAAAGAAAAGGAACCAGTGCTAAAGCTTGGAAGCCTCCTGTTAATAGAAAGTTCGTTAAACCAACTCCTCTATCCGGGGCCATAAAACAAAAAGGAGTATCATGTTAAAGGTTTTGCTTCCATAGTTTTGGAGGATCCGGAGGACGAAGATATTCATGGTAAGATTTCAGCATAGCACGAGTATTATGAAATTTTCAAGTATCTTATCACTCCCTCTTTTACAGGATTATCCAATACGAGCGAACTGCCTAATGCTTTTACCTGCCATCGTTTGTTCGAAGGTGTTACCCCAGCTAATTGGAGGGGAACATTGGACAACATGCCCATTGACAAGTTGTGCAACCTACATGAAAAAAGCTACACGAGAAAGGCCATCCTTGACAACCATGTCAATACTCAGACTAGGGAATTACTTCAAATTGTCAAGAATGCTAAAGAGGAGATAGGTGTGGTCTTAGCTTGAGAGAAGAATAGGGAGTTAAAGTACTCCGAGCTGGAGGCTAAGTGTGGCAAAGCTACGATCGAGCTTGAAAAGAACACTGTCATGCAGGACCTTCAATCCATCGTTATGAAGCTTGCCAGTCAACTTATAGAGGCTCGAGCTGAGTGTGGAAGGCTCAAGTTGGAAGAGGCTAAAATGGTCGGATTCAAAGATAGATTATCCACACTTGAGTCTGAATGTGTAGGTCTCGAGGCTGAGAAGTCACGACTAGTAGCTCAGGAGATACAATTGCGAAAGGAATGTGGCAAAATAAACCTTCAGTGTAAAGAGATGCAACAAGATAGAGCTGATGTTGTCTCGAAGGTGATTCCCTATGTTGCTATGGAATTGTATCACAGTGATGAAGTAGGGAAAGTTATAGCTGACTTGGTGAATGCTACTATTTATCATGGCAAGTGTATCACTTTGGAGGAGATTGCTTCGAGAGGAAAGCCCGTAATATTATCGCATGTACCTTATTACCGACCTACACATGAAAAGGAGTATGATGATGCTAATAACGCGTTTGCAGCAGCAAAGTATCCCTTTCTTGCTGAGGTAGTCCAAGATCCCATGAAATCTATCGAGGAACTCCTTTCCAAGAAGCCTCGTAAGATTCAACCACATTCTCCCATCCGAAGGACATCACTTGTGAAGCTGCCGTCTATTCTCCATCAAGAAGATCCCAACTCATCCAAGAATGCTTGAAGGTTGCCATGTTGGCATTGATCTAACCCCAAGGGTGGTGTGTACCCTTAAGACATTTATGTTATTTTTGAACATAATAACGTTTGTAGGGGCTTCGACCCTCTGCATTTCAACTTTTTATTATTTAATCTACTTAATGAGGAATTGTTTCCCACTATTGTTGTCGTGTTCTCCTTCTCTGAATGTCATTAATTAGTGCTACCATACAACCTAAGGTTATAGTCGATTGATATCCTTATTGTGTGTATTTTGAACCAAGATTTGTAGTTGTCGTATAATTTGACTGCTGACAGAGGGTTGCGACTCACTCCTTCTCTGTCCTTTTTAGTTAAGAGGGCTTCGAATACCCAAAGACTGTAGGAAAGTTAATGTGAACTTTGGTGGATGTTTATAATGTACAAGATGTGGATATCTTGACCCATCCTTCGAACATTTAAACTTAAAGTACTTGGCTGAATAAATCTTTGTTGTAAAGAATGAAAAAAGAGATTCGAGGGAAACTTTCATATCATTAATTGGGTAGGTAGGATTACATTATTTGGAGAAATGAATACTAGGGCGCATACCATTAATGCTTCATTCCCGAAATGAGAAGAATGCAGTACACGAACTAAAATAAACAAAATGCTTTTGGAACTATAAGTCTTATATGTAAAACTTATGAAGGTTAGTACCGTTCCATGTCCTATGCACCTCATCTCCAAAGAGTGTTGCGAGTATATAGGCTCCATTTCCATAGGCTTCTGATATGACGTAGGACCCTCCCACGTAGGTCCCAATTTTCCGTGCTACTCAGCTTTGCTTGCACTGTTAAGTCGAAGGACATATTCGCCTGGCTTGAACGTCGAAGGTCTAACTTTGTTGTTGTAGTATCTTTCGAACTTTTGCTTGTACATAGCTTCTCTGATAGAAGCTATTTCTCTTCCTTCTTCAAGTAAATCCCGGTTTTCTCAAAGCTTTTCATCATTTTTTGAACTTTCCAAATTCCCGATGCATTCTGTTTCAACACTTATCTCTGAAGGAATGACAGCTTCCGTTCGCTAAGTGAGGCTAAAAAGAGTTTCCCTATGGCTTGATTTGGGTTGCGCCCTATGTGCCCAAAGAACTTGAGGTAGCTCATCTACCCACCCATGGTGACTTCGACCTAGTCTCGTTCGATCCCATTGACAATATCTCTGTTTTTTACTTCCACTTGTCTATTGCCATAGCGATGATTGATTTGCGTTTTTGAGCGCGTATCAAATTAATACAATGTAGACGTGAGTGGAATTTACCAATTAACCTTTAGGAAAAGGAAGACTTGTAAAAACTCGTGAATACAATATATATAAGTGATACCGGGCAAGTGATTACCCGGGTCGTGTCCCAACGAGGTGTGAATGGGCAATATCGAGTGAGATTTGGATATTAACATGCTTGTAAGAATGTTTGAGAGATTATTTGGTATTGTTGAATTACGATAAATTGAAAGTAACGAACGTAACTAAAACATGAATTCAAACAAGGAATGCTAAATGAAACTTAAAAACTACCTAAAAGTCTACGGGAACAATATTCGGGAGCTAGGGAACCCTAAAACATAATCTAATTTAAAAACATAAAAGTTACTTTTAAAAAAACCGTAAACGTGCTAAATAAAACGCAACTTTTAAGCTACACTAGTCCTAAGGGTGTAAAAGTGATTTTTCTACGATCCTAATGATTAAGGAAAAATTTTGGAAAAAGAAAAAAAAAATACTTATTGGACTTTTATTTTTTTATTTTTTTTTATATTGATTTAAAGACAATTGAAACTAATTAAATGTAATAAAAATACTAAACTACTAAGGAAAATTCTCAAACTTGGCTGGAAATTAACTAATACTAATATGAATCTATGGAAAATAGGAGGGGGAAATTAAGCTATCAAATAAGCAGAAATAAGCATGTTAAAAGCTGACAGATAATAAGCAATACAAACTAGACTATATTAAATATTAAACTAGATATAACATAACAAGAAACAACTAGAAGTGCAGCTGGTGCATTGTGGTCAGTTCTGTGTGAGCATCCAAAAGGTCCTAGGTTCGATTCTATGCGCACCCCCCTTTTTGCTATTATTATCATTTTTTTTGGGTTTTTATGAAAACTTTAAAAAGCAAAACTGTAAATCACTAAAAAATTAAAAACTTTTTGTAAAGAAACTTTTTTAGAAATCTGAAAATAAGCTAGCCAATAGTGGCCTAAGCTAATCAGTTGGCAAAAATAAAACAATAACAAATCTAAATGTGGGAGTCCAAAAGCTCACACAAGCTTGCAATAAGCTACCAAACAATCCAAATACGTTGAGAATACTAAAGCTAATCCTGAACTAACCTTCTAACCTAAATAAGCCATGAGAAACAGTTGTAAGCATAATAAAGGGATGCATAGCAGTTAGAGTTAAAAGCTAATATAAGGGATTTTTAAAGAAAGCTAAAAAGATACTCTAGGCTAAAATAAGCTATACTACAGGGAGAATAAGATAAAGGCATACTATGGAAATCCTAGTAAGCACTAAGGGAAAGATAAAATCGGTTAATGGAGCCTAATAATCATTATTCTAGCAATCTTACACTATGGCTGCGGTTGGGGAAAAATGGACAGAAACGCCGCTAAAAAAATCTAAAAAATTAAAAAAAAAAATGACCAACTAGGATACCATCCAATTAACTTGCGTACCAAATTTCGGGTAAAAAGGACTTATAACGAATGAATGAAAAATCGAAAACAGTTTCTGAAATGCATATTTTTTTGACAACAACAAATAAGGCTACTTCGGGCTAATGAAAAGCTATGATAAAAATTTCAAAAAAATAAACTAAAAATACAGTCAACTAGATGAGCTATTGAATAAGAACCAAATCAATTTTTAGCTAAAGCGGACTAATAACGAACAAATGAAAAATAAAAAACTAACCAGCTGTTGGGCTGAATTTCTCGATTAGTGCAGCATTTTTGCAAAATGGGTCAAATGGGTGATTTTTGGCCTGAGAAGTAAACTACCGAGTGCTGGAAACATGCACTAATTTATTTTAGGCTAATTTAAATGTAAACTACAACTAAATACGGCTAAATCCATATGTTATCCTAAGCTACTATGAACACAGTTTTGATGGCCAATACTTGAAAAACTAATTTATTAACTTGGAAACTGTTTGGGATTGTGATGATGTGATTTGAAACAACTAGAAATTGATAAGTGACATTGATTGAACTAAAAGGAAGTGGTAAAAATAGTTTTAACGGCAAAACCAAACTTGTGCCAAACACCCCTTGATGCACTAACTGTTGGAATTTTTCAAAGGAAATTGCAAATTTAAAGCTATGACTTGAAGGTTACATGTAAGATAAACTGTATAATGACTTAAAAAGTAAATATAAACCATACATGAGCTGAATAAATAAGCTAAAACTTTAAATAAGAAAGACTTGGAAATTTCATAAACTTGAAAGTAAAGTTTACAAATCTTGAATGAAAAGTTGGAAGCTTAAAGTAATAATCTAAAACAAGCTAAAAATATACTAAAGTTAAATTAAAACTACTCCTATGACTACCTTGCTGCCTTGAGGCTACAACATTCTTGGGAGCAAATCCCAACCATTCGATTGAGTAATGAATGATCATAGCGAATAAATTGGATTTGGCGCCAAGACTGGGTTGTGGACTGCCAGTGTGGCAATTAGAATAAGATGGTATCTCATGACTGGTTTTCTTGGAGGAGGAGAGAGGGGAAGCTTTTGAGGGGGGGATAGTGTGTTGGCAGGTTAAAGGTGGAGGTGGTGGTTTGTATGGCGGGCAATGGGGAGGAAGGAGAGGGGTACGTTTGATGGTGTTTGACTGGGTAGAAAAAAACATGTGTTTTATTAGTGAAATATAGTTGGGAGGTGGACTAGGCTTCAAGTGGTGTGGGTTTGGATTGTGTTAGTGGAATGGACCAAATGAGTGTGTTGGGTTGGATTAGGATGAAGTATGTGAGATTTGGTTTAGTTTTAGGTGTGTTAAAAAAAACTGATTTTGTAAAAATATTATTTTGTAGTCTTTTTTTTTTAATTAATAATAATAATAAAGAAAAAGTATAAAAGAAAAGAAAAGTATTTTTTTTTACAAAATAATTATATTAATAATACTAATATAATATTTATAATAATAAAAATAATAACAATAATAATAATAATAATAATAATAATAATAAGCTTTGACAAAAAGGGTTTTTGATGATTTATTTTGCCATTCTCTGAAAGTTCAGGGACTGTTTCTGCCAATTATGCAAATCTTGCTCAGTTTTTGTCTGTTTTCAATCCTTTTGTACCTGAAACACATAAAAACACAATACAAGGATATTTGCAGTATTATATGGTGTATTTGTGTGTTTTTAGTCGTTTTTTTAGTCAAATATGGGTACAAAATGATCAGTGTTTGAGCACTCATCAATCCCCCACACTAAACTATTGCTAGTCCCTAGCAATCTTTTATGAATATTTAATGGAATTGAATCTCTTTACCAAAACCCATTACTTCTGGAGTAGCCAAATATTTCAGTTCAAGTAAGAACTATGGTACACTGATAACCATATGATTTTGAGCAAACCATAAGCTGTCAACGTTTTTGATTTGTCTTTACCAGAAGCCGTTTGCCTCTGGACTAGCCAACTCTTTGATGGAATACAGTCATCATCTTGGTGAGTTGATTACCAATTATGGCTTTCCACTGCCTTTACCACAAGCCATAACCTTGCGGGCTAGTCAACTCTTCACTTATCCAAGATATGGTGAGTTGAATACCATACAATTTTTGGCAAATTGTCAGCCATAAATGGATTTGATATATCTTTACCAAGAGCCGTTTGCTCCTGGATTAGCCAGTCCTTTTGTGGTTTAGACATGGTGGACTGATAACCTTAAAAAATTTTAAAATTTTGGCCAAAAACGGGGGTACTAGAAGGTAAAATGTGATCAAAGTTCCTATAATTTCCCCCCACACTTAGAATTGAATATTGTCCTCAATATTCAAAGTCCCGGCTATTATACCGACTCTTTAAACGTAAAAAGGCAACATTACAAGCTAAATGTGGAAGCACCATTTTTCACTTTATTCATTATATATATATATATATATATATATATATATATATATATATATATATATATATATATATATATATATATATATATATGCATGGGTAACTCCCCCACACTTAGGGTGAAAACACCTATATGCATGCTACTGTTTTTGTTTACCGAGTCGCTAGCTTGACTCGACCCCGAATTCATTGGTTCTTGGGGAAGTATCATGTGGAAGAGACAATCTCCATCGGACTTTCATTCAAGATGTTTGGACAAACATTTGAAGCACGTGAAAGTTCCACACTGATGAGATAAGTACCCGGCTCAAGATAGTGTCTTCATTCCCGAAGGAGTGAAGAAGAGAGGAAGTCACCACGTAGGTGAAGAAAAGAAAGAAAATCATGATAACAATCATGACTAGATCTTCTTCCTCAAGATCAGGCTCAGTTTTCTGAGTTTGGATTTTATCGGTTAAACTCTTTGGTTTGGATAACATATCGGGAGGGAGGGTGGAAAAATTTGTCATAGGAATACAAACTCTCATGATTGAGACTCTTTCCCCCCTATCATGGTTTTTCTTGTCATTCAAGTAATCATACTCCGGAGGAGTCATGATATGAGTAAGTTCATCGGAGAAATCCTCGTGATGAGTATTAATCACATGATGTGAATCTGTGAACTCTTGTTCCACTGTGGACTCATCACAATCCTCATTCTGAATATCAAAGAGTGGATTATCAGAAATCAAAGTGAATTCGGATTCGAATTCAAATAGAGGATTGATGATAGTAGTTTTGAATGTTTCAGGAACAAAGTGATTAACATTCTCTTATGGACTGTTGGGATAAGAAGTGAGTAACGGATCATGATGTAAGAAATTTTCAATTTCTTCCTGATCGGCTTCGAAATCAAAGAGACCATCATCACTTCCCGATAGAAGTGGATTGATGTGAGTGAGTTCATCGGCGAACTCCTCAAGAAGATGATCAACATCAGAATGTGGGACTGATGCCTCAACATATTCAATGTCTCCATAAGATGTATAATCATCGCTAAAATCGGAGAAAGTCTCAAATTGATCTTTTGGACACTCAAGAGGGGAAGTAAGATCACACATTTACTCAAG
The DNA here is from genome assembly GCA_030686995.1 of Artemisia argyi. Taxonomy (NCBI): domain Eukaryota; kingdom Viridiplantae; phylum Streptophyta; class Magnoliopsida; order Asterales; family Asteraceae; genus Artemisia; species Artemisia argyi. Next base: position 85,482,668 of record CM060702.1, read on the forward strand.
AATTCCCAGTGACTCTCTTGGGATTGGGACAAGGTTCTCATCACTAGACTTTATGAATTCATCCGATTCCTTTTCAGGAATAGTGCTAAGATGCTCGTCCCCCATGATCAGAGAGTGAGTGGAAACTTCGGGTGTGATAGCAACAGACTCAGGGAGTTGAGAAGGACTAGCAGACATGGGTTTTATAAATTTCATTTGTTCTTCTTCTAGTAATTCCATCATAGTCTTTTCTCCCTGATTTTCTGTGGACGGAATTGCTACTGATGAACATGATGAACCCTTACAAAATTAAGAAATATCAAGGGTAACTTCATCATCACTATCATCATCGTCGAGAAGAGCAGCATTGCGAAATATGACGCGTTTTTAGCTGCTTGTTCTAAGACTAGCAATTCCTCCATGCTTTTTTCGTTTCTAGCTTCTCGTTCTTCTGCAAGTAATTCTGCAATAGATTTCTCACGAGAATTTTGAAACAATGTAGTAAACTCCTCCTTAAGTTCTTTGAATGCTTCAAGAACCTTTAGACAAAGGTCTTGCTGAGCTTCATGAGGAGTTGCTCGAATCATTTCGTACTGTGGAGGTTGGTCTTGATATGAATTGTCGTAATTGTTGAAAGGAAATGGATTCCTTGTTTGACAATCCGAGCTAAAGTGAGGACCTCCACAATACTCACAATAGTTGAACTGATGTGGCTGTGAGTCGTTTGTGATTGGGTTATAATTGTCACCAGGAACCTACTCATAGACAGGCGTGCTCCCTGATTGACAATCAGTACCGTAGTGTGAACCACCACAATACTCACAACAGTAAAACTGTTGAGTCTGGTTTAGTGAATTGTGTGGATATTGGTTGTAACCAAAATTTTGATTATTTTGACAATCAAAACCTTGGTGATAACCTCCACAGTATTCACACGAATCTGTCAGTGTCTCATGATGTGGGAGCTGATAGAATATGTTACAATCGTATTTTTATTGATAAAAAGTGTCGGTCATTAATGTATTGTTATAGGTTTCTTTAGAATATCATTATGATGAAGTTTATGCTTAGTATTCATGTTTTGTAAAAGTCTAAGGGCCATTAATGTAATAAGGTAAAAGATAAGTGATGCCCTAGACTACTAGTATAAATACTCTTGTAATACCTCATTTTGAGGTTGGTTCTCTTAGTAATAACATAGGTCATTATTTCACACACTAGAGTTCCCACTCACTCTCTCTCTCTACTTACTTTCTCTCTCTAGATTTAGGCATGATTCACAAGTGATTAAGGTTTTCTACGGTCCTACATGTGGTAACAATCGCCTAGGGATAATTTTAGGTTGTTTTAGATCGTTTTTTGTTGAAAAAACGGAGTTTCTTAAGATCTCGTTACTGTTCATTGTTTTCTTAGCGAGTTAGGTTTAATTTCTGAGAGTTAGGTTTCATTTCCATCGAGTTTGGATTTATTGGTTCTATCGAGTTTGGATTTGACTTAGCGAGTTAGTAATATTCATGTGAGTTACAGATTATTCCTAGCGAGTTAGATTATAATCTCAGCGAGTTAAGAAATATTTGGCTAGTTAGCCTTCACCTTATCGTATATTGAGTAAGGTTCTTTGTGGCTACTACCTAGGAGAAACTCTGCCCAAGTTTATTCTAGTTATCGATTTTGATCTCTACCGAGTTAAGTACTAATTAGACTTAACGAGTTTGACAAGTATTAATCTTACCGAGTTTGTGTTACAAATCTTACCGAGTTTGAATCACCAAACTTATCAAGTTAGACTAAATTGAGAATATCGAGTCAGACAGATTTAAGTATTACCGAGTTAGACATATCCACAAGCTTATCGAGTTAGAGTATCAAGAAGCTTACCGAGTTTTTTGGCGGGAAAATTTGAGTAAAATTTATTTTTTACAGGAGACTCAACATTCAATTTTTACGCGAGATTCAAATTTTGGTAAAAGGTTGAAAATTTTGGCCCGAAATTCAAATTTTTAGGCTAAAATTCAAATTTTTTTGGGTAAAATTTGGCGTCAAAATTTTTAAAACTCAAATTTTTCTGGTAACCTTAGAATTGCATTTAATAGTGATTTTCAAATTTTGGGCAAGAAAATTTTCAAAATTTATTTTTGGAGGGAAAATACGAAATCACTGAGATCAACTGAGAACGAACTTCCAACTTCACCAAAACATCTAATCTACAACAACAACTTTTGTTATCTTTCAAAAGATCCTCAGAACAACGTTTCACTTTTAATTCAAATCATGGCAACTCAACAAGACATTCATGCTGCCGGTGATGAAAATCGACCTCCAATGCTTGAAAAAGGTGGATATCTTCCATGGACAAGCCGCATGCTTCGTTACATCAAAACAAAGACCGATGGTAAATTAATGATCAACTCCATTACAAATGGTCCATTTAAGCCAAGACTGGTTCAATTTGAAGGTAATCCAAATACAACACCTCCTACTCTACCATTCGTGCGTGAACAAACAGAAGCAGACTACACGGATGAAGACAAGAGGCAGATCGCCGCTGATGATATGGCAATGCATTTAATCCAACTTGGATTACCACGCGAGATCTTTGCCGCGGTCGACAGCTGTGAAACTGCTTTTGATATGTGGGAACGAGTTAGAAGGATATGTCATGGAACAGAGATTGGGCAACAAGAAGTTGAGAACAAACTTCTAACCGAATGGTTGAACTTTACATCCACTAAAGGTGAACAGATTGAATCATACTACACAAGGTTTAGCACTATGATGAATGAGTTAATCAGAAACAAGTTGACACCATGAACAATTGCAACAAACATCAAATTCATCAATAACCTTCCAGAAGAATGGGGTCGTTATGCTACAATTGTCAATCAAACAAAGGATTTACATAAGGTGAATTCTGATCAACTTTATGATTTTCTGAAGCAAAACCAAGCTGAGGCTAATGAAGTAAGGAAAGAAAGATTGACAAAGAAACATGATCCTCTCGCATTAATTGCTACTACACCAACACCGTTTTCAGTGGACACACAACAACCATCATCATCTTCCACTCACAACTACATGCAACCATCCTACATTCAACAACCAACACCGATCTACCAATAACAGTTCTACCCACAGCAACAACAACATGTTATTCAACAACAACAATACCCACAGTTCCAAGAACCAGAATTCGCTGACAATGATGAAGCTACTGCAGCCTTGACACAAGCATTTGCTTTTCTAACAAAGGAATGCCAAGGACGTTATTCTACACCAACTAACAAGAACCAAAGGATTTCATTGAACACTCGCAACAAGCAGATTGCTCGGCCGAGTTTCAATATGGGCAATGGAGGCCAAATGGTTGGAGTTTATGGGAATCAGCAGGGATATGCTATTGGATTTAATATGGGTAATCAGAATATGCAAAATGCAGATCAGTATGCAGGGAACAGATGAATCAGCATGGTCAGTATGCAGGGAATCAGATGGGTCAGTTTGTTGGGAATCAGAAGGGTCAGAATGTTGGTAATCAGGCAATGGGTAATCAGAATAGGAATGTTGCAGCTCCAATTGTTAGGAATTTGGGAAATGTAAATCAGGGTAATCCGGTAAAGTGTTTCAACTGTCAGGGTGTAGGTCATATGGCAAGGAACTGTCCTTCTAAGCCGAATAAAACAGACACAGCGTACTTGCAGAAAGCATTGTTGTTGGCACTAAAGAATGAGGTAGGGTTTCAGTTGAACGCAGAGGACAATGATTTTATGGCTCTTATGGATGACATGGAAGACAGAGAGGATATCGATGCGAACTGCATATTCATGGCGAATCTTCAGGAATCTAAGTATGACACGGATTCTGACACACTTCCTATTTATGACACCAATGCACCATCTGAGGTATCCAACTTAAACACATGTCACAATAATAATATATTTGATATGTTCCTCATGAGGAACAACATGTTGAGAAGCTAGCATCTACTTATGATACATACCTGGACATGCCAAGTAGTGGTAATACTCCTTCAGCAACTCCAGATGTGAATTATAATGGAGGCTTTGTTTCACAGCATGCTGAGAATGATGAGGAAACACGTGCTTTATTTGAAACATTATTGAACAATTGTCGTATTGAAATTGAGAATGTGAAAAAGGTCAATCGTGATGTTAAGGCCGCGAATGTTAATTTGACCGCTGAGCTTAAGAATTACAAGGAAAACGTTAAAGCTTTTGAATTTCATAACAAAAGATTGTCTGAATTAGAAACTGGTTATCAAAATTCTGTTTCAAGGGAAAAGCTTTTGCAAATCAATTTTGATACACTTGATGTTAATTCTTTCAAGAAGATAAAAGCTTTAAACGCGGAAATTTCTGATTTGCAAAATCAACTCTCTAAACAAAAATCAGCTTATTCCAATCTTGAAAAAGAAAGGGATGAGTTGAAAAAGGAATTTGCTAAGAAAGAAGATAAACTTTTGGAAGAAATCATAGAGTCAGAACACATGATTGCACATCTAGAAGAGTTAGTGGTTAAGTCGGGTCAGTCAAGTCAAACAATGAAAATGATTTCAAATCAAACTAATCCGATTTACCATACGAAACATAAAAGGGCTCTTGGAAACAACACCCCTTGTAATCTCAAGAAAGCTCAGGAAGAACAGAATGTTTTGTATAATGGTAATCTTATTTACACCAAACGTGATCCTCTCGTCGTTCGGGATTCTGTGCAAACGATGGAACATGTCGAAGAGAGCATAAATAAAATGAAACAAAAGGATTTGAAACCCATTGATTACAACAAATTGAACAACCTTTCGGGAATTACTTTTCTTCCACAAACAGAACCATCTGCGTTTTCCATTAAACGACCATTTGCGAAATTATTTTCTAAAAAGATAGTTGTTTCCAAATCTCTTTCAAAAATGGAACAAATGTCCTCTAACAACACTTTTAATACAAGTGAGGCTAGAGACATTCTTGATGAAGTTAAAAAGAGAATTCAAGAACTTCAAAATATTGTTAAATCTAAAACTACTATCAGTATTAACAACTTGCATTCTAGTTTTCATATCGAACAGAAAAAGGTGTTTGAAAACGAAATTACTATCCCACTGAATAACATCAGTGCGAGGGTAATCCATTTTGAAAAAGCTTTCTTAAAAGAAATGGCCGATTTTGTCAAGGACCACAAATCCCTGGTAAAACAAGCTAATGAAACTCGTGAAAACATGAATGTTTTGGAAAAGTTAAATGATTCTCTCTTCGAAGCAGTTCTGTCTACTGATATAATGTCTATCATCATACAAACATATTCGGTTCAAGACGATGAAAGACTGAGAGCTGAGACCTCCGAAATTGTTTCCAAATATGAAAATGCTCTTATAAAGCTTGAAAAAGAAAATGTGTCATGTTTTAAACAACTTGATCGAAAAAAGGAAGAATGCAAGTATGACAAATTGTCGTCTGAGCGTGCTTTGAAGAACATGAAAGAGCAAAATGATCTTTTGAGGGCTCAGCTTGAAAGTCAAAAAAGGAAGGGTGAGGAAACTAAGTTTGCAAAACCATCGACTTCGGAGAAACCAAATGTTCCAAACACGGTTCAAAAACCAAAAATGTCTATTTCACGGTTTGCTCCAAAAGTCGATGAGAATATGAATTTGACAAAACTAGTCACTCCAATACCCTTGCCCAAGCAAAGTGAAAATGAAAAGATTGTTGACAAAGGAAAAGTAGTTGTCGAAACACCAAAAGTTCTAGCATCTGGCCTTTTAAGGATTAGTCCAACTAATGCGTATGCCTCCACATCTAAGACTTATGAGGGCAAAAAGGATAATTCTAAAGAGTCTAGTGATGCTAAAAAGGACAACAATATAAATCCTAATGCGTGTGCCTCAACTTCTACATGATTAGACAACACCTCTAGGAGCAGCAGACTAAAGCCTAGGAGCAATACAAGGAACAATAGAGTCTCGCCTGCCTCTAAGAGTAGTTGCAAGAATAAAGTTGAAGAAGTAGAAGAACACCCTAGGAATTTATCACTTTCTAATAAGAGACATATTTCATCTGAATGTAATGTCGAGAGTACTGGTTCTAATGCATGTAATGACACTGTTTGTTTAATATGCAAGAAATGTTTAATTAATGATGTTCATGATGAATGTGTTTCTAAGAATGTTAATGTTACGCCTGAACAGAAGAGCGTTTCGAAAGGTCCAAGTGCAAAATCTAGATTTGTTGGAAACCTAATTAAAAGAATTAGGAACACCACTAATTGTCACACGCCTAGGAACTATTTTAAGCATTGTGTTTGGATTCCAACGGGTAGAGAATTTGTACTCAAGGATGGCAAATTAGAAATAGTTCAAGCTAAACAAGTAGCAGCTGTCTGTTAGTGTGATTTTGATTGTACCCCTAACCCCATGGAACCAAATTCATAACGGTTTCCAAATACAAACTCTTCTGTTATTGGCAGGTTATCGAATTATGTCTTTGGACCGTCGACTCGGGTTACTCCAAGCACATGACCGGGAATTTAAAGTTGCTGATCAATTTCATCTGGAAATTCATGGGAACTGTACGCTTTGGAAATGGTCACGTAGCAGCAATTCAGGGTTATGGAGATCTTTAGTTTAGGAATTTTTTGATCACTCGAGTTTACTACGTCGAAGGATTGGGACACAACTTGTTTTCAGTTGGGCAGTTTTGTGATGCAGATTTAGAAGTTGCATTCAGGAGAAACACGATTTTTATTAGAAATTTGGTTGGTGATGATCTCTTAACTGGTAATCGTAGTACAAACTTGTATGCTATCGACATCAATCAAATGTCTTCTACATCACCAATTTGACTAATGACAAGGGCAACCGAAATTAAGTCCTGGCTGTGGCATAGACGTTTATCCCATCTCAATTTTGACAACATCAACAAGCTATCCAAAGACAACATCGTCAACGGTCTTCCTAAGATCAAATACACCAAGGATCATCTATGTCCATCATGCGAACAAGGAAAAAGCAAAAGAGCATCATATAAAACTAAAACCGTACCTAGTTCGGAAGCAAGGTTACATCTATTGCACATGGACTTATGTGGCCCAATGAGAGTTGAAAGCATTAATGGGAAAAAGTATATTCTTGTTATCGTTGATGATTAATCAAGATATACATGGGTAAAGTTTTTGAGATCAAAAGATGAAGCACCAGGCACCATCATCACCTTTCTGAAGTGTATTCAAGTTCTACTTCAAGCTCCAGTAAGGATTGTAAGAACAGATAATGGCACAGAATTCACAAATCAGGAGTTAAGAACCTATTTTGAAGATGTTGGAATCACTCACCAAACATCAGTTGTTAAAACTCCACAGCAGAATGGGGTAGTTAAAACTCCACTATTCTTATGGGCTGATGCTGTTGCCACTGCTTGTTTTACTCAAAACCGATCCCTAATCCATCCAAGATTCAATAAAACCCCATATGAGCTAGTGGACAACCGTAAACCTGACATCTCTTACCTTCACGTTTTTGGCGCTTTGTGGTATCCGACGAACGACAGACAAGATCTGGGAAAATTGAAAGCTAAGGGTGATATTGGAATCTTTATTGGATATTCAGAAAACTCGAGGGCATTCAGGGTGTATAATAGAAGAACGAAAAGGATAATGGAGACGATGAATGTGAAGTTTGACGAGATTTCACAAATGGCTTCTGAGAGATACGCTCTAGAACCCGCGCTTAATCCGATGGCTTCTAATCATAACGGATTAGGACCCGCACCAAACCAGCAGACTTCTAGATACATCAGTTCAGGACTCGTGCCTCAAGGAGCTCAGCCAACAAACACTGAAAAATCTTTAGAACAAGAACTGCAAAATTTCTTCGAGTTAATGTTTGATGAATATTATGGTGGAACTTCGACAAATGCATCTCAACAACATTCCGCTGCACCCGCTCAAAACCATCAACAACCACCACCACCATCACAAGATGCATCTGCAACAGTCGAAGCTGAAGCACCAACAACTCCAGTTATTGAAACTGATCTACCAAGAGTTGATGAGCAAAACCAAAACACAAATTTTCAAGAAGAACCAACAAATAATTCAAACGATGTTGCGTTAGAAGAAGAAGAAGTATTTGAAAACCCATTTGCAACAAACTCTGCTGAATCTTCTTCAAGGTTACAAGAACCATCTAACACACACATGTTTAACCTAAGGTACCCTTCTACACTCAAATGGACAAAAGACCATCCAATTGAACACGTCATTGGTGAACCTTCAAAGCCAGTTCAGACGAGGAGACAACTTGCCACTGATCTCGAATTGTGCATTTACATTTTCTCACTCAGCCTCAAAGAACCTAAGAACATTCAGGAAGAAATGGTAGAATACCCATGGATTGAAGCGATGCAGGAGGAAATTCTTCAATACCTGTTACATGATAGTTGGGAACTTGTTGAATGACCACTTGATAAACGTATTCTTGATCTCAAGTGGTTTTGGAAGAACAAACTGGGTGAGGAAATGACTGTAATTTGTAACAAAGCTCATCTCGTGGCTAAAGGATATCCACAAGAGGAAGGGGTAGATTTCGAAGAATCATTCGCGCCTATAGCTAGACTTGAAGCAGTCCGGATTTTCTTACCCTATGCAGCTCACAAAAATATCACAGTCTATCTGATGGACATTAAGACAGCTTTCTTAAATGGAACTCTGAAAGAAGAAGTGTATGTGAGTCAGCCAGAGGGATTCATCGACAAAGATCATCCAGACTACGTCTACAAGCTTAAGAAATCCATTTATGGTTAAAACAAGCTCCAAGAGCGTGGTATGACGAACTATCATCTTTCTTGCTCAAAAACAATTTCACCAAACGAATGGTTGATGACACCTTGTTTATCAAAAAATTCAAAGATGACATTTTGATCGTTCAAATTTGCGTGGACGACATAATTTTTGGATCAACCAATCCTAACCATTCAAAATATTTTAAAAATCTCATGAAAAGCAAATTTGAAATGTCCATGATGGGGGAACTAAAATTCTTTCCTGGTTTACAAATACATCAATCCCCTCGTGGTATTTTTATCAATCAAGCTAAATATACAATAGAGATTTTGAAAAAAACATAGAATGGAAAATTGTGATTCTGTTGGTACACCAATGGTCACTTCACCAAAAATTGGTGCTGATTTGTTTGGGAAACCCATCGACCCTAAGAAATATCGGAGCATTATCGGTTCTCTCATGTACCTAACTGCTAGTCGACCCGATATTCAATTTGCTGTTTGTTTGTTAGCGGTTTCAGGCAAAGGCTACTGAACTTCACCTCAAAGAGGTTAAAACGATCTTTCGGTACCTACGAAGCACCATTACCATGGGACTTTGGTATCCGAAGGGTTCGGGGTTTAATCTAACAGCCTTTTCAGATGCCGACCATGCAGGATATCAAGTTATAGCAAAAAGTACATCAGGTGGAGCACAATTTTTGGGAGAAAAGCTTGTAAGCTGGTCGTCAAAGAAATAGGATTGTACTGCGCTATCAACCGCCGAAGCCGAGTATGTGTCTCTATCTGCGTGTTGTGCCCAAGTTCTTTGGATGCGGACACAACTCATAGATTATGGCTTTACTTTTGACAGAATACCTATGTATTATGACTCAAAAAGTGCCATATCCATCTCGTGCAATCCCGTACATCACTCTAAGACGAAACATATCAACCTCCGCTACCATTTCTTCAAAGAACACGTGGAAGAGGGTACTGTTAAATTATTTTTCTTTAAGACTGATTACCAACTCGCCGATCTATTTACTAAAGCCCTTCCAAAAGAACGGTTTGACAATTTAGTTCGACGAATTGGCATGCAAAGCCTAACTCCTGAGGAGCTAGAACGTCTTCTCGAATCTTCTTGAAAAATATTTTCAAAATCGCTTCGCTGTAAATATTTTTGAATAACCAAAATTCAAAATTTGAAAAACCAACAAAAACAAAATACAAAAATATAAAATTTCAAAAAATACAAAAACAATATAAAATCAAAAAATCCAAAAATATTCTTCTCACGACATGTCTCTCGTATAAATCAATATTCTGTACGTTTCTAGAAATGTCATTCAATAATGATACGGACATGTACAGATGCTTGAACGGGAGTTCTTTAAAATGTTTTTCTAAAACATGTCGTTTCTCAAAAGTTCCTTCACTATGACTTTTGTATACTTCAGTACGAAACCCGTGCTTCAAAGTGAAATCTTTTCAAAACATGGGTCCGGGTATAATAACTCGAAAAGATTTCAAATAAGGACCCGAATGATGACTTCTGATTATTTCAAATCAAGGACTCGTATTTTCAAGGACGAAATCTTTCTCAAAAATTTCAAGTCTAAACAAACGAAAAAGAGTTCGAAAAAAAACTCGTTTTTTCAAACAAAAATCTTGAGCACTTTTTCAAGATTGTTCAAAAGATTTCTCAAAATCTTTCAAATGAGTGCTCATAATAACTCCCTCAAACCCTTAATTGATTTTAAAATGTGCTATCATTAAGGGGGAGTACAAAAACAAAAATGTTCCGAATTCATGCAAAATGAAATCTGTCTATCTCTCCAAAAAGCTTTTTCTTAATCAGTTGATATCAAAAATATCACGATATGCTATTTTTGAGGGGGAGAAGACATTATTAAAATGTGATCAAAGATGTTTAAAGATTGTGATTGAATCTCAAAAGAGCTCGACTCAGAAAGTACCAATGAATTGACGAAGCTTTAAATGTCAGTAATCAAAAAGAGTTGTCCTGGACCAGTAATCATTTCAAGCTAGTCCAACTAGTGATGTAAGCGTGTCTCGAATAGGACTTGTCTGAGTAAAATGTACCGTCTCGAGAGACTTTCTTTGGACTTGACCAGGACGGGTAATAATTTCAAGCTAGTCTAACTAGTGATGTAAGCGTGTCTCGAATCGGTCATGTTCACTGAAACTGGATCAATTCAAAAAGTGCAAACTCCTCACGCATGTGCAAATTTCTTAAAATTCATGAGCACATGTGAAGGGGGAGTCCTTCAAAAGTTGCAAAACTCTCAAAGTGGTAACAACAATGTGTTTTATTATCATAAACACTTTGAGAGATTTTCAATAAAATGATTTCATGGCAATTATAGGATAGTCATGGAGTTATTAGGTCACTAAGGTTAGGAAAAACCGTCCTATGATCTGCCAGAGCCGGACGGATCTACCCAAGGACAATTCCAATAGATTAGAATTAGAAGTCCTTAGGTATGATTGAAAAAAGGAGTAAATGAGAAAGGAGAAAGAAGGGGTTAAAGAATTAAAAAGAAAAGTTATGAAAAAGGGTGAAATGAAATAGCCCTCCATATGTTCAACCTTAAGGCTGACACCGGGTTCAATTCATATGCTACTGGTTGTTGCAAAGGTGACACCAGTATTGAAGATTAAGACGTCATGGACCCAGTGACGCATTGCACTATACCTTCTTAACCACTCAAGTTCTCTTAAAAGAGCTTGTTTCATTCTCACGGGGACCCGGTGTAATCTATCGAGCTGTCTCTTAGAGATGGTTTATATTGAAGCAGGAGACCTCTCCCTAATCTCCGCATAGGAAACCAAATTGTACACTTATCGAGACTAGAGCCCCGAGATTCATCAAAAGATCTCATAGGAACACATGATATTTCTACACTGGTTGTTCATCATTAAGGACACCAGATGTAAACTTAAGAGTCCTACGCAGATCTTAGCAATCCGCCGAGAACGTTTATGAGAGGAATTACTTATGTCTTTTCCCAATGATTGAACGGAAATTCCTGCCAGGGTCAACATTAAGCAGCCTTGACAGCAGGTCACTTCGATAATTCTTTATGGGTTACGCTTAGTGTTCGCGGTGGTTTCAAATGATCTACAGTCGTGGAGTGATCCCCAGCAACTCACCCAGTCATTGAGCTACTTAGTAGGTATCGTAAGCTTCTTCGGGGGTATCTGATATGGGAACGGCCTGGATAAGGATTAGAAGGAGTCTTCACACTATGCTGTTGACGATCTCTAATTCCTTATCTGTAAGTACCGGTTGTTTATTGCTAACTGTTTACCTGCAGCTATACATCATCTCCATGGAGAAAGATTCCATATGCTCATACATGCATCACAAAGTCAAAGGAAAGTTCTCACAAAGATCAAAGGATAGCAACAGTCAAAGAAAGATTCTACGCCAAAAAGAAGAATCTACAAAGTAAAGTGACAAAGATCAAAGTGAATGAACGGGAATAACAAATGTATGTATGACGAAGACTTAAGACGTATGAGCATGGTGGAATGGCAGACAACCACCACAAACACAGAAGTGACGAAAGGCAGATGACATCATTGGATCACTTCAACATCAATGAAGCATGATGAACTGGAACTATGATTCATCTAGTGATTCTTGAAGACGTTAGGAGCAATGAATGTTAAAGTTTAAATGCAAAGATGATGATGTCACACAACCTTCAATGACCAACACCTAGGGGGAGATTGTTAGAATCGTATTTTTATTTATAAAAAGTGTCGGTCATTAATGTATTGTTATAGGTTGCTTTAGAATATCATTATGATGAAGTTTATGCTTAGTATTCATGTTTTGTAAAAGTCTAAGGGCCATTAATGTAATAAGGTAAAAGATAAGTGATGCCCTAGACTACTAGTATAATTACTCTTGTAATACCTCATTTTGAGGTTGGTTCTCTTAGTAATAACATAGGTCATTATTTCACACACTAGAGTTCCCACTCACTCTCTCTCTTTCTACTTACTTTCTCTCTCTAGATTTAGGCATGATTCATAAGTGATTAAGGTTGTTCTACGGTCCTACAGAATAAATCAGTCGTGTCATGGTAAGAATAGGGATTCTGGTTATAGACATACCCGTTTCCTAACTCTACCATGCCACAACTAGGGCAATTACCACCATTATAAGGACCACCACACCATTGACAATCAAGAAGGTGAGGATAAGACATAGAAAAAAGAATCAAATGGTTACAGAGGGTGAGGGATAAAGAATCAAAAAGTTGAGAGGGGGAAAGGTGAATATTTTTGGACTTTTTGATAAACATTTTGTAAAAACAAAGAAGGAAAATATTTTTGGTTTTTTAGAAAAACAACAAAATTAAAACGAGATCGAGACAAGGAACTTAAACCAATAATCACGAATGAATGGCTTCTTCAGAAAAGGTACACCACTCACAAAGATACAATGGCAAGTTTTAATCTTTTATTTGGGAAATTATTAATGTTCTAACCCCCAGTTGGTAGGTGTTCTGCCTTGGTTCTCAGCGTTGTTTTTTTTTTTTTTTTTTTTTTATGTTTATTTAAACAAAGAAAACCGGAAAATCTTTTTTTATTTTTATATGATAAATATATATACAAAAGAATAAGAAAATATTTTTGTGTTTTATAAGTTTTTGAAAACGATAACTTCTTGACGAAGGTTCTACAAGTCAATAATCGTTAAAATCATAACCATATTGTCGCAACACAACTTCCCCTGCAGCGGCGCTGATGCGTGGGAATTGCACCAGACTTTACCTCTCGAGGGATCTCGAGAAGCTTACAACCCCCACCAGGCAGTGTACCTTATCGTTGTAGTATAGTATAGTGACAAGTACCGTGGGATTGATCGTTCAACTCGGGAATAGTGTCGTTAGGATTGAAATTAATCAAACTAGGTCTAAAGGTGAAGGATGATTCTTTTTGTATTTTTATATTTTATGAAAAGCAAGTAAAAATCTCGGGTATTGGAAGGAGGGGCGGAATTAGTTGCTAATCAACTAACCCAAAAGCTACTAATTAACAAGAAAAGTAAACTAGGGTTGTACAAGATAAGTGAAGCATGTCTACCTATGATATGTTACTCCTTGCTAGCTATCCAATTCTACCTATTGAATTGTCACACCTTGCTTTAATTGACGGGTTGTATTCCTTAATACCATTCATGGGGTGGCGTACTTACTTCCCCAATCCTATAAGCTCCTACTTCACTCCTATGTCGAGCCGGCTAAGAAGCTCCTAAATGGGATCACTAGAATTCGCTCATGCATTAAATACAACCATAAAAACCTAGTACACATTGGTTCATGTTTCTTAAGATGTTCAAGCAAGTTACACAATAGAGATCTGCCAGTTTTCTTAAGCCTAACATCGAATACAATCAACCAAACAAGAGACAATAGGAATCAAGAATTAAAAGCTAAACCAATTAGATCTATCGAAGTGTCACGCCCTAATTGATGATGATAGACACAAACATCAACAAGGAATCAATAAGATCTAATCAATTATACACAAGTTTCACATAAACACAAGTAGACACAAGGTAAATTAACAAAACATAATCAAAGGACAATCAACAATAATAATGAAAGACATAGTTGAGATAGAATCATCAAACCAATACATGATGTTTATGGAGTGATTGAAACCCTCTAAGGTGCTGGAAAAACACCTACCTAAACCAAGGAATTGATCTTAGGGTTTAGGGCTTACAAAAAGGGAATTCTGGTGCACATCAGTGGTTAAAAACCATGATGTCACCAAAGATGCCCTTATAAAGTTCTCAGTGAAAAATGGGAAAAAAGTCTCTAACCCTCAACTATAAGACCTTTATCAAAGCCACTTGCCTTGATTACACTGAGAAATTTGCCACCCAGCCCACTGATGCTGAAGGAAAAGCCAAATAGCTTTTACTCGGGAAACATGACAAACAACACCCTGATGTGGCCCCAGGGACCCTCTTGGCCAAATCCCCAATCATCAAAGCATGGTTTCATGCCGTTTGGAGGATCCTGATAACCATTGTTAAGGAAGTCCTCTATGAAGCAATTGAACACTGCTCAAGCAATGATAGTGTTTAGTCTCCTAGAGGATAGAAAAACGGTTGTTGGAAAAATAATCTTCAAGGACCTCATAGTCAATGACTTGCCTCAGATTAAATAATTAACCAAGGGTGGTCAATAAGTCAAACCTGAGTGTGTGTGTAAGTGTGGTGTGTGCTTATTCACACACCCTTTTCTGTCCATATTAAGACCAAAACAGACACAAACTAACCATGAGTGCCAAAGATATTGTCTTTTTGTGTTTGTGATCGTGCAGAAACGGAGAATTCAGAAATTGGCATAAAACAAGCCAAAAAGGACAAAAACAAGCACGAGTTTGGAAAACGTATCGAAAGCCAAAGCCAGGGAAGCAAATTACCACTTTTGAGCACATAATGTTAAAACATACCTTGAAGAATCACCAAGTGCCAAAAATAGTCCTTGGGGCAAAAGTTTGCAAAATTGGTAGAAATGGTCCCTCAAGTTTGGATTTTGGTAGAAACATCCCATAAGCATTGGATTTTGGAAGAAAAGGTCAACACTAGTCCTTGGAGTTCACAAGTGTCAAGTTTAGTCCCTAAAGTTTCAAGTTTGGCAGGTTTGGTCCCTGGATTTGAAATCGTCACCTATGGTCCTTATACTACTCAAGTTTGAAAAATTACACCCTTGTGAAAAACTTTGGAAGAATGCTATATCATGTCCTTGTATTTTTAGGAATTTACAAAAGTGGTCCCTCAAGTTTCCAAAATGACAAAATTGGTCCCTGAAGTTTCAAAAATGGAATGTATCAAATCCGGTCCTTGCATTATTCAACCTTGGCAAGTTTTACCCTTGAATTACTTTGGGGAATTTAAAAATTAGTCCCCTAATTTTCTGAAATTACAAAATTGGTCCTTGTAATACTTACTACACCAAACAGACCCTTGTTTTATTATAAATCCAAGTCCAACACACCCCTTATTACTCTCTTTTGCCTGATCCACAAACAAACCCAATTTCCAAGCCCAATACACCACCAGCCCAACTCCCATCCACGTTTAATAATTCCAAGGTCAAACACCGAGTCAAACCCCCAACACCACTTCCCCTTTCCCTCCTTCCTACTGCAAAACCACCCCTAGTATTCACCCCCCACCATCACCACTTGCCAGTCAAATCCCACCGACCTCACCATCACATCTACTTATCAAACAAGCCACAATAAATGCCAACCCCCCCCCCAATTGGTATTTACAGAGTAATTTGCAAATGGTATTTTTGGTTCCAAATTCAATCCAAGGGCTAGGATTATTGTATCTCCAAATTGAGGGCTGGGATTTGGTTAATTTGGTTAATTTGGTTTATTAGTTTTCACATTGTTATCTATTTTCAAAGTTAATGAAAGTTCTTATGTTTTAAATCGTGTGTTCAAATTTTCAGTTTCATTAAGCTTTTTAAATTTCATTCTTAAAAGTCATTAATCAAGTATAAGCTCTTGATAAGCTCTTATAAGTTCACCTATTAGCTCAAAATATAAAAAGAAAACAAAAAGAAATACAGAATCAGTATCAAATTAATCACAGGGTACCTTTGCATTTTATGTGGAAAGCTAAGGAAGTTGTCAAAATGGCTTGGCAAGATGGACTTTACCTAGCTTATCTTTGATAAGCTAGGAGCTTGTTGCTGATAAAGAAGCCCCAGTAAAAGCTAGGTCAAGGTTCAAAATCCTTTGTTTCAAAATTTTGGATTTCTAGTGTAAAATTATGTAATTTGTGGTAGTTGTAAATTGTGCTTATTTGTTGCTTATTTGTGCTTATTCTGCTTCATTATTGCTTATTAGATAGATTGTAACTCATAAGTTAGGTCTTTGTTCAAGTTTCATTAAGTTTCACAAAATCATCAAAGTTCACAAGTTGTTTGGTTTTACTTAATTATATGTGTGTGTCTGTGGAATTCAGTGCATAAAACTTGTGTAAACATCTTTCTCAGCATCAATATGGCCTAGAACAAACATCACTTTTATAATTATAAGCTTACATAGTCAAAATCACTTTGATCACCACCTAGTGACTCACTGTGAAGAATTTAAGTTAGCACAAGCATCAATCAACTCACAAATAGATAAGGTAGCTTGAATCAATCATATTATAGCTTAATAACTTCTTATCAGTCAATAGGATTAGATCAAATCTCACTTTAGTCAACTTAGGATCAAAACATAAAAAGTCAAAAGTTCACCTCTTTTAGAAAACCAAAATTTCAATTAACTTAAGTTTAATTAGTTTTAATAAAAAAATTAAAAAAAAAAATATCAATTTTCTTTCTGCTTATTTATAAGCAAAAGTAGCTTTTTATATTTTTCCTAGGTCTTATAATTTTCATAATTAAATTAGTTAAAATAGATTTTAATTAATAAATAAGTAAATAATTAGTAAAATAGTTTAAAAATGATTTTTATAAACTTTTTATAATTTTTTAGGATTCCTGTAATGGTTAATTAGTTTAATAAAAAAATTCATAATTTTCTATGTTAATTTGGTATTTTTCTTATTTTAAATTAGATTTAAATTAGTTTTAATTAATTATTAAAAAGTTTAAAATAGTTTTTAATTAATATTAAATAATAAAATAATCAAAAAAATAATTTTCTTTTTAATTAAATTTTCTTTTAATATTAAGTTTGTAAAAATTTCATTTTCACCTCTTCTAGTTTAAATTTGTTCAAATCTCACCTTTTTATCTGTTTGCAGTAGTATTTGATTTTAAATTTAGTTTATGTTTATTTATATCTGTAATCTTGTAATTGTTTATATTTTTTATTTATCAGAATATCAATCAATCAGTAGTGTAATTACACTCCAAATCATTATTTGTTACTATTCCCAATCACTAACTCCCTTAAACGTTTCTCAGACACAATTTCAATCTCGCTGGGACATAACGACCCGGGAATTTTCCTAAACTTCCACGGATTTAATATCTTGCACTTTCTCCCTTACTGCTTGACTTGTTGACCAATCCCAATTAATTTGTGAGGTTGGTTTGGGAGGAGTCAAATTTTGGCGCCGCTGCTGGGGAGGTTGTTGCGTGTTTTCAAAACGCTTAGGTTTAGTGATTTTCAAAACCCTCCTAGTACAAATTTCACCACTTTGTAAATTTTTGTAAAAATTTAAATCATATCAGAAAAAGTTCATTAACACTTTTCCTAAAGTGTTAACAACACCAAAAAAAAAATCAAAAACAACAAAACAAATCGTGAAGTTAAATTACTTCGTATTCTTTAAGATTGCAATGTATACAGGTGGTAAACGGAAGTTCTGACATTAAATTGAGAACTGAAAAGAGATCCATTTTTCTCTTCCGCCACCCTGCGAGTAATCTTGAAGGAAACGATTTCGGTTAACGAATCGATTCCAAAAATATTTTCCAAAAGTTTTTTCACACACACCCAAAAAGCCAAAAACATTTTGTTTTCTGTTAATAATAATTACATGAAATACATTGCCGAAAACCAAGGGTGAATACCTACCAACTGGGGGTATGAACATTAATAAGTTCTCAAACTAAAGATTAAAACTTGCCTTTGTATCCTTGTGATTGGTGTTCCTTTTTCAAAGAAGCCATTCATACTGTGATTATTGGTTTAAGTTCCCTGTTGTTTTGCCTCGGTCTTGTTTTAATTGACATTGTTTTTAGTGCATGTGCACTCATTTACAATCAAGGCGTAATCATCAGAAAAACGTACCCGAGTTATATACAGTTATTGAAGAACCCAAAATAAAAAATGGACGAGCCCCTACCACCCCCACCTGACCCTCTCAAGGATGAGACAGCTCTTGATCTCCGAACGATGGAGGATTTGTGTTAACCTACCATGCACGGGAGAGGTAGACCTATTGCACCACTCACTATTGAGGCCACGGACTTTGGACTCAAGCATCACATGATGCAGCAAGTCCAAAACTCATACCAGTTCCACGGATTTCCGGGTGACGATGCTAACAAGCATCTTGTCAAATTTTTAACCATCACCCAGAGCATGAAACAAAATGGCGTCACCGAAGACGGCCTTCGCTTGTATCTCTTCCCCTATTCTCTCACTCATCATGCGACTGCCTGGTTCGATCGTCTTCCGAAGAATTCGATCCACACTTTTGATGAGATAGTTACCAAATTCTTAGCAAAATACTTTCTACCATCCATGGTAACTAAGCTGAGAAATGATATCTGCAACTTCAGACAACTTCCCAATGAGTCCATATTTGCGGCATGGGAATGCAATAAACTTGCTATTGATCGATGTCCCAATGATAATATGCTTCTTGTCACCATTATAGATACCTTCTACAATGGTTTGACACTTCGTCACCGTGACACCATGAATGTTGCTGCTGGGGGCACCTTGATGAAAAGGACCCCTGAAGAGTGCTTTGATTTGATCGAAAACATGACTCCCCATCACAATTTTCGGGATTCCTCAGCTGAGAGGAATGAATCATGTAAATCAGTCACTCCAGCAAATAATGATATAGTTGTCCTTGCTAAAAAGCTTGATGATTTGTCTACTGCAGTTTTACGTATCCATCAGACAAATCAAAATCATCACGTCAAAGCTGTTACCCCAAGTTGTGAAACTTGTGGTGGTCCACACCCATACACTGAGTGCCCAGCCTCCGGTGGCTTCACTCATGAGAATGTGTACGTAGCTCAAGGTTCCTATAACGCGGGGGGTAATTCTTACCAACCACAAGGGGACCTTAACCTTTTGAGCTATCGTTCCAATAACTACCTTGGTCCACCCGGGTTTAATTAGTCTCAGAATCAGAATGCTCTAAACCGGAATCAAAATTTTAATCAAAATCAAAATCAAAACCGAATGAACCAAGGTTTTCAAAACCAAGGGAATTTCCATTCCGGTCATAACCTGGCTTTTCAAAATCAAAACCAAGGAAATTTTAATCGTAGTCAAGGTCATTTTAATCAAGGTAATAATTTCCAACAGGGTAATTTCCAACAAGGAAATAATTTTCATGGTCATAACAATCAAAATCAAGGGAATTTTCAAAACAACCGTGCTCAAAATATTCCTAACCAAAATCAAGCCGTTGTTCCAACTGGACCGTCATCCGATGAGTTGTTGAAACAGTTTATGAAATCCAAAGAAGAAATGAACAAATTGTTGGTCAGCCAAATCTCCGAACTCAAGAAGTCTTTAAATGATCGACCCTCGGGCTCAGGTACATTACCGAGCAACACGATCGCTAACCCGAGGGGCGATGTTAAGGCGATCACAACCCTAAGTGGAGTTTCTTATAAAGGACCCACGGCTCCGTCTACCTTTTTTCCTATTCAGGTAGAGGAACGTAAACCTGAGGCTACAACGGACACGGTACTTCCTACTAACAACGGAGGTGCCAATGACGTCCCTTCTCCAGTTATCCCGGTCCCGATCCCCAAAACAAGGGTCGTATTTGAACCTCCCGAAACTCCTGTTGAAAATACGAAACCCAACCCGAAACCTTCAATTCCTTATCCGTCACGTTTACAAGATCAAAAGCTCTGCGAAAAAGCAGACCATCAAATGGAAAAATTCTTCCAAATTTTTCAAGATCTTCATTTTGATATCAGCTTCACGGATGCTATCCTCTTGATGCCCAAATTTGCATCCACAATCAAAAACTTATTGAGCAATAAGGAAAAACTGTTCGAGGTGGCAGAAACTCCTCTAAATGAGAAGTGCTCTGCAATTCTGTTGAAACAGCTTCCTTAGAAGCTGGGAGATCCTGGGAAATTCCTCATTCCATGCATTTTCCTGGGAATGGTTGAATGCTACGCCTTGGCTGATCTTGGTGCCAACATCAACTTAATGCCTCATTCAGTATGGAAGAAACTTTCTCTTTCGAAACTCACTCCTACCTACATGACTCTTGAGGTTGCAGATCGTTCAATATCTCATCCCCTCGGTATTGCCGAGGACGTATTTGTCAAAGTGGGAAAGTTCCATTTTCCAGCTGACTTTGGGATTGTTGATTTTGATGCAGATCCAAGGGTTCCTGGAAGAGGATTCCTTAGGACGGGTCGTGCTTTGATCGATGTATTCGATGAGGAAATCACACTACGTGTTGGTTCTGAAGCCATAACTTTTAACCTTGATCAAACGTCGAGATACTCCTCAAACTATGATTCTAAATCTTTGAACCGCATCGATATCTTCGATGTTGCAACAGAGGAGTACTCTCAAGAAATTCTTGGTTTGGATGATGATTCTCAGAGTGGCAATCCCAATCCCTCCTTTCATCCCATAATTGCTAATTCTTCTCCTTCCCTCACTCCGTTTGAGGGAAGTGACTTCGTCTTGGAGGAAATAGAGGCCTTTCTTCGAAGTGACTCAATTCCCGAGGGGATTAATAACCAAGAGATTTACCCAGAAAGGGATATACTTCTCCTTGAGAAGTTGCTCAATCAAGATCCCTCTCCTCCTCCCGTTCTTTCACATACACTTCATAAAGAGGAAATCAAAAATACTGAGAAAATTGATGATTTTCCTGAGGTCGAGCTTAAGGACTTGCCTCCTCATCTAGAATATGCATTCCTGGAGGGTGATGCTAAATTACCCATTATAATTGCTAAAGAATTAAAAGATGAGGAGAAAACTGCTCTCATAAAGGTCTTGAAATCCCACAAGTAAGAAATTACGTGGAAACTCTCCAATATCAATGGTATTAACCCTGAATTTTGTATTCATAAAATCTTAATGGAAGATGATTTCAAAGCGGCAGTTCAACAACAGAGACAGGTTAATCCTAAAATTCATGAGGTTATTAAACAAGAAGTTCTTAAACTTCTTGATGCCAGGTTGATTTACCCTATCTCTGATAGTCCTTGGGTTAGCCTAATCCATTGTGTCCCAAAAAAGGGTGGCATAACTGTTGTCACAAAGGAAGAAAATGAGTTGATTCCAACTCGATTGGTGACGGGATGGCGTGTATGCCTTGACTATCGTAAGTTAAATGATGCCACCCGTAAAGACCATTTTCCTCTACCCTACATGGACAAAATGCTCCAGAGATTAGCGGGAAACGAGTACTGTTGTTTCCTCGATGGTTTCTCGGGTTACTTTCGGATTCCCATTGATTCGCAGGATCAAGAAAAGACCGTATTCACGTGCCCCTATAGAACCTTTTCCTATAGACGCATGCCTTTCGGCTTATGTAATGCTCTAGGCACGTTCCTAAGGTGCATGATGGCAATATTCCATGACATGATCGGGAAAACTATGAAGGTCTTTATGGATGACTTCTCTGTCATTGGGGATTCTTTCCAATCTTGTCTCTCCCATTTGGAAAACATACTTAAAGGTTGTAAAGAAACAAACATGTGTCTAAATTCGGAGAAGAGCCATTTTATGGTCAAAGAGGGCATTGTCCTCGGCTATAAGATTTCTAAAAGTGGGATCGAGGTTGACAGAGCTAAATTTGATGTAATAGCTAAACTGCCTCCTCCAACTACTGTCAATGGTGTCAGGAGTTTCCTTGGTCATGCCGGATTTTATTGTAGATTCATTCAAGATTTTTCAAAAATCGCCCGGCCTATGACCCATCTTCTTGAAAAAGATGCTCCTTTCATCTTTTCACCCACGTGCATCGAAGCTTTCCTAACTCTGAAGAAAAAGCTTACCGAGGCACCTATTCTTGTTGGCCCTGATTGGGACCTGCCCTTTGAACTTATGTGTGATGCTAGTGACTTTGCAATAGGTGCAGTCCTAGGGCAACGTAAAACCAAACATTTTTAACCTATACACTATGCCAGTAAGACTATGACTGAAGCTCAAACTCACTATACCACTACCGAGAAGGAACTCTTAGCCACGGTGTACGCTTTTGCGAAGTTTAGGCCATACCTTATCCTGACTAAGTGCATAGTGTATACGGATCACTTGGCTCTAAAATATCGCTTTGCTAAACAAGATGCAAAGCTGAGATTGCTCCGATGGGTTCTCCTCCAGCAAGAATTTGATATCATTATACGTGATAAAAAAAGGAGCTAAGACCTAGCGGCTGATCATTTATCCTGACTCGAGAACCCTCACCAAGATGTCCTCGAGAAAAAGGAAATAAATGAAACCTTTCCCCTCGAGACACTCAATGTGATCTCTACTCATGGTGATTCCACTACCCCATGGTTTACAGACTTTGCAAATTACCATGCGGGTAACTTCATTAAGGGATGATGTCCCAACAGAAGAAAAAGTTCTTCAAAGATGTTAATCACTACTTCTGGGAAGATCCCTATCTGTTCAAACTCTGTGCGGATCAAATCATCCGACGGTGTTTCCATGGCCAAGAAGCCATGGATATTCTCAAAGCTTTTCATGATGGACCCACGGGGGGACATCATAGTCCTAATTACACCGCCAAAAAGGTGTTTGATTCCGGGTTCTACTGGCCCGAGATCTACAAAGACGCCCATGAGTTTGTCAAGACTTGTAATGCTTGTCAGCATCACGGGAATATTTCCAAAAAGGATGAGATGCCTCAAAACGCCGTCCAAGTCTGTGAAATATTTGACATCTGGGGCATTGATTTTATGGGTCCATTCCCGTCTTCACGAGGGAATAAGTATATACTCGTGGCCGTCGATTATCTTTCAAAATGGTTTGAAGCAAAGGCTTTACCAACCAATGACGCTCGAGGTGTTGTCAAATTTTTGAAAGATCTTTTTGCCAGATTCGGAACACCACGTGCCATAATCAGTGATCGTGGTACACACTTTTACAATTATCAATTTGCAAGAGTCATGCAGAAGTACGGTGTCACTCATCGTCTTTCCACTGCATATCACCCCCAAACAAGTGGGAAGGTGGAGGTTTCAAATCGTGGAATAAAAAGAATTTTAGATTCGTGAGTTTATTTGGACCTCTAGTTTTAGGCTTGCAAGTTGGCCAAATCCATTTAGTGTCCTGACCCTTCAATAGGTTTTGAGCTTATTTCATTGGCCCACCATTTACTTATTTGGAAACCGTAAGCTCTGCTTATTGGCTTATTTCAAAGCCCCCCAGGTCACCTTTTTGGATCATCCATTAATTTGGAACCTTGGTCACTTCTATGGACCACACAGAGGGCTGTAGTTGCCTCATTTTGGCCCTCTTGCCCTATGTGTTATGCAATAAGTGCTTATTTGTGTCTCTGGCTTATTTCCAAGTGCTTATTCAGTTCTTTTGGTTTATCTTGCATAGCTCTGTGTAGTTATAGCTTATTTAGCCCTTTGTAGCTTATTGCACCGAAATTCCATGCTTTTAGCTTATTTTGCCTTTTGTCTTACTCTTTGGTTTGCATAGTGCTTATTTTTAAGCTCCAAATAAGTTGCCTTTGTAAAATTTTCATATTTTCAGTAATCAAATAGTTTTGTAAAAGAAAATCCAGAAAAAGCAAACTTTAAAAATAGTGCTAGCTTCTATTTAAGCCATTTGGCTTATTGCTCAGCTTTTTCAAAAAGCAATTTTCATTTTTATAATTTTTCTAATTTTCAAATATATTAAAATAGTCTAAGAAAAATTTTCATAATTTTCTGAGTTAATTTAGTATTTATAACAATTAAATTAAGTTTAATTAGTTTTAATAAAAAAAAAATCAAAAAAAACCAATTTTCTTTTTGCTTATTTATAAGCAAGAGTAGCTTTTTATATTTTTCCTAGGTCTTATAATTCTAAAACATTTTTTGAAAAAATTTCAGAATTTTCATTGTTCATTTAGTATTTTTCATAATTAAATTAGTTAAAATAGATTTTAATTAATAAATAAGTAAATAATTAGTAAAATAGTTTAAAAATAATTTTTATAAACTCTTTATAATTTTTTAGGATTCCTTTAATGGTTAAGTTGTTTTATAAAAACTTTCATAATTTCTAAGTTAATTTTGTATTTTTCTTAATTTAAATTTGATTTAAATTAGTTTTAATTAATTTATAAAAAGTTTAAAATAGTTTTTAATTAATATTAAATAATAAATTAATAAAATAAATAATTTTCTTTTTAATTAAATTTTCCTTTAATATGAAGTTTGAAAAAATTTCATTTTCACCCACTCTAGTTTAAATTTGTTCAAATGTTACCTTTTTATCTGGTCGCAGTCGTATCTGATTTTAAACTTAGTTTACGTTTATTTATATCTATAATCTTGTAATTGTTTATACTATTTATTTATCTGGATATCAATCAATCAGTAGTGTAATTAAACTCCAAATCATTATTTGTTACTATTCCCAATCACTGATTCCCTTAAACGTTTCTCAAACACAATTTGAATCTCGCTGGGATATAACGACCCTGGGATTTTCCTATACTTCCACGGATTTAATATCTTGCACTTTCTCCCTTACTGCTTGACCTATTGACCATTCCCGTTTAATTTGTGAGGTTGGTTTGGGAGGAGTCAAAGTGATCAATTTATGATTCGGTGTAAGCACAGTGTTTTCCCAGGTCGTTATGTACCAGCGAGGATTGAAATTGTATTTTGGAACGTTTGGAGATCAAGTGATATGGACAAAAGTTAACAGAGATATGATTTGGATGATTACACGAAGCAAATAATAATGAAAATAAGCCAAATTAACAATATTAACAATTACTCAAAACCAAATTAACCTAAACGTATTTAAAATTAAAAACGTGCATTTAAATTAAAATTAACGTAAATGCGTACATGAAAATGTAAATTTAAAGCAGAATTAATACTAAGAGGATGAAAATTACTTTTTTTTCAAACATAATAATAAAAGAAAATTTTAGAAAAAAGAAAATTATTTTTTTGATTTTTTAATTATTTATTAATTAAAAACTATTTAATTACTAATTTAAAATAATTTAAATTATTAAAAATACTATGATTAATATCCCGAAATTTTCCTATGATTAATACAATATCTAATAACCATTTTTACGGATAAAATTTTTCGTTTTATTCAACAATAAGACTAACCAATACGTTTTAACTTGATTCACGACCTTGGCAAGCAGACTCACCAACACGTTATTATATAACTTGTACACATATTAATAATTTCAATTTATTAGTCGCAAAGTATGTTTACTTTGGCCAAATCTTTCACGAAATCTCTTAGCAACATATTAATATTATTTCACGACTCAATTGTCCTCACAACTAGGAATCACGAATGATAATTATTTCCCATTTTAATGCACGTTTACTTTGGCTTCATTTCTTCCGTATTTGACACATGACCTATGCATAATATTACACGTCCTGGGTGAGGTTACTACTGGGAAACACGAATGATATTGGTTTTCATTTCTCTTACACGTTTACTATATGAAATCTGACACAATCAAACCCTTCAACACTTTCCTGCTAACTTGTAAACTTATTGAAGTATTCTCTCTAAAACCAATTCCTATGAATCCAAATGCACCACCAACTTTCTGTAACGGATTTAAATCCCAATTTTAAGTCCCTTCTGGTCGGAATCAGGAAAAGTGTAAAGCACGAAACATGTCCGAAATAATGTTTTACATCTAGACTCGCGAGATTTTAAACCAAAAATGCAATCCAAGGCTGTTTTCTATAAAAACATGACGTGGACCCAAACTTGAGTACTACCACTTACACACTCAATATCTTACAACACTATGACACACTCAAACACTCTTATACACTCTCACACACCACCTCCACAGCTCCCCAATCCCTGAAAACCCAACTATAGAAGCCTAGAAATTATCAGGAATATTCAAACACGAGTCTTACACATTCTTTGCCCATATTCTCACTTCAAATTTTTTGATTGGGCATGAAAAGAGGTGGGCATGCATTCTTTTGAGCTTAACACTCAATCTCTTGTAAACCTTGCTTGTTTTCACAAGCCTAACTCATATATATAAACCTCTATGCAAATTCGACTCAACACCCAACGTAAAATCATCACATTCAAACACAAAAACTACTCTCTTTATTTCTCTTGTTTCTGACCATGAGAAAGTAAAGGAGGAAGGGAAACAAACATAAGAATACATGCAATCCATAACCGGTTCCATGAACAAAAATGAAACACAAATACAATTTATGTGCTACTGTCCCACGAAAGGAAAACAAAGGAGCAGGTCACGGTTTAGTTTTTGAATTCTAAGGCCTCACTTGTTCTAGTACGTAACGGGTTTGAAGGCTTGGGAGCCATGGCTTTGTATCTCGTTCGCCCCTCATTCATGTTTCCACTTTGGTTTCTCACCACCACAGTTGGTGTGGTAAGTCTCCGAACTCATTTCGATAAGTTGCATAGTTTTGTGGTTAAGTCTCTCTAAAGCTTTCATAACTCAATAAAACTTCTAAACACGTTTTCATTATACTCACGCCACGTATAAACTCAAACCTAAACAAACCTAACGTATTGTAGAAGCTTGTGTGTTATCTATAACATTTACTTTACTTTACTTTAATCTAACTTGTGCTCATTTCTAGCACTTCGACCTACATTCACATTGTTAGTTTATGAACATAAATTAATAGTGGTGTGTTAGGATCGAACTCGAGATCACGGGATTGGACACTTTACGTATGAAGAGTAAATGAATAATTATTTATGAATGTTATATATAATTATTAATAAACACAAAACGAGTAACGACCGTTACTATTTAACGGAGAATGGCTAATGACCGTTTGACGAAAATAAGAAAAGTTTATTGTATGAATTATTGGAAAGTCAAGAAGGTTCCGGAATCCCTAGGGGAGTTCCTAAACCGATCGGCCAAGACAAAGGGGGCACCTCCTTTGTGCTTTGGAGTCCAAGTAATCATACACTATAAATACAAACCCAAGATTCATTGTTTCTCATATCTTGTACACATAGTTCTTGGTGTTTTTCTCTCCTTCTTTTCTTGTCTCTATAATCAATCCATCAAACCCTTTTGCAAGGGGATTCGGTTTTTATAAAGCTCAAATCATTTTGTGTTTTTAATTACTTGCATAGTCTTTTAATTGAATTAGTACGTGTGTACAAGAATGTGATATAACCACACTATTTGTTATATCTTGGATTGAATAACAAAAAAGGTAAGGGGTTATTCTTACAATCCACATAAACCCTAATTAGGGTTCATAAGTTGAAGATTGCTTTTAATTTATTCTTGTTCGGGATAGAATCACAAAGGTGCGTTTACTATTTATTATTGATTAATTAATTACATGTTACATGATCTTGTTATAATTGCTTCCGCTATGCTTACTTGATGTTATTGGTTTATTTATATGCATGTCTGATGCGTGGGAATCGCACCTTGCTTTACCTCTCGAGGGATCTCGAGAAGCTTACAACCCCCACCAGGCAGTGTACCTGATCGTTGTAGTATAGTATAGTGACAAGTACCGGAGGATTGATCGTTCAGCTTAGGAATAGTGTCGCAAGGATTAGAAAGCCTAATTACTAGTTCTAAAGGTGAGGGATGATTATTTTTGTGTTTTTATATTTTTATGAAAGCAATTAAAATCTCGGGTTTTGGAAGAGTGGGCGGAATTAGTTGCTATTCAACTAACCCAAAACTAAGATTCAATCAAAATAAAATACTGAAAATGAAATTAAACTAATTATTACAAAGGTTGTGAGCAGTAATTGGAGAAATTGTGTTTACTTAGACTTCACTACTCCCTAGATATCTTTTACACGTTAATTAGTTGTTATATTTGTATGGATGACGAATTGTATTCCTTAATACCATTCGTGGGGTGGCATACATAACTCCCCAACTCTATGAGCTCTTATCTCCTCCTACACCATGACCCAGCACAACTATAGGGATTGTAAACAGTGGCTCATGCATTAAATACAACCAATAAAGACCTAGTACGCCTAGGTTCATGTTTCTTAAGACGTTCAAGCATGTTACCATTTGGAGATCTGCCAGTTTTCTTAAGCCTAACATATAAATCATTCATCCAAGAACAAGAATAAACAAGTAATCAACACATAATCAACATCTAGGTTTCATTAGATCTAAGCAAACACAAGAGAGATCTAGCCTAGCATACTTGAATTGAGACAAGAACAAGATATAGACAACCAACACATAGACATATTGATTGAATTAGAAGAACACTTATCTCAATTACAATGCAAGGTATCAAGGATTTGAAACCCTTGAAAAACCTGTAAAAGAGGCACCAAATTCGTCTTTAGGGTTTCACCAAAACTTCTCTCTTTCTAATGAAAATACTAGAAAACTATATATAGGAAAACTGGGCTGACAGCGTCAAGACAAGCTTGTGACGCCGTCACCTCGCCGCCAAATACTTCCTCGGACGGTCTTGATCTACTTATGACGGCCTATGTGACGCCGTCACCACCTACGATATTTTATTCTTGGTACTTTGACGCCGTCAGGATGACTTTTGACGCCGTCATCAACTACGGTATTTTATTCTTGATGTCTGACGCCGTCAGGGTGTAACTCTTGACGCCGTCACCTAGTGTCTTCAGCATGGAAAATTGATACTTTGCCGTTTTCTTCACTTTTATGCTCCAAAAACGTCCAAAATGGCTTCTTTTCCAGAATTCACTCTCCAAACACCTAAAATCACAAAAGGAACGATTTAGGGCAATATTTGATCAAATAAAGTCGGATTCGGGCTTAAATGACCCCCTAAAAACGGGTCATTTTTCGCCTCATCATATACCCTTACACTTGAGATTTGGTTGACCTCAAGCAAATGAGCTTTTGTTCTACTCAAAAGACAAGTTAGGGGTCATTTAACACTAATATAAAAGTAATTACAACAAATAATCGTTCCACTAAAGACCAATAGACAAGCACGGAGATCATACACAAGCACCTCACAAATAGTGTTTAGATACTCACATCTCTCGGGTGTAATAAAGTAATATAACATTATGGAAATGGAAGATATCTCTCACTACCTGTCATAGCAAAATAGATTACCATAGGCTTGGGAAAGGATCAAACCTCCACCACATGGCGTAAGCACCTAGGATAAACTATCAAAGAGGTCTTTTAAAGGGTTGTAACGTTAGGTATAGGGATATGAATTACACGATTTTGTTGGATAAAAGAAGTTTTACTGGTGGCGAGTTAACAATCTTGGTTAATTACATGTACAATATGGCGTTGCTAAGCCAAGACTAGACTCGACTTAAGCTAACAAATGAAAAATAACAAAAACATAAAATGAACATAGAATAAAAACGGGATGGTAGTCCGTATGTTTTTTTCTCTTTTTCTTTTCTATTTTTTTTCTTTTTTTTCTTGATTTTTTTTTCGATTTTTTTTTTGAATTTTTTTTTTTTTTTTTTTTTTTTTCATTTCATACACTCTTACCCTACCATCCAAAATAATACATCATAGGGGTATGAGCATTCCCCTTACACTTGAATCTTTACATACTTTACAATTAACTATTCTAATGACTCGAATTAAGAAAATCAAAACACTTGGAGCACTTTTAAGATTAACGTACATATGGGGGTAATAATATGATGTTCTTCCCCATTACTCCATAAAATAAGTATTTACCCATGAGTCCCAATCGTCCCAAAACAATATGTACAAGGATATGACTCGACTTAGCAACCATGTAATCAATTAGAAAGTTAACTTAGGGTTTAACAAATAACAATAATGCACTAAAAATGAGCGCATACACGGAAGGCTAAGGCGATTTGGGTGTACATTTAAGTGGGGTGTAACAAATTCTTCCTTTAAGTAAGATGCTTAAAGTTAGAAACGAAAAGATAGGCTCGGAGGGGTGTACTAGGGGTTTCGTGTACTAAAAATGAGTACAACGCTAAGGGTGTGGGGAAAATTAGTTGACTTAACTAGCCAAGTAATATGGCTTAAATGGTGATGAGGCGAAAAATGATCCGTTTTTAGGGGGTCATTTAAGCCCGAATCCGACTTTATTTGATCAAATATTGCCCTAAATCGTTCCTTTTATGATTTTAGGTGTTTGGAGAGTGAATTCTGGAAAAGAAGCTATTTTGGACGTTTTTGGAGCATAAAAGTGAAGAAAACGGCTAAGTACCAAATTTCCATGCTGAAAATACAAGGTGACGGCGTCAAGACCACCATCTTGACGGCGTCAGACATGAGGAATTAAACACCGAAGGTGGTGACGGCGTCAGAAGGATTCGTGACGGCGTCAAAGTGGCAAAAATAATATACCGTGGGTGGTGACGGCGTCACATAGGCCGTCATAAGTGGATCAATGCCGTCCGAGGAAGTATATGGCGGCGAGGTGACGGCGTCACAAGTAACTCTTGACGCCGTCAGCCTGTTTTTCCTATAGATAGTTTTCTAGTTTTTTTCATAAAAAGAGGAGAATTTTGGTGAAACCCAAAAGACGATTTTGGTGCCTCTTTTACAGGTTTTTCA
Source organism: Artemisia argyi (assembly GCA_030686995.1). Taxonomy (NCBI): domain Eukaryota; kingdom Viridiplantae; phylum Streptophyta; class Magnoliopsida; order Asterales; family Asteraceae; genus Artemisia; species Artemisia argyi. The sequence continues at coordinate 85,513,883 of CM060702.1, forward strand.
AGGGTTCCAAACCCTTGAGACCTTGCATTGTAATTGAGATAAGTGTACTTTCAATTCAATCAATATGTCTATGTGTTGGTTGTTTATATCTTGTTCTTGTCTCAATTCCATTATGCTAGGCTAGATCTCTTTTGTGTTTGCTTAGATCTAATGAAACCTAGATGTTGATTATGTGTTGTACTTGTCTATTCTTGTTTTGAATGAATGATTTATATGTTAGGCTTAAGAAAACTGGCAGATCTCCAAATGGTAACATGCTTGAACGTCTTAAGAAACATGAACCGAGGCGTACTAGGTCTTTATTGGTTGTATTTAATGCATGAGCCACTGTTTACAATCCCTATAGTTGTGCTGGGTCATGGTGTAGGAGGAGATAAGAGCTCATAGAGTTGGGGAATTATGTATGCCACCCCACGAATGGTATTAAGGAATACAATCCGTCATTCATACAAGTGTAACAAGTAATTAACATGTAAAAGATATCTAGGGAGTAATGAAGTCTAAGTAAACACAATTTCTCCAATTACTGCTCACAACCTTAGTATAATTTAGTTTAATTTCATTTTCATTATTTTAATAGCTTTGGGTTAGTTGAATAGCAACTAATTCCGCCCACTCTTCCAAAACCCGAGATTTTACTTGCTTTCATCAAAATATAAAAATACAAAAATAATCATCCCTCACCTCTAGAACTATTAATTAGGTTTTCTAATCCTAGCGACACTATTCCTAAGCTGAACGATCAATCCCCCGGTACTTGTCACTATACTATACTACAATGATCAGGTACACTGCCTGGTGGGGGTTGTAAGCTTCTCGAGATCCCTCGAGAGGTAAAGCAAGGTACGATTCCCACGCATCAAGTTTTTGGCGCCGCAGCCCGGGAAATAGTTATTGTCTAGGTTAGGATTTCTTTTTATTAGGTCTACTTGCTAGATTCCTTTCTAGTAAGATTTTTATTTTTATTTTTAGGTCTTCTTTAGTCTATCTTATTTCTTCGTGCCTCTGTTCGTAACTCTTTACCATCCGACATCATGGAAGGTGGTAACATCTTTGCACCCATCATCCCACCACAACAAAACCCACCATTAGAACCCCTTAGGCCCCGAACCTTAGGAGAGTATTCCCGACCTAGCCACCAAGGCTACCAAAACACCATTGAGCTCACCGGAGCCAATGTGACCCCCTTGCGATCCGACACCATCCGGTTGGTGCAAAGCGGATGTGCATTCCATGGACTTCGTTCCGAAGATCCAAACCAACACCTTAAGGAATTCCTCAAAACCGTAGATTCCATAGACCCAGGTGTTGAGACCAGAGAGACAACCCGATTACGCCTATTCCCATTCTCTCTACGAGATCAAGCTAGTCAATGGCTTGAACGCTTACCCGCGGGATCAATCACCACATGGGACAATCTCGCCAACCGCTTCCTTACCCAATTCTTTCCGCCAGAAAAAACTGCAATGCTTAGAAGGGACATTTTGATGTTTGAGCAACAGCGGGGTGAACCTTTCTACGAGGCTTGGGCCCGTTTTAAGGATCTCCTCCACAAGATCCCTCATCATGGCATTAACCTTTGGTTATTAGTTCAGATTTTCTACGACCATGTTGACTATCACACTAAGCGCACCATCGACAGGGCCGCGGGAGGCAAATTGCGTGATAAGAATGCTGAGGAGTCTTGAGCAATTATAGAAGAGCTCGCTGTCGATAATAATGAGATTTGGGAATTCAAACATACGATAGAAGCGGCCATCAATGCAGTCTCGACATCTGGAGGAACCACCGAAATCCCCGATGAACTCTTATGCAAACTTGAGGCAAAAGTTGACTATTTTGAGGAAAGGCAAAGGAGACCCTTAAGTCTTAGACAAGCCACTGTCAATTCTGTCTCAAGATCAACTTCGGCACCATTATCTGAATCACCTTCTAGAGAACATGTCGAAACTTTTCAGAGATACACCCCACCTTGCTCCCCTCCCAAGGAACTTAGCTCGGAATTTGAGGCTAGGATGAGAGAATATATGGCGACTCACTCTGATCGGCTTGCTAGATTCGAAGAAGCAGTTTATAAGAAAAAAGAGGAGATGCAGGAGAAAATGAATGAGATGTTGAGTCTATTGGAGGAGTATGCCAATCAGAAAACCCCCGAACGAATACTGCTAAGGAAAGACAGCGCCACTCCCACCACCCATTTTGTTAACTCCATCACCATTTTCCATACAGATAATGAGAAGGTAAAAACTCCTGCTAAACAGACCTTAGAAAAACCGCCTGAGTCCCAACCTTTGAGCTACTACCTGAAACACGACATAAACAAAAACACCATAACAAATTGGATTAAGGATGATAGGCGTAACCAATCCTCCGAACAGGTTCCTGAGAAAGAGAAAGAAGAGGAAGATGAGTATGATACGCTTATTGGAGGATCAGTGGTCGAGAGGTTACTGGTACAGAAAGTGGCCACCAAGCAGGTAGCATGTGGGAATTTTGAAATACCAACGAGCATCGGGGACTTGAAACATCTTAGTGCTTTCGCCGACCAAGGATCGGAAGTAAATCTTATGCCCCTAACTATTTACATCCAACTGACGTCGAAAATGCCAGCACCTACTCGTGTTAGGCTATCTCTTGTTGGACACTCGTACGTATACCCCCTAGGAATCGCAGAAGATGTATTAGTTAATGTGGCAGGATTCATGTACCCCGTTGATTTTATGATCATTGATGATAAAGGGGATGGATGCATGCCAATAATCCTTAGGGCACCAGTCCTCACCACCGCTAGGGCTGTCATTAAGTATGAAGATAGGAAGATTGAGCTTAAATCTGGGAAGAGAAAGATTAGCTTCCACATGACTCCGCGAAGTGGACATGAGAATTTGAGTTGGAGAATGATTAAAAACAACATTGGCGCGACACCCGTTCGTGTTCAGAATAAAATTCTTGCATGGGAGGCAAGAATCAAAAGCTATAAGAAAGCTAAGGATGAAAGAAGAAGAAGCAATAAGGTTCTGATTGAACTCAAACATACTCAACACGAAAGCAATCATACACCGTTTGAGGAAGGGAACTTAGTACTCTTGAGACACTTAGAAACAACAATACCACCCGATAAACCAAGTCCTTGGTGGTATGGGCCATTCACAATCGAAGGATTGAGCCAAGATGGGGTAGCTAACTTGAGAAGCAAATTAGGTGGGAAGGTGATTGCGAGTATTGATAGATTGAGGCACTACCACCATAATAGTAATGATCGCAATTATATGGGGTACATCATTTCAAATGATGAGATCACGTAGTAACCCACGACTTTGAGTCTAGCTACAAGACTCGTAAATAAATAAAAGCGCTTCTTGGGAGGCAACCCATGTTTTGTGTGATTTTATTTGTTTGATTGTTATTTGCTTCCGTATGCATATTTTATTTTTATTGTTGGTTGATCATGTTTCTCTACTAAAATGTGGAAATACTTTATTATGTTGTTTAGCCTAGTCTTAACTTCAACCTAAAGGTATTTTTGCAAAAGATAAGTGTAAGGGGAAACCCCAAATATGTTTTTAAGAAACAAACCGATCATGATTCTCCACAATATTAAATGAACATGTATATTCGTATTTGTTAGAGTCAAATGCTTGTATTGAGTCATAATGAAGTTTTGCAGGATTTTCCAGGAAGTAGGACAAAGTTTTTCCAGAAATTTTCCGGAAACTTAACATAAGAATTTCTGCAGGTCCATTCTGACGGCGTCAGGGTATTGCTCTTGACGGCGTCAGGATGTAAAATCTGGAAATTTTACCGGTTTTGTTTTTCTAACGGAGTCTTATGGTTTTTGTGAATTATTAAGTTTTATAATCTCCAGGAAATCTGCAAACTTCATTCCACAAGCATTATATCTTACTTTGTTTTCTAGGATTTAGTAACTTATATAGGATGCCGCCGATTTTACGCGAGGTTGCCTTGTCTACTTTTGTCAGGATTTACAGGTTATTTATGACAAGAAGATGATTTATATTCTGGAAGGGAAGCTTTGATTGTTCGTTTTCTTGGAGGAAGATTTAACCTGGCCAACCTATAATCCATACCGAGCGAATCAGGGGAGTATTTGATTTCATTCTCTTTACTTTTTTAACTTTTACATTCTTTACTTGAACATTGGGGACAATGTTCATCTTAAGTGTAAGGGGAGGGTAAAAAGATGATACCTTACATATGCACTTTCGCTTGAGTTTGTTTTGTTTGATAGTAGATGAGTAATAAAACTACGAGAAATACTTGTTAGTGTAATTTTAGCGCCAAATTTAAAATTTTTTACAACATTTAGGAGTGAAACTTTAGCCATAGCAAGCGTCTCATGGATAGGAGGTTGTATGACTAGCACATAACCGTATATTCAGAAAAATTTTCCACCAAAAAATGTGAGGTTCGCCTTTAGATTTGATAGGAAAAGCATTTATTATTGGTGCTTATGAGTGTACCGGTAGCATTTAGATTCTAGAACTTGCGTTAGTGATGCATCCCGAGACCGCTAGTGAGACTACATTCGTGTGGTAGGATTTACTACATGATAAGAGGCATTAGGATCACCCTTGTGTTAAACCCGTATTATAATTACTTGACCATTTAAGTCATATTACTTGGCTAGTTAAGTCAACTAATTTTTCCCACACCCTTAGCGTTGTACTCATTTTTAGTACACGAAACCCCTAGTACACCCCTCCGAGCCTATCTTTTCGTTTCTAACTTTAAGCATTTTACTTAAAGGAAGAATTTGTTACACCCCACTTAAATGTATAACCATATCGCCTTAGCCTTCCGTGTATGCGCTCATTTTTAGTGCATTATTGTTATTTGTTAAACCCTAAGTTAACTTTCTAATTGATTACATGGTTGCTAAGTCGAGTCATATCCTTGTACATATTGTTTTGGGATGATTGGGACTCATGGGTAAGTACTTATTTTATGGAGTAATGGGGAAGAACATCACTTATTACCCCCATATGTACGTTAATCTTAAAAGTGCTCCAAGTGTTTTAATTTTCTTAATTCGAGTCACTAGAATAGTTCAATGTAAAGTATGTAAAGATTCAAGTGTAAGGGGAACTCTCATCCCCTATGATGTATTATTTCGGATGGTGGGGTAAGAGTGTATGCCAAAAAAAAAATAAAAAAATAAAAAAAAAAAAAAAAAAAAAAAAAGAGAAAAAACATACGGACTACCATCCCGTTTTCATTCTATGTTTATTTTATGTTTTTGTTATTTTTCATTTATTAGCTTAAGTCGAGTCTAGTCTTGGCTTAGCAACGCCATCTTGTACATGTAATTAACCGAGTTTGTTAACTCGCCACCAGTAAAACTTCCTTTATCCAACAAAACCGTGTAATTCATATCCCTACACCTAAGGTTATAACCCTTTAAAAGACCTCTTTGATAGTTTATCCTAGGTGCTTACGCCATGTGGTGGAGGTTTGATCCTTTCCCAAGCCTATGGTAATCTATTTTGCTATGACAGGTAGTGAGAGATATCTTCCATTTCCATAATGTTATATTACTTTATTACACCCGAGAGATGTGAGTATCTAAACACTATTTGTGAGGTGCTTGTGTAGGACCTCCGTGCTTGTCTATTGGTCTTTAGTGGAACGATTATTTGTTGTAATTACTTTTATATTAGTGTTAAATGACCCCTAACTTGTCTTTTGAGTAGAATAAAAGCTCATTTGCTTGAGGACAAGCAAATCTCAAGTGTAAGGGTATATGATGAGGCGAAAAATGATCCGTTTTTAGGGGGTCATTTAAGCCCGAATCCGACTTTATTTGATCAAATATTGCCCTAAATCGTTCCTTTTGTGATTTTAGGTGTTTGGAGAGTGAATTCTGGAAAAGAAGCTATTTTGGACGTTTTTGGAGCATAAAAGTGAAGAAAACGGCTAAGTACCAAATTTCCATGCTGAAAATACAAGGTGACGGCGTCAAGACCACCATCTTGACGGCGTCAGACATGAGGAATTAAACACCGAAGGTGGTGACGGCGTCAGAAGGATTCGTGACGGCGTCAAAGTGGCAAAAATAATATACCGTGGGTGGTGACGGCGTCACATAGGCCGTCATAAGTGGATCAAGGCCGTCCGTGGAAGTATATGGCGGCGAGGTGACGGCGTCACAAGTAACTCTTGACGCCGTCAGCCTGTTTTTCCTATATATAGTTTTCTAGTTTTTTTCATAAAAAGAGGAGAACTTTTGGTGAAACCCAAAAGACGATTTTGGTGCCTCTTTTACAGGTTTTTCAAGGGTTCCAAACCCTTGAGACCTTGCATTGTAATTGAGATAAGTGTACTTTCAATTCAATCAATATGTCTATGTATTGGTTGTTTATATCTTGTTCTTGTCTCAATTCCATTATGCTAGGCTAGATCTCTTTTGTGTTTGCTTAGATCTAATGAAACCTAGATGTTGATTATGTGTTGATTACTTGTCTATTCTTGTTTTGAATGAATGATTTATATGTTAGGCTTAAGAAAACTGGCAGATCTCCAAATGGTAACATGCTTGAACGTCTTAAGTGTAACAATTCGCATTTTCAGATTTATTTCTATTCCCGAAAATTTTACTATTCACTTTTACTATTCATTTTTCCTGAAATTTTCCCGAAAGTTGATTTTTATTTCATATTCTCGAGTGATAAATCATTTCCATGACAAATTAAATGTTTGACATTCGTTAGATCATTTTCGTGAAAGTTATTAAGGAATTACACGGAATTATACGTTTTAGGGTAAAACGTCATTCAAAAATTCTACGCACAACGAAACTCGACCGCGTTAAGTGACCCCGCATCAGAAAAATGTTTAGTACTCTCATGATTAATTAGAGAATTAATCGTGACTGAGAAAAACATGACCAAAACTTCCCAGCAGGTCACCCATGTCGGTACTATTCTCATATGAGCACGCTTAACCGAATAGGAGATTAGCCGTTAGACCACGAAACGAGTTTCTAAGAAGTTTTGAGTTTTCAAACTTATTAGAAAAAGTCAACATGATTTTTCCCTCCTCCTTTGACCAAAAGTCATTTCTTGATTTGTAGGCTTACGGTTTGATGTCTAAAAGACATTTAACACCAACCGACACTAGACTAAGCCCAGCCTAGACATTATAAGTCATTTTAAGTCATTATTATCCTATTAGAAAAGTTACATTTTACTTTTCTCAATTTTACGCAACTTTCGTACGTTTTACGTATTACGCGTTTTAGACCCGTGTTTCCAGTTTTTAGCAGGGTTTACCACCCAAATGGAACCTACCACTCATTTTATATTTTATTATGGGACATATGGACATGTCTAACAATACTTTAAAGTTTCATAATTTAACGATACCCGGTTTTACGTTTTAAGGCTTAATCATTTACGGTTAGCATTTTACGGAGTCAAAATGCACAAACTAAGCAAGATAACACCAAGACTCATCATCTAGTCATCTTATCTCCATGAAACCGCCAATGTGGGGGGGGGGAGTCACCATGGGTGGTCAAATCTTGACCATTGATCTCTAGGATGTTTACAAGTGTCTAAATTAACCATGGTTACTTTCTAACCCAATATATAGTTAACTATTTTTCTCATCCTATAAATAGCCAACTAATAACACATAAAAACCTTGCACCACACCTTCTTATAACCTTCAAGTCCTAAAACCTAAGGCACTTTTCTTATATTTTGTAAGAAAGTTAACTAGTTTTTGAAAGAAAACTAGTGTTTGATCTTCAATCTTGGAAATTTTCTAAGAAAAGTTGTTATAACTTTAAAGTCTCCAAAAAGACGTCGTTATAATCTTCAAATAGCTTTGGACTTCAAGAAGGCGTCGTTATAATCTTCAAATAACCTTGGTTTATCATAGATTGCAAAGGAAGAAAGCTTATTCAATCAAAGTCCTAGTTCTTGTCCTAGTTTCCCTTTTCATTAAGGCCAAAAGTTGTAAGCAAACCCTAACATACTTTCTTGCTTAATTATCATTTTCATGCTCTTTGTGTTCCTTTCATGCTATATATGTTCTTGTTATTGTGTTCATGATGTTTAAAAATGGATAAAACAAGTATTGATATACATATGTTAACTTATGACAAGTAAACAAGCAAACTAGTGATTTTTATGGAGAACCACGACCAAAATAGTATAACTTTGATATTTGACACTTACTTAATGTTAAAGAGGACTTAACAAGGAAACCATAGCAATTTGAACCACCCAAAACGAGTATACGAGTCAAAAGTTATGGCGATTTGAAATTACCAAAGATTTCCGGCAAAACTGCCAAATAGCTTCCTGATCAAATTTGGGTTTTGAAAGTCCTACTTCTGGTCCGATTCATCAAAAAGTTAAAACACGAAAGTTGTCCGGAACGACGTTTTCGTTCAGGAACAAAGAAGCTCGAGACCTAAAAATGCTTTCCGAGTGATAAAATTCTTCAAAATCTTAACAGCCCATTTTAGACCAAAGTCACTATATTATAGTTATGATTTACTAAGACCAAGAGGTCTAATGACCTAAAGCCGAGACCACAACCATGGCTAAAGCCAAGGTTGAGTCTCAAGACCATGGAAAAATGACCAAGGTCACGGCGAAGCCATGACGAAATGACCATAACAACTTACATAGGCGTAAACGTGAAACAATGAATTAGGCGATAACTTGAACAAGCAATTTGGATCTACTTCACTTAAAAGGGAACCATGAGATTTTACCAAGAGAAAATGGTCATTCAAGACTTATGAAACTACCCCTAATAACAATCTTCATGTACTAATAAACTTTCCTAAGTTTATTCAAATATCGGCCATGTAACTTTTCGGATCAAAACTTATACATTTGTTATCAAATACTACAATAGTAGGGAGCCTCATGTGAGGAGTTCATTGAGTAAGCCGTCGAGATGAGTTGTGGATTTACGAGTTAAAGTGTCCTGGCTCCTCGAACGTTTACTCCATGACTTCTGAATTATGTCGGCCCGAACGGTAGTAAGAGATATACAACTTATACATGTTTCATAAACCATTTATATTCAAAGACTTACGCTATATACTAAATACTACATCATGAACATTATGCAAGACATATATAGGCAATTCTTCGTATGCTTAGACGTTACTCAAAACCTAAGTCGCAACGTTCTATTATAGGCTGCTTTTAGAGACTTTCACGATTCGACTACTACTTTGATTTCACATCACTTAAGCTTAAGGTGAGTCATAGCCCCTACTTTTTCATATTTGTTTCAACTCTTTGGGGGGGATACATGCACAACTACTTTCTTACTTGTACAAATACTTGATCGCATTATACTTGATTGTTCTATACTTGATTGTCTTATACTTGATCGCATTATACTTAATTTCATACATACATGATTATGTTATACTTAACTGCGTTATACTTGATTGTGTTACTGCCAGTGGCTCCACATTAAGTTGCTGGATGACCATTGAGACTTCCGGTGGCTCCACATTAAGTTGTTGGATGACCATTGAGGCTATTGATACATCCTAACATTTGCGAATGTTGGATACATCATAAACGTGAGGTCTTCGGAGATGAAGTGTAGACTCACGACTAATTGCTAAACTGTTTTGATAAACTTATACATGTCTTTATTATACCATATATATTAGCAGTGGGTTGTGAACACACAGGTTACAAGTCTCTTATGGCGGGACTTGTAACTGAGTGGATTCACGATGCCTTTGCTGTGTGAACATTCTTTAAGGCTTTTCAACTATTTTAAGACAAACTCTATGAACTCACCAACCATTGTGTTGACACTTTAGCATGTTTATCTCAGGTCTATAAGGTGATAGCTGTTGCATGGAGCATAGAGTCGCTTGGCATGTTTTGAAGACTTATGCTTTTATCTTTACCATTCGATTTGTCTTAAAACTCTTATGTATTGTATTATGGAACTCAAGTTTGTATTTCGGAATTTATTAATCGAATGGTCACTTTTCAAAACGTCTCATTTAGAGTTCGTTTTCTATACCTTGTTCTTTGTATTATGAAGTAGCACCCTTATGACACAGTCTTCCGCTGCGGTATTTTGGGGGTGTTACATTAAGAAACATGAACCGAGGCGTACTAGGTCCTTATTGGTTGTATTTAATGCATGAGCCACTATTTACAATCCCTATAGTTGTGTTGGGTCATGGTGTAGGAGGAGATAAGAGCTCATAGAGTTGGGGAGTTATGTATGCCACCCCACGAATGGTATTAAGGAATACAATCCGTCATTCATACAAGTGTAACAAGTAATTAACATGTAAAAGATATCTAGGGAGTAATGAAGTCTAAGTAAACACAATTTCTCCAATTACTGCTCACAACCTTAGTATAATTTAGTTTAATTTCATTTTCATTATTTTAATAGCTTTGGGTTAGTTGAATAGCAACTAATTCCGCCCACTCTTCCAAATCCCGAGATTTTACTTGCTTTCATAAATTTAAAGCTAAGTAATAATTGTTTAAATAACTTAATCTTGTGACAGTTCTTGTTTGATAAGACATAAGATTAAGTTAAATAAAGATTATTAGTTTCCTGTAGAGATTTGATGATTTGCCTTATACTTGCTTTATATGATTCTAATACCTAGAAGTGGTTCATATGTCCTAGTACGACACTCAAACCTTTCTACAAGCGTGACTAGTCCATTTCGCCATATCACCTTCTCTAGATACCCAGACTACGTTACCCTTTCACAACTTAAGAGCAGAAAGTCTACCCAATTATGTAGTACCAATTGTTGAGTTATGTGTGCCTGGTAAATATGTATACGTGTGAAAGGAAGCAATTATAATTATGGTGGCCAACATAATTATAAATGCGTCACGACTCACGTAGACATATGTGACCATGCTTACATTAATCGACGATTGACTCAAAATTGACAAGATTTAAGACTAAGTAGTCTAGGAATATCACCTCATATCTGACGTCGACAAAATATCCCTCCTTGTAGATATCATGGCACCAAAGAGAGTAACTCGTAGCACTAGCCGAGGTGGAGCAACACCAAGAGGTGGAAGAACTGGTGGTCGTGGAGGTAGAGGAGCTGCTCACGACACTAGTAACCCTAGTAATGATAGTGGAAGAACTGGTGGACGTGGAGGTAGAGGAAATGCTCACGACACTAGTAACCCTAGTAACGATGGTGGAAATCCAGATGTCTCCGCCATTATCGCCCAACAACTAGAAAACCTACTTCCCACTATAGTCACACAAGTTGGCAATCACATGAACAATTCGGGAAACCACGGAAGCATAAATGACGCTACAAATAATGGAGGAAGGAATGATAACAACAACAACAACAACAACAACAACAACCATAGGACTGGATGTACGTATAAGGAATTTACGTCATGCAAACCAATTGAGTTTAATGGCAAAGGAGGTGCATTGGCATATACACGATGGGTCGAGAAGATGGAGTCAGTGATTGACATTAGTAACTGTGCAATCCACCAGAGAGTAAAATATTCTGCATGCTTGCTATCAGAAAAGGCATTGACATGGTGGAACATGCAGATTCAAGCAAGGACTAGAGAAGCAGCTGTAGGCATGTCATGGGACGACTTTAAGGGACTACTGAAGGAGGAATACTGCCCGGTTAATGAAATGCAAAAACTAGAAGACGAGTTTTGGCATCACTCTATGGTAGGGGCTGGTCATGCAACCTACACAGACCGGTTTCATGAACTAGCTAAACTAGTTCCTCATCTGGTTACCCCTGAATCCAAGAGGATTGAGAGGTACATTTATGGCCTTGTTCCCGAGATTCGTGGGATGGTGAAAACAACCGAACCTCCCACGATTCAAAGTGCAATATTAAGAGCAGGGACCCTAACAGATGAGATGGTTAGGAATGGAACTTTGAAGAATAGTGACAAAAGGAAGGGAGCAGGTGAATCAAGCGAGCAAAAGGGTACAATGGTTGATAATAAGAGAGTAAGAGGATTTGCGGCAACAGTTTATGATCAGGGAAAGTATGAAGGTCCACATCCTAAGTGTAATAAATGTGCTTATCATCATCAGAGGTCTGAGCCCTGTCGAATATGTACTAATTGCAATCAAAAGAGCCATTTTACAAATCAATGTAAAGCAACAGCAAGGCAAGTAACACCGGTGAATGCGGGCAATATAAGAAACAACCAAAAGACATGCTTTGAGTGCAACAGCCCAAACCACTTCCGAGATACTTGTCCTAAGTTAAATAGGGCACAAGGACAAGTGCTGGACAACCCAACTTTAGCCGTTATGCTTGAAGCAAATAACCCAAAGCGTGAATACAATGATAGTCCACCTCGGGGTCGAGCATACTATTTGGGTGCTAAGGAAGCCCGCAATGCGTAACGGGTACGTACCTTATCCTACCATATTATTCTATTCTAGTTCAAAAACTTAGCTTTATTATGCCGCTATTAAGATAAGAGACCTAGACACACTAAACTTCGGGACGAAGTTTCCTGAAGGGGTAGAGACTGTAACAATTCGCATTTTCAGATTTATTTCTATTCCCGAAAATTTTACTATTCACTTTTACTATTCATTTTTCCTGAAATTTTCCCGAAAGTTGATTTTTATTTCATATTCTCGAGTGATAAATCATTTCCATGACAAATTAAATGTTTGACATTCGTTAGATCATTTTCGTGAAAGTTATTAAGGAATTACACGGAATTATACGTTTTAGGGTAAAACGTCATTCAAAAATTCTACGCACAACGAAACTCGACCGCGTTAAGTGACCCCGCATCAGAAAAATGTTTAGTACTCTCATGATTAATTAGAGAATTAATCGTGACTGAGAAAAACATGACCAAAACTTCCCAGCAGGTCACCCATGTCGGTACTATTCTCATATGAGCACGCTTAACCGAATAGGAGATTAGCCGTTAGACCACGAAACGAGTTTCTAAGAAGTTTTGAGTTTTCAAACTTATTAGAAAAAGTCAACATGATTTTTCCCTCCTCCTTTGACCAAAAGTCATTTCTTGATTTGTAGGCTTACGGTTTGATGTCTAAAAGACATTTAACACCAACCGACACTAGACTAAGCCCAGCCTAGACATTATAAGTCATTTTAAGTCATTATTATCCTATTAGAAAAGTTACATTTTACTTTTCTCAATTTTACGCAACTTTCGTACGTTTTACGTATTACGCGTTTTAGACCCGTGTTTCCAGTTTTTAGCAGGGTTTACCACCCAAATGAAACCTACCACTCATTTTATATTTTATTATGGGACATATGGACATGTCTAACAATACTTTAAAGTTTCATAATTTAACGATACCCGGTTTTACGTTTTAAGGCTTAATCATTTACGGTTAGCATTTTACGGAGTCAAAATGCACAAACTAAGCAAGATAACACCAAGACTCATCATCTAGTCATCTTATCTCCATGAAACCGCCAATGTGGGGGGGGGGAGTCACCATGGGTGGTCAAATCTTGACCATTGATCTCTAGGATGTTTACAAGTGTCTAAATTAACCATGGTTACTTTCTAACCCAATATATAGTTAACTATTTTTCTCATCCTATAAATAGCCAACTAATAACACATAAAAACCTTGCACCACACCTTCTTATAACCTTCAAGTCCTAAAACCTAAGGCACTTTTCTTATATTTTGTAAGAAAGTTAACTAGTTTTTGAAAGAAAACTAGTGTTTGATCTTCAATCTTGGAAATTTTCTAAGAAAAGTTGTTATAACTTTAAAGTCTCCAAAAAGACGTCGTTATAATCTTCAAATAGCTTTGGACTTCAAGAAGGCGTCGTTATAATCTTCAAATAACCTTGGTTTATCATAGATTGCAAAGGAAGAAAGCTTATTCAATCAAAGTCCTAGTTCTTGTCCTAGTTTCCCTTTTCATTAAGGCCAAAAGTTGTAAGCAAACCCTAACATACTTTCTTGCTTAATTATCATTTTCATGCTCTTTGTGTTCCTTTCATGCTATATATGTTCTTGTTATTGTGTTCATGATGTTTAAAAATGGATAAAACAAGTATTGATATACATATGTTAACTTATGACAAGTAAACAAGCAAACTAGTGATTTTTATGGAGAACCACGACCAAAATAGTATAACTTTGATATTTGACACTTACTTAATGTTAAAGAGGACTTAACAAGGAAACCATAGCAATTTGAACCACCCAAAACGAGTATACGAGTCAAAAGTTATGGCGATTTGAAATTACCAAAGATTTCCGGCAAAACTGCCAAATAGCTTCCTGATCAAATTTGGGTTTTGAAAGTCCTACTTCTGGTCCGATTCATCAAAAAGTTAAAACACGAAAGTTGTCCGGAACGACGTTTTCGTTCAGGAACAAAGAAGCTCGAGACCTAAAAATGCTTTCCGAGTGATAAAATTCTTCAAAATCTTAACAGCCCATTTTAGACCAAAGTCACTATATTATAGTTATGATTTACTAAGACCAAGAGGTCTAATGACCTAAAGCCGAGACCACAACCATGGCTAAAGCCAAGGTTGAGTCTCAAGACCATGGAAAAATGACCAAGGTCACGGCGAAGCCATGACGAAATGACCATAACAACTTACATAGGCGTAAACGTGAAACAATGAATTAGGCGATAACTTGAACAAGCAATTTGGATCTACTTCACTTAAAAGGGAACCATGAGATTTTACCAAGAGAAAATGGTCATTCAAGACTTATGAAACTACCCCTAATAACAATCTTCATGTACTAATAAACTTTCCTAAGTTTATTCAAATATCGGCCATGTAACTTTTCGGATCAAAACTTATACATTTGTTATCAAATACTACAATAGTAGGGAGCCTCATGTGAGGAGTTCATTGAGTAAGCCGTCGAGATGAGTTGTGGATTTACGAGTTAAAGTGTCCTGGCTCCTCGAACGTTTACTCCATGACTTCTGAATTATGTCGGCCCGAACGGTAGTAAGAGATATACAACTTATACATGTTTCATAAACCATTTATATTCAAAGACTTACGCTATATACTAAATACTACATCATGAACATTATGCAAGACATATATAGGCAATTCTTCGTATGCTTAGACGTTACTCAAAACCTAAGTCGCAACGTTCTATTATAGGCTGCTTTTAGAGACTTTCACGATTCGACTACTACTTTGATTTCACATCACTTAAGCTTAAGGTGAGTCATAGCCCCTACTTTTTCATATTTGTTTCAACTCTTTGGGGGGGATACATGCACAACTACTTTCTTACTTGTACAAATACTTGATCGCATTATACTTGATTGTTCTATACTTGATTGTCTTATACTTGATCGCATTATACTTAATTTCATACATACATGATTATGTTATACTTAACTGCGTTATACTTGATTGTGTTACTGCCAGTGGCTCCACATTAAGTTGCTGGATGACCATTGAGACTTCCGGTGGCTCCACATTAAGTTGTTGGATGACCATTGAGGCTATTGATACATCCTAACATTTGCGAATGTTGGATACATCATAAACGTGAGGTCTTCGGAGATGAAGTGTAGACTCACGACTAATTGCTAAACTGTTTTGATAAACTTATACATGTCTTTATTATACCATATATATTAGCAGTGGGTTGTGAACACACAGGTTACAAGTCTCTTATGGCGGGACTTGTAACTGAGTGGATTCACGATGCCTTTGCTGTGTGAACATTCTTTAAGGCTTTTCAACTATTTTAAGACAAACTCTATGAACTCACCAACCATTGTGTTGACACTTTAGCATGTTTATCTCAGGTCTATAAGGTGATAGCTGTTGCATGGAGCATAGAGTCGCTTGGCATGTTTTGAAGACTTATGCTTTTATCTTTACCATTCGATTTGTCTTAAAACTCTTATGTATTGTATTATGGAACTCAAGTTTGTATTTCGGAATTTATTAATCGAATGGTCACTTTTCAAAACGTCTCATTTAGAGTTCGTTTTCTATACCTTGTTCTTTGTATTATGAAGTAGCACCCTTATGACACAGTCTTCCGCTGCGGTATTTTGGGGGTGTTACATTAAGAAACATGAACCGAGGCGTACTAGGTCCTTATTGGTTGTATTTAATGCATGAGCCACTATTTACAATCCCTATAGTTGTGTTGGGTCATGGTGTAGGAGGAGATAAGAGCTCATAGAGTTGGGGAGTTATGTATGCCACCCCACGAATGGTATTAAGGAATACAATCCGTCATTCATACAAGTGTAACAAGTAATTAACATGTAAAAGATATCTAGGGAGTAATGAAGTCTAAGTAAACACAATTTCTCCAATTACTGCTCACAACCTTAGTATAATTTAGTTTAATTTCATTTTCATTATTTTAATAGCTTTGGGTTAGTTGAATAGCAACTAATTCCGCCCACTCTTCCAAATCCCGAGATTTTACTTGCTTTCATAAAAATATAAAAATACAAAAATAATCATCCCTCACCTGTAGAACTATTAATTAGGTTTTCTAATCCTAGCGACACTATTCCTAAGCTGAACGATCAATCCCCCGGTACTTGTCACTATACTATACTACAACGATCAGGTACACTGCCTGGTGGGGGTTGTAAGCTTCTCGAGATCCCTCGAGAGGTAAAGCAAGGTGCGATTCCCACGCATCAAATGGTCAAGTAATTATGATACGGGTTTAACACAAGGGTAATCCTAATGCCTCTTATCATGTAGTAAATCCTACCACATGAATGTAGTCTCACTAGCGGTCTCGGGATGCATCACTAACGCAAGTTCTAGAATCTAAATGCTACCGATACACTCATAAGCACTAATAGTAAATGCTTTTCCTATCAAATCTAAAGGCGAACCTCACATTTTTTGGTGGAAAATTTTTCTGAATATATGGTTATGTGCTAGTCATACAATCTCCTATCCATGAGACGCTTGCTATGGCTAAAGTTTCACTCCTAAATGTTGTAAAATTTTTTAAATTTGGCGCTAAAATTACACTAACAAGTATTTCTCGTAGTTTTATTACACATCTACTATCAAACGAAACAAACTCAAGCGAAAGTGCATATGTAAGGTATCATCTTTTTACCCTCCCCTTACACTTAAGATGAACATTGTCCCCAATGTTCAAGTAAAGAATGTAAAAGTGAAAAATTAAAGAGAATGAAATCAAATACTCCCCTGATTCGCTCGGTATGGATTTTAGGTTGGCCAGGTTAAATCTTCTTCCAAGAAAACGAACAATCAAAGCTTCCCTTCCAGAATATAAATCATCTCCTTGTCAAACATAACCTGTAGAACCTGACAAAATAGACAAGACAACCTCGTAAAATCGGCGGCATCCTATATAAGTTCCTAAATCCTAGAAAACAAAGTAAGATATAATGCTTGTGGAATGAAGTTTGCAGATTTCCTGGAGATTATAAAACTTAATAATTCACAAAAACTATAAGACTCCGTTAGAAAAACAAAACCGGTAAAATTTCCAGATTTTTAACTCCTGACGCCGTCAAGAGTAATACTATGACGCCGTCAGAATAGACCTGCAGAAATTCTTATGTTAATTTTTCGGAAAATTTCTGGAAAAACTTCGTCCTACTTCCTGGAAAATCCTGCAAAACTTCATTATGACTCAATACAAGCATTTGACTCTAACAAATACGAATATACATGTTCATTTAATATTGTGGAGAATCATGATCGGTTTGTTTCTTGAAAACATATTTGGGGTTTCCCCTTACACTTATCTTTTGCAAAAATACTTTTAGGTTGGAGTTAAGACTAGGCCAAACAACATAGTAAAGTATTTCCACATTTTAATTGAGAAACATGATCAACCAACAATAAAAATAAAACATGCATACGGAAGCAAATAACAATCAAACAAACAAAATCACACAAAACATGGGTTGCCTCCCAATAAGCGCTTTTCTTTATTTACGAGTCTTGTAGCTAGACTCAAAGTCATGGGTTACTACGTGATCTCATCATTTGAAATGATATACCCCATATAGTTGCGATCATTACTGTTATGGTGGTAGTGCCTCAATCTGTCGGTACTCGCAATCACCTTCCCACCTAATTTGCTTCTCAAGTTAGCTACCCCATCTTGGCTCAATCCTTCAATTGTGAATGGCCCATACCACCAAGGACTTGGTTTATCGGGTGGTATTGTTGTTTCCAAGTGTCTCAAGAGCACCAAGTTCCCTTCCTCAAATGGTGTATGATTTTTTTCATGTCGAGCATGTTCGAGTTCAATCGGAACCTTATTGCTTTTTCTTCTTTCATCCTTAGCTTTCTTATACCTTTTGATCCTTGCCTCCCATGCAAGAATTTTATTCTGAACACGAATGGGTGTCGTGCCAATGTTATTTTTGATCATTCTCCAACTCAAATTCTCATGCCCACTTCGCGGGGTCATGGGGAAACTAATCTTTCTTTTTCCAGATTTAAGCTCAATCTTCCTACCTTCATACTTAATGACAGCCCTAGCGGTGATGAGGAATGGTGCCCCAAGGATTATTGGCATGCATCCATCCCCTTTATCATCGATGATCATAAAATCAACGGGGTACATGAATCCTGCAACATTAACTAATACATCTTCTGCGATTCCTAGGTGGTATACGTACGAGTGTCCAACAAGAGATAACCTAACATGAGTAGGTGCTAGCATTTTTGACATTAGTTGGATGTTGGTAGTTAGAGGCATAAGATTTACTTCCGATCCTTGGTCGGCGAAAGCACTAAGATGTTTCAAGTCCCCGATGCTTGTTGGTATTTCAAAGTTCCCACATGCTACCTGCTTAGTAGCCACTTTCTGTACCAGTAACCTCTCGAATACTGATCCTCCAGGAAGCGTATCATACTCATCTTCCTCTTCTTCCTCTTTCTCAGGAATCTGTCCGGAGGATTGGTTACGCCCATCACCCTTAATCCAATTTGTTATGGTGTTTCTGTTTATATCATGATTCAGGTAGTAACTCAAAGGTTGGGACTCTGGTTGTTTTTCTAAGGTCTGTTTAGCAGGATTTTCTACCTTCTCGTTATCTTTATGGACAATGGTGACGGAGTTAACAAATTGGGTGGTGGGAGTGGCGCTTTCTTTCCTTAGCAGTATTCGTTCGGGGGTTCTCTGATTGGTATACTCCTCCAATAGACTCAACATCTCATTCATTTTCTCCTGTATCTCCTCTTTTTGTTTATAAACTGCTTCTTCGAATCTAGCAAGCCGATCAGAGTGAGTTGCCATATATTCTCTCATCCTAGCCTCAAACTCCGAGCTAAGTTCCTTGGGAGGGGAACAAGGTGGGGCATAGTTCTGAAAAGTCTCGGCGTTTTCCCTAGAGGGTGATTCAGATAATGGTGCCAAAGTTGCTTTTGAGACAGAATTGACAGTAGCCCGTCTAGGACTCAAAGGTCGCCTATGCCTTTCCTCGAAATAGTCAACCTTTGCCTCAAGTTTGCATAGGAGTTCATCAGGTAATTCGGTGGTTCCTCCAGACGTCGAGACTGCATTGATGGCCGCTTCTATCATATGTTTAAACTCCCACAATTCCTGATTGTCAGTGGCGAGCTCCTCGATAATTGCCCAAGACTCCTCGGCGTTCTTATTACGTAGTTTTCCTCCCGCGGCCCTGTCTATGATGCGCTTAGTGTGATAGTCAACATGGTCGTAGAAAATCTAGACTAATAACCAAAGGTTTATGCCATGATGAGGGAGCTTGTGGAGTAGATCCTTAAAACGGGCCCAAGCTTCGTATAAAGTTTCACCCCGCTGTTGCTCAAACATCAAAATGTCCCTTCTAAGCATTGGAGTCTTTTCCGGCGGAAAGAATTGGGTAAGGAAGCGATTGGCGAGATTGTCCCATGTGGTGATGGATCCCGCGGGTAAACGCTCAAGCCATTGATTAGCTTGATCCCGTAGAGAGAATTGGAATAGGCGTAAACGGGTAGTCTCTCTAGTTTCAACATCTGGGTCTATGGAATCTACGATTTTGAGAAAGTCCTTAAGATGTTGGTTTGGATCTTCGGTACGAAGTCCATGGAATGCACATCCGCTTTGCACCAACCGGATGGTGTCGGATTGCAAGGGGGTCACATTGGCTCCGGTGAGCTCAATGGTGTTTCGGTAGCCTTGATGGCTAGGTCGGGAGTACTCTCCTAAGGTTCGGGACCTAAGGGGTTCTAGTGGTGGGTTTTGTTGTGGTGGGATGACGGGTTCAAGGATGTTACCACCTTCCATGATGTCGGATGGAAAAGAGTTACGAACAAAGGCACGAAGAAATAAAATAGACTAAAGAAGACCTAAAAATAAAAATAAAATCTTACTAGAAAGGAATCTAGCAAGTAGACCTAATAAAAAGAAATCCTAACCTAGACAATAACTATTCCCCAGGCTGCGGCGCGAAAAACTTGATTCGTGGGAATCGCACCTTGCTTTACCTCTCGAGGGATCTCGAGAAGCTTACAACCCCCACCAGGCAGTGTACCTGATCGTTGTAGTATAGTATAGTGACAAGTACCGGAGGATTGATCGTTCAGCTTAGGAATAGTGTCGCTAGGATTAGAAAGCCTAATTACTAGTTCTAAAGGTGAGGGATGATTATTTTTGTGTTTTTATATTTTTATGAAAGCAATTAAAATCTCGGGTTTTGGAAGAGTGGGCGGAATTAGTTGCTATTCAACTAACCCAAAACTAAGATTCAATCAAAATAAAATACTGAAAATGAAATTAAACTAATTATTACAAAGGTTGTGAGCAGTATTGGAGAAATTGTGTTTACTTAGACTTCACTACTCCCTAGATATCTTTTACACGTTAATTACTTGTTATACTTGTATGGATGACGGATTGTATTCCTTAATACCATTCGTGGGGTGGCATACATAACTCCCCAACTCTATGAGCTCTTATCTCCTCCTACACCATGACCCAGCACAACTATAGGGATTGTAAACAGTGGCCCATGCATTAAATACAACCAATAAAGACCTAGTATGCCTCGGTTCATGTTTCTTAAGACGTTCAAGCATGTTACCATTTGGAGATCTGCCAGTTTTCTTAAGCCTAACATATAAATCATTCATCCAAGAACAAGAATAAACAAGTAATCAACACATAATCAACATCTAGGTTTCATTAGATCTAAGCAAACACAAGAGAGATCTAGCCTAGCATAATTGAATTGAGACAAGAACAAGATATAGACAACCAACACATAGACATATTGATTGAATTAGAAGAACACTTATCTCAATTACAATGCAAGGTATCAAGGGTTTGGAACCCTTGAAAAACCTGTAAAAGAGGCACCAAATTCGTCTTTAGGGTTTCACCAAAACTTCTCTCTTTCTAATGAAAAAACTAGAAAACTATATATAGGAAAACTGGGCTGACGGCGTCAAGACAAGCTTGTGACGCCGTCACCTCGCCGCCAAATACTTCCTCGGACGGTCTTGATCTACTTATGACGGCCTATGTGACGCCGTCACCACCTACGGTATTTTATTCTTGGTACTTTGACGCCGTCAGGATGACTTTTGATGCCGTCATCAACTACGGTATTTTATTCTTGATGTCTGACGCCGTCAGGGTGTAACTCTTGACGCCGTCACCTAGTGTCTTCAGCATGGAAAATTGATACTTTGCCGTTTTCTTCACTTTTATGCTCCAAAAACGTCCAAAATGGCTTCTTTTCCAGAATTCACTCTCCAAACACCTAAAATCATAAAAGGAATGATTTAGGGCAATATTTGATCAAATAAAGTCGGATTCGGGCTTAAATGACCCCCTAAAAACGGATCATTTTTCGCCTCATCAATGTCATGATATAATAATTCCAACAATGGCATCATGAGCCGTTATAATGTGTAATTAATTATCGAAACGCATAAAAATTGAATTTTGATTCGTTTAATTACATTTTTCTAGGGTTTTCATTATCCTAACCCTAATTTTTTATGGGTCGATTTACCCAATTTATTTTTTAGGGTTTTGGTTTTAATTTTAATATGATTAGAAACCCTAGGATGTCATGTAATTGGTTTTGCGTTTTTGTAAACGATCTTGGTGCAATATGTTAATTGTTAAGCATAATCAATGAAAAGTGCATATTTGCATGGATTTAATTGTGTGATGATTTAAATAGTTTAAATTGGATATATACATTAAATGTTAAGTCATATCGAAATATGTAATTTATTAATAGATGTCGAATTGGGGAAGACTCCAATACTAAGTAATCAATTACGTGCTATTTGGTGTTTGTTTAGTTTTGGCTTACGCAATCGATTTATCGATGTATGTGGTTCTTTTTCCTTTGAAGAAGAAAGCCCTAATTGAATAAATGTGTTGTACACCTAGATTGATTATTAATAGGACTATTGAATAAAATTTGCATGTAGCTACATGTTTATACATATTTAATTGTTATGTTATGTATATGTTTATTTGGTTGTTTTATTTTTTATTATGTATTACTTGTTTTTTTGTTTATTATTATGTGAGACATGTTTATAAATGGAAAAGGGTAATATTAAATAGCAAAATAATATGGACTAAATAAATGGCGAAATTGTTTTGGTTTTAAGAGTTTAAATTTTAAAGGATTGGTTGATTGATGTTTTGGTACATAGTGTGCGAAAGGCGGACCGAAAGTCGCCATACAATGTGCTTGTAGAGAGGGGTTATTAAAGACCATGCACCTACCGGTTCTCAACAACCGCTTGTGTGTTGATTCTAGACTTACCTATATTACTATATTACGTACATTGTCATCTTAAGGGTGAATTCACCACAATTCCACAATGATTATCTGAAACACTAAGCCTTATGGCTTATGCAAAAGTACGATATAAGTGGACGATAATTGTTGGTAATTCTTTAATTGGTGAACCTGATACCTCAATCAAAACTTTGCTATTTTACTCTTAGTTAATTGGTAATAAAAATGTTTTATAAAACCAATGTTATGAAGTCGTATGCATGCTTCTCCATACATTATTTTGATCACACGTCAAAATTAATACCCCTTATAAAATTAAGTCAAATGCCATCTAATTATGAACACTTGAAGTTGTAGATTACGTCATGTAAGAGCTTGTCTAGTTTGCAATGGAGAGGTAAATTTCATAATTTCATTTCTAACTGATGTAATGGATTTATGAGTTTGCAGTTTTTAAGTTAGACGACTTAAATTGAGTAGGAAGTGAGAGCTTGGACTCAAGGCATTAGATGGGGATGAAACATGCTTACTTTGCAAAAGTTTTGTGAAAGTAAATCCCATAATGATCTAGGAATTGCAATATGATATTGGCAATTATTGTTCGACAATTACCTTGTTGAATACTATCATTACTAGCAAATCAACTGATGTAATGGTACTATGCCAATTTGGATCCTAGCTTTAAGAAAATACTATGGTTTATATGAATATTTACCAATGGGTATTTTATTTTCTTAAAGATCTAATTATTGAAAATACTGAAATTGAATTTTGTAATTCGTTTTAATGTATTAATGCAACATTAAAACCGTAAATGCACTTTGGGCTTTGGTAAATTTATCTCGTTCTGTTTTCAAACAAATGTTTGATTAAGAAATATTTACTTAAAAGACAAAAGAAGTCTCCTTTCTATGAAAGAAGAGTGAGATACAATCCTATTTCTTTTCATGAATGAAAAAGGATAATAGGAATATTAGATATGTCTAAATTCTAATATAACTCATAGCAAATTTTATTACGAATTTTTCCGTAGGGATTTCATCATCCTCATTCGGTGATTAAATTCTTAGTAAAAAATATGATGTTTGGTTAACAGAAAATTATATATGACATTTTATGAGTTATTATAATTAGAAGGTAGACTAATTACCGCAAAATGTTTAAAAACAAACTAGTTGTTTTGACTATACATTTTAAAGGTACTACATACATTGTAGGATGGTAGACCTATTAAGGAAGAAATTGCATGCCCAATTTTTCAAGTTAATAGCATTTGGTGGATAATCCATCATTTACATAGTAGGATACACTCTTAGTGCATCAGTAATTGTTACGTATGGACATTCAAAGGTGTAGGAAAGTTAAAAGCACACTATTTTCCTTCACTGGATATGAAACACTTACAATGTTGTCAAATTCAGTGGGAGTATTGTGTACTTATTACTTAATAAGGAATTATTGTAATGATCTTTAATTCAGTGGGAGTTGCAAGGGTTGACATCTTGGTAGCTAAAGATAATTACTTTCTAAGTGTACTTTTAAGGATAGTCTTGTACGTTTCCTTACTAGACATTATTGTTCTGTAACAAATTGTTATGCTAAAATCTATGACACAATCATATTGATCACATAAACAAATGCATGGCGTGTTTTTTTATCAACTATACGAGATTGTTCCATAAACAAGTGGGAGAAATGTTATCTTTAATGTGTGCAAGAAACAACTCATAAAGATATGATTTAATGGATTCTCTTGACTAAAAGGTAAGAGGATAACGTTCTAATATGAACTATACTAATCTAATTCAAGAACACTTGGTGTTACATTTTATGTTATATGAGAGCTTAGCTAGATTGCAACAAAAAGGTGAATTTCGTATTTTCATTACTAGCAGATCAACCGATGTAATTGAACTATGAGAATTTACAGTTTCTACATTAGATACCAATTAGAACATGTGTCAATATGATATCAAGACTACTTTAATTAGTATATTTATGAATTCATAGAATGACATATATTAATTAAGTAATCTAATGCTGCTTGAATCTGAATATTTATGTGTTCTTGGAATGACATAAATAAATAAAGAAATAATGTTATTTACATTATTGTGAAGTAATAAATTAAATTGAAATTACTTTTGAAACCAGGAGATGGTGTTCATAATTACTTTAGTTAAACATGTTTATGTTTCATTGATATAAACATAAAGTCTTTTAATTGTTACGAGACTTATAATAAAGTAAGACGTTATCTTGTTATGTTTTTTAATTAAGACATAAACATGAACTCATTAAATTGTTAAATGACTTATAACGTATAATGGGATTATAACAGTTTATGTTTTCTTGAAGAGATGTGGACATGAAGTGACTCTATAAAAAGTACTTGTGTTATAAAGCATGTAATTGGCTTGAAAATACTATTATACCATTAAAATGAATTAGTTGGTAAATAGACAAGTCAAAACGAATATGGTTATCTTAAATATTGTTAGATTGTCTTAGAATATTAATACTAATGAAATACCAAATGTTTATGGTATGATCAGTTAGGAAAATCAAACTCTTGTTATATTGTTTGATTAAAGATAACTATGATTTCTTTTCTTCCAAAAGTTATCAAGGTTAGAATATTGAGTATGACTTGGACATACTTAATAAAACTCCAACCTAGAAGATTAATAAGACATTATCATATGATGGAATGTGATGAATGTAGTCAATTACATTAAGTCTTAAATTGAAGTTCTGAATTTGTTCAACTGCTTATGAAGAGGTTATTAACAAAGTAAAGTCAGAAACTGTCAATATGTATTTGTAATATCTCAAAAGAGAACATTGTATTGTTGCTTTATTTGCTAAGTATTCAAAGATAGTCTTTAAATTACTAAAAGCAAGTGGGAGTTTTGATTTTTAAAAGATAAAATTACGAGATACATAGTCTTCTAAAATACACTAGTAAATATCATGATGAAGTTTGACATTTGAATGTTAAATCTCAACATGATAATAAAGTTTGACATTTAAATGTTAAATCTCAAGATGATGGAATATCATTCATAGAATAACAATATATATCAAATATTTGATTAATATTGTGAGGGCTATGATTTACAGGATTATTGTAAACCTGATAATCATTATGATACATTACCAAATATGAAATTGGGTAAAGTATGCATGATATGAATGATTAAGATGTTGTCCATAAAGATAATCAATTGTAGAAACTTGGTTTATCTTAATAGTTAGACTAGAAAATGGAGATGAGTTTCTTCAAAGATAAGGTAACCCTTATGGTTTAAATCTTTGTAAAGAAATCATATGGACAATATTGTGCACGTATTTAATACATGTCTTATGACAAGATTATTAATCACACTTAGCCAATTAACTGTGATTGAATATTCTTTTCTCAATACATTAAATATATATAAAGATTATGATTGTCATATTTATGAAATTGATAATTGAATATCAAAACTGTTTCTTGGGTAATTACTTGAGTGAGGACGATGAGTAATCAAAAGGAGTTTATGAATTCAAATAAATTTTTATAAGTGTACAAAGCGCAATACTCCATGGATGAATCAATGCATGCATCTAGAAGATTACTCTTATGTTTAATTATTAAATTCATGTTTTGATTTACAATTGAAATAAGATAATTTCTAAGTGTTTCTAAAAGCTAGTGGGAGTATTATGTTTAAATTCTAAATCATATATGTTGTAAAACAGATAAAAAGGTAAAATTCCATATAAGTTAAAAGTTAAGTCTTAGTTTGAAATGAAACTTTATTTGAAAGATTTAGAAATTAAGACATACAACCTTGGAATGAATGTTTATTGTTGAAACATGTGCGGTAGATGAATCTAATATAACATGATATATTATAGAAAGTCTAAATAGATATGTATAACATGAATAAAATCTAAGTATGACTCAAAGATTTTTCATGAACCTCATGTTTTGTTGTATCATGCTTGATTACAAGATGATTTGGCAATATTAATATCTAATTAAAAAGTTATTAGATAACTTGTGTAATATTCTAAATTAATATAGAATCACGTCCTAAGTCTGGAACAGCCTCCAAATTCTATAAATGAACAATTGGTCAATTGTTATTCAAATTTTCATAGCCAACAAACTTGAGAGTTTGAAAAGCAACAAACATTACACAATAGATATTAAATTTTACAGGAAGGTTTTAAGAGCATATTATTGTTTTTATACAATGATGCTAATGAAATTGAGATGACACTCAATACTAGTTATGGTAAGGATTTCATCCTTGGCTATTACTAGTTGTGCTTATTAAAAGCATAGTTGCATTATACATTAAGAGAATAAGAATACTTTAAACTTTAAAATGTTTGGAAGTTTAATTATCATAAATTGGTGGTTAAGGATGACACACATTTTATGAAATATAATATGGCATTATCAAAATAGTTGAGTATGCATATACAAGAACTTCAATAGTTGAATTCTTGAATTAAGTATTCTTAAAATTCCGATAGATCAAAGTTAGATGAAATATGCCTTGTCAACAAGTATGAATGTCATTACTTGAGACATAATTCATCAACAATAGTTATCATGCATTGATCTATTTAGTATTTGGATAAGGGATGTTAAACAATTATTATAATAAATTTAAATACATGGTATGTTTAATTTATAATAAATTCTATCTTATATTTGTATGTTTAATCCATGAATAAATGTTATTCTTAAATAGTCCATTGTCAGTTAATAATATGGGAATATTATTAAATCAAGACAAATCTGAAAGTTGGTATAATATACTTAATGTATATTGATGCGTAGTCATGCCATTTCAGATGATATTCAATGATACCGAATATAGGGCTTCTCCCAACTACATGATGTTACTTTATGGATTTTGTTATTAAGTAAATCATGAGAAGTTATCCTCAGACTTGAGATGCAAGATAAGTGTCATAAATGTAGTACATTTTTGTGAAACAACTTAACGCTATACGTAACTAGTAGTCATAAGGGTTGTTTTCGGAAATGTTACAAAGTTTATGGGTTTTGCTTGTAGTCAAGATAGAATTTGTCCCTTCAAATTTATTTTTGGAGTTTAATACTGCTTGGCCTCTCGTAGGGTTGGTTAGATGTATGTGTGGCCGCACCCAAGATCTCCCCAGAATATGTTCAGAAGATTTGGTAATCTTGCTCAATCACAAACAACGAGAAATAGATTGGTTAATTAAGGAATGACTTTAATCCATATCCTTATTAACATGGTATTAGAAACAAAAGCATAATAATAATGAGAAATCATTAAAAGGTTTTTCCAGGAGCCTTACTCGAGATCGTACTAGAGGCATCGGGGGAGCTCTTAAGATATGTCCAAGTGGGAGCTCTTAGTTTATGAACATAAATTAATAGTGGTGTGTTAGGATCGAACTCAAGAACACGGGATTTCACACTTTACGTATGAAGAGTAAATGAATAATTATTTATAAATGTTATATATAATTATTAATAAACACAAAACGAGTAACGACCGTTAGTATTTAACGGAGAATGGCTAACGACCGTTAGACGAAAATAAGGAAAATTTATTGTATGAATTATTGGAAAGTCAAGAAGGTTCTGGAATCCCTAGGGGAGTTCCTAAACCGATCGGCCAAGACAAAGGGGGCACCTCCTTTGTGCCTTGGACTCCAAGTAATCATACACTATAAATACAAACCCAAGATTCATAGTTTCTCATATCGTACACATAGTTCTTGGTGTTTTTCTATCCTTCTTTTCTTGTCTCTATAATCGATTCATAAAACCCTTTTACAAAGTGATTCGATTTTTATAAAGCTCAAATCGTTTTGTGTTTTTAATTACTTGCATAATCTTTTACTTGAATTAGTACGTGTGTATAAGAACGTGATATAACCACACTATTGGTTATATCTTCGATTGAATAACAAAAAAGGTAAGGGGTTATTCTTACAATCCACATAAACCCTAATTAGGGTTCATAAGTTGAAGATTGCTTTTAATTGATTCTTTTTCGGGCTAGAATCACAAAGGTGCGTTTACTATTTATTATTGATTAATTAGTTACATGTTACATGATCTTGTTATAATTGCTTCCACTATGCTTACTTGATGTTATTGGTTTATTTATATGCATGTCATGATATAATAATTCCAACACACATGCGGGGTCATTTTGAGACATTTGAAGTTTATAATGACCAAAGAAAATGAAAATGAAATATAAAAGCTTAAGTTTTGGCTTGATTTGGAACAAGTTCTCATTTGAAAACTTAAACCAACTATTTAACTGTACCCTACATTGGTTTACATTTTGTCACGTTTGAAAGTTTGAGTCGAATAGACTCAAAGGAGTCGACACTCATTTGAGCTTATTTGAACTCCCCTTGTAAACATGAGCTTATTTTATATGTAAAATCCTTATTTGGCATGAAGATGAAAAACCAGGTTTGAAGAAGAACCACGAATCATAAACACAACTCAAGAACACACAGTATTATACGTAGTACATACAAAATGTGGCACAGACTCGTAAGTATATATAAACAAATCATTGGGTATTAAAACACAAAAGGAATACTAGTCTAAATGGTTGGAACATTTGGCTTTGATTAATAGGTCGCGAGTTCGAACCTTGTCCATGACAAATTTTGATGATTTTTGCAACTTTGGTAGTTTGGCAGTTTCAGCCCTTCCAATTCAATCAACCTGCCACTTTTCTCAAAATGGATATAAGTTTGTAACTTATATTAATTGTTACATTTTCAACCCCTCCAAGTTGTACACTTGACACTTTTCACTCAACAATTTTATAAGTTAATAAACTCATATTAACTTACCACTTTTTGTTAAATAAATATGTAAACTACTTGGGGTTAAAAGTATAAATTTCATATAACTTACTGGCTTATTCAGAAACTTAATTACATTTTGACAAAGTAATGTTCTACAACGTCATCATAATAACATATATAGAAATCTACATTTTGAGACTATAATGAATATATATATTGAACGTAATGACTTAACGTTATTATCAATAACCTGAATACACGTCAGGAAATGATTATTTAAACTCATCGATTCATTTAATAAAGGATAATTGACATTTACTACATTTTATCATTCACCAACTTTTGATACATATCATTAATTTATGACGAATGTAAATAATAAACGATACTTATACTTAAAGACAAGTTATATAGTATATAACTTTGTTGCTAGAACTTTAAGTGTTTTGCCACGCAATCCACCTTTACTACAAGTCATTTTGTCATCTGACACAATTCAAATCACAATTCTCGATAAGTCGAACTTATCTCGGACTTCCATATTATTTAGGTTATCTTTGAAGTCATTTCCATTCTACTTCTGACATTACGTTATCTACGTCTACCATAATTCTCAGGTGAATCATAGCCCCTGCTTTTACTTGTTTTATAATTGTTTATGAACGTTTTGGGGGAGATACATGCTTAACCACGGTTCTTAGTTTTACAAGTATTTGTTAACTATTTACATATGACTGTGAGTTCCATAGCCCCCACTTCTTTTACCTATTTCAAATTGCTTTCGGGGGAAATACTTGCCTATATAAACTTTACTAGTTTACACTTTTTATATCTCATGGGGAGATACCTGTTATAGACATGATTACAAGTGATTTTCCGACGATATGCTATACTTGATCTCTGTTGCCTAAGTTACCTATTACCAAAAGCCCCTCGATCATGCGCCTTAATCACTTGCAGGGTGAACGTAAATAATTGTGGATAGATCTATTAGGGATTGACAATCCCCGTTTGGTCGCTAGAGGAAAGCCACCAAACGCACTTTATTTGATTTCATAGTTATTGGTAAATACCTATCCTGAGGGCTACTATTTCACATCATTATTATGGTTATTTTGATGTTTGTTAATCGTTGCGTGTCATGAGCTTAGGGCAATAGAACAGTAGTACTGTAGATGTGATACAGTACTAAAATGACTGATGTTAGGGGTGTATAATGATGTAGCCCACTGTTTTTATCAAACTACGAGATTGTGTTCACTATATAGCAGGAAATTACTACTATTTGGTAAACAAACTACTATTTTGGTGTTGACCCGGTAAGGGCAAACCGACTACTATTTTGGTGTTGACCCGGTAAGGGCAAACCAACGGACTATTTTGCATGGATTTGCTAAGGAAATCACTCATTTTCTGATTTTGATAATCAACGGTTTAAGCTATGAACACTATGGATTTACTCACACTTTGATTTGATAATCAACTGTTATTATAACTACTATGGACAAAAAAACTCTTTGATTTTGGAAATCGATATTCAAAACCATAAACTCTATGAACTTACCAACCTTTGTGTTGACGCTTTAGCATGTGTTTATCTCAGGTCCATAATGAGCAAGGATGGCGCAGAGGAGCATGGATACTTATAAAGGCTATAAATTTTTCTATCATTCGAAAACCTATTTAATAAACTTTGGGACGAATTGGGACCTCATTTTATAAAACTCGGGTATTTATAAAATTCGAATGATAAATCTTTAAAATGATTAAAATAACAATCATTTTCTACTAGTAAACTATGTGCTATGAAGTAACACCCAATCTAAATTGCGCTGCATATTTTAAAATTTTGGGGGTGTTACACTAAGGGTGATCCAAATAAACTAAAAAAACTCGATAAGGATAGTGAAATAAGCCAAAAATCAAGAATAAGCAAATCCAAATCCTATAAACCAAACAGGCCAAAATTGGGCAAACTACAGGCCTAGATGGGGCCCACCAAATAAGCTCAAGGTCCAAGGTGAGGCTTGAGTCAAAAAGCAAGCCTAGTGAGCTTTTTAGAAAGCCAAGAAGCAAAGGGTGGGTCCTACAAATAAGCTCAAAAGGAACTTATGAGGTTGGCTCTTTACACTGATGAATCAGTGTAAAGGGTTCAGTGGTGGTTATTAGGAGGCACAAATTAAGAAGATAAATAAGCAAGAAAATAGCAGATAAGCACATGAACAAAGAGCCCGAACAATAAGCTTTCTAAAATGCCAAAAATCTCAGGCTAAGGTTAAGTAATGAACAAACTAGGGTCTTTGGAAAAATGGCTTGTGACCCTACTCACCCTGGTGTAGGGCACTTTCTTGCCCTGCAGGCCAAAAGAGGCCTGTAAAAAAGCACTTAAAAAAATTTGCAAAAATAAGAAAAAATATGGGATGAAAAGCTAAGCTGCCAAATATTTAAAATGACAAAGCTCAAAGGCTAGGAATGAAAGCTGAAACCATGAAAAATCTCACAAAAATTGGATTTCTTAAACACTATGCAATTTTGACTTTTTTTATTTTTGAGCTAGGTTGACTAAAGTGAGATTCTACTGCTCCTAAATGACTTATTATGCTGTTATAAGTTAAAATGAAACTAAATTAAGCAATCCTAACCACTAATGAACATGTGTGAATGATTATGGTACCCAAATCCTTAATACTTAATGAATCAAAGGGATTGAGGATGCATTTTGACTTTTTTCCAAAAGACATGTGTATTTTATGTCCTGTTTGAGCTAATGGGACTTAATGTGAGTTGCCACAATCACAAACAACAACAAAAACTCTTTGAAACATAGTGAACTAGTTTAAACTAAACATACCTTTAAATAACTGATTTTGTGATTTTCAAAAGATTAGACTGATTTAGACCATAATTTTTATTCATAAGCACTGATAAGGATATAATAAGCTGATTAGAACACAGAAACAACAATCTAAACCTCAAATACTTATCAATCACTATAATGCTTATATAACAGTTAAAATGTAAAATGTGAGCTCAAAGGAAACTAGTGAACAAACATGCATTATTAAACAATAATATCACCTAAGTACACTGAATAAGCATAAAGAACCAAAGATAAGCAGTAATTAAGCACAACTACAGTATATTGCAAATATGGCTTACAAATTGCTCCAAACTGAGAACAAGGTATCCAAGGCCTCAATTCACAATCCTATAGCTTCCCAAGAAGCACTAACCCATGGCCATCCAAGATTTACCATGCTCCAGCTTTCTTCTTCTCTTCTTCTCTGATTTTTTTATTTCAAATTATTTTCTTATTTTTTTTTTTTTTGTATTTTTGGGTACTTGATTAGAAACTGATTAAAATGCTAAGGAAGCTTATAAAAGCTTTTAGATTACTTATAGTGAACTTATGAAATAATGAAACACAACATTTAACCAGATTTGAAGTAACATGAGATTTTCACTTGAAAATGTAAATTCTGAATTCTATAAAGATAACTTGGAATTAAGGTTAAAGAAACTTGATATTACACACAAAAAACATTGACTAAAACCATTTTAAACTGAATGTAACGACTAGGAAATGAAAATACATAAATTCGACATAGAAACTACACTAAGAACTACTCTTGCTTCTCTGTGCTTCTCTTTTTCTTTATAGTGATCAATTAGGGTTTTGTTGGTCCCTCTGAGTGTTTCCCAGCACTAGTATTGACCCTTGGATCATTGGGATTGATCCTAGCCTTTAAAACTATTTTGGCGCCAAAAAAAAGGAAGAATAGGGCAGGTTGCTTGTGGGGGAGGGGATTGCATTAATTGTGGTTGTTTGGGAGTGTGGAAGTGATGGGTTGGGCGGTGGAGAATTGACTGGCATGTTGGGATGGTTGTAGGTGATGGTCATGGAGCAGGGGGTAACTGAGAGGGAAGGTGATGGTGTTTGACCGGGGTTTGACCCACGGATGGGTTGTTTTTAATTTTGGGCTTTGGAGTGGACTGGGCCAAATGTTGGGTGGATTGGGTTGGAGTAATAGGTTTTGTTTGTTGGGTTGTAATAACAAAAAGGGTCCATTTGGTTTTATTAGTGAAAAACCACAAGGACTAATTTTGTAATTTATTCGAAAATAGAGGGTAGGTTTTGGCAATTTTCCAAAGTTATCACAAGGGCTAAACTTTTCAAGTTTCACTAATCCAAGGACCTTTGTTGATTATTTTCCAAAATTAAACACTAGGGACTAATTTGCCAATTCTTGAAAGTTCAGGGACTAAACTAAAAATTCTTCAAAACTTTAATCCAAGGTTTAATTTTGACAAATTTTTAATTCCCAAGGATCTTGGTTGACTTTTCTTCCAAAAAAAATGCTTAGGGCCCAATTCTGTCAAATTTTTAAACTTGAGGGACCATTTTTGTCAATTCTTCAAACTTTTGCTTTAAGGACTGTTTCTGGCATTCTGTGATTACCCAAGGTGTGTTTTGACAATCTGAGCTCAAATATGGTAATTTGCTTCCCTGGCTCTGGCTTTTGATACGTTTTCCAAACTCGTACTCGTTTTTTTTCTTTTTGGCCTGATTTTTGCCTGTTTCGTAAATATCCGTTCCTGCAGGATCACAAGCACAAAAACACAATATCTTTGGCTTTTATGGTTAGTTTGTATCTGTTTTGGTCTTAATTTGGCCAGGAAAAGGTGTGTGAATAAGCACACACCAAAATCCCCCAGACTAAGGCATTGTCGTGTCCTCACGCTATGTGATCAATTCACGCTCTTGGTATAAATAATTTCATAACTCTTTTTACTAACATTGAAGAAGTAGTAAAATGTTCACAAGAGAGTATAAAATCTTTTATTCCGAAAGCGCCCCGTTTTTCAACTTTATACTATACAATACTGTTTCTATACTTTTTACTTATTATGTGACAGGATGTTGACTTTCATCAATAACGTTTAGGGTCATTGTTAGGTCATGATTTCTTAACATAAACACATAGAATTCTAGAGAGAGAAAGTAGTTTAGAGAGAGAGAGAGTGGAAGGAACTCTTGAAATGAAATGAAAGAGATAATATTACTAGAGAACCAACACCCTCAAATGAGGGGATACATGGGTATTTATAGGTAAGGGATAGGGCTTCTCTAAACTTTGACAATATTACAAAGTAAGCCCTTAGACCTTTACCAAACATATAAACTAAGCATAAAACTTAATAAAAACATATTAAATCACTAACGTACTAATATAATATTGCAACCTATTACCAAACTCAATGACCGACACTTGAATTAAGAAAGTCTATTCCTAACAATCTCCCCCTAAGTGTTGGTCATCAAAGGTTTCCTAACGTCGCCATCTTCTAAACTTAGACTTTGTTGTTGACGTCTTCAAAAATAGCTGGCAAAATCTTTCATCGTTCTTTGTACTTGGTTCGTTGTTGATGTGATGGTGATCATGTTATGAAGTTGTCTGCCGTTCGTCACTTCTGTGTTTGTGGTGGTTGTCCGCCATTCCAACATGCTCATACATCTTTGGACTTTGACTTTCAAAAGCATGAAGTTCCTTTACATACACTTTGATCTTTAGTCTTTATACTTTGTAGATTCTTCTTTTTGGCGTAGAATCTTTCGTTGAACTTTGTGTTGCTTAGATCTTTGGGGGAGCTTTCAGTGGCTTCAAGATGTATGCATGAGCATTCTGGAATCTACCATCATGGAGGAGATATGTACCTGCAGGTAAACAGTTAGCAATAATCAAATGGTACTTACAGATAATGAGTTAGAGCTCATCAATAGCATATTGTGAACACTCCTTCTAATCCTTATCAAGGCTGTTTCCATATCAGATACTCCCGAAGGAGCTTACGAGACCTACTAAGTAGCTCAATGACTGGGTGAGTCGTTGAGGATCACTCCACAACTGTAGACCACTATAGAACCACCGCGAACACTAAGCGTAACCCGTGAAGGGTTACCGAAGTGACCTGCTGTCAGGGCTATTTGATGTTGACCCTGACAGGAATTTCCATTCAATCATTGAGAAATACAGTTGTAACTCTCTCATAAACCTTCTTGGCAGATTGCTAAGATCCGCGAAGGACTCGATAATTTACAGCTGGTGTCCATTGATGTAGAACACCAGTTCTAGAAATACTAAGTGTTCCTAAGAGATCTTTGATGTATCTCATGGCTCTAGACTCGATAAGTGCACACCTAGGTTTCCTATGCAAAGACTAGGGAGGGCTCTCCTGCTTCAATATCAACCATCTCTAAGAGATAAGTCTATAGATTACACTGGTTCCCCGTGAGAATGAAACAAGCTCTTTTAAGAGAACTTGAGTGGTTAAGAAGGTTTAGTGCATTGCGTCACTGGGTCCATGACGTCTTTATCTTCAATACCGATGTTGTCTTTGCAACAACCAGTAGCATACGAGTTGTACCCGGTGTCTGCCCTAAGGTTGAACATATGGAGGGCTATTTCTTTTCACCCTTTTCTTTACTTTTCTTTTTAATTCTTCAACTCCTTCTTTCCCCTTTCATTCTTTTCTCCTTTTTTTTAGTATCATACCTAAGGACTTCTAATTCTAACTATTGGTGATGTCCTTGGGTAGATCCCTCCGGCTCTGGCGGATCATAGGACGGTTTTTCCTATCTTAATCACCTTATAACTCCATGATTATCCTACAAGTGTTTGTGATTATCAAACATTTTGTTTAACACTTTGAGAGTTTTGTATTTACTTTTGAAGGGCTCCCCCTTCACATGTGCTCATAAGTTTTTTAACAAATTTGCACATGAGGGAGGAGCAAGCACTTTTTGAATTGATCCACTTTCAGTGAACAAGACCGATTCGAGACACGCTTACATCTAGTTATACTAGCTTGAAGTTATTACCCGGCCTGGTCAAGTCCACAGAAAGTTTCTCGAAACGGTATATTTCTACTAAGACAAATCCTTTTCGAGACATGCTTACGTGGCTAGTTAAAGAGTTCCATTGTCAGCTTTTAGGTGATAACTAGCTCTAGTAACTAACTTGATGTTATTACCCGTCGAGGATAAGTCTTTTCGATTGTTAATTTTTATGTTTCGTCAATTCTTGGGTCAATCCTGAGTCTAGCTCGCATGAGATTTGACTTTAAGCAACATTGAACTTTCATATTTTAATCACATTCACTTTTCTCCCCCTCAAAAATAGCATATGAAATGTTGTTTTTGATAAACTTTTGATTAAAATGTGCTTTTTGAGTCTTATGGGGATATATCAACAAGAACATTTGTTTTTCAAAACGATGAGTTTTCAAGTGCTCCCCCTCAACAAGTGATTACTCATTGAGGTGAAATACTTGTCTTTCGAGCAGAATTATGAAAAACAGAAAATGTTTGATTAATTCTACTCAAAAGTAAGAAGCCTTCGCTCCTTATATTAGGATTGAGGCACTGAAGCGTACCTCAGGGTCCTTTCATTACAAGCACGGGTTGTACACTGTTATATGTGCACAAACCAAAGTCATAGATGAAGAAAATTATGATGAAATAACGATAATATTATACCAAATTGATTAGACAGGAGGAGAATCCAGACTGCGGTAAGTGAGAATATTCGGAATTGGTGCCCTTCCTCCAATCAAGCTCTCCAATCTACGTATGTGCTCCCTAAACTTTAACTTTTGATCAATCCTATCCATGAACTTATGTGCTTCCCTCACATCTCTACTTTTCCATCCCACATTAATCCCACTGTCATGTTCCTTGAGCTTTTCATTTAGCTTAATTCTAACAAACTTGAGAGTCTGATCCCCGAACTTGTGAACCTCTTCGTATCTCATGAATCCGTATCCATCCCTATACGGGTAAACAACTCCAAAAGGTTTGTTGTTGAAGATGAAAGGTCTTAAATATGGGATGCCAAGAATTTGTTTTTGCGGAGCAGTAAAGTTGAGTGACGTTTGATAGCTTTCGACTCCTAATTGTGCATCTTCCACTCTTGCTTTGATGATGGTTTGTGATGAGTGTGTAAATACTCATCATTTTTGTCTCATTTGAACTGCCAAAACATCTAAAAATACTCAAATATGCATCAAAATACTGAAAATATCCCAGGATTGTGTTTTATATGTTTCAGATGCAAAATGTTTAAAAACAAATGAAAAATGAACAAAGTTTGCATAATTGGCAGTTTCAGTCCCTCAACTTTCAAAACTTGTCAAATCTAGTCCCTGGTTATTAAAAACCATGAAAAAGTCACCAAAGGTCCTTTTGAATCACAAATAAACATATTTAGTCCTTTGGTGTGAAATTTCATAAAATTACAAGTTTAGTCCCTCAACTTTGCAAAATTGACAAAAACGGTCCCTGGGATATAAAAACTTTGAAATAAATCAATTTTGGTCCTTGTACTATTCTTCTATGGCAAAAGTGGTTCTTGGATGGAATGTATGGAAAAATTACATGATTGGTCCCTAGAGTTTGCAGAGTTGGCAGAAATAGTCCCTAGGTGTTCAAAAATGGTAAAAGGAAACTATGGTCCTCATACTATGGAAACTTGGCAGAATATACCCTTGTGATAACCATGGAAACTTCCCAAGTCCAACCCCCCAACTTTCGGATAATTGTAAAACTGGTCCTTGTAATTAACACTTAACCAAATCGGACCCTTATTATTATAACACCCTAAATCCAAACCAAAGCCAGCCCACCCCTTTTTCCTTAGGCCCAATCACCTAACCTAAACCATCAACCCTTAATATTAATCCAGGATCAAATTTTGACCCTGGTCAACCTTGGTCAAAACCACCTCCCTCACACCACAAAACCACCCCTCTACTCCAATACCGCCCTGCAAAACCCCCTCCACTTGCCCATCACTTCTCCACCGCCCAACCCACCTGATGAGTGTGTAAATACTCATCATTTTATACCAATCTGAACTGCCAAAACATCCAAAAACACTCAAATATGCATCAAAATACTAAAATTATCTCAGAAGTGTGTTTTATATGTTTCAGATGCAAAATAATCAAAAACAGATAAAAAACGAACAAAGTTTGCATAATTGGCAGTTTCAGTCCCCCAACTTTCAAAACTTCTCAAAACTAGTCCCTGGTTATTCTAAAAACATAAAAAAGTCACCAAAGGTCCTTTTTGAATCACAAATTACATATTTAGTCCTTTGGTGCAAAGTTTCACAAAATTACAAGTTTAGTCCCTCAACTTTGGAAATTGACATAAATGGTCCCTTGGATGTAAAAACTTTGAGAAAATAAATTGTGGTCCTTATACTAATCTTCTATGGCAGGAATGGTCCTTGGTTAGAAAGATTGGTGAAATTACATATTTGGTCCCTGAAGTTTCACAGTTTGGCAGAAAAGGTCCTCGGGTATTAAATATTGGAAAATTACATCTTTAGTCCTTGGGTTATTCAACATTGGCAATTATGGTCCTTTGAACTACTTTGGAATAAATACATTTCAAGTCCCTCAATTTTCAGGAAATTACAAAATTAGTCCTTGGGCTTAAATACACAACAAACCAAACGGATCCTATTATTATTTAAACACCAATCCAAATCAAAACCATACAATCCAGCCTACCCCTTCTTACCCTAAAGCCCAACACCAAAAGCCCAACACCACCCTGAGTTATTAAAACCGGATCAAACCCAGGTCAAACCCACCCACTATTCACCTTCCCTCCTTCCTCCCTCACTGCAACACCAATACCACCATTTCTACCAATAGTTTTGCCTCCACCTCACACCCCAGCTGTCTACCCACTCCCTTCCACCTCCACAACCTCCCAAAACCCATTAAAACCCTGAAAAACCTCACACTCAACCCACATCTGTCCCTAAGACTTTGGCGCCAAAAATATGATTCAAAGGTCAAGATCATTTGGAGCCATCCAAGGGCTAAGAAAGAAGTGGGATTTAACCATGGGACCCACAGAAACTTGAAAAAGCTATAAAGAAGAAGAAAGGAAGCAGATTGAGAGAGTTAGTTTTTTAGTTTAGTTTATATATGTCGTTAAAAATGTAATTTGAATTCTAGTTGTAATTTCTCATTTACATTAGTTGTAATCAGTTTATTTTGTGCAATATAAACTATTTTCACCTTCAATTTTATGGTTTCCTTCACAAATTTATTTTTAGCATTTTATTTGTGAAATTGACAAATTCACTAAAAAGTGTTAAAGATTGTTGTATGTTGTTTGTTCAAGCCTATTTCAGTTCCATTATAAGTTTTATTTAACTTTAAAAGAGTTGGGAACAATCTAAGACTAGAAACAGAAAAATACTAAAAATAAAAGATAAATAGCAATTAAATAAAAATTTCACTTTGAAGGAAGATTGAAGCAAAGGTCCATGGTCATCTTGAATTTGCTCTGGTTTAGAACTCCATGGGGAGTGAATAGGAGTGATATTTGAGCCCTAGTACCATTTATCTCAGCTTGGAAGCTTTGTAAGCCTTTTTATGCATTTTTGTTATTTACTGTTCATATACTTATTAGATGTTTATCTATGTGTTTTTATGCTTATTTGAGGTTACTTAGTCATAATATTGCTTAATATCTGGTCCTTGTTCATTAGTTCCCTTTTGTGCTCATATTTCCATTTTGACTGTCAAAATAACATGTGAGTGGTATTTGAGTATTTTCTGTTTATGCTTGTGTTTTTGTAGTTCTTGGGACTCATTTCATCATTCCTTAACCTTGTGCATCACTGGTATGGGTCAAATCTTTGATTTCCTATGAAATCACAAAAACAGTCTTGCATTAAGGGGTGTTTGGATCAGATTTGGTCATGGTTGTTTGGTAGGTTCCTGAGGTTATCATTAGTTCGCACATGCTTCATTAGGTAATAGTAGGATAACTGAAGCATAATACCTTGGACTTATTTATCAGAAAGTCAAAATCACCCTCCATCACCTCCAACAATTAACTGTTGAGGTTTTGGGACCCAAAATCCATCACATTAGCTCATAACTTTCATCCTCAGCTTACTATAGCTTAACATTAGCTTATAATAACTTATTTAGTAAGTAGGATCAATCAGAAGTTCAATATAGTCAAAGTTATAAGTTTTTCATGAAAAGTTAATTTGCATGTTTTCATTTTTCTCAAATCTAGCAAGAATTTCCTAGATTTTTGTGTTGTGATTCAGCCTTTGAAACTTCTTGGGTTGACAGTCTCCCAGCTCATCTTGGAAGTCCCACCTTTGTTTCATTTTTTCAAATTTTACTGAGGGTCCCACCTTCACCCAAATTAGGCTGCAGGGGAGGGTATTCCCCTGTGCAGCAGACCTCACCACCATCACCACCACTTTGGTGGTGGTTTCTGGCCACCATAGTGGTTCCACAGGCCCACTCCTTGGTCCTTTCAACTCTCCTCCTACCCCTCTCTCCATTTTGACCATAGGTTTGACCTTAAGACCCCTGGGACCCACCTGGAACCACCCCTAAGTCTTGTCCCATTTTCTGAGTTGAAATAGAAATCTAAGTGCTTATTGTGACTTAATTGATTATCCAGTGGTCCCCATGTGCTTATTCTGGCTTATACATGTCCCATAAACTCAAGTGAACAAGAATTTACCATAGTGGGTCCCACTTAAGCTCATTTGAGCTTATTTTCTTATTTAGTCAATAAAAGTCAACTGTGGTGCTAATAAGCATTCACAGTGCTCATTTTTAATTTATAAAAAAGTTGTTTTTACAAAAGTTAGTTTTTTTTAGGTGTAAATTAGTTTTCAAAAAGAAAAATCTTAAAAAAACAAATTTAATAATAAGTGATAGTTTCTATTTAATATAATTTAAATTTTCATTTTCATTTTTAGATTTTTATTAAGTACTTGGTATTTTAATATTAGTTTTATTAATTATTAATTAATAATTAAGTTTTAAATAGCATAATTAGTTTTTATAAATTAAACCCTTGTTTTTATGTTTTTCCTAGCTTTTATATATTATAAAATAATTTTAGGAATTTTTATAGAATTTTTACTATTCATTTTCTATTTTTTATAATTTAATTAGTTTAATTAGTACTTAATTAATATTTAATATAATAATTAGTAAAATAGTGTAAAAACTTATAAAATAAACTTTTTATAATTTTTTAGGATTCCTGTGATGGTTAATTAGATTTATAAAAATCTTCTTA
This sequence comes from Artemisia argyi, assembly GCA_030686995.1. Taxonomy (NCBI): domain Eukaryota; kingdom Viridiplantae; phylum Streptophyta; class Magnoliopsida; order Asterales; family Asteraceae; genus Artemisia; species Artemisia argyi. The sequence goes on from CM060702.1 coordinate 85,555,590, forward strand.
ATTATCTAAGTCTTTTTTGTATTTGTAATAATTTAAATGATATTATTAGTTAATTAATAATTAAATAGTAATTAATTAATAATAATTAAATAAATAGTATGAAAAATATAATTTTAATTTTAAAATTAGTTTTATAATATTTTAGATTTTTCAAAGTTTTAATTTTATTTTTCTAGACTTATTTTACAATTTATTATTTATTAGTGTATTATTAAATAATTATAAATAGTTATTAAATAATAATAATTAATTAAATAATTAGTAATTATAAAATAAATATTTTAAGTTTATTTAATTTGCATTTAAACCCCTAAGGCATGCAAATTCCTACTATAGTTAAAATTGTTTTTGTTTCGTACGTTTACGTAGAATTAAATTAGACGTACGCGTTTTTATGTTTTAAAACGTTTTTAGATATCTATCTTTCACGTAATCGTTTTAATAGTTTATTTAAGCTATTTTATTTTATAAATCCTTAGATTAAATCACTCACTCACTTATACCAATTCCTGTTCATAATCACTCGATCACAGATTCGTTTTTAATACCTTCGCACACCTCGTTGGGACATAACGACTCGGGGAAACACTGTATTCCACGGAAGTATTGGTTTACGCTGTTTGACTTATTGACCATATTACTGGGTTGATATTTATTGACTGTTTCAGACCAATCAAAATTTGGCGCCGCTGCCGGGGAGGTTGTGCGCATAATTTAAACGGTTTTCCGTATTAGTGAATCTGAATACACGCTCATTGTATATTTATCCATCGTTGTTCATATTATTATCATATAAAACAAAACAGTTCCCGAAAACATTTTAAAATTAGTTTTCAACGAACACAAAAAACCCAAAAATATTTTCCTTCTTATTATTACAAAAATTTTCAAAAATACCTAAAATATTCACCTTTACCCTCCTACTTTTTTGATTCTTCATTTCTTACCCTCTATTACCTTTGATTCTTTCTATGTCTTATTCTCACCCTCTTGTTTGTCAATGGTGTGGTAGTCCTTATAATGATGGTAATTGCCCCAGTTGTGGCATGGTAGAGTCAGGAAACGGGTCTGTCTATAACCAGAATCCCTATTCCTACGCTGACATGACTAATTTATTCCATCAGCTTCCACACCATGAGACTCAGCAGTTTAACTGTTGTGAGTATTGTGGTGGTTCACACTACAGTTCTGATTGTCAATCAGGAAGCACGCTTGTCAATGAGCAGTTTCCTGATAACAATTATGACTCAAACACATACGACTCACAGCCACATCAGTTCAACTGTTGTGAGTACTGTGGAGGTCCTCACTTTAGCTCAGATTGTCAAACAGGGAATCCATTTCCTTGCAACAATTACGACTATTCGTTTCAAGACCACCCTCTACAGTGCCAAAAGATCCAAGCAACTCCTCAATACCCGCAAGACCTTTGTCTAGAGGTTCTTGAGAAACTTAAAGACTCATTTCGCAAAGCTCCAAGTTCTTCTTGTGCGTATTGTGGGGGTCCTCATAATGATGATCAATGTCAACCATCCGGGTTTGACAAATCCATACCCCCACAAATTGCACTCATCCAATAGTCCCGTGGGAAATCCATGGAAGAACTACTTACAGAAGAACATGCAACTAGAGACGAAAGAAGCATGGAAGAATTACTAGTCTTAGAACAAGCAGCTATAACACGTTCCAAATTCTACAAAGCTGCTCTTCTTGATGAAGATGATGAAAGTGATGATACCTCAACAAGTTCATTAGTTGAGACTCCTTCCATGGAAATACAGTGAGAAAAGAGTATGGGAGAATTACTAGCAGCAGAACAAATGGAAATTATAAAATCCATGTATGCTAGTCCTTCTCAGCTCCCTCAGTTTGATGTTATCACACCCGAGGTTCCCACTCACTCTCTAAGCATGGGGGACGAGCATCTTGACACTGTTCCTGAAAAGGAATCAGACGAATTCATAAAGTCTAGTGTTGAGAACCTTGTCTCAATCCCAAGTGAGTCACAGGGAATTCTTGATCATATGTGTGATATTTCTCCTTCCCTTGTCTTCCCAATTGATCATATTGAGATGATCTCTGATTCTGATGAGAACTATTCTTTATCTTGTGGAGACATAAGTTATGTGGGGGAATTACCTTCTGAGCTTGTCAGCTTAGGAGAAGAGAATGATGAAGAAATAATCCAAGACGAAGCTCTTCGTCTTACATTATTAAATGCTAATCTTCTCATTTCTAGAATCGAGGCTTTTAATGAAAAGCCTATTTCATCTCCTACTCCGAAATTGCAAATGTTCCATTTTGATCATACGGGAGAGAAGATTAGTGGTATTACTACTTCTCATTCTTATAATTCTCTTCCCATATATGAATCATTTACTTTTGAGAAGTTCCCCAGTGAACTCACTCATATCAATCCCGAATACGAATCATTCACCTTTGAGGAGTTCTCTTATGAACTCACTCATATCATATCTCCACCGGAGTATGATAAATTCTATTTTGATCTAGACACGCCAGGGATATGTCTAGACCAAACGAGCTTAAAAGAGGAGATTCATGTTATTATGAATTCTCCTGTGGATGATGATGAGTTAGTCATGATTTTCATCATGACTTTCTTTCTCTTCTTCAATTATCCCGTGGCTTCTCCTGTTCTTCACTCTTTCGGGAGTGAGGACATTATTTTTGACCCCGGCATTCTCATTTATAAATTTTGAGCCAAGGGTCTGTGTATCTCATCGGTGTGGAACTTTCACATGCTTCAAATGCTTATCCAAACATTTTGAATGAAAGTCCGATTGAGATTATCTCTTCCACATGATACTTCCCCATGAACAAATGAATTATTGGGTTTTGACCAAGTGACACTGTTGCTATGTGATACTGCTGCTGAGTAATACTGCTGCCATGATGAAACTGCTGCTGAAGATAAACTGCTGCTTGGTGAAACTACTGCTGAAAGGATTAACATTGTATACGATAGGATAATTATGGAATAGATTCTGTGTATATTATATCTATTTAGATTATTCTTATCTTGTAGAGAAAGGTATTGTAAACCTAGTAGGACTCCTTGGCCTATAAAAGGAGGTTCCTAGGGTTAGTTTAGATGTGACAGAATTACGTATTAGTTTACACTTCAAGGTTGTAAAACCCTAGCATTGTCGAGTGCTCGTATTAATAATATTGAGGTGTTGAAAGTGAATCGTTAATCTTCTTAAGTTAAGCTTTTATATTCCGCGTTTAAGCTTAAGTGTTTATTCAAGTTAACTTCTATATAAGATCGTTTAAGCTCAACTAGGATCAACAAGTGGTATCAGAGCTTGTGATCTAGAAGTTATTATCAAGAAGATTTTGTTTCTTTAAAGTTTGTTGTTCCAAATCGTTTGCTTAAGATGGGTGATGAAACTCATATGGTGACTGCTTCAAGGGTACCTATGCTCAATCCTTCTGAGTATGAGCTATGGAAGAGGAGGATCAGACAATACATTCGTATGATCGACTTCAACATGTGGAATGTGATTGTTAATGGTGATTCTGAACCAGAGAAGAGTGCTGATGGTAAGGAGATACCAATTAAGTCTGCTGAAGCTAATGCAACAAGGAAGCTGGAAATCAAGGCTTATAGTATTCTCTTAATGGGAATACCTAATGAATTTCAAATGGACTTTGATGATTGTGAAACAGGAAAAGCATTGATGGATGCAGTGGAATTCAGGTTTGGAGGGAATGATGCTACTAAGAAATCCAGGAAGAACATGTTGAAGCATCAGTTTGAAAATTTTACTTCTGAATCTGGAGAAAAGATAATTGGCACATACAATAGGCTAAATCAACTAGTTAGTCATCTAAAGCTTGTTGGTTATGTTGTTCCACAGGAAGATGTGAATCTCAAGTTCCTAAGAAGTCTTGTACCTGAATGGAGTATGCATACAGTGGTGTGGAGGAATAAGCCTGACTTTGAAACAATGAAGTTGGAGAGCCTCTACAACAATTTAAGGGTGTATGAATCTGAATTGGCTACTTCTTCTACTTCATCTTCTAGTGCACAAAATCTTGCTTTTGTGTCTTCAAAATCCAAAGAGACTCAAGAATCTCACTCTACTGCTTATGGAGTCTCTACTGCTGATGGATCTGCTGCTGGTTCAAATGACAAGATTTCTACCAGTGATGTTGCTTTATGTGCATTCTTGGCTGAGCTTACTACTACTATAAGGTCACATGTCATAAATCAAGATATGGATCATATTGATCCAGATGATCTTGAAGAAATTGATCTCAAATGGCAAATGGCAATGTTGACTTTAAGAGCAAGAAAGTTCTGGAAAAAGACTGGAAGAGAAGTCAAATACAAGGCTAAGGAGAGTCCAGGGTTTGACAAGTCTAAGATTGAATGCTACAATTGCAACAGGAAGGGACACTTTGCTAGAGAGTGTAGATCTCCAAAGAAGAATGCTGATGTTCCAAAGAAGACTGAAGAATCAAAGACTGCACTTGTGTCATGTAATGGGCTGGGAGATTATGACTGGAGTGATATGGCTGAAGAAGAACCAAATTTCTCTTTGGTTGCTGCTGTTCAACCCAAAGTGCATAACTTTGCACTTATGACATATGGTTCATCATCAGGCTCTGACTCTGAGGTATCTAATGACTCTGAATCATCTGGTTGTTCTTTTAAATCTTGTTCTGACACTATAGAAGTACTTAAGGCTAGGAATGAGAGTCTAAATAGAGAAGTTGAACACCTAAAACTTGATAACTTAGGTTACAAAGTAGGTATTCAAAATGTTGAGAGGAGGTTAGAATATCTCAAAGAGTGTGAAAAAGAATATGTAGAACAACTTAATCTCAGAGATATAGAAATTTTTAAGAAAAACAGTGAAGTAGAAGTTCTTAAAAATAAGTTAGAAGAAGCTGAAAAAGATAAAGAGGCTGCTCTTGCTGAAAAAGAAAAACATGTAGTAAGAGTACAAAAACAACAATTTGCTTCTGATTTGGTTCATAAGTCTATAGAGAGCACCTTGATGAGAAAAGGCAGTGGAATTGGATATAATGAAGTGGCTCCTCCAGCCAAAAGTGCTTATGCTCCACCAGGAAAAGAGCTATCCTTCATTAGTGAGCTAGAAATTGGAAAACCTGTAGGTGAAAGTAGCACAAGTGTCTTAGAAACACCTAAGGTTGAGACTAGAAAATTCCCTGAAGCTCCTACTATAGAAGAATGGTATTCTGATAGTGATAGTGAAGAGGAACAGGTTAAACCAAAACTAACAGTTAAAAAGGAAGAAATTCCTACTCAGGTTAAACCTAAGGTAGAACAGGTAAAGTTTGTTAAGCCTGTATTAGGAAATAAACTCTCTAGGAGAATGGTAGAGTACAATGAGATGCCTAGAGAACAAATGAGATGTTTTGATAATCATTCTAAGGGTAACCAGAGAAACTTTAACAACCTAGTTTCACACAGATTAGGTAGTCAGTCTCAATTACAAAAGAAGGCTTGTTATAAGTGTGGTAGCTTTGACCACTTGATTGGTAGATGTCCTGAACACCAAAAGCCTGTATGGAATCAATACACTAGGGTGAATCACAAATATGTTACTAAAAAGACTCACTCTCATCCTAATAGGAATATGGTTCCAAGAGCTGTGTTATTGAGATCTGGTGCAACTAGATCTATTTATGCTGCTAAAACAAATGGTGTTTTCAAAAATACAACTGGTTCTTCTACTGGCTCTACTGCTAGTAAGCACTCTTCTGCTAGTATGCATTCTGCTGCTAGTAAGCAATCTGCTTCTAATGCAAAACTTTCTACTTCTGAGCCAAAACATCTTCCAAATACAGTTGTTGGTAATCACTTTTATGCTGTTAAGGCCTCAGCTTGCTGGACTTGGAAACCAAAATCAAATGTTTCAAATACTATTTCCAAGAATAGTAGTGCATCAAGTGATTTAAAGAAATTTGATTATGTTGATGCACAAGGCAGATCCAAGTCAGTAATGGCTTGGGTCCCCAAGAGAAACTAATTTCTCTATTTTTCATGTGCAGGTCAATCTACTGGATGAGCTTAAGGATATGGTTATTGTTGACAGTGGATGCTCTGGACACATGACAGGAGATGAGTCTCAACTTGAAGATCTTAAGGCTTTTGATGGTGGTTATGTAGCTTTTGGGAATGATCCAAAAGGTGGAAAGATTGTTGGAATAGGAACTCTAAGAACTGGAAATTTGGACTTTGAGAGGGTGTTCCTTGTGAAAGGACTTAAGTTCAACCTTTTTAGTGTCTCACAAATGTGTGACAAAAAGAATTTTGTTCTCTTTACAGACACTGAGTGTATGATTCTTTCTCCTGATTTTCAATTGCCAGATGACAAATCTGTGCTTCTGAAGGTCCCTAGAAAGGAAAATATATACAGTGACCATATTAAGAATATTATTCCTAAGAGGGCTTTGACTTGTCTAATTGCAAAGGCCACTATTGATGAGTCCAAATTATGGCATAGAAGATTGGGACATCTGAACTACAAGACTATGAACAAATTGGTGAAAGGAAATCTTGTGAGAGGGATGCCTACAAAGACTTTTGAGAATTGTGAAACTTGTGTTGCATGTCAAAAGGGTAAACAACACAGAGTTTCTTTCAAGTCCAAGACTGTAAACACAAATACTGAGCCATTACACTTGCTACACTTGGATTTATTTGGGCCTGTATTTGTAAAAAGTTTGAATAAGAAGTCATATTGTCTTGTTGTCACTGATGACTTTAGCAGGTTTACTTGGGTGTTCTTTCTAGCCACCAAAGATGAAACTCCAGGAATACTCAAAGCTTTCATTACAAGAGTTGAAAACCTGCACAATCACAAGGTGAAGATTATCAGATGTGACAATGGTACTGAGTTCAAGAACAGTGAGATGAATCAATTCTGTGTGGGAAAAGGAATACTTAGACAGTACAGTGTAGCAAGAACTCCACAACAGAATGGTGTTGCAGAAAGAAGAAACAGGACACTTATTGAGGCTGCAAGAACTATGCTATCTGATTCAAAACTACGTGTACCTTTTTGGGCTGAAGCTGTGAACACTGCATGTTTTGTGCAGAACAGAAGTAAGGTAGTCAAGCCTCATAACAAGACTCGATATGAGCTATTTCATGGAAAGAAGCCAATGATTGATTTTTTCAAACCATTTGGATGTCCTGTTACTATCTTAAACACTAAGGATCAGCTAGGCAAATTTGATGAAAAAGCTGATGAAGGAAATTTGGTTGGTTACTCTGTAAATAGTAAAGCCTTCAGGGTATATAATAAGAGAACCAAACATGTAGAGGAGAATCTGCATATCAAGTTTAGTGAAAACACATATAATTCTGCAGGGAAAGGACCAGAATGGTTATTTGATGTTGATATTCTTGCCAAAACAATGAATTATGTTCCTGTAATTGCCAGTGTTGGTAAACCACAGGAAGAGTTTGTTGTGATTAAGAAATTGAAGATTGGTCCAACCTTTGTACCCTTTCAGAAAGAACAAAGCCCTCAAGATGATGTTGTTTTTCATGATAAACCTAAGGAAACTGAAGAAGGTATTGAAATACCAAATGAAGCAGAAAAAGAAACTAATGAAGTTCCCAAGGTAGTTGTTGATGTCTCTCCTACACAGCCAGAAGACTCTACTGCTGACTCAGAAGACTCTACTGCTAGGCCAAAAGATACAACTACTGCTTCACCACATTCTGTTTCTAAGCCTACTAACTCTACTGTTACTTCAATGTTTCAGAATTTGGATACTCAAGGTAGACCCAATACTTATTCTATCTACCCTGAAGATCCAAATATGCCTTCTCTAGAGAACATATACTATGATACAGATGATGATGCCCTTGATGGTAAGCTATTTGGAGCTGATGCTGACATAACTAATTTGGAACTCAATATTCCTATTAGCCCTACAACTACCACAAGAGTACACAAGGATCATCCCACAGATGAAATCTTAAGTGATCCCTAATCATCTATTCAAACCAGGCAGATGACTAAAGCACTAAAAGATCTTCAACATCAAAGTTTCTTTGCCAGATCTCTGCATCAAAGAAATAGTCATAAAGATCTTCAAAATTGCGTGTTTGCATGTTTTCTTTCTCAGATAGAACCCAAGAACACTTACAAAGCCTTACAAGAAGCAAGTTGGTTGGAAGCAATGCAAGATGAGCTTCTACAATTCAAGCTGCAAGAAGTTTGGACTTTGGTTGAGCTGCCAAATGGAAAAAGGGTAATTGGCACAAAATGGGTTTTCAGATGCAAAAGAGATGAGAGAGGAATTGTCATTAGGAATAAAGCAAGGTTAGTAGCACAGGGATACACATAACAAGAAGGCCTTGATTATGATGAAGTGTTTGCACTAGTGGCAAGAATAGAGGCAATTAGAATATTCTTGGCTTATGCTTCATACAAAGATTTTGTGGTGTATCAGATGGATGTCAAGAGTGCTTTTCTGTATGGGACCATTACTGAGGAAGTTTATGTGTCTCAACCACCAGGCTTTGAAGACCCTGATCATCCTGACAAAGTTTACAAGGTAAATAGAGCAATGTATGGCTTACATCAGGCTCCAAGAGCTTGGTATGACACTTTGTCAACATACTTGCTAGAATCTGGGTTTAGTAGAGGAAAGATTGATAAAACTCTGTTTCTCAAAAGACAAAAGGGTGATATTTTGTTGGTTCAAATCTATGTTGATGACATCATCTTTAGATCTACAAACAGAGATATGTGTGTTAGTTTTGAGAAGCTAATGAAAGACAAGTTTGCTATGAGTTCAATGGGAGAACTCACTTTCTTCTTGGGTCTGCAAGTTACACAAAAGGAAAATGGCATATTTATTAGTCAGGATAAGTATGTCAATGATATATTGAAGAAGTTTGGCTTTGTAGATGCTAAGCCTGCCAAGACTACCATGGACAAAGATAAACCATTGCTGAAGGATGAATATGGAAAAGAAGTGGACATTCACTTGTACAGGTCTAAACTACCATGGACAAAGATAAACCATTGCTGAAGGATGAATATGGAAAAGAAGTGGACATTCACTTGTACAGGTCTATGATTGGCTCATTGATGTATCTTACAGCATCAAGGCCTGATATCATGTTTGTTGTGTGTGCCTGTGCAAGATTTCAAGTGTGTCCCAAGGAATCACATCTCAATGCAGTGAAGAGAATTTTTAGTTATCTGAGGCATCAACCTAAATTGGGCCTTTGGTATCCTAAGGATTCACCTTTTAATTTGGTCTCCTACTCAGATAGTGATTATGCTGGAGCTTCTTTGGATAGAAAGTCTACAACAGGGGGTTGTCAGTTCCTTGGAAGCAGGTTGGTGTCATGGCAATGCAAGAAGCAAATAGTGGTGGCTAATTCTACAACAGAAGCTGAGTATGTGGCTGCTTCAAGTTGTTGTGGACAGGTTTTATGGATGCAGAATCAATTATTGGATTATGGGTACAATTTCATGAATACTAAAATCCATATTGATAACAACAGCACACTTTGCATAATTAAAAATCCTGTTTTTCATTCTAAAACAAAACATATTGAGATAAGACATCACTTTATAAGGGATTGCTATGAAAAGAAGTTGATTCAAATTGTTAAAGTTCATACTGATAACAATGTTGTTGATCTTCTCACTAGACATTTTGATGTGGGGAGGTTTCAATTTTTAATTGCAAACATTGGTATGATCAATCTTTGAAAAACTTATCTCTTTGTTTTTGTTAAAGTTTGTAAAGTGAATGTGCTGCTTGTTATTCTGCTGCTTGTTAATGAGTATACGTTTATGATATAATGTACTATGCTGCTCTTTGATTTTCTAACTCTACTACTAGTACATATGTTGGTTGTCTGCTTTGTGGTGTTTGGTCTAACATTTTGCAGGTATAAGAATGATGATTTGCAAGGAATTGAAACAAGCAAGTTAATATCATTCATTCATTCAAAAAGTACAAAGATCAAACATCAAAATACAAAATACAAAAGCAGATATCACAACCTAACACCTACATCTCCATCACTTCCTAGGGCATGGAAGTCCAAGCACAACCTCTCTATCCTTTGGGAGAGGAGGGTTCTGTTTTGATGGTCCAAGAGAAAGACCAGGTGATGGTTGTGGCCTTCGCCTTGAAGATTGTGGCCTCTCAGGAGTGGAAGGTGGATTGCTTGCTGGTTCTTCCTCATCTTCATCAGATGATGTGTAGATGAAGGGAGATTGATAATGATGCACTCTAGGAGGTGGTTGCACAGGGATCCAAGCTTGATCTTCCGATGATTCTGATGATGCTGGAGACTCAGGGGACATAGGTTGTTTACCTCTTGAGGTGCTTGGAGTTTGATTTAGGTTGAGAAGATCTTTGAACATAGGAAGATCATGCTTCCTCTTACGTGCTTGTTCTTTTGTCCTACAACCAAACCGTGGAGGACGAAAAGGTGGAACATAGGGTTCCATTAGGGATTCATCCTCTGATGATGAATCGGATGATATATTGATGATTTCGGGTGTTGATTTCATTGTTTGGTGATTTGATTGTAAAGATGGATAGTATTGATTGTGAGTGTGGCGTTTTTGAATGATATTAGGGTTTGATTGCATAATTTAGGGAAAAGATCTCGCCGGTTTTATAGGGATTACGGAGTGATATGTGCATTAATTGTTATGGATCGTTGACCAAGGTCTATAGTCAACTCTGCTGCTGGCTCCAGTTCAATCTACTGCTAGTTCTATCACTCTGCTGCTAGTTGTGAATGACATGGTTATGCTGCTACGGTTGTAAGTAAGAGGGTGTTATGTGTAACTTTCATTCATCAGTTTAAAACCTAATTGACCTTTATAATTGGTTTTCATATGTTCTAAATTGAAGTTCTCACAAACCCTTACACCTAATCATTCTCATAATCACAAATCCCCAATTCTCTAAAGCCTAATTCATGGAGCTTTCTCTTAGGTATGCACTCACTGTGAACCCTACTATATTTGTTTCCTACATCAAACAGTTTTGGTTTACCGCTAAAATCAAAACTATGAATGGGGAAAAACATGTCAATGCTTTAGTAGATGGGCAAAAGGTTCGTGTAACTGAATCATCTATAAGGGAATCTCTTCTCTTAGATGATGAGACAGAGACCACTTGTCTTGCTAATTCTGCTATTTTTGCTGGTTTAAAAGATTTGGGGTATGAGGGGAAACATACAAATTTAAAATTTCAAAAAGCTCTCCTCTGTCCTCAATACAAGTTTTTGGTACATCTACTCCTTCATTGTTTAAGTCCTAAAACATCTGGGTGGCATGAGTTCAGTACTACCATTGCTTCTGCAATGATATGTCTGTGCAAAGGTCAACCATTTAATTTTTCAAAAATGATATTGGAGGGGATATTTAAAGGTGTTAAGGATGGTTCTTATTTGCTATATCCAAGGTTTATTCAGATCTTTATTGAACACCAAATTTCTAAAACAAGAACCCATGCTGCTGAATATGATGCTCCAAAATTGGTTTCAAAAACTTTTACCTTTTTGAATAAGCATGGCAAAGGTTTTTCAGGTGCACATACAAATCTTACATCTTTCATGATACAACTTGTGCATAATATCCAGGGTGAAGGATCAGGAAATCCCACTGATTCCCATCACACACCCATTGTTACTATATCTGTTACACAACCTACAAAACAATATACACGTAGGAAAACCAAAAAGAACACTGGTCTACCTCAGGATAGTGTTAGTATGGCTGTATCAGATGAGGCTGTCCTAGGTGATGGAGAGGACATGTTGGCAAGGGCTGTCACTACTGCTTCTCGCTTAGCAGCAGAGCAGGATAGTGATAACATCATTAAGACCCAAACCAAGGCAACATCTAGAGAAAAGGATTCTTATGACTCTGATTCTCAAGATGGTAACCCTAGCCAAATGGATAACATAGGGGGCTCAGATGATCAAACTAGGTTTGATACTGAGATTTTGTCCCAAGATTCACCTCTCGGACCAGGTCACACAGGTCGAAGTGATGAGGACAGGCCAGTGACACATGAATTGACGGATCCACTTGTACATGATGACAATGTCAATGATTCACCTCTCAGACCAGGTAATACAGGTCGAAGTGATGAGACTACAATGCAACTTATAAAGGAATTGACGGCTACTTGTACCACTTTGGGGTTGAAGTGTCAGTCTTTGGAAGATAAAGTTCTTACTCTATCTGATGTTGTTACTGGACAAGACAAGATCATCAGCAAGATGCGCAAACAGATTAAGAATTTTCAGAAATCAAGATCTTCAACCTCCTTGAAAAGATTGAAGAAGGTGGGCACTAATCAAGTTGTAAGTTCTTCTGAACCATCTACTCATTTGGAAGAGGATGCTTCCAAACAGGGGAGGAATGAGGATACAATGGGTTCAGGGGAGGTAAATTTTGTAAAAGTTGTTAATGTTCAAGATATGGATACTGGAATAGTTTCAGGAGAGGTTCCAGTGATTGAAGAGATGGATGTGGATAGTCCTCAGGATGATGAAGACTTTGTGGTTGCTGATAAATCAGGGAATGAAGTTGTTATGGAAAAGATGGTTGCTGCACAAGAAAAGGTGGTAGAAACTCTTAAAACTTTGGAGTCTGAGCAACTAGTGAAGGCAACAAGGTTGATGGGTAATGTGTTAAAGACTTTGGAAGATTCAGTGGTAAAACATGTTGAAAATTCTGCTATTGCTGACTCTACTGCTGTTCATAATTCTGCTGCTAAGGATGTTTCTGGTTCTGCTGCTAGTGGAATAGTGAATACTGCTGAAGTACAAGACTCTGTTGTTGGGTCTATGGACAATGCTCCTGCAGAGGCAATGGTTTTGCTAAGTAAGAAGACTACTGATGACTCTACTTCCAAACATACACCACAACTACCAACTCAATCATTACCACAACCTATCACAACAACAATCACATCATCAACAACAAGAAAACCTCAAAAAGGAATAACAATAAGAGAACCTGCTGCTACTCAAAGAAAGACAATTATATCATCTTCTACAGATAAGGGTAAAGGTAAGCAAGTTGATATTCAGAGGTGGATGTATAAAGGCATTGATTTCATAGATATACCTTTTGATTCTTGGCCTAAGGAACTTCTAAGTGAATATGATTATGTTTTTGCACTTAAATTACATGATGATGATCAACAGTTACTTTTGAAAGAAGAGAAAAGACAGGCTGAAGAGTTAAGGAAGTATGATGAATGGGTCAATGAGAAGATCAGAATTGATGCTGATATTGAACTCCAAAAGTTGATCAAAGAGGAAGGTAATGAAACTTCAACTTTTGATGTGCAATCCTGGTACAAGGAGTTCACTATCAAGAAGAGAAAGCAGAATGATGCTGCTAGAAAGAAGATAAAGATACTTAAAGGTCCAACTGTTAAACAACAAAGAAAAGAATATGAAAGATATCTAAAGAATATGGCTGGATGGAAATTGATAGAGTTGAAACCTTATTCTGATAAAGAGGTTTTTGAATTGTATCAACAAGCTAAGAGAAGAATAGATACTTTCTATCCTATGGGATGTGCTGAGGACTTGGAACAAATTGCTCAGATGAACAAGAAGTTGGTACCTGAAAAGGTAGCTGAAGCAGAGCATGTTCAAGAAGCTGATGTTGTTAAACAGATTGATGGTGATACTACAAATACTACTTCTTCTGTGCAAGGTGATAAAAGAAAAGGTGCTTATCAAAAATCAATTGCAAAGAAGAAAAGAAGGATAGGTGAAGGTAGTAGTTCTATGCCTGAAGGAGATAAATTTAAACATGAAATTGATCACATTCCTTCTGAGCATCAAAAAGAACAATTGAAGGGTTACACTATGGTTGGCAAGATGGAAGATCCTGAAGTAGTTGATGCCAAACCATTAGGAGTCAAATATCCTATTATCAAAGTAACTACAGGATATGATACTAATATTGGAACATTTCATGATGTCCAGAGATCTGATGGTAAGACTCACAGGTTTCTTAGATTTCAACAGATGTTACACTACTTTGATAGAGAGGATATTGAAGACTTGTGGAAGTTATACAAGGCAAAGTTTGGAGCTGAGAAGTTTGATGGAAAAAAGTATGAGATAGAGAAATTTGATCATATTATAACTTCTTCTGATAATGTTATGTGGAGAGCTCTTAAACTTATGTTTGAACCTTCAAAGGATGATTCTGAATGGACAGAGATAGTAGAATACAAAGTAAGAAAATGGAGACTCTTTCAAGATTCTAGAGTTCATGTGTTAGATATTGGACCAATTACTTTGTATATGCTAGCTGAAATGGATTACCCAGTGGTAAGATACTGGAATATTGTCAATCAGATGGTTAATGCTGACAAATCACTTAAGTTGCAGAAAGACTATGATTCTGATGATCAAGCATTTAATTTGCTGTCAAAGTATAAGAAGATATTTGATCAACTGAATGCTCAAGAGTTGAAGTGTTTGGAAGCATCCTCCTAGTGATTAATTGTGCTTTGAAGAAACTTGAATATTTAGAAATAAATATTAAGTTTAGGGGAGGATTGTTGGGTTTTGACCAAGTGACACTGCTGCTATGTGATACTGCTGCTGAGTAATACTGCTGCCATGATGAAACTGTTGCTAGTGTTAATGACTCTGCTGCTGAAGATAAACTGCTGCTTGGTGAAACTACTGCTGAAAGGATTAACATTGTATACGATAGGATAATTATGGAATAGATTCTGTATATATTATATCTATTTAGATTATTCTTATCTTGTAGAGAAAGGTATTGTAAACCTAGTAGGACTCCTTGGCCTATAAAAGGAGGTTCCTAGGGTTAGTTTAGATGTGACAGAATTACGTATTAGTTTACACTTCAAGGTTGTAAAACCCTAGCATTGTCGAGTGCTCGTATTAATAATATTGAGGTGTTGAAAGTGAATTGTTAATCTTCTTAAGTTAAGCTTTTATATTCCGCGTTTAAGCTTAAGTGTTTATTCAAGTTAACTTCTATATAAGATCGTTTAAGCTCAACTGGGATCAACATGAATTCGGGGTCGAGTCAAGCTAGCAACTCGGTAATCAAAAATAGTAGCATGCATACGGGGTTTTCACCCTAAGTGTTGTAACACCCCCAATTCATGGATGCAGCGGAATTCAAACTGGGTGTTACTCGACAGCACAATAGTCACAATAATAGAAAACGAACTCCAATTGAGTCGTTTTAAAAGATGTATCATTCAAATTATATAAATATCAGAGATTTCAAAATGAGGTCCCAATTGGTTCCATGTTTACAATTGTCACACCCCCAATTTACCTGACTTGTAGCGGAATGGAATACCTGGGGGTGTCTGTCATAGCACCATAGTTACAGTTACATTGAACGACCTAAAGTGTCGTTTGGAAAATACTGCATTTGATCATTGAAATAATTCAGAGTTTACAAAATGAGGTCCCCAAAATGTGTTGCATGTTCATGAAAAACAAGTCATACTAGATCAAATGTTTACATAAGTGCATGAAATAATGATGAGACGCGTCGACTCCGCGACTCCATGAAGGTCCAAATGCATGCCACATGAGCTACCTTAATAACCTGAAATACATTGCTAAAACGTCAACACGAATGTTGGTGAATTCCATAGGTTTGTAAAATGTACTGATGTACGGCCACCACAAGTAAAAATGCAAGATAAAAATCTCGTGAAAATTGTACAATAGCCTTAAGCTCATGACACCGAAGCTATGACTGATGAAATTCTATGCCCCTCCCGAATGTTCTGCCGAAACATTCAAATGTAAAAGACATGACATGCATCCGCTTACTGTTGGTATCCACTACCACGGATGGAGGCGTCACCCTCGATAGATCTATCCACTCACTCTCGCTTAGTACTTGAAATTAACGGTTCATGATGTTACAGGGGACTTGTCACATGGCAAGGTAACTTAAGCTATGTACATGTTTGAATACTTGGGCTCGTACTGAAATGATTGATACAATGTATTCCCCCCGTGGGATTTGAAAACAATCAAAAATGTTGAATTGAAAACGGGGCTATGAAAACTCACCTCAACTGATGAAACTGTGATGAAATGAAATGAACACCAATGAACAATTTTGCTGCTGCAACCCAATATGATGGTACCATGAACATGTAATGAGCTGAAAAACAAGGCGCGCACACTAGCCGCAACCTAATGTGAATGATGAACGATCTACTTTAGATCATGAAATGATGTTATGAATGTCCATGCACATGTTTACTATACCACTCTACTCTTTGAAAAACACTTGTTGTTATCAAAAGTATATAATCCAAGAATTTGGAAAATATTGCTATTAGAAAATATAATAAGCTAGTTGTAATATATATATACTTATATATATATATCGTAAGTTTCCATGTTAGCGTTGAAATACTCGGGTTGTAATCTTTGAAATGATGAAAACATACTCATAATAACTAATACTACGTTAGTTATAAAGCTCGGTACTTGATATTACTTCTAGCTCAAAAATGTACTTCGTAGTTTTTGTGCCAAATTTAATAAAAGCTGTCAAGTATAAAGTGGTTTTAGCCGATTTTCAAACGTGAATATCTTTGTCGTTACTTGTCCGTTTTACTTGTTCTTTATATCCACGGTTACGTCTTAGTATGTAGTAATATATTTTGGAAAGCTCGGCTCCTCCGGGTTACGTCTAAAGTCTCTTTTTGTACCATGAAAAACGTCCAACAGCAACAAATTTCCAGAAAATACTTTTCGTCAACAATCTTGCAAAAATCATAACTTCTTCGTTATAAGCTCTTTTTAACCCGTTCTTTCGCCTACGGATTCGTTTTTGAAAGTATTTTCTAAAAATTTTGCCAAAGTTTCCTTGGTGTTTACTGATTTTCCAGATTTTTACAAAACGGGACAGCATGTCTAAAATAGGTTCCAAATCAAGTTTCCAAGGTTAAAAATCAATTTCTACCATCACCAAACCTCTTGTAATCACCACATGGCTAATCTAATCTTACCATACACCTTCTTAGGGTGCCATGGACTCCTAACCAAGTTATTAGAGCAAGGGGATTCATAACTAAAAAGTTAGGGTTTGTATGTTTCTTTTTAGCCAAAATAAAGTGTGGTATAGCTACTTGTACATGGTTTTTAGCATGATACTTATGAAATACATGTAAAAATAGGATGATCCATGAAAAAATAAAGATGAAAACTTACTTGATAAAATGAGATGATTATAGGATGATTATGCTTGATGTTCTTGTGTTTTTGTTGCTTGATTCTTGATTAGACAAGTATAATGAACAAGTTTGATGTTATAACTTTTGAAAAATGATCACTTGATCTATGTTTGGTGGTTTGGTCGTGGGTTTGAAGATAGGGAAGGAGATGAGCAAGTTTTTCTTCTTATCTAAAAATGAGATTATGATTTTGTAATTTTGGTAAAGTATGGTTTATAAGGTTTATTAGTTAAATACTTAGGAAGTTAATGCCAAGGGTTAAAAGGGTGTCTCATGGCTGCTTTTGGGTGTGAAAAGGAGTAGCCAAAACGGTTTTGATCACTTAGAAAATATAGTGTAGCGTTAAGTGTTATTACGCGTTATTCGTTAAAATCGGGGTACCGGGTTTAATAGCAATAAACGTTCACGAAGTTAACCGGGATGAAATAAAGTCATAATAATGATAAAAACATATTAAAAATATGTTGGGTACATTTACTGAGTGATCGGGTGATTATTGTTTAGTTTTCACGAAAACCGTCGTTATATTTATACGCGTACGTTATAAATAAAATAAATTTCCAAAATACTGGGTAACTGAATGTTATAACTTTTATGATGTTAAAATGGATATAAAAATATGTCGGGACCATTGTGGGAATATTTAGATATATTCGTCGTGTATAAACCGGGTGTTAACGTTTACTATAATTACTTATACGTAAAAACGTTAAATGTACTGAATATAGAAATTTGAAAATCCTGAGAGTGGTATAACATGTAAATGACCTACTGATGATATGCAGACTATCTCCAGTCCGTATGAAATGTCATTACTGATAATGCATGAATTCGCACCTGAACCAATACGGTTACGCGAATTTGAATACTCGTAAACTAAATTTACGATGAAATGTGTAATGCACGTGAATGATGAAATCTTTTCCCGCAATGAATAGTGTTCCGTGAATAGTAAAATTTCTGAATGCTTCTCGGAATGTCAAACTGACACCAAAAATGATGAATAGTAAACTGATGAATAGTGTTTTGATGAATAGTGTTTGATGAATAGTGTTTTTCCAAAGTTCGGGAAATGACCTGAAATGACTTGAAATGGTGAGTTGTGACAGTCTTCCCCTCTAAAAGGAACTTCATCCCGAAGTTCAGTTTATGTTGGTCTCTGAGAATGTATTGATGAAAAGGTGATGATATTCAAGAATTCCAGCGAACTCTAACGATAGGAATTCGACTCTGTTTCAACTGTTTGACCACACGGTCCATGATTTCTGTTGGTTCTCTTACAAGGTCTGAGATTGTCATTTGGGATGGATCCCTTCCAATGGAATCATGAGTGACTCATCTGTAAGTCATTTCTGGGGATCTGAAAATGTGAAATATGTTCGTGTAATCCTGTTGTTCTCTGGCAATGTTCAAATCTGACGGCCACTAGGCCTACCCTGTCTGAAATATAAATGGTCCAGTGTATATTGGTGTAACTTTCCAAGTTTTCTGAACGATAACATGCCTTTCCTAGGCAGAACTTTCTGCATAACTCTGCAGAACTTGAAGTTTTAATGGTTTATGACTTATTGAACTTGTAACTGATTCTTGACTTGTAGAAAATTTCTGGTTATCTCATAAATGCCTACTGAACTAATGAGTTGAGCTTTTTCCAAGTTTGGCCCATCAATAGATGGTCTGCGCTTCTTAATGTTTTAAATGTGATACTGGTAATATATACTGCTGAATTCTGCCAGAACTCAAGTTTGTATGCTAGTTGGTCGATTCTAAAATGAATCTTAAATAGTCCAATATGCTGAAGGTTCAACCTTTCTTGTTATCCAATTTGTATCATGTCCATCCAAGGCATTGCTTTTAACTTAGTTTGTTCTCCCACTTGAATCTGGATGGTTTGTTGTTCAGGATATCCAATCCAAATGATGTGTGTTATGTACCAACCTAACTTCTGCCAGTTTCCCGTTGTTGGTGTGATAACCATTGTTGTAGATGAATTTGATTTATGTTAAATGATTTGTCCAACCATTTCTAGGGTCAATCACTCATGCTTTGAGCATACTTTCCTATGTTTGAATTGTTCTGTCGCTTTGACCATCGGCCTGAGGGTGATAGGTGATGTTCACATCTAAATGGGTTTCTGAAGGAAATCCTGAAATGATTACCTGAAGTCCAAGGTGAATCGGTTTCCTTAACAGGAAAAACTGGAATGGGTACAATAAACCTTTGTGACTAATTCCACAACGTTCGGTCCTTCGAACTTGGCGTTATCTGTAAGGGATAGAATATAGGAAACAATTTGATTCCTTGTGTTTTGTTCCAACGGATGATAAGACATATGTCCTTCTTTGTCTATTGGGTTTGGTCTTCACTACTGAAGTTCGTGATCAATTTGTGATGTTCCTCCTAATTCCTTCATCACATATTCCAAATATTCTCTATTGTCCAGTCACAAATCCTAAATGCATAAGCGATGTTGTAGGGAAAGTGGTTCTGGAAATTTGTCTTGCGATTGTGAGTTTTAGTTGAAATCCTTTTCTGAATAAACGAATTTAGAAAATGGAGCAGATGATTTACTAAGTAATATTTTTTCCTGATGATTCAAAATCCAGTAGTTATGAAATAGGAACTGTTTTCAAACATGTTGTGATTAAGACTGCTTACCAAAGTTTGATGTCTATGTATATTTCTCATTGTACAATAGTGTTGCTAAGGTTTGACCAAAAAGGATCGTACTTGTTCAAAATAGGAATTTCAGAAATCATTTTTCCACAAGGTATGTGATTTATGTAAACGCATCAACTTTATTTAAAAGTGAAAACACTAACAAGGATAAAATGGTAGTATAGAAAATGTTCGCTTAAATGCATAGATGTCTAACACTTAGTTCCTGAGGTTGGATAATGTCTATTGATGGTTATCTGGCATAACTACAAGCATAGGTATTTAGACTAACTTAAGTCCTGAAATAGTTTATCGTTGTAATTGGCAAGACGAAGGTATCACTTGATGTTGTGTCGATGAATGTCTATTCTGTTTTCCCATGTAGCT
Source organism: Artemisia argyi (assembly GCA_030686995.1). Classification (NCBI taxonomy): domain Eukaryota; kingdom Viridiplantae; phylum Streptophyta; class Magnoliopsida; order Asterales; family Asteraceae; genus Artemisia; species Artemisia argyi. The sequence continues at coordinate 85,575,915 of CM060702.1, forward strand.
GAGGAGATATGTTCTGGTTTGATCCCTTGTTTGGTATGAAGGTGAGGCTATCTGAAATTTCTAGACATAATGCCTTAGAGGAATCTACATTGATATTCTTGTTTCAAACAATTGTACTTTGTGAAAACTTACTGCAGGAAAGTTTATGTATGGATGAGGCCATGTTTAAATGAAATGCTCTACAGTCTCAATTAGAAGCTTGGTTTATTTCTATTGTGTTGTCCTGCGGACATCTATATTGAGTTCAATCCTGTAGCTCAGTCTAGCTAGTACCTTTAAATGATAAAATTTGACAACTAAGTCAGAGATGGTGATTCGGATGGTCTCGCAGTATCTTAGAATTGTTGTTGAGTTATGAATTCTCTCACTGTATACTTCTAGTTCTGGTTAGTAGTTCTGTAATCCTTTCGTTGCTTCTATTGTATAAAGGAATCCTGCATGTAATTGATATGGAAAGTCTCTTCTAGGGAAGTCAATGGGAAAATCCAACTTAATGGCTAAGTGGGTGACAGGTAGGGTAAGTATCCAGGGATAGTTCGGCAAAATGGATGTTTATGGATGAGTTCCTTTGTTTACAAAACTTTTGGATGAAGATTGTTATTAACAATCCTTTGAAAAGGTAATTATTTCCTTCATGGCATAATCCTTCCTGAATTTTACATAGGTGATCAGGCTATGTATAATTGAGGACTAATGATGCGATGTTGGATTTTGTCAAAATATCATAACTTTCCTCAAAAGTTTTAGATGGTGTTCAACGCATTGTTATTAAAATGGTATCCTGAAGTTTCCTTTCAAGTAACATGAAAATTGCTTCGCGTAATAATAGTAAATACTTGGTGTAATGACAGAAAAATCAATGTATAGGATGGTAATAAAATAGCTTACTTCAGAAAATTTTTCTGTAAAACAGTTTCCCCATATGATAGTAAAATAGCTTGAATGGTGCATTGGATACGTGGGTGAATCTTGTCGAATGGTAATAGTCTACGACTTCGTCAAAAACGAAATCAACCTAATTCCTGATGAGACAATGCTAAAATGTTGCGAAACGATTGAAGTCTGAGCAAATGGGAATGGAAAAGGAAATGACAATGATGGTACTAGTGAATGGAATACTACCCTCTTTCGCACTACCTCGCGACATCCAAAAGGTAAAACTAAAGTACACACTGTGGGAAGGCCAATAGTGTAATAAGTAACTGATGGTGGTGATAGTACCTGAGTAGTAAGTGCCCTACTAGTGATGGAAAGAAAACACACTATCTTCCTTGCAATAAGCATCCTAATAAGTCCATTAAGATTAATTCTGAATACACTACCAAAAGGCATTCTATGTACGGGCTGAATGATAGGAAAACCCTGTTCCTATGGCAAATCAATAGTACTAATGGTGGTGTAAGTGCAACTGATGGTATAATGGTAGTGTAAAATGACAAGGCATCTTCAATGTCGGAATCCGATAAAAGGATGTCAGGGTGAGTATCTGAAGACATGTCACTTGTGAACCAGGTCAATAAAATGATATACATATACGGATATGAGTATAAATAACTCGCACAGGGGATGTATAAAACAACATGTATCATGATTATGCACTTATGATGAAATGATGAGATGCTATGATGATGTGGTTATAGTCTAGGGTCCAAGATACATCCTAGTTCGCTATAACCTTAGCTCTGATGCCAATCTGTCACACCCCCAATTTACCTGACTTGCAGCGGAATGGAATACCTGGGGGTGTCTGTCATAGCACCATAGTTACAGTTACATTGAACGACCTAAAGTGTCGTTTGGAAAATACTGCATTTGATCATTGAAATAATTCAGAGTTTACAAAATGAGGTCCCCAAAATGTGTTGCATGTTCATGAAAAACAAGTCATACTAGATCAAATGTTTACATAAGTGCATGAAATAATGATGAGACGCGTCGACTCCGCGACTCCATGAAGGTCCAAATGCATGTCACATGAGCTACCTTAATAACCTGAAATACATTGCTAAAACGTCAACACGAATGTTGGTGAATTCCATAGGTTTGTAAAATGTACTGATGTACGGCCACCACAAGTAAAAATGCAAGATAAAAATCTCGTGAAAATTGTACAATAGCCTTAAGCTCATGACACCGAAGCTATGACTGATGAAATTCTATGCCCCTCCCGAATGTTCTGCCGAAACATTCAAATGTAAAAGACATGACATGCATCCGCTTACTGTTGGTATCCACTACCACGGATGGAGGCGTCACCCTCGATAGATCTATCCACTCACTCTCGCTTAGTACTTGAAATTAACGGTTCATGATGTTACAGGGGACTTGTCACATGGCAAGGTAACTTAAGCTATGTACATGTTTGAATACTTGGGCTCGTACTGAAATGATTGATACAATGTATTCCCCCCGTGGGATTTGAAAACAATCAAAAATGTTGAATTGAAAACGGGGCTATGAAAACTCACCTCAACTGATGAAACTGTGATGAAATGAAATGAACACCAATGAACAATTTTGCTGCTGCAACCCAATATGATGGTACCATGAACATGTAATGAGCTGAAAAACAAGGCGCGCACACTAGCCGCAACCTAATGTGAATGATGAACGATCTACTTTAGATCATGAAATGATGTTATGAATGTCCATGCACATGTTTACTATACCACTCTACTCTTTGAAAAACACTTGTTGTTATCAAAAGTATATAATCCAAGAATTTGGAAAATATTGCTATTAGAAAATATAATAAGCTAGTTGTAATATATATATACTTATATATATATATCGTAAGTTTCCATGTTAGCGTTGAAATACTCGGGTTGTAATCTTTGAAATGATGAAAACATACTCATAATAACTAATACTACGTTAGTTATAAAGCTCGGTACTTGATATTACTTCTAGCTCAAAAATGTACTTCGTAGTTTTTGTGCCAAATTTAATAAAAGCTGTCAAGTATAAAGTGGTTTTAGCCGATTTTCAAACGTGAATATCTTTGTCGTTACTTGTCCGTTTTACTTGTTCTTTATATCCACGGTTACGTCTTAGTATGTAGTAATATATTTTGGAAAGCTCGGCTCCTCCGGGTTACGTCTAAAGTCTCTTTTTGTACCATGAAAAACGTCCAACAGCAACAAATTTCCAGAAAATACTTTTCGTCAACAATCTTGCAAAAATCATAACTTCTTCGTTATAAGCTCTTTTTAACCCGTTCTTTCGCCTACGGATTCGTTTTTGAAAGTATTTTCTAAAAATTTTGCCAAAGTTTCCTTGGTGTTTACTGATTTTCCAGATTTTTACAAAACGGGACAGCATGTCTAAAATAGGTTCCAAATCAAGTTTCCAAGGTTAAAAATCAATTTCTACCATCACCAAACCTCTTGTAATCACCACATGGCTAATCTAATCTTACCATACACCTTCTTAGGGTGCCATGGACTCCTAACCAAGTTATTAGAGCAAGGGGATTCATAACTAAAAAGTTAGGGTTTGTATGTTTCTTTTTAGCCAAAATAAAGTGTGGTATAGCTACTTGTACATGGTTTTTAGCATGATACTTATGAAATACATGTAAAAATAGGATGATCCATGAAAAAATAAAGATGAAAACTTACTTGATAAAATGAGATGATTATAGGATGATTATGCTTGATGTTCTTGTGTTTTTGTTGCTTGATTCTTGATTAGACAAGTATAATGAACAAGTTTGATGTTATAACTTTTGAAAAATGATCACTTGATCTATGTTTGGTGGTTTGGTCGTGGGTTTGAAGATAGGGAAGGAGATGAGCAAGTTTTTCTTCTTATCTAAAAATGAGATTATGATTTTGTAATTTTGGTAAAGTATGGTTTATAAGGTTTATTAGTTAAATACTTAGGAAGTTAATGCCAAGGGTTAAAAGGGTGTCTCATGGCTGCTTTTGGGTGTGAAAAGGAGTAGCCAAAACGGTTTTGATCACTTAGAAAATATAGTGTAGCGTTAAGTGTTATTACGCGTTATTCGTTAAAATCGGGTACCGGGTTTAATAGCAATAAACGTTCACGAAGTTAACCGGGATGAAATAAAGTCATAATAATGATAAAAACATATTAAAAATATGTTGGGTACATTTACTGAGTGATCGGGTGATTATTGTTTAGTTTTCACGAAAACCGTCGTTATATTTATACGCGTACGTTATAAATAAAATAAATTTCCAAAATACTGGGTAACTGAATGTTATAACTTTTATGATGTTAAAATGGATATAAAAATATGTCGGGACCATTGTGGGAATATTTAGATATATTCGTCGTGTATAAACCGGGTGTTAACGTTTACTATAATTACTTATACGTAAAAACGTTAAATGTACTGAATATAGAAATTTGAAAATCCTGAGAGTGGTATAACATGTAAATGACCTACTGATGATATGCAGACTATCTCCAGTCCGTATGAAATGTCATTACTGATAATGCATGAATTCGCACCTGAACCAATACGGTTACGCGAATTTGAATACTCGTAAACTAAATTTACGATGAAATGTGTAATGCACGTGAATGATGAAATCTTTTCCCGCAATGAATAGTGTTCCGTGAATAGTAAAATTTCTGAATGCTTCTCGGAATGTCAAACTGACACCAAAAATGATGAATAGTAAACTGATGAATAGTGTTTTGATGAATAGTGTTTGATGAATAGTGTTTTTCCAAAGTTCGGGAAATGACCTGAAATGACTTGAAATGGTGAGTTGTGACAACAATGTATAATAAATGAGTTTTGAATGATAATAAAATTTATAGCCCTCTTGAGTATCCGTGTCCTTCCGTGCCATCCTTGATCGTCATGAACCTGAAATACATGCTTGAGAGGTCAACACAAAGGTTGAGTGATATTCATAGAGTTTGTTAAATCGATTGAACACAATATGTTGGTAGTGTGAGTTATAGGCTCACACCAATGTTTGGAAAACAAAACAGGTAGGCTACGTTATTATACGCCCGGAACATGTATTATACACTAAGCTTATGACACCATAACGTTAACGTGTACCAATATCGATCGGCAGATTTATCCCGGTAGGTACTTTGCTAACATACCTAAATCTCAAATATTAATGCATTTGTTTGCACTTAGTCAAAACAAATGGGACTCGTCAATCCCAATAGGCCTATTATTAATATTCGCGCTCACTATTTCTAGTGATTAAATGGTTCATAATAAGGGATCTCGGTTTAGCAAGGTTGGTACTTAGTGATAATAAAACATCGTCGTGAAGCATACATTAGAAAGCATTGTATTCGATTTAGAAATAGCATGTATTCCCCCCAAGGATTTGTAAAACAATTAAGTAATGGAAAGTGGGGCTATGAACTCACCTTAAGTAAGATAGCAAGTAATGAATGTAACGGTCGAATCGTGAAGGTTTCTACGAGCAACCTATAATAGAATGTCGCGACTTAGGATCGGAGTAAAGAATATGAAGTAGTGCCTATATATATATCTTGCATTTAGTCCATGATGTGGTATGATGTATATTGTAAGTCTTTGAAAGTAATGATTCATGAAACATGTATGTTTTGTATATCGTTTACTACCGTTCGGGCCGACATAATTCAGAATTCATGTTAGTAAGCGTTCGAGGAGCCAGGACACTTTAACTCGTAAATCCACAACTCAACTCGACGGCTTACATAATGAACTCCTCACATGAGGCTCCCTACTATTGTAGTAGTTGATGAAATATATAGATATAAGTTTTGATCCGAAAAGTTACATGTCCGATACTTGAATAAACTTAGGAAAGTTTATTTGTACATGAAGATTGTTATTAGGGGTAGTTTCATAAGTCTTGAATGACCATTTTCTCTTGGTAAAATCTCATGGTTTCCTTTTAGATGAAGTAGATCCAAATTGTATGTTCAAGTTCTCGTCAACTCTTTGTTTCATGTTTACGCCTATGAAAGTTGGTATGGTCATTTCGTCATGGCCTAGCCATGACCTTTGGTCCTTGTTTCAAGGTCATGAGACACAACCTTGGCTCTAGCCATGGTTGTGGTCTTGATTATAGGTCATAAGACCTCTTTGGTCTTCATAAACCATAACCTATATGTAATGACTTTGTCTAAAAATGGGCTGTTTAGAATTTAAAGAAATTTATCACTCGGAAAGCATTTTTAGGTCTCGAGCTTCTTTGGATCTGAACGAAAACGTCGTTTCGGACAACTTTCGTGTTTTAACTTTTTGATGAATCGGACCAGAAGTGGGACTTTCAAAACCCAAATTTGATCAGAATGGTATTTGGCAGTTTTGCCGGAAACTTTGGTAATTTCAAATGGGCGTAACTTTTGACTCGTATACTCGTTTTGGGTGGTTCAAATTGATATGGTTTCCTTGTTAGGTCCTCTACCACAATATGTAATGATTAAATATCATAATTTTACCATTTTGGTCGTGGTTTTCCAAGAAAGTCACTAGTTTGCTTGTTTTAGTAACTTGTTGTAACAATCAATAACAATAACTTGTTTTGCTCACTTTTATACATCATGGACATAACTACAAGACATAATATAGCAAGAATAACATGTAAATAACATGAATATGATTATTTAACAAGAATCAAGTTAGGGTTTGGCTCACAACTTTTGGCTTTCAAAGATGAAAGGAAGTTAACATGTAAGGATAGGACATTGATAGACTTGCTTCAACCCACTTCTCTTTATGCAATCTTTCTACCCTTGGTATTCTTGAAAGATGGATGATGAAGGTTGAGGTGACTTGAGTGGATTCAAACTCAAGAGAAATCACCAAGTATATGAGGTTATGGAAGTGTTTTGATTATCTAAAAGAAACTAGGGTTTCAACCTTCAAGAATCACTTGAACTTTGCAAGAAATTGGAAGGAAATGAGCAAAGAATGGGATGGTTATGGGGTTTGGGGATGCACGGCACAAGAAGGGGGGGAGAGGGGCTTTTATAGCTCAATGAGGAGGTTACTTTCCTTGACTAGTCAACACTTGTTCACCAAGTTCTACACATGTTCTCATCTAAGGCCTCCTAGCATGAGATTGAGCCACATAGTGTGAATGCCCCCCCCTAGTGGCAGTTTCAAGACCTTGGAGAACAAGGGTTGGACTTTGGATGATATTATCCAAGATATCTAGTGTGTTTTGACTCCGAAAACTGCAAACCGTAAGTTGTTACGCCTCAAAACGTAAAACCGGGTGTCGTAAAATTATGGAATTTGAAAGTATTGATAAACATGTCAATAAGTTCCATAATAAAATATAAAATGAGTGGTAGGTTCCATTTGGGTGTAAAACCCTGCTAAAAACTGGAAACACGGGTCTAAAACGCGTAATTCGCGTAAAACGCACGAATATTGCGTAAAATTGAGAAAAGTAAAATGTTACTTTTCTAATGTTATAAAAATGATTTAAAATGACTTATAATGTCTAGACTGGGCTCAGTCTAGTGTCGGTTGGTATTAAATGTCTTTTAGACATCAAACCGTAAGCCTAAAAATCACGAAATGACTTATAACATCAAGGGATCATTTTTGGTCAATGGAGGACGGAAAGAATATGTTGACTTTTTCTAATAAGTTGAAAACTCAAATAGTCTTAGAAACGCGTTTTGTGATCTAACGGTTAATCGCCCAAACGGTTAAGCGTGCTCATGCGGGATTAGTACAGGCTTGGGTGACCTGCTGGGAAGTTTTTGGTCATATTTTTCTCAGTCACGATTAATTCTCAAATAAATCATGAGTGTGTCAAACATTTTTCTGATGCGGGGTCACTTAACGCGGTCGAGTTTCGTTGTACGTAGAATTTCTGAATGACGTTTTACCCTAAAACGTGTAATTCCTTAATAACTTTCACGAAAATGAGCTTATGAAAGTTAAACTTTTAATTTGCCATGGAAATGATTTATCACTCGATAAAATCAAATAAAAAATCAACTTTCGGGAAAGTTTCGGGAAAAATGAATAGTAAAAGTGAATAGTGAAATTTTCCGGGAAAAGTAATTAACCTGAAAAATGTGAATTGTTACAGTCTCTACCCCTTACGGGGAACTTCGTCCCGAAGTTCTTTGTGTGTCATATGTTGGAGTGGTGTCGATAAAGATGTGTGGTTACTTATGAGGACCAAAGTCTGGAATTACTAGTGATGTAGTTTGATTTGTCTCAGAATATGGTGTGTCAATAGAGATTGATAACATGGTTGAATATCAGTAGAGATCCATATAATAGTCGAATATCAAAGAAAATTGATATAGCAGTCGATTATTAATAGAAATGGATATAGTAGTTGTACAGAAATTGATATAGTTAAATATCAAAATGGAAATTGATATAGTTGTCAAGTATCAATAGCAATTGATATAACAGTTGAACAACAATAGCAATTTACATAGGAATTCAATAAATGGAAATTGATATAGTAGTGGAATATCAATGGAAATTGGGATAGTAGTTGCAATCATAGCATAGTAGGTAATCTGTTGTTGTACCTAGTGTTTATGTCATGGTTTGAAGCGATGTCGGTGAAAAGATAGGATTTCTTGTGGCGAATATAATGTAGGTATCATGCCATACCCGAGCAATGTAGGTATCAAGCCATACCCGAGCAATGTAATGTAGGTTGACTTCATACTTATGTTATTTCGGATATAAATAAGCCCACTTGTTTATAATTCTTTATTTACATAGAGAGGCATCCTAAACAATGTAACTAAAGGAATATAAACTTATGGTTCGATGATTTATAATTTCTTTATTTGAATGAACAGGCATCCCAATCCATTCAAATAGGGACATTATAAATCATCCTACTCAAGAATTCCCGACACAACATTCATACTTAGCCGGTGAGTTACAAGGTCGTGTATTACGAGATGATACTGGTGTTCCAAAAGTACAAGATGAATATTCAATCTTGTAAAGCTGATGAGGGTACTTGTGGTGTAACTAAGGATGATTTGAGCTTTAAAAGTGCATCAAGATCTGTTAACGAGCTTGTGGTTCCAACGGTTGTGAAGATAATGTTATGATATGTTGATGAACAAAAGTGTGTAGTGTATGCTTAACATTAATACTCTTAGGTATAGATGTTGAGTTTGCTTTAAAAATCTTAAGAGATTTTAAAAGTTTATGATGGCATGGTATCCTTAGGACCTAAACAGGATAGTACTTCTACAGGATGAAGAGAATAATTGGTAACTATCCCAAGATAGTAGTTCGGATTCTCTCATAAATGAAAAATTTCAAGAATGAAATTAGGTAACACAAATAAGGTGTTAAGATTTAGCTGAGTGGTAAGACATTATCGTGTCTCTAGATTGTTTTAATGTATTCTGGTGGTTTATCGAGTTCATGTAGGAAATCAACCTAAACATAACCCTAGTACAACTACTCTCAGTATTGGAAAATTTTAAGTCGAATATAGTTAGTCAGACTATATTCCACTGTCCCTAGGTTAAATATAGGTGACTAGTCTATATTTAGCCAAGGTTCGATAAAATTTTCAAATACCTAAACTAGGTATACTTTTGATATGTCCGTTGCTTTCGGGAAACTGTCCACTAAACAAAGGCGATGTCAAACCCTTAAGTTGCAAGTCCCGTCCATACAAGACTTGTAACGTATGTTTTCATATTCCATTGCATAGAAGGTAGTAAGGGTAGATACGTATGGAAAGGAAGTTTTAAGTAGTTCTAAAATAGAACATACTTGGCCAGGATCACGAACTTTTAATAATGAAGGTTTCATAAGAAAACTTTGATGAATGTAGAGAAAGTTCAGCTTTTGTCGATGATGGATTAGTTTGTCCTTTAGAAATCTCATATTTCTTGTTTTGAAATCGATAGATTGTGACGGGTTTTTGATATCATAAGAAATGATATTGATAATGTGATGGAATAATTCTAGAGACCATTTGCACAAAACACAATGTCTCGGAAGTAGGTTAGACCATTGTGCAATTCACAATGTCTGGGAAGTAGGTTAGGTCATTGTGTGACTCAAAACATTTGAGAAATGATTAAGACCATTGTATCATAAAATGTCTTGGAAAAGTGAATGAGACCATTGTATCTCACAATGTCTTGAAAAATGAATGAGACCATTGTATCTCACAATGTCTTGAAAAATGAATGAGACCATTGTATCTCACAATGTCTTGGAAAATGAATGAGACCATTGTATCTCACAATGTCTTGAAAAGTGAATGAGACCATTGTATCATACAATGTCTTGGAAAAGTGAATGAGACCATTGTATCTCACAATGTCTTGAAAAATGAATGAGACCATTGTATCTCACAATGTCTTGAAAAATGAATGAGACCATTGTATCTCACAATGTCTTGGAAAATAGTAAAGACCATTGCAATCAGTTACAATGTCTTGGACATATAATGTTGGAGTAGGAACATGATTGGGAGAGTGTGGCTGTGCCGAAATGCCTTAGAATAGGCATACACAGATATGTTTATTCCATTGTTTAGATAGATGATTGAAAATAAACCGAGTTTATATATCAATATACTAATATGTTCATGTAGCATAAAATGCCTAATGTGTATATATCAATATACTTATATGTGTTCATGTAGCATAAAATGCTTACGGGGAAATGCTCAATTATGTTTAGGGTACATATATCAATATGTAATTATGTTTGTGTAGCATAAAAATGTCTACGGGGAAATGCTCAAAATGGGTATATATGAATATACTAATATGTTTGTATATCATAACATGCTTACTAAGTCCATAATCGTCTGGAGGATGGAAGACACGGAGAGCGGAAGGCTATAAAATGTTTTTGTTTGTGATTGTAGTTATAGTTTAGGTCTCACTTAGACCCGTTTCTCTATAACCATGGCTCTGGTACCAATCTGTAACACCCCCAATTCATGGATGCAGCGGAATTCAAACTGGGTGTTACTCGACGGCACAATAGTCACAATAATAGAAAACGAACTCCAATTGAGTCGTTTTAAAAGATGTATCATTCAAATTATATAAATATCAGAGATTTCAAAATGAGGTCCCAATTGGTTCCATGTTTACAATGTATAATAAATGAGTTTTGAATGATAATAAAATTTATAGCCCTCTTGAGTATCCGTGTCCTTCCGTGCCATCCTTGATCGTCATGAACCTGAAATACATGCTTGAGAGGTCAACACAAAGGTTGAGTGATATTCATAGAGTTTGTTAAATCGATTGAACACAATATGTTGGTAGTGTGAGTTATAGGCTCACACCAATGTTTGGAAAACAAAACAGGTAGGCTACGTTATTATACGCCCGAAACATGTATTATACACTAAGCTTATGACACCATAACGTTAACGTGTACCAATATCGATCGGCAGATTTATCCCGGTAGGTACTTTGCTAACATACCTAAATCTCAAATATTAATGCATTTGTTTGCACTTAGTCAAAACAAATGGGATTCGTCAATCCCAATAGGCCTATTATTAATATTCGTGCTCACTATTTCTAGTGATTAAATGGTTCATAATAAGGGATCTCGGTTTAGCTAGGTTGGTACTTAGTGATAATAAAACATCGTCGTGAAGCATACATTAGAAAGCATTGTATTCGATTTAGAAATAGCATGTATTCCCCCCAAGGATTTGTAAAACAATTAAGTAATGGAAAGTGGGGCTATGAACTCACCTTAAGTAAGATAGCAAGTAATGAATGTAACGGTCGAATCGTGAAGGTTTCTACGAGCAACCTATAATAGAATGTCGCGACTTAGGATCGGAGTAAAGAATATGAAGTAGTGCCTATATATATATCTTGCATTTAGTCCATGATGTGGTATGATGTATATTGTAAGTCTTTGAAAGTAATGATTCATGAAACATGTATGTTTTGTATATCGTTTACTACCGTTCGGGCCGACATAATTCAGAAGTCATGTTAGTAAGCGTTCGAGGAGCCAGGACACTTTAACTCGTAAATCCACAACTCAACTCGACGGCTTACATAATGAACTCCTCACATGAGGCTCCCTACTATTGTAGTAGTTGATGAAATATATAGATATAAGTTTTGATCCGAAAAGTTACATGTCCGATACTTGAATAAACTTAGGAAAGTTTATTTGTACATGAAGATTGTTATTAGGGGTAGTTTCATAAGTCTTGAATGACCATTTTCTCTTGGTAAAATCTCATGGTTTCCTTTTAGATGAAGTAGATCCAAATTGTATGTTCAAGTTCTCGTCAACTCTTTGTTTCATGTTTACGCCTATGAAAGTTGGTATGGTCATTTCGTCATGGCCTAGCCATGACCTTTGGTCCTTGTTTCAAGGTCATGAGACACAACCTTGGCTCTAGCCATGGTTGTGGTCTTGATTATAGGTCATAAGACCTCTTTGGTCTTCATAAACCATAACCTATATGTAATGACTTTGTCTAAAAATGGGCTGTTTAGAATTTGAAGAAATTTATCACTCGGAAAGCATTTTTAGGTCTCGAGCTTCTTTGTTCCTGAACGAAAATGTCGTTTCGGACAACTTTCGTGTTTTAACTTTTTGATGAATCGGAGCAGAAGTGGGACTTTCAAAACCCAAATTTGATCAGAATGGTATTTGGCAGTTTTGCCGGAAACTTTGGTAATTTCAAATGGGCGTAACTTTTGACTCGTATACTCGTTTTGGGTGGTTCAAATTGCTATGGTTTCCTTGTTAGGTCCTCTACCACAATATGTAATGATCAAATATCATAATTTTACCATTTTGGTCGTGGTTTTCCAAGAAAGTCACTAGTTTGCTTGTTTTAGTAACTTGTTGTAACAATCAATAACAATAACTTGTTTTGCTCACTTTTATACATCATGGACATAACTACAAGACATAATATAGCAAGAATAACATGTAAATAACATGAACATGATTATTTAACAAGAATCAAGTTAGGGTTTGGCTCACAACTTTTGGCTTTCAAAGATGAAAGGAAGTTAACATGTAAGGATAGGACATTGATAGACTTGCTTCAACCCACTTCTCTTTATGCAATCTTTCTACCCTTGGTATTCTTGAAAGATGGATGATGAAGGTTGAGGTGACTTGAGTGGATTCAAACTCAAGAGAAATCACCAAGTATATGAGGTTATGGAAGTGTTTTGATTATCTAAAAGAAACTAGGGTTTCAACCTTGAAGAATCACTTGAACTTTGCAAGAAATTGGAAGGAAATGAGCAAAGAATGGGATGGTTATGGGGTTTGGGGATGCACGGCACAAGAAGGGGGGGGGGAGAGGGGCTTTTATAGCTCAATGAGGAGGTTACTTTCCTTGACTAGTCAACACTTGTTCACCAAGTTCTACACATGTTCTCATCTAAGGCCTCCTAGCATGAGATTGAGCCACATAGTGTGAATGCCCCCCCCTAGTGGCGGTTTCAAGACCTTGGAGAACAAGGGTTGGACTTTGGATGATATTATCCAAGATATCTAGTGTGTTTTGACTCCGAAAACTGCAAACCGTAAGTTGTTACGCCTCAAAACGTAAAACCGGGTGTCGTAAAATTATGGAATTTGAAAGTATTGATAAACATGTCAATAAGTTCCATAATAAAATATAAAATGAGTGGTAGGTTCCATTTGGGTGTAAAACCCTGCTAAAAACTGGAAACACGGGTCTAAAACGCGTAATTCGCGTAAAACGCACGAATATTGCGTAAAATTGAGAAAAGTAAAATGTTACTTTTCTAATGTTATAAAAATGATTTAAAATGACTTATAATGTCTAGACTGGGCTCAGTCTAGTGTCGGTTGGTATTAAATGTCTTTTAGACATCAAACCGTAAGCCTAAAAATCACGAAATGACTTATAACATCAAGGGATCATTTTTGGTCAATGGAGGACGGAAAGAATATGTTGACTTTTTCTAATAAGTTGAAAACTCAAATAGTCTTAGAAACGCGTTTTGTAATCTAACGGTTAATCGCCCAAACGGTTAAGCGTGCTCATGCGGGATTAGTACAGGCTTGGGTGACCTGCTGGGAAGTTTTTGGTCATATTTTTCTCAGTCACGATTAATTCTCAAATAAATCATGAGTGTGTCAAACATTTTTCTGATGCGGGGTCACTTAACGCGGTCGAGTTTCGTTGTACGTAGAATTTCTGAATGACGTTTTACCCTAAAACGTGTAATTCCTTAATAACTTTCACGAAAATGAGCTTATGAAAGTTAAACTTTTAATTTGCCATGGAAATGATTTATCACTCGATAAAATCAAATAAAAAATCAACTTTCGGGAAAGTTTCGGGAAAAATGAATAGTAAAAGTGAATAGTGAAATTTTCCGGGAAAAGTAATTAACCTGAAAAATGTGAATTGTTACAAGTGTGGGGGAGATACTAACCCACGTGTTGTATATATGTATATAACCTTCAAAAAAAATAATAAAAAAAAAATGTACATAAACTTAAATAAAGGCTATGAGTATTTTCCTTCTTACGTTCTAAGTGTTTTTTTAACACCATGTACTTTGAATATTGAGGACAATATTCAGTTCTAAGTGTGGGGGGGAATTCGTTATTCTAACGAATTTAAACACATGTTCCATCAAGCACCCCCATTTTAGCCAAAATTTTAAAAAATTTTCTCACTTAGAACGCAATAAATGGTTATCAGTCCACCATGTCTAACCCACATAAGGATTGGCTAATCCAGGAGCAAACGGCTCTTGGTAAAGATATCTCAAAACCGTTGATGGCTTGCAATTTGCCCTAAATTGTATGGTAAATCAACTCGCCATATCCTAAAAAGTGAATGAGTTGGCTAGCCCGCAAGATTATGGCTTGTGGTAAAGGCAGTGGAAAAACCATAATTGGTAATCAGCTCACCAAGATGTTGACTATTCCATAAAGAGTTGGCTAGTCCAGAAGCAAATGGCTTTTGGTAAAGACAAATCAAATCCGTTGACAGCTGGTGGTTTGCTCAAAATCACATGGTTATCAAGTGGACCATAGTTCTTACTTGAACTGATACATTTGGCTACTCCGGAAGTGATGGCTTTTGGTAAAGAGTTTCAAATCCATTAAGTTTTTCTCAAAAGATTGTTAGGGACTAGCAATACTTTAGTGTGGGGGATTGATGAGTGTGTAAATACTCATCATTTTATACCAATCTGAACTGCCAAAAACATCCAAAAACACTCAAATATGCATCAAAATACTAAAATTATCTCAGAAGTGTGTTTTATATGTTTCAGATGCAAAATAATCAAAAACAGATAAAAAACGAACAAAGTTTGCATAATTGGCAGTTTCAGTCCCTCAACTTTCAAAACTTGTCAAAACTAGTCCCTGGTTATTCTAAAAACATGAAAAAGTCACCAAAGGTCCTTTTTGAATCACAAATTACATATTTAGTCCTTTGGTGCAAAGTTTTACAAAATTACAAGTTTAGTCCCTCAACTTTAGAAATTGACATAAATGGTCCCTAGGATGTAAAAACTTTGAGAAAATCAATTCTATGGCAGGAATGGTCCTTGGTTGGAAAGATTGGTGAAATTACATGTTTGGTCCCTGAAGTTTCACAGTTTGGCAGAAAAGGTCCTCGGGTATTAAATATTGGAAAATTACATCTTTAGTCCTTGGGTTATTCAACATTGGCAATTATGGTCCTTTGAACTACTTTGGAATAAATACATTTCAAGTCCCTCAATTTTTAGGAAATTACAAAATTAGTCCTTGGGCGTAAATACACAACAAACCAAACGGATCCTATTATTATTTAAACACCAATCCAAATCCAAACCATACAATCCAGCTCACCCCTTCTTACCCTAAAGCCCAACACCAAAAGCCCAACACCACCCTGAGTTATTAAAACCGGGTCAAACCCCGGTCAAACCCACCCACTATTCACCTACCCTCCTTCCTCCCTCGCTGCAACACCAATACCACCATTTCTACCCATAGTTTTGCCTCCACCTCACACCTCAGCTGTCTACCCACTCCCTCCCACCTCCAAAACCTCCCAAAACCCATTAAAACCCTGAAAAACCTCACACTCAACCCACATCTGTCCCTAAGACTTTGGCGCCAAAAATATGATTCAAAGGTCAAGATCATTTGGAGCCATCCAAGGGCTGAGAAAGAAGTGGGATGTAACCATGGGACCCACAGAAACTTGAAAAAGCTATAAAGTAGAAGAAAGGAAGTGTAATTTCTCTGATACCAGTTTATATATGTCGTTAAAAATGTAATTTGAATTCTAGTTGTAATTTCTCATTTACATTAGTTGTAATCAGTTTATTTTGTGCAATATAAACTATTTTCACCTTCAATTTCATGGTTTCCTTCACAAATTTATTTTTAGCATTTTATTTGTGAAATTGACAAATTCATTAAAAAGTGTTAAAGATTGTTGTTTGTTGTTTGTTCAAGCCTATTTCAGTTCCATTATAAGTTTTATTTAACTTAAAAAGAGTTGGGAACAATCTAAGACTAGAAACAGAAAAATACTAAAAATAAAAGATAAATAGCAATTAAATAAAAATTTCACTTTGAAGGAAGATTGAAGCAAAGGTCCATGGTCATCTTGAATTTCCTTTGGTTTAGAACTCCATGGGGAGTGAATAGGAGTGATATTTGAGCCCTAGTACCATTTATCTCAGCTTGGAAGCTTTGTAAGCCTTTTTATGCATTTTTGTTATTTACTGTTCATATACTTATTAGATGCTTATCTATGTGTTTTTATGCTTATTTGAGGTTACTTAGTCATAATATTGCTTAATATCTGGTCCTTGTTCATTAGTTCCCTTTTGTGCTCATATTTCCATTTTGATTGTCAAAATAACATGTGAGTGGTATTTGAGTATTTTCTGTTTATGCTTGTGTTTTTGTAGTTCTTGGGACTCATTTCATCATTCCTTTACCTTGTGCATCAGTGGTATAGGTCAAATCTTTGATTTCCTTTGAAATCACAAAAACAGTCTTGCATTAAGGGGTGTTTGGATCAGATTTGTTCATGGTTGTTTGGTAGGTTCCTGAGGTTATCATTAGGTAATAGTAGGATAACTGAAGCATAATACCTTGGACTTATATATCAGAAAGTCAAAATCACCCTCCATCACCTCCAACAGTTAACTGTTGAGGTTTTTGGACCTAAAATCCATCACATTAGCTCATAACTTTCATCCTCAACTTACTATTGCTTAACATTAGCTTATAATAACTTATTTAGTAAGTAGGATCAATCAGAAGCTCAATATAGTCAAAGTTATAAGTTTTTCATGAAAAGTCAATTTGCATGTTTTCATTTTTCTCAAATCTAGCAAGAATTTCCTATATTTTTGTGTTGTGATTCAGCCTCTGACACTTCTTGGGTTGACAGTCCTCCAGCTCATCTTGGAAGTCCCACCTTTGTTTCATTTTTGAAAATTTTACTGAGGGTACCACCTTCACCCAAAGTAGGCTGCAGGGGAGGGTATTCCCCTATGCAGCAAACCTCACCACCATCACCACCACTTTGGTGGTGGTTTCTGGCCACCACAGTGGTTCCACAGGCCCACTCCTTGGTCCTTTCAACCCTCCTCCTACCCCTTTCTCCATTTTGACAATAGGTTTAACCTTAAGACCCCTGGGACCCACCTGGAACCACCCCTAAGTCTTGTCTCATTTTCTGAGTTGAAATAAGAAATCCAAGTGCTTATTGTGACTTAGTTGCTTATCCAGTGGTCCCCATGTGCTTATTCTGGCTTATACATGTCCCATAAACTCAAGTGAACAAGAATTTACCATAGTGGGTCCAACTTAAGCTCATTTGAGCTTATTTTCTTATTTAGTCAACAAAAGTCAACTGTGGTGCTAATAAGCATCCACAGTGCTCATTTTTAATTTATAAAAAGGTTGTTTTTACAAAAGTTAGTTGTTTTTAGGTGTAAATTAGTTTTCAAAAAGAAAAATCCAGAAAAAACAAATTTAATAATAAGTGGTAGTTTCTATTTAATATAATTTAAATTTTCATTTTCATTTTTATATTTTTATTAAGTACTTGGTATTTTTATATTTTTATTAATTTCCTTTTATGTTAAAGTAATTTTAGTAATTTTCTCAGATTTTTATCTTATCATTTGGTATTTACTAAATTTAATATTAGTTTTATTAATTATTAATTAATAATTAACTTTTAAATAGCATAATTAGTTTTTATAAAGTAAACCCTACTTTTTATAGTTTTCCTAGCTTTTATAAGTTATAAAATAATTTTAGGAATTTTTCTAGAATTTTACTGTTCATTTTCTATTTTTTATAATTTAATTAGTTTAATTAGTACTTAATTAATATTTAATATAATAATTAGTAAAATAGTGTTAAAACTTATAAAATAAACTTTTTATAATTTTTTAGGATTCCTGTGATGGTTAATTAGATTTATAAAAATCTTCTTAATTATCTAAGTCTTTTAGTATTTGTAATAATTTAAATCATATTATTAGTTAATTAATAATTAAATAGTAATTAATTAATAATAATTAGATAAATAGTGTGAAAAATATAATTTTAATTTTAAAATAAGTTTTATAATATTTTAGATTTTTCTAAGTTTTAATTTTATTTTTCTATACTTATTTTAGAATTTATTATTTATTAGTGTAATATTAAATAATTATAAATAGTTATTAAATAATAATAATTAATTAAATAATTAGTAATTATAAAATAAATATTTTAAGTTTATTTAATTTGCATTTAAGCCCCTAAGGCGTGCAAATTCCTACTATAGTTAAAATTGTTTTTGTTTCGTACGTTTACGTAGAATTAAATTAGACGTACGCGTTTTTAGGTTTTAAAACGTTTTTAGATATCTAGCTTTCACCTAATCGTTTTAATAGTTTATTTAAGCTATTTTATTTTATAAATCTTTAGATTAAATCACTCACTCACTTATACCATTTCCTGTTCATAATCACTCGATCATAGATTCATTTTTAATACCTTCGCACACCTCGTTGGGATATAACGACCCGGGGAAACACTGTATTCCACGGAAGTATTGGTTTACGCTGTTTGACTTATTGACCATATTACTTGGTTGATATTTATTGACTGTTTCAGAGCAATCACCACCATATACCTAACATCACCTCCACATTTAATGCTCCACCCCCCCCCCCCAATTGCACGGAACAGTCAAATTGCTCTGTTTGTTTTTGGCGCGAAAAATAATTTAAACGGCCAAGATCAATTGTGATGATCCAATGGTCAATAAGAGTGTTGGGAAAGGCTTAATGGGATCCAAGGAGCTTAGAAACTCAAGTATAAAAGAAGAGGATGCAAGGAGAAGAAGCACAGTCACTTAGTATTAGTTTTAGTTCAAATTTATGTCGCATTAGCTAAATTAATCATTCTCAGTGTAGTTTTTAATTTAAAAACCTTGTACTCATGCTTTTTAGTGTAATATAAATCTTTTTCAAGTTCCAATTTCATTCTCTCTTTATAATTTCAGTTTTTGCATTTTTATATGAAATTTCTCTTTCAAGCTTTAACCATTATCTAAACTAGTATTACCTGTTTCATAAGCTCACTTAGATAGTTTATATCTATAACTAAAAATAAAAACATAAAAAATAAAAATAAAAAGAAAAAGCAGAACCACAAAAAATACCACAGGGTACCTTTGCATTTGATTGGAGGCTTAAGGAAGTTGCCAGTTATGGATATGGCAAGATGGACTTTTACCTAGCTTGTTTACAAGCTAGGAGCTTGTAGCTGCCCAATTGGGTCCCCTTGTTCAGCTAGGGTCTCAAGTGAGCTCAACTTTTCATTTTTCTTTGATTTTTAACTTAGTGTATACTACTATATAAAGCATTTAAGTTGTAGGCTTTACAAAAAATTAAGATAAGGAGCTCCAATCAAGAAGTGACATGTGTCACTTCTCAACTAACAATTCACCTTTATTTTTAAATTGAAATATCTTTTTATCTATTCATTCTTTTTATGATCTAATTTCACCATATTTTTTAAAATTTTATGCTCTTTAATCTAACATCCATTTTGATATATTTTTATGAGCTTTTAGTTTTTACATTTTTAGTAGGTTTTATTTATTTATTTTTATTCATTTAAATTTTTTGCAACTTTAACCTTCATTTCAATCAATACAATCTTGAGTCGTCAAAATCATATACTTTTGGAGGAGTGATTAATGGGTAACAGATTGCGAGGATCTTTTATATGCGGGAATAATGATGTCACGGAAAAGCTACGGGAAACCCAAACAAACACATACAAAACATATGCATTTGGAGTGTTGTGAAACTTTTTCAATTCACTAAGCGGGTACGGAATTACGGGAAGAGTTGGGCTAACAATTCATTTATTGTATTTATCACCGCAGCTGTGCGCGGGTAACAGACTAGTACTGTACAATAATCCTTAAGCTTTTATCTCTGTGTTTTTATGTTTGTTTGCTTTATTCTAGTTATAATCTCACTTAAAATCAGTTGCTTGTTTGTTGGATTTCAGAGTTGCTAAAATTCCAAGTTTCACAGTTAAATTAGATCATTTAGTAATCCTGGTTTCTTGTTGTTAAATCTAGTGTCTCTGTGCTTAAATCAGCTTAATTTAGCATATGTCAACTTCTGTAACCAAGTTTGTAGCTTAAATCTAGTGTCTCTGTGCTTAAATCTTTGAAACTCTTTGAAATTCACAAAAATCAGTTTTAAAAGGAGTGTTTGGATCTCACTGTTTCACTGTGTTAAGAAGGAATTGGTTGGTCATTTCTGCTTGAAACATGCTCACCTAGTTCATATTAAGTCAAAGTAACCACAAAAACTTGTTCTTGTTTTATCAAAATTCAAAATCACCAATCATTTGGCCTATTCATTTGTCTGTGTGGATTTTGAAGTGGCGTAAGCCCCATTTCCACCCACAAGTGTGTGACCAAGCTTAATTCAGTCTTCATATAGCATAACTAATCTCAATCAGTTCAAAAATCCATGTAAAAATCCATTTTAGTCAAAGTAGAAGTAAAAGAAAAAAGTCAAAATTTCTTAAGTGACTTAGAAAACCATTTCTTGTGGGATTTTTCTAGAATTTTGAAGGTTGAATTAGGTCTTAAAATTTTTAGAAGTGAAAGTCTGTCACCTAAACTACAATAATCTATGTTTAGCTTAATTTTGTGATTTTTTTTAGCTTGTGCACCAGCTTAATTGAAGCTGCAGGGCAAGTACATGCCTTGTGCACAAGTCATTGGCCAGTTTTCTAAGCTCCTTTGTGACCTCACCTGTGGGACCCATAATCTACATTTTAGCTTATTTTGTAGCTTATGAGTCCTCCTTTTAAGACCTAGGTTTAGTTTGGGCTTTAGCTTATTGTACTTAGCTTATTTGGACCTCCCTTGTGACTTGTACTCAGAACCCTATACTGACTCACTCAGTATTTGAGCCCAAATACCAAGCCTCACCCAGTGCTCATCAAAAAGCCATAAGCCCAGCTTATTGGCTTATTTTAGAGTTGACCAGGTCAACTTCAAGGTTCAGTTTTATTTGAACCATCCCTTACCTCTGTGGACCCCACCGAGGTCCAAAAGTCATTTGTTCAGGGCCCGTTTTGGCCTTATGTTTCATTAAGTGCTTATTTGGCTTCATCAGCTTGTTCATGTGCTTATTTTGAGTCTATTTTCTTATTTCAAGTTTGTATCCATCTGTCTTGGCTTTCTTGTTCATTTGGTAGCTTAAACTCAGCTTTTTCAAACATCCATAAGTCCAAATAAGCTAAATGTTCAACTATTAAGCACAAAGGGGGTGCACACAGCTTATTATTAAGCTACAAAACAAGTCTTTTCACAAAAGTTGTTTATTTTTAGCTTATAATCAGTTGTCAAAAAGAAAAACCAACAAAAACCAACTTTAAAATTAGTGATAGCTTCTACTTAATAGGATTTATCTTTTTAATTTTTCTTTTCAGCTTATTATTAAGCACTTCATCATTTTTATATTTTTCTTAATTTTATTTCATCTTAAAGTATTTTCAGTAATTTTCCTAGATTTTTCTCTTTTAATTTAGTCATTATTAGAATTAATATTGGTTTAATTAATAATTAAGTATTATTTGTTTATTAAATAGTTTCTTAATTACTACTGTTCATTTTCTAATTTTCTTAATTAATCTAGTTAAATTAGATATTAATTAATAAATAAGTAAATAATCAGTAAAATAGTTTAAAAATATTTTTTATAAACTTTTTATAATTTTTTAGGATTCCTGAGATGGTTAATTAGATTTATAAATTTTTCTATAATTTTCTAAGTCATTTGAAGTATTATTAGTAATTTAAATTAGTTTAATTAATATAATTAGTATTTAAATAATAGAAAATCCACAAAAAGACAAAAATAGGTATTTTTAGTTTTTAAATTTATTTTAAGTCATTTTAGAATTTTAAAAATTAATTTTGCAATTTTCTCAGTTTAAATTTGTAGTATAAAGTTTTTAAGCTAAATAGTTTTAATTAAATAATTAAATAGTTTTTTAAAATAATTAATAATAAATAATAAAATAATCAAAAAAATATTTTTCTTTTTAATTTAATTTTCCTTTTTTAATTAAGTTTGTAAAATTTTCATTTGCACCCCTGTAGTTGTAAATTGTTTAAAACTCACATTTTCTTCTGTATGTAATCAAATATGATTTTTAATTTGTGAACGTGTAATCATATCTGTGTTTCTGTAATTGTTAATAATGTTTCAGTTGTTTAAATACCAAGTAATCAGTAGTATAATCCAATCCAAATCTTTATTGGTTACTGTTCTCAGAACTACTCATTCCCACAAACGTTTACAAACACCATTTCAATCTTATCGGGACATAACGACCTGGGGAAACTCTATACTATCCACGGAGCATTGACCTTAGACTGTATGACTTTGTTGACAAACAAAATCATTTGGTCAATATTATCTGACGGTTTAGGCTCAATAAAAAATTTGGCGCCGCTACCGGGGAGGTTGTTGCGTGTTTTAAAAACGTTTTAGGTTTTGTGGTTTTCAAAACCCTCCCTGTACAAATTTCACCACTTTTGTAAAAAGTTTTTGTAAAAATCTCAATCATATAAAAAAAAAAGTTCATTAACACTTTTCCTAAAGTGTTAACAACACCAAAAAAAAAAAAAAAAAAAAAAAAAAAAAAACCGTGAAGTTAAATTACTTCGGTTTCTTTAAGATTACAACCTACAAATGTGGAATACGGAAGTTCTGACATTAAATTGCGAACTGAAGAGAGATCCATTCTCCTCTCCCGCCACCCTGCGACTAATTTTAAAGAAAACGATTTCGGATAACGAATCGATACCAAAAATATTTCCCAAAGTTTTTTGCACACACACCCAAAAAGCAAAAAACAATTTTTCTGTTAATATTAATTACATAAAATCTTACCACCGCAAACCAAGGCAGAACACCTACCAACTGGGGGCGTCAACATAATAAGTTCCCAAACATAAGATTAAAACTTGCCATTGTATCCCTGTGAGTGGTGTACCTTTTTCAAAGAAGCCATTCACTTGTGATTATTGGTTTAAGTTCCCTGTTGTTTTCCCTCGATCTTGTTTTGAAAAATTGTTTTTAGTGCATGCGCACCGTTCACAAACAAAGCGTAAAAGTCATAAAAACCTACCCGAGCTACGTACTGTTATTGAAGAAACAAAAACAGAAATGGACGACGGGCCACCACCACCCCCTGACCTCCCAAGGATGAAACAGCTCCCGATCTCCGAACGATGGAGGAGTTGTGTCAGCCTATCATGCAAGGGAGGGGCGGACCTATTGCACCACTCACCATTGAGGCTACGGACTTTGGCCTCAAGCACCACATGATTCAACAAGTCCAAAATTCGTATCAATTTCACGGATTACCGGGTGATGATGCTAACAAGCATCTTGACAAATACCTTACCGTCACCCAAGGCATGAAACAACACGGTGTCACCGATGATGCCCTCCGTCTGTATCTCTTCCCCTATTCTCTCACCTATCATGCCACTACTTGGTTTGACCGACTCCCCAAGAATTCGATTCACACCTTTGAAGAAATGGTAACCAAGTTTTTAGCCAAATATTTTCCACCTTCCATGTTTACCAAGTTACGTAATGATATCAGCAACTTCCGGCAGCGTCCCGATGAGTCTCTATTCGAGGCTTGGGAACGTTATAAGCTCGCAATTGATCGGTGCCCTAACCACAATATGTCACAAGTTACCATCATAGATAACTTCTATAATGGTCTAACATTGAGGCACTGAGATATTCTCAATGCTACCGCTGGTGGGACCTTCATGAAAAGGCGTCCCTAAGAGTGCTATGATCTAATTTAGAACATGACTGCCCACCATAACTTTTAGGATTCCTCTACGGAGAGGGATGAGTCATGTAAATCAGTCATTCCTTCATCATCATCTCCCGACATCGCGGTTCTCAAAAAAAAGATGGACGACTTTACTACAGCTATGTTGAGGATGAACCAAACCCTCCAAAATCAACAAGTGAAAGCCGTAGCCCGAAGTTGTGAAACCTGTGGAGGCCCACATCTGTATTTCGAGTGTCCAGCCACTGCTGGTTATCCTCAAGAGAACGTTTATGCTGCTCAAGGTTCCTGCAATATGGGGGGTAACTCGTACCAACCACAAGGGGACCGTAATCTCTTAAGCTATCGTTCCAACAATTTTCTCGGGCCACCCGGCTTCATTAAAAATCAAAACCGTAACTCGAATCAAAATCAGAATCGAGGAGATTTTAACCAAGGTCAAAACCCGAATTTCCAAAACCAGAACCAAAATCAAGGTCATTTTAATTAAAACAATATTGAAAATGGCAATCAAAATCAAAGTTTTCAAGGAAATTTTCTAAGAAACCAAGGTTAAGGAAATTACAATCAGTGTAATTTCAATAAAGAAACAATTTTCAGGGTAACAACAACCAGAATCGAGGAGATTTTAACTTGAAATAAGACAAAAGTCACAAATAAGCACTCTAGATAAGCTGATATAAGCAAATAAGCACTCTTGCATACACTAGGCCTAAACAGGCCAAACTAATGAGCTTTGGACCTCTGTGGGGTCCACAAAAGCTAAGGGGGGTCCAAATAAAGTCCTGAACATTGAAGGTGGACTGGAAGGCTTCAAAATAAGCCAATAAGCAGAGCTTATGGCTTATTATTGATAGCTGTGTAAGGCTTGGAAGTTGGGGGTTCACACTGAGTACTCAGTATGCACTCAAAGAATGACCAAACTTAAGGGTGGTTGCAGCCCTATTAAATAAGCTCTAAATGGTGAAATAAGCCCTGATCTTTCAATATGGGTTGCTTGGCTTTCCAAAAAGCCAATAAGCTATGTGTGGGTCCCAATAACAAATCAACTTAGAAAATTAGGCCAAAACCTGTGCACAGGGCATAAGCTTGCCCTGCAGGTTACTTTAAGCTATTGCACAAGCTACAATAAAAATCCCACAAATAAGCTAAACCTAGATTCTTGAAGCTTAGGTGATATATTTTAACCTCTGAAAGTTTGAAAGCCTGAATAATTGCACAAAATTCTAGAAAAATCCTTGAAATTTTGGTTTTCTGACTAAGTATGCAATTTTGACTTTTCAAGATATTGAGCTAAGTTGACTAAAGTGGATTTTGATCATAATTTCCTTATTGATTATGTTATTTTAGACTACAATGACTTGAAAATAAGCAACATTAACAATTTATGAATAGATTTGATGAGTTTGGAAACACAAATCCTCACAGATGACTATTTATGAAGATTTGAAAGTGATTTTGACTTTTCCTAGAACAAGCACTGGTTTTTATGATTGTTTTATGCTACTATGACCTAAATGAACAAGTCTCAACAACAACAATCAACAAATTACCACTAGAACATGCAGGATCACACTGATCCAAACACTCCCTTAGTTGATTGTTTTTTAAGGTTTCAAAGAGATTCAAAGTTTTACACCATAAACTTGATTCCAGAAGTTAACTTAAGCTAAGTGATTGAGGCAAAAGCAGTCAACTAAAGTCAACCACGGATGTGGTCAAGATAGTCAAACTCCTTAGGCTCAATGCTCCGCGGAATATAGTGGTTTCCCCGGGTCGCTATGTCCCGACGAGGTGTGATGGTTAATAAACGGGTTTGTGATCGGGTAAATCTGGACGGGAAAGGGGTTTGAGTTTGATTAAACTAAGGAATATACTAAGAAATAGCTTAAATAAGCTATATGAATAAGACTATGAAATCAGAAAAACCAGAAACGATTTAAACCTAAAAACGCGTACGTTCACGTTTTAAATAACGTAAACGTACAAAATAAAACGTGAAAACTGAAATCTGAAAACCCCCAGGGGGTGAAAATGACTTTTTTACAAACCTAAGGATGAAATAAAATTTTTGGAAAAAGAAAATAAATTTTTACACTATTTAATTATTTATTATTAAATAAATACTATTTAATTCTAATTATTAATATTTAAAATACTTAAATACAATATAATATTAATTAAATACTAGAAAAATGAAAATTAAATTTATAAAATTATAAAATAACTAAAAACTAATTTTAAAATTAAAAATAAGTATTTTTGTCTTTTTGTGAATTTTATATTAATTAATTACTAATTAAATATTAATTACCTAATTAAACTATTTTAAATTATAAAAAATAGAAAATGAACAGTAAAAATTATAAGAAAATTTCTAAAATTATTTTACATTATATAAAAGCTAGGAAAAATATAAAAACTAGGGTTTACTTTATAAAAATTAATTATGCTATTAAAAACTTAAATATTAATTAATTACTAATAAAACTAATATTAAATTTAATAAATACCAAATGACAAAATAAAAATCTGAGAAAATTACCAAAATTACTTTAATATAAAAGGAATTTAATAAAAATATAAAAATGCCAAGTACTTAATAAAAATATAAAAATGAAAATTGAAATTCAAATTACATTAAATAGAAACTATGACTTATTATTAAATTGGTTTTTCTTGATTTTTCTTTTCGAAAACTAATTTACACCTAAAAACAAACAACTTTTGTGAAAACAAATTTTTTACAACTTAAAAATAAGCATTGTGGATGCTTATTAGCACCACAGTTGACTTTTGTTGACCAAAAGAGGAAATAAGCTTAAATGGGCTTAAGTGGGACCCACAATGGTTGATCCAGGTTCAAATAACTTACTTGGACATGTTTAAGCAAGCATAAGCAATTGGGGTCCACAGAATAAGCTATAAGATCAAAATAAGCTCAAAGATTTCTTATTTCAATATTGAAAATGGGACAGAACAGATGGGAAATTCCAAGTGGGGTCCACAGGGTCTCAGGTTAAACCTTTGGTCAAAACATGAAAAGGGCTAGGAGGAGGGTTGAATGAAACTATTTGTGGCTTGTGGGACCCACTGACGTAGCAAGAAACCACCACCAAAGGTGGTGGTGTGGTGGTGATGCTGCTGTGCAGGGGACAACCTCCCCCTGCAGAAGTGTTTGGACCTGCTGGGGCCCACAAATAAAATCCTAAAAATACAAGCTCTATGGGATTACAAAGATGAGCTGATGGACTACAATTCCAAAAAGGCACAAGGTCTAAATCACACTACAAAAATTTAAACAATTCCTACAACTTTTGGAAAAACTGAAAAACATGCCTTTTGACTTTTCATATAAACTATAGATTTGACTTATTTGGAATTCTAATGCTTCTAATCTACTGATTTAGCTATATTAAGATATTTTAAAACTAAAATAAGCTACTCTAACATCATTTGAAATGATATGATGATTATGGCTGTAAGAAACTTTAACAGTTAACTCAAAAAGTGATTAAGGGTGAAATTTGACTATTTGAAGTTAAACCTGCAAATTTTATTAGTTACTAGTTTTATTACAACCCAAAGTGACTAAAAGAAACTACAAGTAACAGGTAAATCCCCCTGATACACCCTGAATCACCCAGAACCAAACACCCCCTTATACATGAACTGTTTTGGTTTTATGATGCAAATTGGGTGCTTAGGCAACAAAACAGATTTCTAATGACTAATTATGTTTAAGGAACCTTCAATAAGCATAGAAACATAAGCTAACACCACAAATAAACAAATAATAAGCTGAGCTACAGTGAAACACTAAAAAAAATAAAATAGGCTTACAATGGGATTAATCTGAGAATCAAATGATCCAATGAACCCAACCACAACCTAATGCCTTCCAAAAGGCTCTAAACCATGACAATCAAAATCAACAACACTCCTTGCTTCTATCTTCTTCTCCACAGATTTTTGTTTTTTCATATATTTTTTAGTAATTTTTGCTTATTTCAGATTTTTAACTAAGAGCTTATTTAACTGCTTTGAAAACCTTAAAAAGCTTTTAAGTGAGCTTAAATGAACATGCTGGATCATTAGTTGACAACTTTAAACAATAATGAAACTAAATGAGATTTCAAATAAAAGTTGCAAATTCTGATTTTAAACTACAATACTTGAGTTTAAACTTTAATTAAAATGAAATTACATGACAGAGAATTAAATAAACTTTCTTGATCCAAAGATTACAACTAAAATGGAAATTGAATTAAAAACGACATAACCTATTTTAGGCTAAGACTAATACTACACTAACAACTCTCAGTAGTTCCATTCTTCTTCCTTTAAATAGGTCTTGGAGTTCCATTTTGACTTTCCCATCAATTCTAAGCCCTTGGATTGGCTTGAATAATCTCAACCGTTTAAACTCTTTTTTGGCGGCAAAATCATTTTCACAATTGCTTTTGGTAACTTGTGGGGTTTTGAGGGAATTAATTGTGGTTTGGATGTTGTGGAGGCCAGGGGAGACAAGGTATGGGTAGGAGAGCAGAGTTGGTGATGGAGGGTGGAGTATTGCAGGGTGTTTGCAGGGGGAGCAGTGAACCAAGTGGAAGGGATAAGAGGGTGTGGTCAAAGTGGGGTGTTGACCGGTTTAATATAAAATGGGGTAGGGAGCATTTATTTAAAAGGGATTGGGCTTGTTTGGTGGGCTTGGGGGATAAAGGGATTGGCTTTGTTGTGGGTCAGGTGTTGGATTTGGTTTTTGGATTTATATTGTTTGGTTATTTAGCTTATAAATTACAAGGACCATTCTTGTAACAATCTGAAAATCCAGGGGCTGTAAATGTGAATTTCCCAAAGTTCTTCACAAGGAATAAAGATGCCATACTTGATAAACCCAAGGACCATTGATGTAATTTCCCATTTTTAAATGCCTAATGACCAAAATTGCCAAACTGCTAAACTTTAGGGACCAAAACTGACATTTCCCAAAACTTCACACCAAGGGCCAAAATTGACACTGGTGACTTTGCAGGGACAAAAAGTGATTTTTTATCCAAAAATATTTCACCAAGGACCAATTCTGCCAAAGTTTGAAACTCCAAGGACCAAAATTGTAAATTTCCAAAACTTTTGAGATTTTTCACCAAAGGACTAAATATGACAACTTATGATTTTAAAAGGACCTTTGGTGATAATTTTCCATATTTTGAATGACCAGGGACTAGTTTTGACATTTTATGAAAGTTGGGGGACTGAAACTGCCAATTTTGCAAACTTTGTACGTTTTTCATTTGTTTTTACTCTTTTTGCATCTAAAACATATAAAACACAATTTTGAAATATTTTCAGTATTTTGATGCATTTCTAAGTGTTTTTGTATGTTTTGCAGTTCAGATTTGACCAAAAATGATGAGTGTTTGAGCACTCATCAATCCCCCACACTAAAGTACTGCTAGTCCCTAGCAATAAACTGTTTTGAAAACTTGATGGATTTTAAACTCTTTACCAAAAGCCATCACTTTTGGAGTAGCCAGATGTATCGATTCAAGTAAGAACTATGGTCCACCTGATAAACATGAGATTTTGAGCAAACAACAAGCTGTCAACGGATTTGATTAGTCTTTACCAAAAGCCGTTTGCTTCTATACTAGCCAACTCTTGATGGAATAGTCAACATCTTGGTGAGATGATTACCAATTATGGTTTTTCCACTGCCTTTACCACAAGCCATAATCTTGCGGGCTAGCCAACTCATTCGCTTTTTAGGATATGGCGAGTTGAGGTACCATACAATTTTGGGCAAATTGCAAGCCATAAACGGATTTGATATATCTTTACCAAGAGCCGTTTGCTCCTGGATTAGCCAATCCCTTTTGTCGGTTAGACAAGGCGGACTGATAACCACAAAAAATTTTGAAACTTTAGTGAAAAATTTTTAAAATTTTTGCCAAAAACGGGGGTATTAGATAGTAGAATGTGATAAAATTCACTAGAATAGCGAAATACCCCCCCCCCCCCACACACTTAGAATGAATATTGTCCTCAATATTCAAAGTCCCGGCTATTATACCGACTCTTTGAACGTAAAATGGCAACATTACAAGCTAAATGTGGAAACACCATTTTGTATTTTCACTTCATTGGTAACCACAATAGGGGTAATTCCCCCACACTTAGGGTGAAAACCCAAAGTAAATGCTACTGTTTTTGTTTACCGAGTCGCTAGCTTGACTCGACCCCGAATTCATTTGTCCTTGGCGAAGCATGATGTGGAAGAAACAATCTCAATCGGACTTTCATTCAAGATGTTTGGACAAACATTTGAAGCACGTGAAAGTTCCACACCGATGAGATATAATGACCCTAGCTTAAAATAGTATAATCTATAAGCGGTGATGCCGGGGTCAAAGATAATGTCTTCATTCCCGAAGGAATGAAGAACAGGAGAAGTCACCCTGTAGGTGAAGAAAGGTAGAAAGATCTTGATGACAATCAAGATAAAGTCATCATCATCAGAAAGAGAATCCATAATTGGTGTATCATGAATCTCATCATTTAAGTTCGTATGATCTAGACATATTATGGGTGGAAGGGTTGGGATTTTGATATCAAGCAAATTCTCAAGGTTGAGAATATTTCCCTCCGGAACACAAAGATCAACTTTATCTAGATCAAAGTCAAAGTTATCTTACTCCGGTGGAGATATGATATGAGTGAGTTCACGGGAGAACTCCTCAAAGGTGAATAAATCATATTCGGGGAGAGAAATTTGAGAATGAGAAGTGGTACTGCTACTAATCTTCTCTCCCATATGATCAAAATGAAAGGCTTCAAACTCTGGAATAGGATCATCGGAGAAAATGTCACTACCCTTTATGGGGATAGGAGATGAAATAGGTTTCATATTGAAAGCCTCGATTTTAGAAATGAGGAGATCGACATTCAATAATGTTGCACGAAGTGCTTCATCCTTGATTTCAGTGTCAATCTCATCATTCTCTTCTTCTAAGCTAACTAGCTTAGAAGGTAATTCTTCCATAAAAATGATGTCTCCACAAGATAACGAATCGTCATCATTAGAATCAGAGAACATCTCAACATGATCTGTTTGGAAGATAGGAGGAGGAGGGATATCACACAAATGATCAAGAATTCCCTGTGACTCTCTTGGGATTGGAACAAGGTTCTCAACACTAGACTTTATGAATTCGTCCGATTCCCTTTCAGGAACAGTGTCAAGATGCTCGTCCCCCATGATCAAAGAGTGAGTGGGAACCTCGGGTGTGATAAGAGTGGGTTGAGATGGAATCTCAACTGATGGAATCTCATCTGATGAATCTTTATAGAATTGAAGAATATCAAGGATATCCTCATCATCACTATCATCAGGAATGAAGCAGAATCGAGAGCTAGATCTTGCTGCTTTTTCTTTTGCTATTGATTCCCTAATAGATCTTTCATAAGCATCTTGGGAATTTATTTTAGCAGCCTGTTCTTCAGCTAACAATTCTTCCATCGATTTTTGTTTTGGATTATCTGGGGTATGTGTTATTCCTCTCAAGTCTTTCACTAAATCCAAAAGATCAAGGAGAAGACTTTGAGGAATTGGTGGAGATGGAGGTTCGTCATAATACGATGTGTCAAAAGTGTTACAAGGAAATGGATTCCTTGTTTGACAATCGGAGTTGAAGTGTGGACCTCCACAGGAATCACAACAGTAAAACTGATGTGGCTGTGAGTCGTATGTGCTAAAGTCATAATTGTTATCAGGAAACTGCTCATAGACAAGCGTGTTTCCTGATTGACAATCAGAACTGTAGTATGAACCACCACAGTACTCACAATAGTAAAGCTGCTGAGAATCATGGTGTGGTAGCTGGTGGAATAAATCAGTCGTGTCATAGTAGGAATAGGGATCTTGGTTATAGACAGACCCGTTTCCTGACTCTACCATGCCACAACCGGGGCAATTACCACCATTATAAGAACTACCACACCACTGGCAAATTAGAAAGTGTGTATGAGACATAGAAAGAATCAAATGTGTATAGAGGGTGAGGAAATGAGAATCAAAAGGGTAGGAGGGTGAAGAAGGATATTTTTGGTGTTTTTGGATAACATTTTATACAAATGATACAGAAAATGTTTTTGTGTTCGTTGAAAACTGAGTTTAAAATGTTTTCGTGAACTGTTTTGTTTTGATAGGAAAATAAGAAGATAATATGAACAAGAGTCGTAAATATACAATGGATGTATATCCCGATTCACCAATACGCAAAACCATTTAGAAAAGCGCGCACAACCTCCCCGGCAGCGGCGCCAAAATTTGATTGAGGCAAAAGCAGTCAACTAAAGTCAACCAAGGATGTGGTCAAGATAGTCAAACTCCTTAGGCTCAATGCTCCGCGGAATATAGTGGTTTCCCTGGGTCGTTATGTCCCGACGAGGTGTGATGGTTAATAAACGGGTTTGTGATCGGGTGAATCTGGACGGGAAAGGGGTTTGAGTTTGATTAAACTAAGGAATATACTAAGAAATAGCTTAAATAAGCTATATGAATAAGACTATGAAATCAGAAAAAACAGAAACGATTTAAACCTAAAAACGCGTACGTTCACGTTTTAAATAACGTAAACGTACAAAATAAAACATGAAAACTGAAATCTGAAAATCCCCAGGGGGTGAAAATTACTTTTTTACAAACCTAAGAATGAAAGAAAATTTTTGGAAAAAGAAAATAAATTTTTACACTATTTAATTATTTATTATTAAATAAATACTATTTAATTCTAATTATTAATATTTAAAATACTTAAATACAATATAATATTAATTAAATACTAGAAAAATGAAAATTAAATTTCTAAAATTATAAAATAACTAAAAACTAATTTTAAAATTAAAAATAAGTATTTTTGTCTTTTTGTGAATTTTATATTAATTAATTACTAATTAAATATTAGTTACCTAATTAAACTATTTTAAATTATAAAAAATAGAAAATGAACAGTAAAAATTATAAGAAAATTCCTAAAATTATTTTACATTATATAAAAGCTAGCAAAAATATAAAAACTAGGGTTTATTCTATAAAAATTAATTATGTTATTAAAAACTTAAATATTAATTAATTACTAATAAAACTAATATTAAATTTAATAAATACTAAATAACAAAATAAAAATCTGAGAAAATTAATAAAATTAATTTAATATAAAAGGAATTTAAGAAAAATATAAAAATGCCAAGTACTTAATAAAAATATAAAAATGAAAATTGAAATTTAAATTACATTAAATATAAACTATCACTTATTATTAAATTGTTTTTTCTTGATTTTTCTTTTTGAAAACTAATTTACACCTAAAAACAAACAACTTTTGTGAAAACAAATTTTTTACAACTTAAAAATAAGCACGGTGGATGCTTATTAGCACCATAGTTGACTTTTGTTGACCAAAAGAGGAAATAAGCTTAAATAGGCATAAGTGGGACCCACAATGGTTGATTCAGGTTCAAATAACTTAGTTGGACATGTTTAAGCAAGAATAAGCAATTGGGGTCCACATAATAAGCTATAAGATCAAAATAAGGTCAAAGATTTCTTATTTCAATACCGAAAATGGGACAGAAAAGATGGGCAATTACAAGTGGGGTCAACAGGGTCTCAGGTCAAACCTTTGGTCAAAACATGAAAAGGGCCAGGAGGGGGGTTGAATGAAACTATTTGTGGCTTGTGAGACCCACTGAGGTGGCAAGAAACCACCACCAAAGGTGGTGGTGTGGTGGTGATGCTGCTGGTGCAGGGGACAACCTCCCCCTGCCGGTGAGTTTGGACCTAGCTGGGGCACACAAATAAAATCCTAAAAATACAAGCTCTATGGGATTACAAAGATGAGCTGATGGACTACAATTCCACAAAGGCACAAGGTCTAAATCACACTACAAAAATCTAAACAATTCCTACAACTTTTGGAAAAACTGAAAAACATGCCTTTTGACTTTTCATATAAACTAAAGATTTGACTTATTTGGAATTCTAATGCTTCTAATCTACTGATTTAGCTATATTAAGATATTTTAAAACTAAAATAAGCTACTCTAACATCATTTGAACTGATATGATGATTATGGCTGTTAGAAACTTTAACAGTTAACTCAAAAAGTGATTAAGGGTGAAATTTGACTATTTGAAGTTAAACCTGCAAATTTTATTAGTTACTAGTTTTATTACAACCCAAAGTGACTAAAAGAAACTACAAGTAACAGGTAAATCCCCCTGATACACCCTGAATCACCCAGAACCAAACACCCCCTTATACATGAACTGTTTTGGTTTTATGATGCAAATTGGGTGCTTAGGCAACAAAACAAATTTCTAATGACTAATTATGTTTAAGGAACCTTCAATAAGCATAGAAACATAAGCTAACACCACAAATAAACAAATAATAAGCTGAGCTACAGTGAAACACTAAAAAAATGAAATAGGCTTACAATGGGATTAATCTGAGAATCAAATGATCCAATGAACCCAACCACAACCTAATGCCTTCCAAAAGGCTCTAAACCATGACAATCAAAATCAGCAACACTCCTTGCTTCTATCTTCTTCTCCACAGATTTTTTTTTTCATATATTTTTTAGTAATTTTTGCTTATTTCAGATTTTTAACTAAGAGCTTATTTAACTGCTTTGAAAACCTTAAAAAGCTTTTAAGTGAGCTTAAATGAACATGCTGGATCATTAGTTGACAACTTTAAACAATAATGAAACTAAATGAGATTTCAAATAAAAGTTGCAAATTCTGATTTTAAACTACAATACTTGAGTTTAAACTTTAATTAAAATGAAATTACATGACAGAGAATTAAATAAACTTTCTTGATCCAAAGATTACAATTAAAATGGAAATTGAATTAAAAACGACATAACCTATTTTAGGCTAAGACTAATACTACACTAACAACTCTCACTAGTTCCATTTTTCTTCCTTTAAATAGGTCTTGGAGTTCCATTTTGACTTTCCCATCAATTCTAAGCCCTTGGATTGGCTTGAATAATCTCAACCGTTCAAACTCTTTTTTGGCGGCAAAATCATTTTCACAACTGCTTTTGGTAACTTGTGGGGTTTTGAGGGAATTAATTGTGGTTTGGATGTTGTGGAGGCCAGGGGAGACAAGGTATGGGTAGGAGAGCCGAGTTGGTGATGGAGGGTGGAGTATTGCAGGGTGTTTGCAGGGGGAGCAGTGAACCAAGTGGAAGGGATAAGAGGGTGTGGTCAAAGTGGGGTGTTGACCGGTTTAATATAAAATGGGGTAGGGAGCATTTATTTAAAAGGGATTGGGCTTGTTTGGTGGGCTTGGGGGATAAAGGGATTGGCTTTGTTGTGGGTCAGGTGTTGGATTTGGTTTTTGGATTTATATTGTTTGGTTATTTAGCTTATAAATTACAAGGACCATTCTTGTAACAATCTGAAAATCCAGGGGCTGTAAATGTGAATTTCCCAAAGTTCTTCACAAGGAATAAAGATGCCATACTTGATAAACCCAAGGACCATTGATGTAATTTCCCATTTTTAAATGCCTAGGGACCAAAATTGCCAAACTGCTAAACTTTAGGGACCAAAACTGACATTTCCGCAAACCTCACACCAAGGGCCAAAATTGACACTTGTGACTTTCCAGGGACAAAAAGTGACTTTTTATCCAAAAATATTTCACCAAAGACCAATTCTGCCAAAGTTTGAAACTCCAGGGACCAAAATTGTAATTTTCCAAAACTTTTGAGATTTTTCACCAAAGGACTAAATATGACAACTTATGATTTTAAAAGGATCTTTCGTGATAATTTTCCATATTTTGAATGACCAGGGACTAGTTTTGACATTTTATGAAAGTGTGGGGACTGAAACTGCCAATTTTGCAAACTTTGTACATTTTTCATTTGCTTTTACTCTTTTTGCATCTAAAACATATAAAACACGATTTTGAAATATTTTCAGTATTTTGATGCATTTCTGAGTGTTTTTGTATGTTTTGCAGTTTAGATTTGACCAAAAATGATGAGTGTTTGAGCACTCATCACTAAGTTAAGCTGAATCAAACACAGGTTAAATAGATTTAACAACAAATACCCAAGATTACTAAATGGACTAATTTAACTGTCAAACTATGAATTTTAAACAACTTTGAAAATCAACAAGCCACCTACTGATTTTAAGTAGTATTATCACTACTTAATACTTAAACAAACTCAGAAAAACTAAAAGGCAATGAAATAAGCAATACTACAGTAATAATACAGAAATGAGTTTTCAAGGACTTACAATATGCTTTCCTGCTAACTTCATGAACCAAGAACCATAAGAACCATACCTAAAGGCTCTCCACAGAACCACTAACCCAGGGCAATCCACAATTTACCCTGCTCCAAGTATGAACACCATGAACATGCCACTTTGACTTTCATTGACTATTTTTGTGTTTTTGAGTTATTTATAACTAGATCATGTTTTAAGGTTTCTAAAAGCATCAATGAGCTTCCTGGGAGCTTATATGTGCTTGAGAGTCCTTATAGTCTAACAATAAAAACAACACAGCTTATCAAGAAATTTGAAATGAATATGAAAATTGCACAAACTGAGATATGAATTAAACCTTGAAATTGATTATCAGAAAAGTTGAGATTACACTTGAATTAACTAACACAATGCTTAAAAGCTTTTGATTTCAAAAACAACAAGTTACAACTTATATGATTATGATTTAAGCTAAAAATTGACTACCACTCTCTCCTTGCATCTTATTTCTTTTATAGCTTAGCATTAGGGTTTGGGAGAGTCTTCTGAAAATATCCCAACTCATCTTGACCATTGAATTGCTCTGAATCGATCCTGACCTTAAAAACTGATTTTGGCGCCAAAATGCTTCCACGTGTCTAGGGGTAGTTTTACTGCAATTAAGGAATTGTGGAGGCTTGTGAAAGTGGCAGGGGGACAATTGGGGATGTAGGAGAGGCTATGGGTCAAGTAGGTCATAAAATAGGCTGAAAAGCCATGGAGGTTGAGTGTTTGATGGTGGGGAAGCATTTAATGCTTTTTGGGTGTATACGAGGTGTAGAGGGTGAGGTGGAGGTGGAAAGTAGTCAAGTTGGGAGAGGTGAGGTGGTGGAAAACCACCTAGTTTCAGGAATGCAGGGGTGGGGGAGACTGGTGAACAGTGGAGGTGGTTTTGGGTGTGGGTTTGACCGTTTGACCCTGGTTTAAATATTAAGGGTGTGGGCTGGTGATGGTTGGGCCTAGAGAGTGGGCTTTATATGTTTGTGTGTGGATTGGATTTGTGTTTTGGGTTTATAATAATAAAGGGTCCGGTTTGGTCAAGTAATAAACAAGGACCAATTTTGCAATTTATCCGAAAGTTGGGGGCTGAAAATGTAACTATCCCAAAGTACTTGCAAAGGTGAAACTTGCCAAGTTTGAATAATATAAGGACCATAGATGCCATTTTTCCAATTTTAAATAACCAGGGACCTTTTCTGCCAAATCTTCAAACACCAGGGACCAAACATGTAATTTTTGAATTTGTGAAGGGTTGAACTTGTAAATTCCCAATAAATACCACAAGGACCAATTATGCCATTAATGAATAGTACAAGGTTTATTTTTAATATTTTTCCATTTTAAAAACCTTAAGGACTAATTTTGACATTTTTCAAACTTGAGGGAATAAAGTTGTCATTTTGCAATTTTTAACTTTAAAGGACTAATCTTGACAACTTATGAATCCCTAAGGACCTTTGATGATATTTTCCATGTTTTGATTTACCAGGGACTATTTTTTCCAATTTGTAAAAGTTCAGGGACAGAAACTGTAAATTATGTGAAATATGTTGTTTTTCATCAGTTTTCAATCCTTTTGCATAAAAACACAATCCAGGGATATTTTATGTAATTTAAGGCATTCCTGTGTGTTTTCAGATGTTTTAACAGTCTAAATGTGACAGAAATGATGAGTATTTACACACTCATCAATGCATCAACCTAATGCCTCACTCAGTCTGGAAGAAACTCTCTCTTCCTGAGCTCACTCCTACCTGCATGACTCTCGAGCTTGCAGATCGTACTATATCTCGTCCCCTCGGCATTGCCGAAGATATCTTCGTAAAAGTAGGAAAGTTCCATTTTCCGGCAGATTTCGTGATTGTTGATTTCAATGCTGACCCAAGAGTTCCTCTCATTCTTGGGATGGGATTCCTAAGAACGGGTCGATCTCTAATCGATGTTTTCGAAGAAGAAATCACTTTGCGTATTGGTAATGAAGCCATCACATTCAACCTTGATCAAACTTCAAGATACTCCTCTAACTATGACTCTGAAACGGTAAACCGAATTGACATCATCGATGTTGCTTCAGAGGAGTATTCTCAAGAGGTTCTTGGGTTCTCACCAAGTGGCAGTACCACTCTTTCTTCTTAGCCTATCATATCCGACTCTTCCCCTTTTCTCACTCCGTTTGAGGGGAGTGACTTCCTTTTGGAAGAGATCGAGGCTTTTCTTGCTCAAGATAACTCAATTTCAAATGAGATTAATGAAAACTATCTTGATCCCGAGGGGGATATTCTTCTTCTTGAAAGATTGTTAAATGACGATCCTTTACCCTCTCCATCTTCAAAAGAGCTTCATAAAGCAGAAATTAAGTCTATTGAAAAATCTGATGAATTTCCCAAGGTCGAGCTCAAGGACTTGCTTCCTCATCTAGAATATGCATTTTTGGAGGGTGATGATAAATTACCCGTCATTATTGCTAAAGACTTGAAAGATGAGGAGAAAACTGCACTCATAAAGGTTCTTAAGTCACACAAGCAAGAAATTGCTTTGAAACTCTCCGACATTAAGGGTATTAACCCGGACTTTTGTACAAACAAAATCTTGATGGTGGATGACTTTAAGCCAGCAGTACAACATCAGAGGAGGGTAAATCCTAAAATCTACGAAGTTATCAAACAAGAAGTTCTAAAACTCCTTGATGCAGGGTTAATTTACCCTAGATCTGACAGTCATTGGGTTAGTCCCATTCATTGCGTTCCTAAGAAGGGTGGCATAACCGTTGTCACAAATGGGGAAAACGAGTTGATTCCAACTCGTTTGGTCACGGGTTGGCGAGTATGCATTGACTATCGTAAGTTAAATGATGCCACCCGTGAGGACCATTTCCCTCTTCCCTTCATTAACCAAATGCTCGAAAGATTAGCGGGGAATGAATACTACTGTTTCCTCGATGGTTTCTCGGGTTATTTCGGAATCCCCATTGATCCACAGGATCAAAAGAAAACTATATTCACATGCCCTTACAGAAATTTTGCCTACAGACGTATGCCTTTCGGCTTATGTAATTCTCCTGGCACGTTCCAAAGGTGCATAATGTCAATATTTTCCGACATGATCGGGAAAACCATGGAGGTATTTATGGATGACTTCTCAATCATCGGGGATTCATTCCAGTCTCGTCTCTCCCAATTGGAAAAGATGCTAAAACGTTGTGAAGACATGAACTTGAGTCTCAACTGAGAGAAGAGCCATTTTATGGTTAAAAAGGGCATTGTCCTCGGCCATAAAATTTCAAAAAACGGGATTGAGGTTGACAAAGCCAAAATTGATGTCATCGCTAAATTACCTCATCCCACTACCGTAAAGGGTATTAGGAGATTTTTGGGTCACGCCGGTTTCTATCATAGGTTTATTCAAGATTTCTCCAAAAATCGCCCGGCCTATGA
Organism: Artemisia argyi; assembly: GCA_030686995.1. Taxonomy (NCBI): domain Eukaryota; kingdom Viridiplantae; phylum Streptophyta; class Magnoliopsida; order Asterales; family Asteraceae; genus Artemisia; species Artemisia argyi. The sequence goes on from CM060702.1 coordinate 85,616,023, forward strand.
CCCATCTCCTCGAGAAGGATGCTTATTTTATCTTCTCACCTGAGTGCATCGAAGCTTTTGAAACTTTGAAGAAAAACCTTACTGAGGCACCGATTCTTGTTGCCCCCGATTGGGACCTACCTTTTGAGCTTATGTGCGATGCTAGTGATTTTGCCATAGGTGCGGTCTTGGGGCAATGAAAAGCAAAATACTTTCAGCCTATACACTATGCAAGCAAAACTTTGACCGAGGCTCAGAGTCATTACACCACCACGAAAAAGAACTATTAGCCGTGGTGTATGCCTTTGAAAAATTCTGGCCATATTTGATACTGACCAAATGCATTGTGTACACGGATCACTCGGCTTTGAAGTACCTCTTTCCAAAACAAGATGCAAAGCCGAGACTACTCCGTTGGGTTCTCCTCCTGCAAGAATTTGCTATCATTATCCGTGATAAAAAAGGAGCCGAGAACCTGGCTGCTGATCATCTCTCCCGATTAGAAAACCCTCACCAGGATGTGTCCAAGAAACAGGAAATAAATAAAACATTTCCTCTCGAGACACTCAATGTGGTTTCTTTTCATGGTGACTCTTCAACCCCATGGTTTGCCGACTTTGCAAACTACCATGCGGGTAACTTCATTGTAAAGGGGATGTCGTCCCACCAGAAAAACAAATTCTTTAAAGACGTTAAACATTACTTCTGGGACGACCCCTATTTGTTCAAAATCTGTGCCGATCAAGTCATCAAGCGATGTGTTTACGGACAGGAAGCCAATGATATTCTCAAGGCTTGCCATGCTGGACCCACCGGGGGCCACCATAGTCCTAACTACACCGCTAAAAAGGTGTTTGACTCCGGTTTCTATTGGCCCAAGATTTATAAGGATGCTCACGAATTAGTCAAAACTTGTGACGCTTGTCAGCGTCACGGGAATATTTCACAAAAGAACGAAATGCCACAAAATGCCATTCAAGTTTGTGAAATCTTTGACGTCTGGGGCATTGATTTTATGGGGCCATTCCCATCTTCTCGTGGAAACAAGTACATCCTTTTGGCTGTTGACTATTTGTCAAAATGGGTTGAGGCAAAAGCCTTACCCAGCAACGATGCCCGAGTCGTTGTGAAATTTTTTAAATCCCTCTTTGCTAGTTTTGGAACTCCCCGTGCCATCATTAGTGTTCGCGGTATACACTTTTGCAATGATCAATTCGCAAAAGTCATGCTTAAGTACGGTGTCACTCACCTTCTTTCTACCGCGTATTACCCACAAACTAGTGGGCAAGTGGAAGTTTCTAACCATGGTATAAAACATATTCTGGAGAGGACCGTAGGTAAAAACCGTGCCTCTTGGTCGGACAAGCTAGATGATGCATTATGGGCCTTCCGTACAACTTACAAAACGCCCATCGGGTGTACTCCTTATAAGCTTGTATACGGGAAGGCATGTCATTTACCGATCGAGCTCGAGCACAAAGCCTATTAAGCCTTGAAACATGCTAACTACGACCTTCATAAAGCGGGTGATCACCGTAAGGTTCAACTTAATGAATTAACGGAACTTCGTGATCAGGTCTACGAGAACTCTTTGATCTACAAAGAAAAGACAAAGAAGATCCATGACTCAAAGATTAAGAACTGCGTTTTCAACGTCGGTGACAGAGTCCTTCTTTTCAATTCAAGGTTAAAGATCTTCTCGGGCAAATTAAAAACCCGATGGACTAGACTATTCACCATTGAAAAAGTATGCCCATACTGGACTGTTGAGTTATCTCAACCCGACGGTCCTAACTTCAAAGTAAATGGTCATCGTTTGAAACACTATTTTGGAGAGGACATACCATCCATGGTTGTCCCGGATCTCCAAACGCTCCCCACGGACAAATGAATTTGGGGATCGAGTCAAGCTAGTGACTCGGTGAACAAAAATTAGCAAAACATGGGTTTTCACCCATATCTCTGACTTCTTTCTCTTTTCTAAATAATTAGTGTGGGGGAGTTCCCCATGCTGTTGTATATAAAGTAATATTTAAAAAAAATAAAAAATGATATTCCCACACTTGCCCAAGTTTCAAAGTTTTTCAAATATCGGCATAATGGCCGGTACTTTGAATATTGAGGCAATATTCAGTTCTAGTCTGTGTGGGGGGGGGGGGGGGGGGGGGGGGAATTCTGGCGAATTTGATCACATTTTTACCTTATAAGTGCCATAATACCCCCGTTTTAGCCAAAAAAAAAAAATTTATTTAGTGGAAGTGCTTCGCACTAAACACAACAAATGGTAATCAGTCCACCATGTTTAAATCACAAAAGGACTGGCTAATCCGAGAGCAAACGGCTCCCGATAAAGATATCTCAAAACCGTTGATGGCTGACAATTTGCCAAAAATTGTATGTGAAGAGTTGGCTAGTCCAGAAGCAAACGGCTTTTGGTAAAGACAAATGAAATCCGTTGACAGCTTATGATTTGCTAAAAATCATATGGTTATCAGTGTACCATAGTTCTTACTTGAGCTGAAACATTTGGCTACTCCAGAAGTAATGGCTTTTGGTAAAGAGACTTCAAATCCATTAAGTTTTCATAAAAGATTGCTAGGGACTAGCAATATTTTAGTGTGGGGGATTGATGAGTGTGTAAATACTCATCATTTTTGCCTCATTTGAACTGCCAAAACATCTAAAAACACTCAAATATGCATCAAAATACTGAAAATATCCCAGGATTGTGTTTTATATGTTTTAGATGCAAAATATTTAAAAACAAATGAAAAATGAACAAAGTTTGCATAATTGGCAGTTTTAGTCCCTCAACTTTTAAAACGTGTCAAATCTTGTCCCTGATTATTAAAAAACATGAAAAAGTCACCAAAGGTCCTTTTGAATCACAAATAAACATATTTAGTCTTTTGGTCTGAAATTTCATAAAATTACAAGTTTAGTCCCTCAACTTTTCAAAATTGACAAAAATGGTCCCTGGGATGTAAAAACTTTAAAATAAATCAATTTTGGTCCTTGTACTATTCTTCTATGGCAAAAGTGGTTCTTGGATGGAAAGTTTGGAAAAATTACATGATTGGTCCCTGGAGTTTGCGGAGTTGGCAGAAATAGTCCCTGGGTGTTCAAAAATGGAAAAAGGAAACTATGGTCCTCATACTATGGAACTTGGCATAATGCACCCTTGTGATAACCTTGGAAACTTCCCAAGTCCAACCCCCTAACTTTTGGATAATTGCAAAATTGGTCCTTGTTATTAACACTTAACCAAGCCGAACCCTTATTATTATAACACCCCAAACCCAAACCATCCACCCCTTTTTCACTTGGCCCAATCACCCAGCCCAAACCATCCACCCTTAATATTAATCCAGGGTCAAAGTTTGACCCTGGTCAACCTTGGTCAAAACCACCTCCCTCACACCACAAAACCACCCCTCTACTCCAATACCGCCCTGCAAAACCCCCTCCACTTGCCCATCACTTCTCCACTGCCCAACCCACCATATACCTAACATCACCTGCACATTTAATGCTCCACCCCCCAATTGCACGCAACAGTCAAATTGCTCTGTTTCTTTTTGGTGCAAAAAAGAATTTAAACGGCCAGGATCAATTGTGATGATCCAATGGTCAATAAGAGTGCTGGGAAAGGCTTAATGGGACATAGGGAGCTCAGAAACTCAAGTCTAAAATAAGAGGATGCAAGGAGAAGTAGCACAGTCACTTAGTATTAGTTTTAGTTCATATTTATGTCGCATTAGCTAAATTAATCATTCTCAGTGTAGTTTTTAATTTAAAAACATTGTACTCAAGCTTTTTAGTGTAATATAAATCTGTTTCAAGTTCCAATTTCATTCTCTCTTTATAATTTCAGCTTTTGCATTTTTATTTGAAATTTCTCTTTTAAGCTTTAACCATGATCTAAACTAGTATTAACTGTTTCATAAGCTCACTTAGATAGTTTATATCTATAACTAAAAATAAAAACGTAAAATATAAAAATAAAATGAAAAATCAGGACAACAAAAAATACCACAGGGTACCTTTGCATTTGATTGGAGGCTTAAGGAAGTTGCAAGTAATGGATATGGCAAGAAGGACTTTTACCTAGTTTGTTTACAAGCTAGGAGCTTGTAGCTGCCCAATTGGGTCCCCTTGTTCAGCTAGGGTCTCAAGTGAGCTCAACTTTTCATTTTTCTTTGATTTTTAACTTAGTATTGTAGAATAAGCCTTAAGCTTTTATCTCTATGTTTTTATGTTTGTTTGCTTTATTCTAGTTATAATCTCACTTAAAATCAGTTGTTAAATCTAGTGTCTCTGTGCTTAAATCAGCTTAATTTAGCATATGTCAACTTCTGTAACCAAGTTTGTTGCTTAAATCTTTGAAACTCTTTGAAATCCACAAAAATCAGTTTTAAAGGAGTGTTTGGATCTCAATGTTTCAATGTGTTAAGAGGGGATTGGTTGGTCATTTCTGCTTGAAACATGCTCACCTAGTTCATATTAAGTCATAGTAACCACAAAAACTTGCTCTTGTTTTATCAAAAGTCAAAATCACCAATCATTTGGCCTATTCATCTGTCTGTGTGGATTTTGAAGTGGCATAAGCCCCATTTCCACCCACAAGTGTGTGACTAAGCTTAATTCAGTCTTTATATAGCATAACTAATCCCAATCAGTTCAAAAATCCATGTAAAAATCCATTTTAGTCAAAGTAAAAGTAAAAGTAAAAAGTCAAAATTTCTTAAGTGACTCAGAAAATCATTACTTGTGGATTTTTCTTGAATTTTGAAGGTTGAATTAGGTCTTAAAATTTTTAGAAGTTAAAGTCTGTCACCTAAGCTACAATAATCTGTGTTTAGCTTAATTTTGTGATTTTTGTTTGAGCTTGTGCATCAGCTTAATTGAAGCTGCAGGGCAAGTACATGCCCTGTGCACAGGTCATTGGCCAGTTTTCTAAGCTCCTTTGTGACCTCACCTGTGGGCTTTAGCTTATTGTACTTAGCTTATTTGGATATCTCTTGTGACTTGTACTCAGAACCCTATACTGACTCACTTAGTATTTGAGCCCAAATACCAAGCCTCACCCGGTGCTCATAAAAAAGCCATAAGCCCAGCTTATTGGCTTATTTCAGAGTTGACCAGGGCAACTTCAAGGTTCCGGGTTTTATTTGAACCATCCCTTACCTCTGTGGACCCCACAGAGGTCCAAAAGTCATTGTTCAAGGCCTGTTTTGGCCTTGTGTTTCATTAAGTGCTTATTTGGCTTCATCAGCTTGTTCATGTGCTTATTTTGAGTCTATTTGCTTATTTCAAGTTTGTATCCATCTGTCTTGGCTTACTTGTTCATTTGGTAGCTTAAACTCAGCTTTTTCAAACATCCATAAGTCCTAATAAGCTAAATGTTCAACTGTTAAGCACAAGGGGGTGCACACAGCTTATTATTAAGCTACAAAACAAGTCTTTTCACAAAAGTTGTTTATTATTAGCTTATAATTAGTTGTCAAAAAGAAAAACCAACAAAAACCAACTTTAAAATTAGTGATAGCTTCTATTTAATAAGATTTATCTTTTTAATTTTTCTTTTCAGCTTATTATTAAGCACTTCATCATTTTTATATTTTTATTAATTTTATTTCATCTTAAAGTATTTTCAATAATTTTCCTAGATTCTTCTCTTTTAATTTAGTCATTATTAGAATTAATATTAATTTAATTAATAATTATGTATTATTAGTGTATTAAATAGTTTCATTAATTTTTAGTCAACAACAGTACCTTTTAATATTTTTCCTAGGTTTTATAAATCATTAAGTATTTTTAGAAAATAGTTTCTTAATTACTACTGTTCAATTTCTAATTTTCTTAATTAATCTAGATAAATTAGATATTAATTAGGGGCAATTCCATATATACCCAAAACAAACACCATAATTCCATATTTCCCCAACACATCTTTAAAAGCCTTGTATTCATGCATTGAAAACTTGTCATTTGGGTAAATATGGAATTATGAAGTTTCTTTTGGGTATATATGGAATTATCCCTATTAATTAATAAATAAGTAAATAATTAGTAAAATAGTTAAAAAATAATTTTTATAAACTTTTAAATTTTTTTAGGATTCCTGAGATGGTTAATTAGATTTATAAATTTTTCTATAATTTTCTAAGTCATTAGTTTAATTAGTTTAATTAATATAATTAGTATTTAATTAGTTTAATTAGTTTAATTAATATAATTAATATTTAATTAATAGAAAATCCACAAAAAGACAAAAATAGGTATTTTTAGTTTTTAAATTTATTTTAAGTCATTTTAGAATTTTAAAAATTAATTTTGCAATTTTCTAAGTTTAAATTTGTATTATAAAGTTTTTAAGTTAATTAGTTTTAATTAAATAATTAAATAGTTTTTTAAAATAATTAATAATAAATAATCAAATAATCAAAAAAATATTTTTATTTTAAATTTAATTTTCTTTTTTTAATTAAGTTTGTAAAATTTTCATTTGCACCCCCTGTAGTTGTAAATTGTTTAAAACTCACCTTTTCTTTTGTTTGTAATCAAATCTGATTTTTAATTTGTGAACGTGTAATCATATCTGTGTTTCTGTAATTGTTAATATTGTTTCAGTTGTTCGAATACCAAGTAATCAGTAGTATAATCAAATCCAAATCTTTATTGGTTACTGTCCTCAGTACCACTCATTCCCACAAACGTTTACAAACACCATTTCAATCTCGTCGGGACATAACGACCTGGGGAAACTCTATACTATCCACGGAGCATTAACCTTAGGCTCTATCAGTTTGGCGGATGAAGAGCATAATAGAGTTGATGATGTCACACTGAAGGCTGCCGGGCAGATGCTGAAGTTTGCCTTGAACCTTAAGTAAGTACATATCTTCTATGTCATTGAGGTTCAACTGATGATAGTCTGCTTCACTAAATTTCCACAACTTGTCATCAATTCGACGGACCACAATTTCGTCCAGAAATTTATATCCGAATCTTTTCTCAGTTACTGGGACTTCTGTGATGGAAAAAATTCGTTGTTGTGAGAAGACTTTGTCTTAGATCGGAATGTCAGCTTGTACTTATAGAACCATTTGTGCATCTCTGGCCAGTGAAGCATACACAAAGCTACTTCAACATTATACTTGCTTATAGACGTGGAGTAAAATCCTCACATTTGATCTTCAAGGTCTTCCAGAGGATATGAAGCGGCTTTGAATTTGGTGAGAGATGTAGCATAACGGTGATTTGGATCTGTGTTCCCATGGATAAGATACAGGAGATCATTGTTGAAGAAGTATTGCTTAGGAATTTTTGGTTCACTAGGAGGACCAATGAGAGGTAAAGGTTGAGACAAATCCTGAAACTTAAAGTCATCAGGATCCATGACGGGGTAGATTCTGTCCCATGATGGCCTCTTTTCCCAAGTAATATTCTCCGATAGAGCTCTTGCAACTTCATCAATGTTATATTCAATGTCGAGTTCAGATATGGTGCATGCTTTGAATTCTGTGAACCCTGCTGCACGAATCTTAACCAAGTCAGAAAGCTGAAGTTTTTGTGATTGCATCACTTTCTTGATTCGTTTAGTGAAGTTTACAATCGATCCTTCAGTCATTTCTTCAGCTTCAGGGACAACAGGGTGAGCATCGACCATGTCATCAAACCAATTAAACGAAGGTGCATCGGGATTAATCCATTCAGGAGCTGGAATTAATTGAGCTTCCTTAGGTGGTTCATCAATGTTTTCGGTGATTAGTGGTGGGATGTCATCCATATCTACATCTGCTTCTTCAGTTGAATGTGTAGGGTTTGGATCAGTTGGAACGTTGACAGTTGTGGTTTTAGTTGGAGGTTTGTAGGTGGAACCGGATACTTTCTTACTTTTTCCTTGTTGTGGCTGATCATCTGGGTCTGAATCATCATGACGACGCTTAGTAGCCTTCATCTTCTTGCAAGCTTCGTCTTTCTTTTCAGCTCTTTTGACTGACTTAATTAGTGCCTTGCGTAGATCATTCTCATCAGGATCATTCACAATTGCTTCCGACAGTTTACCATTGAGATCACTTACAGAAGGGTTTGGAGGTAGAGTTTGAATGGTGATAGGTGTAGTTTGAAACCTCTAAGAAACAATCGCTGCAAGATTATCTCTGACGTAGTGTTCTATAGTAGAAGGAAGTTTCTCATGAATATACTTGCGAACCTCTCCTAGTAGTCTCTCTTTCACCTGGTGCTTAACTGCTGCATCAATATTGTAGACTTTGAACGCTTCAACATCACTCTTTTGGTCATCAACTTGTTTCTGGAGCATCTTGAGTTGTTCATATAATGATTTCAGCAAGCTTGGGTGAACTGTTGTTGGTAGATCAGGGGTTTGTTGAGGATGACCTTGTTTAGGTGATGAAGGTTTGTGTTGTGGTTGAACTCTTGACGGTTCATCATCAACACCGACAATGTCGATAGTGGTGTCTTTACTAGTATCAATCTGCTCATCATTACCATCACCATCAGATTCATCATCACTTTCATCATTCACATCTTCTTCATCATCATCTGTTTTCTTAGCTTCTTCACTTTCAGACTGATTTTCCTCATCACTACTTTCTTCACTTTCAGATGCATTATCATCTTTGCTTTTCGGAGCTTCTTCTTCTTCTTCACTTTCAGCTGGTTTATCGAGAGAGTCTTGTGGTTCTGAACTGGATGACTCAGCTTCATTTTCGGAATCATCACCATCTTGATCAGAGGATGACAATGTTTGTGAACGTGTTTCTTCTGATGATTGATCATCTCTTTCTGAATCTGGAGTCGTCATTTCCACATCCCGAGTACCAGAACCTTCACCTTTCTTTGTTAGTCTAGCAATTCTTTCCTCCTCCATTTGTTTACTTTTTCTTATGGTTAGTTGTAGTTGTTCATCTTCTTCGGATTCGGACATTGGTGAGGTGACTGATTCTTCTTGAGTTTCTTTTGCTTTTCCCTTATCTGCCTTTTTCTTCTTAGTCAGTGTAAGCTTTTCAGTCTCTGTCTCTTTCTGAGCATCTCCTTCATCATCAATTGGTTCATCACGAAGAGTTTTCAATTTCTTCTTAGGTTGTAGAGTGACTTTCTTAGTTCTTGACTTGGGAATTGTTTTGATTTTAGCTGCAGCTTTAGAAGTTTTCCCTTTCTTTGTCTGAGTCAAACCAACTTGGTCGTTTCTTTGAGCTTCATCAAATACTTTATATGCCTCGGTACAAAGGATAGATTCAGTTAACAAACTTGCAGGAATTCTCATTCCTTGTCTTTGAGTATTTGTCTTCTGAATTCTGGTTCGCGTATACATATGATCCATTGCAGTCGTGTGTTTTTTATCTTCCACTCTGCGATCAATATCTGGGTGTATATGCATGAAATGAGCGATGAGACACTTAGTGAATCTGTAGAATGGAATTCTTGAGTTCGAGGCTTTCTTAAACTGTCTTGCTTGATAAACCATATTGTCACAACTCACCATTTCAGGTCATTTCAGGTCATTTCCCGAACTTTGGAAAAACACTATTCATCAAACACTATTCATCAAAACACTATTCATCGTTTTACTATTCATCGTTTTCGAGGTCAGTTTGATATTCTGAGAAACTTTTGGGAAATTTACTATTCACCGAACACTATTCATTTCCGGAAAAGTTTTCACTATTCACTTGCATTACTCATTTCATCGTAAATTTAGTTTACGGGTATTCAAATTCGCGTAACCGGATTGGTTTAGGTGCGAATTCATTTTATTAGTGTTAAGAACACTGCATACGGACTGGAGATAGTCTGCATATCATCATAACAGCATTTTCATGTTATACCACTCTCAGGATTTTCAAATTTCTATATTCAGTACATTTAACGTTTTTACGTATAAGTATTTATAGTAAACGTTAACACCCGGTTTATACACGACGAATATATCTAAATATTCCCACAATGGTCCCGACATATTTTTATATCCATTTTAACATCATAATAGTTATAACATTCAGTTACCCAGTATTTTGGAAATTTATTTTATTTATAACGTACGCGTATGAATATTACGACGGTTTTCGTGAAAACTAAACAATAATCACCCGATCACTCAATATTTGTACCCAACATAATTTTAACATTTTTATAACTTCATTTTGACAAGTTTAGTCATTATTTCATATTTCATATTTTTACGATACCCGGAATTACGTTTCGCGACTTAACAGTTTACGGTTTGCGATTAACGGAACCAAAACCGACTCCGTGGACTAGATAATACTCAAATTTTCTACATCCTCTTCCTAAATTCAGCATGTGCCGCCCCTCCCCATCACAAGTTACTTGACATTGATTAAATATTTACCAAATTGCCATTTCCTAGAAAAATATCTAGCCTAAACACTTTAAACACTACACATTTTATTTTTTTGGATCAAAAACTCATTCTCTTCATCCCTTTCACCATAACCACGACCCAACATCCATTTCATGATCAAGTGATCATTTTTCATAAGTTATAACACTAAACTTGTTCCTTTTACTAGCCTAATCAAGAATCAAGCAACAAAAACACAAGAACAACAAGCATAATCATCATCTAATCATCTCATTTTTCAAGTAAGTTATCAACATTATTTTTTTTCATGGATCATCTTATATTTACATGTATTTCATGAATATCATGCTAAAAACCATGTACAACTAGCTATACCACCATTTATTTTGTCAAAAATGGAACATACAAACCCTAACTTCTTATTTATGAATTCCCTTGCTATAAAAACTTGGTTAGGAGTCCATGGCACCCTAAGAAGGTGTATGGTAGGATTAGTATAGCTTTGTGGTGATTACAAGAGGTTTGGTGATGTTAGAAATTAGTTTTAAACCTTGAAAACTTGATTTGGAACCTATTTTAGACATGCTGTCCCATTTTGTGAAAACCTGGAAAATCAGTAAACACCAAGGAAACTTTGGCAAAATTTTTAGAAAATACTTTCAAAAACGAATCCGTAGGCGAAAGAACGGATTAAAAAGAGTTTATAACGAAGAAGTTATGATTTTTGCAAGATTGTTGACGAAAAGTATTTTCTGGAAAAATGTTGCTGTTGGACGTTTTTCGTCGGTCAAAAAGAGGCTTTAGACGTAATCCGGAGGAGCCGAGCTTTCCAAAATATATTACTACATACTAAGACGTAACCGTGGATATAAAGAACAAGTAAAACGGACAAGTAACGACAAAGATATTCACGTTTGAATATCGGCTAAAACCATTTTATATTTGACAGCTTTTTAATAAAAGTGACACAAAAACTACGAAGTACATTTATAAGCTAGAAGTAATATTAAGTACCAAGCTTTATAACTAATGTAGTATTAGTTATTACTAGTATGTTTTCATCATTTCAAGGCGATATTACAAAGATTACAACCCGAGGAATTCAACGCTAACATGGAAACTTACGAAATATATATATAAGTATATATATATTACAACTAGCTTATTTTATTTTCTAATAGCAATATTTTTCCAAATACTTGGATTATATATTTTTGATAACACAAATGTTTTTCCAAAGAGTAGAGTGGTATAGAAACATGTGCATGGACATTCATAACATCATTTCATGATCTAAAGTAGATCGTTCATCATTCATATTAGGTTGCGGCTAGTGTGCGCGCCTTGTTTTTCAGCTCATTACATGTTCATGGTACCATCATATTGGGTTGCGGCAGCAAATTGTTCATTGGTGTTCATTTCATTTCATCACAGTTTCATCAGTTAAGGTGAGTCATAGCCCCTACTCTTTTAAATTGTTTTGCAAACTCTTTGGGGGAGAATACATGCTCGTTTTACTTAAACGCATTACTTGCTTTACATGGTTGATTACTCAAACAATTTCAGCTTTATCTAAATACTTGTTTGATTATCCGAGTACAAAACAATTCACTTGCTATTTACTCATGGACATGAGTGCATAAAGTTAAACTATTTACCGATTTCCTAAGATTGCCTAAGTTAAGGACCGGTAGCTACAATTTCAACGGGTATAGATTTACCTGCATTGGGTATGTTTGATTACCTACAATTTCAACGGGTATAGATTTACCTGCATTGGGTATGTTTGATTACCTACAATTTCAACGGGTATAGATTTACCTGCATTGGGTATGTTTGATTACCTACAATTTCAACGGGTATGGATTTACCTGCATTGGGTATGGATTTACCTACAATTACTTGGGAGCGTAACCTCCTACAGATAGCTAGAAAACCTTTTCGGTGCCTTGAACTTAGTGCAATCAATATTCATTTTATGCGTTTTGCTTATGGTCAGATTCATTTTGTGGCGACATCGCCATGGCTATTGTACATACGAAAATTACTTATGGAATTACGATACTTTTCCACCACTATTACTATTGAATTACAATGCTTTTGTATCAAACATATTACATTTGGCAGTGGGTTGTAAACACACAGGTTACAAGGCTCTTATGGCGGGACTTGTAACTGAGTGGATTTACGATGCCTTTGCTGGGAAATCTTCATTACAATGCATTACATTCTTTTTCACAAGACTCTATGAACTCACCAACCATTGTGTTGACACTTTAGCATGTATTTTTAGGTTATAACCAATGGCACGCTACAGGAGGTTTTGGCAGGGCATGGCATGGTCATAGAAGACTCTGATTTAATCATTTGGGGACCGTTTTAAATTATTTTAAAGGCCTACTTCCGCATTACTTTTAACAATGTAAATTCAACATTTTGATTTAACTATTTTATTCAAAATGATTCAAGTGCAAACTATTTTTGATCTTGTGTCGAGATACCAATTGAGTTACACCCCAGCTACATGTATGCTTCCGCTGGACCCGATTTTGGGGGTGTTACAGATTGGCATCAGAGCTTTGGCTATAGCGAACTAAGTGTTTTTAAAACCTAGACTATAGCTACTTTCAAGAAAACTTAACCCTATGACCGTCACATGCCTGCCTGCCAACCTGAAGCCTCATTTGTGGTTAGTTGCTGACATAGGTGATGAGATTTATGTCTCATTATCTGATATATATTATATTCATTTATTATAGTTGTTTACTATAATTGTCTTTCATATAAGCATGTTCACGTATCATATATATCACCGCATTATGTTTTTCCTTGCATAGTTTCATCATTTGACCTCGAGTTTGGTCACCTGCATTACTCTTTCAGAACATTTTGAGTATTTGTGAAGGACATAGTCTTAGTATGACTGAGCTGAGTATTTCAAAATTCATGGAACCTCGGTGGAATATAGACTGGTCATCTATATTCAACCCGGGATAGTGAGATATAGGCTGACCACCTATGTCTGACTCAGAAATGAATTTTGCAACACTGAGAATGGTTATAATAAAATTCTGTCTGTAATAAATTCTCAACTCATTTTCCAAATGTTTCATTCATGCATGTGTGAGTATACCCTCATTGTCAGAACATTCATACTTTTCATCACCTCATGAACCGCCACTTGGAAGTATGTCAATTGATCATTTCATTTCATGAACATTCACGTCTATGCATGATACACTTACATCACGGTATTTTCTTTTATTACAATATCATTTTGTCGCAGTTGTCACAGTCTCTTCCCTTCTCACCATCACTATCATTTCCTTTCCCCATCCCCATATAAATATAGAATTAGCTGACACTATATAGTTTCCTATGCCACTCATCCCTCACTACCACCAATATTGTTAAGTGGATATTATCAATGACCTCCCTAGGAAAGACTTTCCATACCATCTATAAGGAGAATCTCTCGGTACATTAAGACCATTCAAAACTCAAAAGAAATCTCAGGATATCACAAAACCATTCGAAACACTATCATTGGCCTGATCACCAAAAATTCCATCATCTAGAAAGTATTGGCTTGACTGAATTACATGATTATTTTAGATACGATTACTCACAAAACAACACCATAGAGATAAATTCAACCTCTTAACCGAGACTATAGATTGAACATGTCCTCACCAATAGACTTTATTCAAACATAGGGAGATATGCTCAGAGCATGAGTGATTGACTCAAGAAATGGTTGGACTAACCAATTACCATAAATCAAATTCAGTTGCAACTATAGTTATCGCGCGAACTTAGAGACTACACCATTTGAGGCACTCTATGGTCGAAGTGCCAACCTCCAATGACGGCTTGAAATTTAGAAAAGCCCAGCTCATTAGTCCAGTAAGTATTCATGAAATAACCAGGAACTTCCTACAAAATCAAGAATCAGTTACAAGTTCGATAAGGTGTAAACCCTTAGGATTTCAAGTTTGTGGTAGAGTTATGTTGAAAGTTCTGCCTAGGAAAGGCATGATACCATCCAGAAAACTTGGGAAGTTAAACCCGATATACACTGGACCATGTAATATTTTAGACAGAGTAGGCCTAGTGGCCGTCAGACTTGAGCCTTGTTAGAGAACAACAGGATTACACAACCATGTACTATCATCTTTTCAGATTAGTCACTCATAATCCCATTTGGAAAGGAATCCAACCCAAAGTCAAATATAAACCTTGTAGGAGAACCAATAGAAATCATGGAATGTAAGGTCGAACAGTTGAAGCAAAGTCGAATTCCTATCGTGAGAGTTCGCTGGAATTCTCGAATATATCATCACTTTTCACCAATACCACTTCAGAGACCAACATAAACTGAACTTCGGGACGAAGTTCCTTTTAGAGGGGAAGACTGTCACAACTCACCATTTCAGGTCATTTCAGGTCATTTCCCGAACTTTGGAAAAACACTATTCATCAAACACTATTCATCAAAACACTATTCATCGTTTTACTATTCATCGTTTTCGAGGTCAGTTTGATATTCTGAGAAACTTTTGGGAAATTTACTATTCACCGAACACTATTCATTTCCGGAAAAGTTTTCACTATTCACTTGCATTACTCATTTCATCGTAAATTTAGTTTACGGGTATTCAAATTCGCGTAACCGGATTGGTTTAGGTGCGAATTCATTTCATTAGTGTTAAGAACACTGCATACGGACTGGAGATAGTCTGCATATCATCATAACAGCATTTTCATGTTATACCACTCTCAAGATTTTCAAATTTCTATATTCAGTACATTTAACGTTTTTACGTATAAGTATTTATAGTAAACGTTAACACCCGGTTTATACACGACGAATATATCTAAATATTCCCACAATGGTCCCGACATATTTTTATATCCATTTTAACATCATAAAAGTTATAACATTCAGTTACCCAGTATTTTGGAAATTTATTTTATTTATAACGTACGCGTATGAATATTACGACGGTTTTCGTGAAAACTAAACAATAATCACCCGATCACTCAATATTTGTACCCAACATAATTTTAACATTTTTATAACTTCATTTTGACAAGTTTAGTCATTATTTCATATTTCATATTTTTACGATACCCGGAATTACGTTTCGCGACTTAACAGTTTACGGTTTGCGATTAACGAAACCAAAACCGACTCCGTGGACTAGATAATACTCAAATTTTCTACATCCTCTTCCTAAATTCAGCATGTGCCGCCCCTCCCCATCACAAGTTACTTGACATTGATTAAATATTTACCAAATTGCCATTTCCTAGAAAAATATCTAGCCTAAACACTTTAAACACTACACATTTTATTTTTTTGGATCAAAAACTCATTCTCTTCATCCCTTTCACCATAACCACGACCCAACATCCATTTCATGATCAAGTGATCATTTTTCATAAGTTATAACACTAAACTTGTTCCTTTTACTAGCCTAATCAAGAATCAAGCAACAAAAACACAAGAACAACAAGCATAATCATCATCTAATCATCTCATTTTTCAAGTAAGTTATCAACATTATTTTTTTTCATGGATCATCTTATATTTACATGTATTTCATGAATATCATGCTAAAAACCATGTACAACTAGCTATACCACCATTTATTTTGTCAAAAATGGAACATACAAACCCTAACTTCTTATTTATGAATTCCCTTGCTATAAAAACTTGGTTAGGAGTCCATGGCACCCTAAGAAGGTGTATGGTAGGATTAGTATAGCTTTGTGGTGATTACAAGAGGTTTGGTGATGTTAGAAATTAGTTTTAAACCTTGAAAACTTGATTTGGAACCTATTTTAGACATGCTGTCCCATTTTGTGAAAACCTGGAAAATCAGTAAACACCAAGGAAACTTTGGCAAAATTTTTAGAAAATACTTTCAAAAACGAATCCGTAGGCGAAAGAACGGATTAAAAAGAGTTTATAACGAAGAAGTTATGATTTTTGCAAGATTGTTGACGAAAAGTATTTTCTGGAAAAATGTTGCTGTTGGACGTTTTTCGTCGGTCAAAAAGAGGCTTTAGACGTAATCCGGAGGAGCCGAGCTTTCCAAAATATATTACTACATACTAAGACGTAACCGTGGATATAAAGAACAAGTAAAACGGACAAGTAACGACAAAGATATTCACGTTTGAATATCGGCTAAAACCATTTTATATTTGACAGCTTTTTAATAAAAGTGACACAAAAACTACGAAGTACATTTATAAGCTAGAAGTAATATTAAGTACCAAGCTTTATAACTAATGTAGTATTAGTTATTACTAGTATGTTTTCATCATTTCAAGGCGATATTACAAAGATTACAACCTGAGGAATTCAACGCTAACATGGAAACTTACGAAATATATATATAAGTATATATATATTACAACTAGCTTATTTTATTTTCTAATAGCAATATTTTTCCAAATACTTGGATTATATATTTTTGATAACACAAATGTTTTTCCAAAGAGTAGAGTGGTATAGAAACATGTGCATGGACATTCATAACATCATTTCATGATCTAAAGTAGATCGTTCATCATTCATATTAGGTTGCGGCTAGTGTGCGCGCCTTGTTTTTCAGCTCATTACATGTTCATGGTACCATCATATTGGGTTGCGGCAGCAAATTGTTCATTGGTGTTCATTTCATTTCATCACAGTTTCATCAGTTAAGGTGAGTCATAGCCCCTACTCTTTTAAATTGTTTTGCAAACTCTTTGGGGGAGAATACATGCTCGTTTTACTTAAACGCATTACTTGCTTTACATGGTTGATTACTCAAACAATTTCAGCTTTATCTAAATACTTGTTTGATTATCCGAGTACAAAACAATTCACTTGCTATTTACTCATGGACATGAGTGCATAAAGTTAAACTATTTACCGATTTCCTAAGATTGCCTAAGTTAAGGACCGGTAGCTACAATTTCAACGGGTATAGATTTACCTGCATTGGGTATGTTTGATTACCTACAATTTCAACGGGTATAGATTTACCTGCATTGGGTATGTTTGATTACCTACAATTTCAACGGGATAGATTTACCTGCATTGGGTATGTTTGATTACCTACAATTTCAACGGGTATGGATTTACCTGCATTGGGTATGGATTTACCTACAATTACTTGGGAGCGTAACCTCCTACAGATAGCTAGAAAACCTTTTCGGTGCCTTGAACTTAGTGCAATCAATATTCATTTTATGCGTTTTGCTTATGGTCAGATTCATTTTGTGGCGACATCGCCATGGCTATTGTACATACGAAAATTACTTATGGAATTACGATACTTTTCCACCACTATTACTATTGAATTACAATGCTTTTGTATCAAACATATTACATTTGGCAGTGGGTTGTAAACACACAGGTTACAAGGCTCTTATGGCGGGACTTGTAACTGAGTGGATTTACGATGCCTTTGCTGGGAAATCTTCATTACAATGCATTACATTCTTTTTCACAAGACTCTATGAACTCACCAACCATTGTGTTGACACTTTAGCATGTATTTTCAGGTTATAACCAATGGCACGCTACAGGAGGTTTTGGCAGGGCATGGCATGGTCATAGAAGACTCTGATTTAATCATTTGGGGACCGTTTTAAATTATTTTAAAGGCCTACTTCCGCATTACTTTTAACAATGTAAATTCAACATTTTGATTTAACTATTTTATTCAAAATGATTCAAGTGCAAACTATTTTTGATCTTGTGTCGAGATACCAATTGAGTTACACCCCAGCTACATGTATGCTTCCGCTGGACCCGATTTTGGGGGTGTTACACATATCCTCCCAAATCCATTAAGCATAGTCAATATTTGCTAGTTTGACAACCCCCCCCCCCCCCAAGAAAATCTGCATGATTTCTAGAGAAGGTTGTTCGTGCCTAGTTTCCTTGCCAGTTAAACTATTGGTAAGGGTTGAGTAAAGTGTGAGCCATGGTTGTGGAATGAATTTTCTGTCGACAGTAGATATTTTGTTGAGTGTGACTTGTGATTCATCATACTCCAGTTCTCGAAGAAGTCTGACAATTTATGACAATGAAGGCAAAGGAGTGAATTTCTTGAGGTTTCTTGTTCCTTCTGCAGGCAAACCAAGAACATTGCAAAGAGTTTTCACATCAAACACAATATCTTTGTGAGCAAGACGAACACCCAATGACTTGTTATTTCTGCTAACTTCAAGAGATTCCCAGAACTGTGTTAAGTAGGCTTCTGGTACTGTGCATGTGATGGTGAGAAGATTATAAATAAACTTTCCTTTAAGTATCTCTAAGTTCATTGCACATGTTGGATGGCACGTGATTGTCTCAATATTTACTTTCTGGTTTGTCTTTGCGATTGTTCTTTCTTCTCCCTGAATCAATTCATGTCTAGGTGTGGATGCAATCGACATGTTTGGACCTGAAATGTGTCATAAAACCAACAGAAGCAATGTGGTGACATACATGTTAGTTGCAACAAAAGTCCAAGATGTAATCCATTATGGCAAAAAGCAATCACCCAAGACAATAGTACAATCACATAATCATAACATGATAAAACCAAATGAGTACTACATCACATGAAAAGTCACATAACTCGACAAAACTCCCTTAACTCGATAAATTTTAAAATTTTAGGCAGCATCTCATTTCATGAAGGACATTAAACTAGAACCCATACTCGATGGTTCCATTAGAAACTCCTAACTTGAAGTGTAAATGTATGTTACATATCAGTTAACACCCTATATTTCATAACTCACAAGATTTGGAAGAAAACATATACAAACTCGATAAGAGACCTTAACTCGATAAACCATGATTTCAAAATCAGTTTACTAAAATTGTTTCATAACTCGAAAAGCTTTCAAACTCGATAATATATACATAACTCGATAAGATCAGAAGATGTTTAACTCGATAAAACATCCAAACTCGATAAACAGATAAAAAGAAAACTAGCATATAACTCGATAAGCATACAACTGGATAACGATGCATAACTCGATAGAAACTAGCAAACATGAGAAATATGCATAACTCGATAACATACATGTCCCAAACTCGACAAGCATTACTAAGTTGATAAAACTAACAAACAAATAACAAACTCGACAACTTTAACACATAACTCGCAAAATTCATCAGTTAACTCGATAAGTTCATCAGATAACTTGATAGACCAAAATACAATTGAAAGAATTGGGTCAAGGGTCTGCTATAGTTTGGTGTCAATAGGCATCTCAATGCATAATCAAATTCCAAACATTACATAAGCCTAACACCTTTTACGCAAAAGATCAAACACATAGAGAAAATGAATGAAACACAAGCACAATTTATTTTGATGCAATGAGACTTAAGGAACATGTTTAGAGAGCATTAATAAGTCACAAACAACACGCATAACAAACAAACAAAAACCCAGAAGGTGCCATATAACCAAATGAGCACATTTAAACCCTAAACACCTTAATTTCACTAGATAGATGCAATAGGAATCAAGACAATGATGTAATCTAACATATTGGGACATGCCGAAGCTACCCAACAAGATTAATTACCCTAAAACATCCAATCTAAAAAAATACCCAATTTCAATATGCATAAACCCTAATGATTGATTTGAGACAATATAACCACAGAACATATAACGAGAATTAGGGCGAGTGATTGAAGAGGGAAAATGATTAAAACAAACATTTACAATCACATAAACATGAAACTCTTGAAAATCTTGATTATGGAAAAAATAGGCAGCGTGGTGTGCGTTTGTTTGTGTGGAAAAAGAAAACCATATTTTGATTTGGTAAACATATTATAAACACTTTTGGTCCTCCTATTTGTTTGTCATTCAAAGTTTTAACCAATTAAGCACATTAAGCCCCTAAAGATTTAAGAACTTGAAACATTGAGTCCGAGCAATAAACACTTCGAGTATTTAGGATGTTACACCCTCTTGAACCAACCTCGAGATGTTAATTTTGAAAACCTTAATAACAAATGGTTCAAGAGGCACCGAGAAAAAAAAATTTCATGAAGAGAAGTTTTTAAATGAAGAAGTAGAAAAGTTTTATGTCTCCCCCTCAAGATATGTATGTTATAAAGTTGAGAAAATCGTTTTGAACAACATATCTTGAAGAACGATTTTTTTTTATTTTATTTTTTGAAATGTAAAATCTTTTTGTGTTTTTGTAGGTTTTATATTTTTGTATTTGGTTTTATTTATTTATTTTTTTACTTTTTATTTTTTTTTTAGAAAAATAATTACAAAGATATTTTTAATGTTTGACAATCACTTGTGTTTTGAAAACTTTTCCAGATCTTCTGGAGTCAAACATCGCATACCAATTTAGTGGACTAGATCAACAAACCTTGTTGGAGGTAATACTTTAGTGAGTAAGTCTGCCAATTGGTATTCAGTTCCCACAAAATATAATTCAATTTTACCCTTTTCGACATGCTCCTTGATGAAATGATAGCAGAGATCAATGTGTTTGGACTTGCAGTGATGAACGGTGTTGCAGGAAATGGCAATGGCACTTTTGGAGTCACAGTAGATCGGAATCTTATTGAATAGATAGCCATAGTCCTTAAGTTGTGGTCTCATCCAAATGAGTTGAGCACAACAAGCAGACATAGCTACGTAATAATATTCGATTGATTACAGTGATGTGTAGTCCTGCTTCTTAGATTGCTAAGACACCAGTTTATATCCCAGAAACTGTAATCCACCTGATGTACTTTTCGCGTGTCTAAGCATCCTGCATGCTCAGCGTCTGAAAATGCAATTAGTTCGAAACCAGAATCCTTCGAATACCAGATTCCCAAGTTAATGATTCCTTTTATGTATCAAAGGATTCTTTTAGTCTCATTGAGGTGCCTTTCAGTTGGTTTGGACTGATAACGAGAACACATGGAGAAAGCAAATACTATATCAGGTCTACTAGCTGTGATACATGAGTGACCCAATAATACTGCATTATTTGGTAGGGTCAACAGGACTCCCAAGTATATCAGCATCTAGTTTTGTGCTATAAGCCATTGGTGTATTATAAGTATCACAGCTCATCATTCCATGTTTCTTTAAAATTTCCAAAGCATATTTGGACTGATTTAGAAAAATTCCATGGGGTGATTGATGAACTTGTAGTCCTAGAAAGAACGAAAGTTCACCCATCATGGACATTTCAAAATTATCTTTCATTAAATTTGCAAAATCATTTGAGTATCCACTATTTGTTGAAGCAAAAATAATGTCATCGACATATATTTGAACAATTAGTAAGTCCACCCTGTATGTTTTTGTAAATAACGTTGGATCCACCGAACCTTTAGAAAATTTATTGGCCAGCAAGAAAGCAGATAGTTTATCATACCACGCCCTTGGGGCTTGCTTTAGTCCGTGGAGAGCCTTTTTGAGTCAGTAAACGTGATTGGGACGTTCAGGATCAAGCAAGCCTTCTGGTTGGCTGACATAAACTTCTTCACGGAGTTCACCATTCAGAAATGCCATTTTCACATCCATTTGATAAACAACCATGTTCCGATGAGCAGCATATGCCAGAAAGATCTGAACAGCTTCAAGTCTAGCCACTGGAGCAAAAGATTCTTCAAAATCAATTCCTTCTTCTTAGAAGTATCCTTTAGCTACCAAGCGTGATTTGTTACGTATGACAGTGCCTTCTGCATCCAGCTTATTTTTCCAAATCCATTTTAACCCAATGACAAACACTCCGTCAAGTCTTTCAACTAATTCCCAGACTTCTAATCTTTTGAATTGCTGAAATTCCTCTTGCATAGATTCAATCCAGTTTTCATAAGTCATTGCTTGTTAGTTTTCATAAGTCATTGCTTGTTTGATGTTCTTAGGTTCATCTTGATAGACTGTGAGGGCATAGATGCAAGTTTCACCATCTGTGTGAAGTCGTTATCTTGTCATGATTGGTGCATCTGGATGGCCAATAATTTGAACTAATGGATGATCTCTAGTCCATTTGTGTGTCGAAGGGTGAAGTTGATAGGTATCTCGCATGTTAGAAGGGTCCAAATTGCGTGTGGACGACTTAGCTGTTTCAGGATTTGTTGGAGCCGATGCAAACGGGTTAAAGAACGCATTTGGATCATACTCTACGGGTTGTAGAACTGATTGTGGTGTAGAATCTTCAGCCGATTGTCGTGAGTTGGATGTGGTTTGTTTTGCTGTTATTAGAGATGCAATTGGAGGACCTTCTTTCTCAACAGTTGTTGTTGTTTATTGAGGTGAGTCAGTTACTTGAATATTTTCAGGTTGTGCAGCGGAAATTGGTGAGTCCTCAGAAGGACGGTTTTCAATAGTATCATCGAACAGTGGAGCAAACAGGGTTTCCTATTCTTTGCGGTTGAGAGACAATAGTTCAGCCGAAGAATCCGGAAAGTTAAGACGGTTGGATTCGGGTCCTAAGCTGTTTTGCTCAGAAGCCATTTGTGTGAGTTCATCGAAATTAGCATGAATAGTTTCTTGAATTTCTCTTGTACGACGATTCCATATCCGAAAACCTTTGGAATTTTCACAATATCCAACGAACACTCCGATGTCAGCCTTTGCTTTAAGGTTACCTAAATCATCACGATCATTTTTCAGATAACAAAGTGCTCCAAATACATGAAAGTAATCGATGTTTGGTTTTATTTTGTGAACAATCTAATAAGGTGTTTTGTGATGGCGTTTTGTGATCATGCAACGGTTTTGGGTGTAACATGCAGTTGAAACAGCTTCCGCCCATAAGTAATCTGGTAATTGAGCATTGATCAACATGGTTCTTGCAGCTTCCACTAACGTCCTGTTGCATCTTGCAACTACTCCATTCTGTTCTGGGCTTCTTGCAATAGATGTTTGATGTTGAATTCCCACTTTCTCAAAATAAGACCGAAGAGTCTGATTCTTAAATTCTGTACCATTGTCAGTTCTGACCATTCGGACCATGTTGTGTAACTGAACTTGAATTTTAGTGAGAAAGGTGATGATCATTGAAGGAGCTCGATCTTTACTTCGTAGAAAATAAACCCAAGTCCATCTTGAGTAATCATCAACAATTACCAGTATGTAGCGTTTACCGTTGATACTTTGAACACGCATCGGGCCACACAAATCCATATGAAGCAATTGTAAAATATGATTCGTACTGTGCTCGGTTTTTGAAGGAAAATGAGCTCGAGTACTTTTTCCTTGTTCACAGGCCGAACATAAGTGATCTTTGGTAAAATGGAATCTTGGAAAACCATCAACAAGTTTATGACAAGCAAGTTCAGTTATAGTTTTGAAATTCAAATTCGAAAGACGTTTATGCCATAACCATGATTTAGTCGATTCTGATTTGGAGACAAGACATATCGGAGATGAAGTAATCATGTCAGACATCGATATTGTATAAAGATTTGAACCGCGTCAGCCAGACATTAGATCATTTCCTTGTAAGTCACGAACAAAACAAGTTTTCTCACGAAATGCTATTTCTAAATCCCCATCACAAAATTGTCCGACTGAAAAGAGGTTATGACCTAAGCCTTCCACATAATAAACACGACTGATTTCAATGATCCCACTTACATAGTCACCATATCCCATGATTAGAGCGTAATGATCATTCCTGAATCTGACAGTTCCGATAAACTTTGAAACAAAGTTGATTAACAGTTTGAGATTGCCTGTCATATGTCGGGTGCATCCGCTATCAACAATCTAGAGAACAATCTGAACCACCTACATCACAAGAAGATGACGAAGATGGAACAGAAGTAAGGGTGGAACCCAAAGAAAGTGCGGGTTCCTGTTGGTTAGAAGCACACGTATTCAACATTTTAGGAATCCATTTAAAGTCTGGTTTATATTGTAACCAACATTGCCAGTTCCAACTAGTTCTTGCTTTCTTTTTGGTAAATTCGCTAGCTTTAGGCTTGTTCCTTGATTTATTTTGTCTAACTATGGGGGTAACTACAACATCATTAGAAACCGTAGATGGCGGTTTTCCTAATATAGACTTAGAGGCAGTAGTGGGCCTAGAAGGAATGCCTGTCCTATGTTTCTTATGATGATTTAAGAGAGAATTAGCTACACATTTTGCATGATCACCAGATGATACAATTTTACGACAAAACACACAAGATGCATTAATATTCAAAACATTCAAAGGTTCATCATTCGTTACATTGAGATTTTGATTACAATTTGCCAGATTAGAATCTAAATCAGATACAACATGAGTTTTATTCAAATTCCTAAGTTGATCTTCTACTTCTGCAGCTTCTAGTGTTCCTCTTTTATGTTGCAAGATCCTATTCTTGTTACTTTTTTGCTTTGGTCTGCTAACGCTATTAGTGGAGACTAATCTGGTAGAAGTGGAAGGGTCAACATTAGTGTATTGAATAGAATTATTCCTGTCTGTTTTGTCTATTTGATACAATCCTGATGTTATCATAGTGGTGTCAACAAACTTTCCTTTCTCAAGTAGCTTAATTTTCTCTTTTAAGTCAATGATGATGTGATTCTTGTCCTAAATTTGAGACTCAAGTTTTCTATTGCAATGAGCAATATCAATCCGGTTTTGTTCCCATTCAGCACTGTCAATTTGCAATTTTGCAATTTCCTTTTCATATTGAAGACATTTATTTTTAAAAGACTCATTGTTTTTGCAAATTTGACAAGATTTTGAAACATTTTGCTTTGTAGTTGCAATTCCAGTTCAAGGCTTTGAGCTTGACACCATTCAAGCCTTTGTTTGAGTTGACAAATTTCTTTTGAAAATTGTTTTTTCACATCATCATTATTTTTCCTCATCATTTCATTATCATGTTTTAATGCCTTAATTTCAGTGTTCAGCAAATCATTATCCGCACAATGATCTTCCACAAGCATAGAAGTACCAGAACATAAAGAGCATTCATGATAACAGACAAAATATCAGCATTGAGAACTTTTTCCAAGAGTCGATCAACATCATTTTTTAAAACACTTTTTCTTTGCTTTTGAACCAAAATCACATTTTCATTTGAATTGAAAACGTTTATCATTGATTTGACTTCTTTTTGAAGTTCTTGTTCCCAACGTGTAGCACAGTGACAGAGGTGTTGAACGATTGGCAACATTTGTTTTTGAAAAATATCTCTCTTTTCTCTCTCGTAAGCAGATTGAAAAGTGTCAATTTTTATTTTGGAATTACGTTCAATTGTTTCTTCCAAAATTATGATGTCTTCTATAAAAGTTTTGAAATAATTTAAACCACGACAACTTTTTGGTAAATGTGTAACTTCACTAGAAGATGGTAAAGGACCATTTATTTGTGCCACAGTTTGGACAGGAGCCGCATTAGAAGATGAAACATATGACTCAGTGACATACCAAGATTTCTCAGGTATTTCTTTTTGAGGAACAAAAGATTTAGAAATATGAGGAGCTTTTGAATAATCATATGGTTTCCAATATTCTACTTGACTCATTTTTTATCGACTCTCTTCTTCAAGTTCTTCTTCTTCCTCAGTGTCATAAACAATAGTACGCACAATCGTATCATCAAGCATTTGTTCCATACTATAAATTTTAGGATTTGCTTTGAATGCTTTATGAAGAAACATTGATTTGAAATCACCAAATGCAAATCCTTTATCGGGTCCTGGTTTCAAAGTAAATTTCTAAATTGTTGTGACAAAGCCCCCGGTTTTGCAAACAACATTACGAAATTCTTTAAGTTGGTTTTCAAGATCAACAATGTCACCGATTAATTTATTTTCACTTTTCCTTTTTCGTACTTTATGTTCACAAAAATCCTTTTTTCAAATTGACAACTCTGTTTGTGTTTTTGAAAGCTCTTTTTGAAGTTGTTCAACTTGTTGTTGAAGTTCACGCTTTTCATTTTCAAGTTTTGAAACCAACTTTCCGTTTGACTCTGTTAGGAATACAAATATTCCTGTAAAAGACTCGGTCACCTAATTATTGTAATAGAATAGTTAGCTCGTAGTTAGTTTAGTAATTAGTTAGAATAAGTTTAAGTAACATCGTGGAAGAAGGACGGGTCTTTATCCACTATATGCCTGATCCACAGCCCGGGTGTGGGCATTTTATCTTTTGTTGTTAGGAACTATAAATACCCCTCTCCACATGTGGAGACGGTTGGACCTTCTCACACACTTTAATCTAATATTCTCTTTTTCTCTCAAGGTTCCATCTTTCTTTCTCTACTCCTCTTCTTTCTCACTTAACGCCACCAACACCAACAATCTTATCATGTTTGTGACTTAATTAAGTATCCTACAATTGGTATCAAGAGCCAAGGTTTCATCTTAGGGCCTTGGTGAATCTTATTTGGTGTGGTTTGTGTGGTTTTGTGAGTTAGTAGTGTTTTTCTTGAAAACATCTTGGTTTGATTTATCTAGTGTTAGTTGACATGTTAGAGGTGTACTTTTATGATCATTTGTGTCAGTGTTATATTATTTCTCAGTTGGTTTTGCCATATCGTAAATACTTTTGAAGATTGGATTGAGTTTGGGTCGATTTTCTTGACTGCGGTTAGCTCTACTGTTCCATTTCTTGTCTACTGGATTTCTGTGGTTAGTTGATTGCGATTACTATTTTGAGTTAACGGACAAAACGCAAGGAAAGTGACAGCTTTGGACTATTGTGGACTAGACTTGCTCCTGTGGTTTGGTGGTCTGCTATTAAGTATCTGTGGTTTGCTATTGTGGTTTGCGCTTTCTGCGGTTACCACACTTGCGTTTTGATCATCTTGCGGTTTGCTTCTTGCTGTGGTTAGTGCCTTGCGTGTCACTCACCTTGTGGTTTCTTTATTCTGCGGTTAGTTACTCCCTGCGGTTATCTCACCTTGTGGTTAACTCACCTTGTGGTTACCTCTGCTGTGGCTAACTCTTCCTGTGATTTGCTCATCTTGCGGTTAACTCTTCTTGCGATTTGTTCATCTTGTTGCTATTTACTCCTACGTTGCGGTTTGTTCATTTAGGTTGCGACTTTCTCAACTTGTTTGGCCATTTACAAAGTGATGAGATTCATGTGATAGGTCAATCATTTTGCAATTCGTGAATTGTTGTAACTTTAGTCGTTTCAATTAATCTAATTGTGATATGATGTTGTGAGTTAATCCTTACGACTCGACTAATCTCAATTAGATATATTGTAACTTGACTTGTCATAACTTAACACTTGATGCAAACTGTGACTCATCTGGTATCTCTCTATTAGTTTAATTTGCTGAGTATATCTTCCGGTTTCTTTTTTTGACTTTAGTAAAATCCCTAGAAAGAATCATTTCTCGGTTTGAGTCACAAAAGCTGTGAAATCCCGTTTGAAGACTTTGAGATGTCGACAGTCTCAGATGACATTCAAGCTGCTAGGTCCGACACCCGACCTCCGATGCTAGACATGATAGATTATGAATCATGGGAACAAAGAATCAGATTGTATTGCTTGGGTAAATAAGATGGTGAGAACATTCTGCGAACTATCGATGAAGGTCCTATGCAGATGGGTACAACCAGAGATGCTATCTCCACGGCTGAGGATGGTTCTGTCATCCAGGGAATTGATAGACCACGCACTTACAATGATCTCAATGATGTTGAAAAGAAGCTCTATGATGCTGACATTCGAGCCTCCAACATCGTGATACAAGGGTTACCCAAAGATGTGTACAAGCTAATCAACTTCAACACTGAAGCCAAAGCTATATTGGACAATGTCAAAATGCTTCTGTCTGGATCAGAGCTGACCAAAGAAGACCATGAATCTCAATTGTATGATGAGTTTGAGCATTTCAAAATGAATCCTGGTGAAAACATTATCGACTACTATGTCAGATTTCACAAGCTGGTTAATGACATGAGAATGATCAGAATGACAATGCCCAACATTCAACTCAACTCTAAGTTTGTGAACAACATGTCACCTGAGTGGGATCGTTTTGTTACAGCTGTCAAGCTCAACAAAGCATTGAGAAATACGAACTATGAACAATTGTTTGCTTATCTAAAACAACATGAGAAGCATGCAGCATATGCCCGTTAATTAAGAGAGAAGCTCAATCCAACTGTCACCAATGACTCACTTGCTTTCATGCCTAGTATGGTGCCAACCACTCAACCTGTGTCATCAATGGATCACTCATCTCTACAGTCATCGGCTGCCATGAATACTCATCTCGACTCAGGATACTCTCATACTGACAAGATGATTGCCAATCTTTCCAATCAAGTGTCTCTACTGGTTCAACACTTCAGGGCTGCACTCCTATCTTCCAACAATCAACTCAGAACTTCCTACAATCCACGTAATCAGGCTATTGTGGAAGACGGAAAAGTAATGGTGCAAAACGTTCAGGGAAGACAGAATGTGAATCAAAGGAATGTTGTGCGGGGTAACTTTCAGAATAGAGTTGGAAATGTGAATCAGGGACAAGGAAGGAAACCAAAATGTTACAACTGTGGGGGTTTAGGTCACATCGCCAGAAACTGCACTCAGCCAAAACATCCTCAAAACTCAGATTACTTCAAGGATAAAATGTTGCTCATGTGTCACACCCCCAATTTACCTGACTTGCAGCGGAATGGAATACCTGGGGGTGTCTGTCATAGCACCACAGTTACAGTTACATTGAACGACCTAAAGTGTCGTTTGGAAAATACTGCATTTGATCATTGAAATAAATCAGAGTTTACAAGATGAGGTCCCCAAAATGTGTTACATGTTCATGAAAAACAAGCCATACTAGATCAAATGTTTACATAAGTGCATGAAATAATGATGAGACGCGTCGACTCCGCGACTCCATGAAGGTCCAAATGCATGTCACATGAGCTACCTTAATAACCTGAAATACATTGCTAAAACGTCAACACGAATGTTGGTGAATTCCATAGGTTTGTAAAATGTACTGATGTACGGCCACCACAAGTAAAAATGCAAGATAAAAATCTCGTGAAAATTGTACAATAGCCTTAAGCTCATGACACCGAAGCTATGACTGATGAAATTCTATGCCCCTCCCGAATGTTCTGCCGAAACATTCAAATGTAAAAGACATGACATGCATCCGCTTACTGTTGGTATCCACTACCACGGATGGAGGCGTCACCCTCGATAGATCTATCCACTCACTCTCGCTTAACGGTAAATTAACGGTTCATGATATTACAGGGGACTTATCACATGGCAAGGTAACTTAAGCTATGTACATGTTTGAATACTTGGGCTCGTACTAAAATGATTGATGCAATGTATTCCCCCCGTGGGATTTGAAAACAATCAAAAATGTTGAATTGAAAACGGGGCTATGAAAACTCACCTCAACTGATGAAACCGTGATGAAATGAAATGAACACCAATGAACAATTAGCTGCTGCAACCCAATATGATGGTACCATGAACATGTAATGAGCTGAAAAACAAGGTGCGCACACTAGCCGCAACCTAATATGAATGATGAACGATCTACTTTAGATCATGAAATGATGTTATGAATGTCCATGCACATGTTCCTATACCACTCTACTCTTTGAAAAACACTTGTTGTTACCAAAAGTATATAATCCAAGAATTTGGAAAATATTGCTATTAGAAAATATAAATGGCTAGTTATAATATATATACTTATATATATATAACGTAAGTTTCCATGTTAGCGTTGAAATACTCGGGTTGTAATCCTTGAAATGATGAAAATATACTCATAATAACTAATACTACGTTAGTTATAAAGCTCGGTACTTGATATTACTTCTAGCTCAAAAATGTACTTCGTAGTTTTTGCGCCAAATTTAATAAAAGCTGTCAATTATAAAAGGGTTTTAGCCGATATTCAAACGAGTATATCTTTGTCGTTACTTGTCCGTTTTACTTGTTCTTTATATCCACGGTTACGTCTTAGTATGTAGTAATATATTTTGGAAAGCTCGGCTCCTCCGGGTTACGTCTAAAGTCTCTTTTTGTACCATGAAAAACGTCCAACAGCAACTATTTTCAGAAAAAATACTTTTCGTCAACAATCTTGCAAAAATCATAACTCCTTCGTTATAGACTCTTTTTAATCCGTTCTTTCGCCTACGGATTCGTTTTTGAAAGTATTTTCTAAAAATTTTGCCAAAGTTTCCTTGGTGTTTACTGATTTTCCAGATTTTTACAAAACGGGACAGCATGTCCTAAACATGTTCCAAATCAAGTTTCCAAGGTTAAAAACCAATTTCTACCATCACCAAACCTCTTGTAATCACCACATGACTAATCTAATCTTACCATACACCTTCTTAGGGTGCCATGGACTCCTAACCAAGTTATTAGAGCTAGGGGATTCATAACAAGAAAGTTAGGGTTTGTATGTTTCTTTTTAGCCAAAATAAAGTGTAGTATAGCTACTTATACATGGTTTTTAGCATGATTCTTATGTAATACATGTAAAAATAGGATGATTCATGAAAAAATAAAGATGAAAACTTACTTGACCAAATGAGATGATTATTGGATGATTATGCTTGATGTTCTTGTGTTTTTGTTGCTTGTATCTTGATTAGACTTGTAAAATGAACAACTTTTGTGTTTTACTTCATGAAAAATGATCACTTGATCAATGAGTTTGGTTTTGGGTCGTGGGTTTCAAGAGGAGGAAGAAGAGATGATGAACTTTGTTCTTGGTGAAAAGTATGTATTATGATTATGTGAAATTAGTAAAGTTAGGTTTTTGTGTTTATTAGTTAAATAACTTAGGAAAGTTAATGCAATGGGTTAAAATTAGGGGCACATGGCCGGTTTTATCAAGGGGTGAAGGGGGGGGGGGGGGTTAGGGTACTTGGGAATTAATTAGAAACCTTGTAAGAAATTTGCACTAGTTAGCGTTTTTAGTTACGATCGGGTATCGGTTTTATTAGAAATAAATGTTCACGAAGTATACCAGGATGAAATTAGTTATAATAATGTTAAAAACATATTAAAAATATGTTGGGTACATTTACTGAGTGATCGGGTGATAAATGTTTAGTTTTAACGAAAACCGTCGTTATATTCCTACGCGTACGTTAAAAATAAAATAAATTTCCAAAATACTGGGTAACTGAATGTTATAACTTTTATGATGTTAAAATGGATATAAAAATATGTCGGGACCATTGTGGGAGTATTTAGATATATTCGTCGTGTATAAACCGGGTGTTAACGTTTACTATAAATACTTATACGTAAAACGTTAAATATACTGAATATAGTAATTTGAAAATCCTGAGAGTGGTATAACATGTAAATGACCTACTGATGATATGCAGACTATCTCCAGTCCGTATGAAATGTCATTACTGATAATGCATGAATTCGCACCCGAACCAATATGGTTACGCGAATTTGAATACCCGTAAACTAAATTTACGATGAAATGTGTAATGCACGTGAATGATGAAATCTTTTCCCGCAATGAATAGTGTTCCATGAATAGTAAATTTCCCAAAAGTTTCTCAGAATATCAAATTGACCTCGAAAACGATGAATAGTAAACTGATGAATAGTGTTTTGATGAATAGTGTTTTTCCAAAGTTCGGGAAATGACCTGAAATGACCTGAAATGGTGAGTTGTGACAGTCTTCCCCTCTAAAAGGAACTTCGTCCCGAAGTTCAGTTTATGTTGGTCTCTGAGAATGTATTGATGAAAAGGTGATGATATTCGAGAATTCCAGCGAACTCTAACGATAGGAATTCGACTCTGTTTCAACTGTTTGACCACACGGTCCATGGTTTCTGTTGGTTCTCTTACAAGGTCTGAGATTGTCATTTGGGATGGATCCCTTCCAATGGAATCATGAATGACTCATCTGAAAGTCATTTCTGGGGATCTGAAAATGTGAAATATGTTCGTGTAATCCTGTTGTTCTCTGGCAATGTTCAAATCTAACGGCCACTATGCCTTCTCTGTCAAAATATAAATGGTCCAGTGTATATTGGTGTAACTTTCCAAGTTTTCTGAACGATAACATGCCTTTCCTAGGTAGAACTTTCTGCATAACTCTGCAGAACTTGAAGTTTTAATGGTTTACAACTCACTGAACTTGTAACTGATTCTTGGCTTGTAGAAAATTTCTGGTTATCTCATGAATGCCTACTGTACTAGTGAGTTGAGCTTTTTCTGAATTTGGCCCATCAATCGATGGTCTGCGCTTCTTAATGTTTTAAATGTGGTACTGGTAATATATACTGCTGAATTCTGCCAGAACTCAAGTTTGTATGCTAGTTGGTCGATTCTAAAATGAATCTTAAATAGTCCAATATGCTAAAGGTTCAACCTTTCTTGTTATCCAATTTGTATCGTGCCAATCCAAGGCAATGCTTTTAACTTAGTTTGTTCTCCTACCTGAAACTGGTTGGTTTGTTGTTCAGGATACTCAATCCAAATAATGTGTGTTATGTACCAACCTGACTTCTGCCAGTTTCCCGTTGTTGGTGTGATAGCTATTGTTGTAGATGAATTTGATTTATGTTAATTGATTGTTCCAACCATTTCTAGGGTCAATCACTCATGCTCTGAGTATACTTTCCTATGTTTGAATTGTTCTCTCGCTTTGACCATCGGTCTGAGGGTGATAGGTGATGTTCACATCTAAATGGGTTTCTGAAGGAAATCCTGAAATGATTACCTGAGGTCCAAGTTGAAACGGTTTCCTTAACAGGAATAACTGAAATGGGTACAATAAACCTTTGTGACTAATTCCATAACGTTCGGTCCTTCGAACTTGGCGTTATCTGAAGGGATAGAATATAGGTAACAATTTGATTCCTTGTGTTTTGTTCCAACGGATGATAAGACATATGTTCTTCTTTGTCTATTGGGTTTGGTCTCCACTACTGAAGTTCGCGATTAATTTGTGATGTTCCTCCTAATTCCTTCATCACATAATCCAAATATTCTCTATTGTCCAGTCACAAATCCTAAATGCATAAGCGATGTTGTAGAGAAATTTGTTCTGGAAATTTGTCTCGCGATTATGAGTTTTAGTTGAAATCCTTTTCTGAATAAACGAATTTAGAAAATGGAGCAAATGATTTACTGGGTAATATTTTTCCTGATGATCCAAAATCCAGTAGTTATGAAATAGGAACTGTTTTCAAACATGTTGTGATTACGACTGCTTACCAAAGTTTGATGTTTATGTATTTTCCTCATTGTACCATAGTGTTGCTAAAGATTGACCAAAAAGGATCGTACTTGTTCA
This sequence comes from Artemisia argyi, assembly GCA_030686995.1. Taxonomy (NCBI): domain Eukaryota; kingdom Viridiplantae; phylum Streptophyta; class Magnoliopsida; order Asterales; family Asteraceae; genus Artemisia; species Artemisia argyi. The sequence goes on from CM060702.1 coordinate 85,649,616, forward strand.
AAATAGGAATTTCAGAAATCATTTTTCCACAAGGTATGTGATTTATGTAAACGCATCAACTTTATTTAAAAGTGAAAACACTGAAAAGGATAAAATGATAGAATAGGAAATGTTCGCTTAAATGCATAGATGTCTAACACTTAGTTCCTGAGGTTGGATAATGTCTATTGGTGGTTATCTGGCATAACTACAAGCATAGGCATTTAGACTAACTTAAGTCCTGAAATAGTTCATCGTTGTAGTTGGCAAGACGAAGGTATCACTTGATGTTGTGTCGATGAATGTCTATTCTGTTTTCCCATGTAGATGAGGAGATATGTTCTGGCTTGATCCCTTGCTTAGTATGAAGGTGAGGTTATCTGAAATTTCTAGTGACATAAGGCCTTAGAGGAAATTACATCGATATTCTTGTTTCAAACAATTGTCCTTTGTGAAAACTTACTACAGGAAAGTTTATGTATGGATGAGGCCATGTTTAAATGAAATGCTCTACAGTCTCAATTAGAAGCTTGGTTTATTTCTATTGTGATGTCCTGCGGACATTTATTGAGTTCAATCCTGTAGCTCAGTATAGCTAGTACCCTTGAATAATGACATTGGACAACTAAGTCAGAGATGGTAATTAGGATGGTCTCGCAGTATCTGAGGATTTGTTGTTGAGTTATGAATTCTCTCACTATATGCTTCTAGTCCTGGTTAGTAGTTCTGTAATCCTTTCATTGCTTTTATTGTATAAAGGAATCCTGCATGTAATTGATATGGAAAGTCTCTTCTAGGAAAATCAATGGGAAAATCCAACTTAATGGCTAAGTGAGTGACTTGTGGGGTAAGTATCCAGGGATAGTTCAGCAAAATGGATGTTTATGAATGAGTTCCTTTGTTTACAAAACTTTTGGATGAAGATTGTTATTACATTCCTTTGAAAAGGTAATTATTTCCTTCATGGCATAATCCTTCCTGAATTTTACATAGGTGATCAGGCTATGTATAATTGAGGACTAATGATGCGATGTTAGATTTTTGTCAAAATATCATAACTTTCCTCAAAAGTTTTAGATGGTGTTCAACGCATTGTTATTAAAATGGTATCCTGATGTTTCCTTTCAAGTAACATGAAAATTGCTTCGCGTAATAATAGTAAATACTTGGTGTAATGACAGAAAAATCAATGTATAGGGTGGTAATAAAATAGCTTACTTCAGAAAATTTTTCTGTAAAACAGTTTCCCCATATGATAGTATAATAGCTTGATTGGTGTATTGGATACGTGGGTGAATCTTGTCAAATGGTAATAGTCTACTAATTCGTGAAATACGAAATCAACCTAATACCTGATGAGACAATGCTAAAATGTTGCTAAACGATGGTTATGATTATCACCTAGGTAACAAAGGATAGATACTACATTGGATGGGAAAGTGCTTAATACCACTAGGTCATGTCATCGTACCAACGGTAAGTACAAAAGGAAAGATACAACCCTAAAGGCTCGAACTACGGTTTATATATCGAAACAAAGCTCCTCCTGCTGAAGCATTGTTGTTATCCTTGATGTTTCTAACATCCTGACGGTTCTCTTTCAACAACTCACGCTATTCCTTGGGCGATTCAGTCTTGATTCCAAGTTCCCGAGTTTTCCTTGTTCCTTAGTTCCGGGCAGTCATTCTTGAAATGCCCAAAGTTTCCACATTTGAAGCAATTCCCTGAGATTTTCTGATTTGTGAGTTTCCTACAATTTTCAGTCCGATAACCCTGCTTCTTGCACACTCCACACGTTTTACTGCAATGACCTTGGTGATATTGATTACACAGGTTGTAGTAAGGTAACTTTCCAATATACCTTCTCTTTGTGTGCGGTTCTGCAGCAAAGGCTCAATTCACTTCTTGTTATTTGGGTGATAGTTGAGCAGCATTGCAACCTAGATTGTTGTTCCACTTCCTCTTGTTGTCACTGTTGTTTCCTGATGTCTCGGCGTGAACTATGAGTTCCTTTGCCTCGATCGCCATTTTGATAATGTACTTTTCAAGTTTCTTGCTTTCCGGTTCATCCATTGCAGGACCTAGTCGTGTTGATTCATAAAAATGAGTAATGTACTTGTCAACATCATTTCCTACCATGGTAAAGTTTAGTGTTTCCTGTTCCCTTGTTCGTAATTCACTTCTTACACAAAATGTTATACCCATCATCCTTCTAAGTTTCTCCTAAGAGTGTGAGTAGGCAGTATCAACTCCTACCATCTTAATATGTTTGGTCCACCATTCCTGGGCATGATTTTGAAAGGTGCATGTGGCGAACTTAACCTTGTCTTCCTTACGACAGTCGCCACATTGAAATATTGTTTCTATGTCTTCGAACCATTTGAGAAATTCCTTTGTGTTTCTAATTCCGCTAAAGGAGGGAGGATATAAGTCTGGTCCAGGGACTTCCTGGTGTCCCTCTGTGTGAAATCAGGTTTGTGGCATCATAAGGTTGGGATAGTCCTGAAGTGGTATCTGAAGTTATGCATCTATCAAATCTTAGATAATGTAGGTTCTGAACCATTCCTGAAGAATCTGCGGATGTTTCTGTTGAGTCCGTGTTATTGGTATTATCTACTAGATGTCATCTAGTTCATGGCAAGCGGGAATGGAAAAGGAAATGACAATGATGGTACCAGTGAATGAAATACTACCCTCTATCGTGCTACCTCGCGACATCCAAAAGGTAAAACTAAAGTACACACTGTGGGAAGGCCAATAGTGTAATAAGTAACTGATGGTGGTGATAGTACCTGAGTAGTAAATGCCCTACTAGTGATGGAAAGAAAACACACTATCTTCCTTGCAATAAGCATCCTAATAAGTCCATTAAGATTAATTCTGAATACACTACCAAAAGGCATTCTATGTACGGGCTGAATGATAGGAAGACTCTGTTCCTATGGCAAATCAATAGTACTAATGGTGGTGTAAGTGCAACTGATGGTATAATGGTAGTGGAAGATGACAAGGCATCTTCAAGGTCAGAATCCGATAAAAGGATGTCAGGGTGAGTATCTGAAGACATGTCATTTGTGAACCAGGTCAATAAAATGATATACATATACGGATATGAGTATAAATAACTCGCACAGGGGATGTATAAAACAACATGTATCATGATTATGCACTTATGATGAAATGATGAGATGCTATGCTGATGTGGTTATAGTCTAGGGTCCAAGATACATCCTAGTTCGCTATAACCTTAGCTCTGATGCCAATCTGTCACACCCCCAATTTACCTGACTTGCAGCGGAATGGAATACCTGGGGGTGTCTGTCATAGCACCACAGTTACAGTTACATTGAACGACCTAAAGTGTCGTTTGGAAAATACTGCATTTGATCATTGAAATAAATCAGAGTTTACAAGATGAGGTCCCCAAAATGTGTTACATGTTCATGAAAAACAAGCCATACTAGATCAAATGTTTACATAAGTGCATGAAATAATGATGAGACGCGTCGACTCCGCGACTCCATGAAGGTCCAAATGCATGTCACATGAGCTACCTTAATAACCTGAAATACATTGCTAAAACGTCAACACGAATGTTGGTGAATTCCATAGGTTTGTAAAATGTACTGATGTACGGCCACCACAAGTAAAAATGCAAGATAAAAATCTCGTGAAAATTGTACAATAGCCTTAAGCTCATGACACCGAAGCTATGACTGATGAAATTCTATGCCCCTCCCGAATGTTCTGCCGAAACATTCAAATGTAAAAGACATGACATGCATCCGCTTACTGTTGGTATCCACTACCACGGATGGAGGCGTCACCCTCGATAGATCTATCCACTCACTCTCGCTTAACGGTAAATTAACGGTTCATGATATTACAGGGGACTTATCACATGGCAAGGTAACTTAAGCTATGTACATGTTTGAATACTTGGGCTCGTACTAAAATGATTGATGCAATGTATTCCCCCCGTGGGATTTGAAAACAATCAAAAATGTTGAATTGAAAACGGGGCTATGAAAACTCACCTCAACTGATGAAACCGTGATGAAATGAAATGAACACCAATGAACAATTAGCTGCTGCAACCCAATATGATGGTACCATGAACATGTAATAAGCTGAAAAACAAGGTGCGCACACTAGCCGCAACCTAATATGAATGATGAACGATCTACTTTAGATCATGAAATGATGTTATGAATGTCCATGCACATGTTCCTATACCACTCTACTCTTTGAAAAACACTTGTTGTTACCAAAAGTATATAATCCAAGAATTTGGAAAATATTGCTATTAGAAAATATAAATGGCTAGTTATAATATATATACTTATATATATATAACGTAAGTTTCCATGTTAGCGTTGAAATACTCGGGTTGTAATCCTTGAAATGATGAAAATATACTCATAATAACTAATACTACGTTAGTTATAAAGCTCGGTACTTGATATTACTTCTAGCTCAAAAATGTACTTCGTAGTTTTTGCGCCAAATTTAATAAAAGCTGTCAATTATAAAAGGGTTTTAGCCGATATTCAAACGAGTATATCTTTGTCGTTACTTGTCCGTTTTACTTGTTCTTTATATCCACGGTTACGTCTTAGTATGTAGTAATATATTTTGGAAAGCTCGGCTCCTCCGGGTTACGTCTAAAGTCTCTTTTTGTACCATGAAAAACGTCCAACAGCAACTATTTTCAGAAAAAATACTTTTCGTCAACAATCTTGCAAAAATCATAACTCCTTCGTTATAGACTCTTTTTAATCCGTTCTTTCGCCTACGGATTCGTTTTTGAAAGTATTTTCTAAAAATTTTGCCAAAGTTTCCTTGGTGTTTACTGATTTTCCAGATTTTTACAAAACGGGACAGCATGTCCTAAACATGTTCCAAATCAAGTTTCCAAGGTTAAAAACCAATTTCTACCATCACCAAACCTCTTGTAATCACCACATGACTAATCTAATCTTACCATACACCTTCTTAGGGTGCCATGGACTCCTAACCAAGTTATTAGAGCTAGGGGATTCATAACAAGAAAGTTAGGGTTTGTATGTTTCTTTTTAGCCAAAATAAAGTGTAGTATAGCTACTTATACATGGTTTTTAGCATGATTCTTATGTAATACATGTAAAAATAGGATGATTCATGAAAAAATAAAGATGAAAACTTACTTGACCAAATGAGATGATTATTGGATGATTATGCTTGATGTTCTTGTGTTTTTGTTGCTTGTATCTTGATTAGACTTGTAAAATGAACAACTTTTGTGTTTTACTTCATGAAAAATGATCACTTGATCAATGAGTTTGGTTTTGGGTCGTGGGTTTCAAGAGGAGGAAGAAGAGATGATGAACTTTGTTCTTGGTGAAAAGTATGTATTATGATTATGTGAAATTAGTAAAGTTAGGTTTTTGTGTTTATTAGTTAAATAACTTAGGAAAGTTAATGCAATGGGTTAAAATTAGGGGCACATGGCCGGTTTTATCAAGGGGTGAAGGGGGGGGTTAGGGTACTTGGGAATTAATTAGAAACCTTGTAAGAAATTTGCACTAGTTAGCGTTTTTAGTTACGATCGGGTATCGGTTTTATTAGAAATAAATGTTCACGAAGTATACCAGGATGAAATTAGTTATAATAATGTTAAAAACATATTAAAAATATGTTGGGTACATTTACTGAGTGATCGGGTGATAAATGTTTAGTTTTAACGAAAACCGTCGTTATATTCCTACGCGTACGTTAAAAATAAAATAAATTTCCAAAATACTGGGTAACTGAATGTTATAACTTTTATGATGTTAAAATGGATATAAAAATATGTCGGGACCATTGTGGGAGTATTTAGATATATTCGTCGTGTATAAACCGGGTGTTAACGTTTACTATAAATACTTATACGTAAAACGTTAAATATACTGAATATAGTAATTTGAAAATCCTGAGAGTGGTATAACATGTAAATGACCTACTGATGATATGCAGACTATCTCCAGTCCGTATGAAATGTCATTACTGATAATGCATGAATTCGCACCCGAACCAATATGGTTACGCGAATTTGAATACCCGTAAACTAAATTTACGATGAAATGTGTAATGCACGTGAATGATGAAATCTTTTCCCGCAATGAATAGTGTTCCATGAATAGTAAATTTCCCAAAAGTTTCTCAGAATACCAAATTGACCTCGAAAACGATGAATAGTAAACTGATGAATAGTGTTTTGATGAATAGTGTTTGATGAATAGTGTTTTTCCAAAGTTCGGGAAATGACCTGAAATGGTGAGTTGTGACATCATGCAAGCTCAAGAGAATGAAGTTGTGCTAAATTAGGAAGAATTGGCGTTTATTGCTGGGGATGATGGAAAGACATTTGATGATTATGTGGATTAACAACCAGTTCAGGATTTAGCTCTTAATGAACCAAACATTTTCCAGGCAGAGGATTGTGATGCTTTCGACTCAGATGTTGATGACGAACCCACTGCTCAGACAATCTTCATAGCTAATCTATCATCTGTTGTCTCACCCACACAACAATCTGGTCCATCCAAATCATCCATCATATCTGATAAATGTGCTGACAATGATGAACAAAAGACCTTCAACAATATACGACAAAATAATGTTGGTGAATCAAATGAGGCTGAATTGGAAACCATTAATGTTTTCCCAACTGAGCAACATTCGGATCACAACAGTAATTCTGACGTATCTTGTGGAATGTCTTCTGTTGCGTGTGATAATAGTGTGATGCATGAACAAATGATATATAACGAAGTACAACAAACAAACGTTGCTGAATTAGATATTGCAAACTTGGGAAATAGAAATATCGTCCCATATGAACATTATGTAAAGCACAATTTCGAGTCTGTTGTAATAAGTAATATATCCTCTGCTAATGACGATATGTCTGAACTGGATAAGTACACTACTGTTGCACCTGATGACACTGTGAAAAACTAGAAGGGGGGTTGAATAGTTTACCGCTTTTTAAATCCTTTTCAGCTTGAATATCCTTTAAAAAAAAACTTTACGTTTGCTTAAAGATATAAACACAACATTATATGTTTGATCCTTTGAAAAGCTTTTCATGTGAATAACAATTCTAACTTTACTTGTTTCATACTTTGAAAAGCTTTACTTGTGATGATCCTAACGTTGTTTGTTTAGTTCTTTGAAAAGCTTTACATTTGTTTAAAGATATAAACACTACTTTACTTGTTTAATTCTTTGAAAAACTTTATATGTGATTAGCGATTCTAACTAAAAGATAACATGTAATAAGCAATGATAAAGAAAGAAACGATCAAACCACACCACGATTGTTTATCGTGGTTTGGCTACAAGGACTCTTTTTCCTTGCTCGCCATCCACGCCCCGAGTTTCCAACTCGAGAGTTATAAGCACTAATCAACAAGCTCCTTTCACCGGCGGAGAAAACCTTTACAACGTCGCTTACACTTTTACCGACACTAAGCTAGATGTCGAGTTCTTTTACACGGGTACAACCACTCCCATCGTCGCTTACACTTTTACCGACACTAAGCTAGATGTCGAGTTCTTTACCAAGGGTACAACCACTCCCGTTAGTTCTTTTACAAGGGTACAACAACTCCTGACATATTATGTATTTTGAGGCCTAAAATACTAATCAATCAATTCTACATACATGATACAAATGAAGCATAAACTACCAAAGCTTATACATGACAAAGCTAACAAGACTTGCAACTTTAGAGTTGAAGCTTGTAACTTCTTGAATGATCTTGTGAAGTCCCTTGCTACATAAGAGAATCACACAAGTCAAATGTTACTGAGTTAGTTGAGAGAGAATATGAAAATATGTCTCAAAACTAACAAATGGTTTGGTATTTATAGCAAACCATTCTGCAGGTCTGGCGGATCAGGCGGAACCCTCAAATGGGTTCCGCCCGTGTACCCCCAGGGTTCCGTCAGGGCTGCAGTTGGTTTTGCAATAAATCTTCCAAACCAAACAAGGTCACATCTCATTACACCTAGTCAAACACAAGACTTGCAAGCAAGCATATGGTTAATCAAACACTCTTTCTTACCATAAATGTATATTGACAAAGTTTGCCCTAAATATGATGTGACATTACTATTCTAAGAAATAAATGTGATGTGACAAGACACTTTCTAATTTAAAAAATAGAAACAATGTTTTGTTTAAAAGGAAATGTAAACATTAGTTTAAACAAGAGTTAAACACTTAAAGTAATGATTTACTCCTAGCTAAAGTTCGTACTTTGTCATTAACAAAACTTAGCAAAGATCGTAAAATACAAATAACATTGTTAGGCGATATTTGTATTAACAATCTCCCCCTTTTTGTTGATGACAAAACATAAACTTTATTTATAAGTAAGTCACTAGTTTTAGTGTTAAGTCTTATAAAGTTAGTATAAAAACTTGTTTTTGTAAAGATGAGGTGATAAGCAAAAAAAAAAAAAAAAAAAAAATTGAAACAAGGTTTATATCTAAAATCACCCCCTTTTGTCGACACAAAAAGAAGAGTAGTGAAGCGGAAGTAAGAACTCGCTCCCCCTTTGATGATACCCCCCCTAAATGAAGTGCCAAGAGAGGAGACATGGATTTTGAACCTACAAGAAAAAGGTTAGTTGCCGCACAGGATAAGTCATGAAAGCATTTCATGTCTAGAATACAACTAAGAGGTGTGAAGTGAAATAATGCAACACTCATGCTCCCCCTTGAATATTACTCCCCTAAATGGAGTATCAAGGAAGAAAAACATGGATAATGATCCTACAAAAAGAAAGGTTAGTTTCTAAAATACAAGATATATGTATGCTACCATAGCAAGGTATAGTTTACTTATTATACCTAAATGGTCAACAAATAATGCAAACCTTGTAGTAGAATGAAATTCATTTCATGTAAAATTTTTACTCTTAGAAAATTTTGATTTTTAGAAAGCCAAAGACAAGAAATTAGGACGACATCATCCTACTTCTTAAAAATAAAGAAAAACTAAGAATAAACTAAGAACATAAAATGCTACAAGGAAATCATCATTTTCCTTAATGAGAAACATTTTCCAAAAACAAGGCTAAGGTTGTTTAAGGATGAAAATGTGTATTGGAGGTTGTAGTGGGCTTTATTTTGAAGGTTGAGAGGGTGACACGGGTTTTGGTTTGTTGGTTTAAATGGTGAAACATTTTCCAAAAGAAACGGTCTTGTTTCATTTTGGAGACTCTAAACATGAGGTGGTGTTGGTATTCTAAACTTGGTTTGTTGGTTTCAATGAGATATATTTTCCAAAAGAAACGGTTTTGTTTCATTTTGGAGACTCTAAACATGAGACGATCCAAAATGTGGTTTAGGATAAACCTCATTTCATTGGTTAGAGGACCATGGATGTCTTTGTAGATAGGGTGAAACAACGATGGTTTTGGGTGGTGATACTCTTGTTGTGGTTGAAATATTTTTTCTCGAAAGACTCATTTTGGTTAAGCAATGACCTTGGTTATTCATTTGTGAAAGGTGGTGGTTTTGTTGGTCTTGGTGGAGGATCATTAAGATGCTTCTATTTTTTTATACGAAGAAAATAGAGATTCGAAGTGTTGGGAAGGTTCATGTGGTTGTTGTCGTTGAACAAAGTGATGAAAGCTTGGTTCTCCGAAAGGATTATCATGAAGATTTTTGTAAATGGGGTGAAACACAAATTATTGTAGGTGTGTATGACCGTGATCATTTGGAAAAATCGAGGGTTTAGCATAACGATAGACCAACCGTTCTACCAATGATGGTTGATGAGGTTTATCATCTAATTGCTCACTTGGTTGTTGTTGGGTTTCTATTTGAGCAATGGTGTCAAAGATGGCGGGCTTGATGATTAAGGTGATAGGTTTTCTAAAAGTTTCCAAATAGTGGATGTGGTGATGATGGTGGTGTATGGAAAAAGTACCTTTGGTGTAAGTGTTGGTGATTGAGGTGATGGAGTTTTTGATGGTTGAGTTTGTTGCGATGTTAAATCACTTGATGTTTTGGTTGATGGTTTTGTATGTTTGTATTGCCATGTTTGGGAGAGGATGTTGGAGTAGCAAGATTAAGCAAATCTTGAAAAGTGATCACATTGGTATTGCAATGTGTTGAGGATGGTGTTGAGGTAGTAAGGTTAGGGAAATCTTAGATTGGTGAGAAAATGTTAAGCGAAGCATCACTTGAAGATTATGAGCTTGACTTGACGGTTTTGTTGAAGCAACAAGGTTTAACACTAATCCTAGTGGTTTTTAAGAAGGATTTTGATGACTCGGATGAGGTGTTGGATTTAGTCATTTCAAAGGTGTGGTTTTGATGTTTTGAGAGAAGAAATTATGATGGTTATGGTGTGATTTGAATTGTTGCAAAACTTTCAAATTTATAGGGTAGAAAAGATGTTGAAATGGGTGTTTGGATTTGATGTTCTACCATTCAAAGATTGAGGTTTCAAATGATTTTCATGAACATGTCACATCATTTGATATCAATCCAATGGAATAGGGTGGAGTAAAAGACCAACATATGCACTCAATGATTTGTGATCATGGGATGTGATTTGGTTAAAAATGTCCCAATGGTTTGAAGGATCCTTTAAAAGGGTTCCTTGGGTTAGTTATGTTTGAATTTGAATTTTTGGAGGGAAGTGGCTTCCTAATTGTTTTGGTGAGTGAGAGTTGTTCTAATATGGTTTTTGGAGTTAATGGAAGATGTTTCTCACTTAGGATAATGGTTTGACACTTTACATATTTTGGACTAAAGAAAAATGACAAAAATTTTCTAAAGGTGACTGGCGAAACCCTCACAATACATAGGCGGAACCCTGTTTTGGGTTCCGTCTGGTCCGTTGGGCCAATTCTGGGTTGCCCAGAAATGACACTGGCGGAACCCAATTTTGGGTAGCGCCAGATCCGCCAGGGCTGAAAAAATTGGCAGTCCGCGATTTTGACCCGCGAGACGATTTTCAAATTTTTTGAAAACTCCTAAAATCAAAAAGATACTGCATATCTAGTTAGGCAAAGCCAAAATTGAACATGTAAACACACATATCATAGGATTTTGACCTTGAGGTCGAGAACTTCACTATACTTAGTGAAAATTGCCATAAGCCAAAAAAAAAAAAAAAAAAAAAAATTGACAAACACCTCAAACATTGTCATTATGCATAATAGCTCATACAAACATAATCCGAAAAACGTAATAAAACATGAACGTGAAAAACAATATGAATCACATAGTTTAACACATAAAACGTTCTAAAACATTCATAAGCCAAACACTCCTTAATCTTCTCACAATCGGTCTATCATCTTATTGAGCTTGCTTAGGTACCTTACAAAGCACTTGAAAATTCCTTTGGTTTGCTTGAACTCTTCGGATGCATTGTCAATGACGGGGAGTTCTTGAAGGTATTCTAAAGGAGGTAACTTAGAGTTAGGAAGTTTATTGTCATCGCTCATGTCGGATGATGATGATGATGGTGCAGGTGAGCGAGTACGTTTGCCCTTGCCTTTGAAAACTCGTTTATCACTTAGAGGAACGAAGACGTGAGGAACGAAAGAATAGTCAAGGCACATTCCATTATCGTTAGGAGGAATGGGTGAGATTGCTCTAAAGAGGTGACTAAGAAGCATTCCATAAGGAAGAGCGGTTGTTCTAACTATGGGTATGTCGGCCATTCTTTTGGCTAGGTAGTAGGCTAAGTTGAATGGTTGACCCGTGGAAATGCTATAGAGCATGTAGCAAAGGCATGTGTTGATATGATCTCTATTTCCTATGGTACTTATGACATTAGCTCTAAGAATTTTTTCCCACTTCTTAAATTGTGGTATAAGCTCATTGAGCTCCATACCAAAAGGATCCTTATCCACAATATTCCCCGAACGATTCTTCCTAGTTGTAGTGGTTCTAACAAAGTGATGTTCCTTAATTTTTTCCTTACTAGATAGAGGGGTGTCGTATGGATGAAAGTGCTCAATCGAGTCAAGGCTTGAAATAGGCCACTTATCCGTGTAGAGACAAGTACCCTCATTTCGGACACCAAAAATGATAGCTAAGTCTTTTAGATCTATGAAATTTGGTATTTGATTGGTTGTGAAGTTTAATGATATCTTACCAAAATCATTTGTGAAGAGGTTTACGGTTGCATAGAATTCCAAGATGAACCTAGGACAAATTGGCTCATCGATATCAAGGAGACAATCAAAGTTGATTGCGGCAAAGTTTTGGCGAATAGATGTTCCTTCTAGAAAGGATGGATCAATGGTTCTACCTTCGTGAACATAGCGTTTTTCTAATGCCTTAAAGGTTTCTACTTGAACTTGGTTGAGACCTTTGGTCCTATGGTGTTTGGGCATGTACTTAAGGGTTTCCTTGTGATCGGATTTATTTGCGGGAGGCATGTTGATTCCTAGAAAACACAAAATTATATGTTAATGACTTTTAACAATGTGGATGTTCTAATGTGTTCCTATATGCAAACAATGTGGAGACTTGGTTATCTTGACTCATTTTGATTCCCAAATTGTTTTGTTATGCAAGTTTTGTTATAAAAACAAAAGATAACCAACACTCTCCTATTTGAATGTGTCTTCGATTGAATGTACCCGAAAATACATATTAGTTATGTATCCCCTTTAGCATTCAAGAGATAGTATGCAAGTGATGTTTTAATGATGTTTTTCATTTGTTTTAACAATGTGGTGATGAATCATGTTCTAGTCTTGGATGCGATTTTTGAAAGACAATGGACTTGGTGTGTTTGGCAAATCAAAGTAACGACAAAAAGGATATAATTCTTAACTAATGGAAGACATAATGGGCTAGCCACCAAGTTTTTCATGAATCAAGAAGTTTTATGCATAAACCCTAAGATTCTAGTTAATGAATGTAAATAAGAATGTTATACTTGAATCAAAAATGCAATTGTGATTAGAACACTTACAAAGTTAGTTGGATTTGAAGAGATTGGATTGCAAGCCCTAAAATTCGTATGCTTATGTGTTTTTGAGAGGGTGATGACTGTTTGAAAGTGAATGATTAAGTTAAGAGGGTGTTTGGTTTTAAAATCAAAAATAAAACATTCTGTGGCTTTGGCGGACCAGGCGGAACCAAAAAGAGGGTTCCGCCCGTCTGGTCTGAGGGTACCGTGGGAGCTGCAGGGAAAAATTCAAAAGGGATTGTCTTGATTTTTGTGGTTTTATCCTATTGTTCAAAATTAAGGTTTTAGGTCTTATGAGTCTTTGACTAAGCCTAGGAATGATGAATGCTTCTCATTCAAGAGGTTTTGTGAAAACGTTGATAGAATGGTTAACGTAGAAGACTTTCTTAGTTAAGACGTTCCTCAATGAACAATCTTACCAAGGCGACGATGATGGATCACAATATGTCTATTAAGAACATAATGGATTGAATTGTCGCCAAAGTCGATGATTCCTTTGTTGAAGGGATAACAATGTTGATAAAAGAATTCCGTTGTTGACACAAGTTTGCTTGTTCAAGTGGAGCTTGTTGATGTGCTTCTCCATCCGAAACTAATTTGAGAACCTTACGTGTTTTGGAGAATCATTGGGTAAATAAGTATAAAAGTGCAAGTACCACTTGTGCTTTCCTTATCAACTTATTACCGACATAATTCAATTTGGCATACACTATGGTTTCTATTCCCATTCTTTTGGGATACAATAATCCTAGTTGTGTAGTACCTTACGATGTATCCAAACAAGCTCAACTAGAGAGTTGTTTTAGGATCTTCTTTAAAACGAGCACATAGACAAACGCTAAACATAATGTTGAATCTAATTGTTATGAGAACAAGTAGTCTTCCGAACATTTCTCTACGTTTAGTTTTACCTACGAATTTACTAATCTCGTTCTTGATAAGTCATCAATAACTTAACCATTGAGAACAAGAGAGTAACTACGAATGCGTTTAAGTTAAAATCCCTTGCTTTTGGAGCTTGCTTTTATTATCAAAAAGACTTTCAAATATTGACACTTATAATCACATGATTTCTTTGAAATATTTATTTTGTTTCACTAGTTGTTTTACTCTAAATTCCAAAAACTGTTATTGTTGAATTTGTTTAGACACAACTATGACCTATAAATCAAGTTTTATAACTTATGTCAATTTTGCTTGATTCAATGTTTGACTCAAGGTGAGAAGATGTTATTTTGTATTTTTATTCTTAACGTTTTACGCAACATACATGTCTTGCCATCATTGGACTTTCGACTAAGTTATCATCTACCAAAGATGATATCTTAGAAGGAGGAGATTACTCGTTAAATGTTATATTCAACGACTCTTTGGGTTTTCTTACTTAAGACACTATGAACTCTACTTGTTTTGAAAAGGTCCAAGAGGTACAACATCATGAGACTAAGTACATTTGATGTGTAAATCCTAGATGTTGAAAACTCATTTTCTTCAACACATCCTAATGTATGCTAATGTAATTTATTTCACCTTGTGTGTTTTATGTGAGATTATCATAAAGGAGTGATTGAAGAAAAAACACAATTTAAGACTCAAAGTATGGTGTTTGAGAAAGTTGTTTAACAAAGGTTTGTTTTGCAAGCATCACAAAAGTGTTAGACATTTTAACACTTAGGAAATTCTTAGTTAGCTCACTTGTAAGCAAGAGTTGAGTGAGACTCACTCAAGAGTTTCTCGTGTTTATCTCTTGATGGTTAAAGAACCAAAAAACCTTATATCTCCTACTAGTACTAATGACGAAATTCCTTGTTGCATAGAATCTAATCTTAGTTATTACTAATAGCAGGTAAACACTTTAGAGTATTACTAATAAGACATATTCCAACACATAATGCTAGAAACAAGAGGCATTCAAAGTCAAGTTGAAGTAATGCGTACCTTTTAAATTGCATGGAGATGCTATCAAGAGGATAAACACTACGCGTAAAATCTTGGTTTGATGACACGCTTTGAAACTCAATTACTCATGTATCCAAGAAGGTCAGATAATCATATAAAAGCATAGAGCAAGATAATCTTAATCCTTTTATCATAAGTTTCTATTAGAGATTGAATTATCTCTAAATCTCTCTTCTAGGTTTGACAAATTTTACTTGTTTTGTTTTACTAGTTGATGGTCCTTTTGAGTTAAATCCTAATCCGGTTTTATCTTTAAACAACCTTTGACTCCTCAACAATCTTTCAAGAGATTTTGAGCTTTCATCAAATTTAACTAATAATTTTCTAATTTTGCTTTTTAATCTTATGTTTGTAATCTAGACACAATTTACATTCTAGATCAATTTCAACATTACTTTAAATTCTAGACATTTTATCTTCTAACAAGATTTCCTTTTCAAAGATACTCTTAAAAGATTTTGAAGACTCATTCTTGAAGATAGTTTTTAGGTCCATGTTGCATAAACGTTTAGACTCATTTTCTAGTTTAGAAAACTCTAGGATAAATTTGTCAAAGCAAAAGTGTTTGGTTTCAAAATGTACCTTGCTTGATGTTTTATCTAGTTGAGAATCACATGCCGGATGGTTGGCTTCATCTTCATCCGTGTTATTCCATGAATCGTAAGCAAGTCCACAAAGAGCTCGACATGAGTAATCATCTTCACTTACACCTTCATTTAAAATATTTAAACTAGTAGTACACGTATTTATCTCAACTAAATGCATATCTATTAATATTTCTAAGACTTCTAATTCATATGTGAGATCAATTTGATCATCTTTGACTTGACATATTTCTTGATGAAAGTTTAACATATTTTTCCAAATATCATTAGCCGTTTGACAAAAATACATTCTTTCATATTTGGTACTAAAGCTTTACAAATCATTGTTTTAGCTTTAGTAATTTTATCAAGTTCAAGATAGTTATCTTGGTTTTCAAAACTTGTTTTCTTTGGTTTGAAATCACCAAAAGAAATAATATGCCAAAGATCTTGATCAATTGATTTCACATAGTTTTCAAAATTACTTTTCCATTCAAGTAAGTTTTCTTTTTCAAATAGCGGTGGGTTTTGAATAGGTTGCCCTTCTTTGAGATTTTCAAAATCCATGGATCGATCCAAGTTTTAAAATACATTCTATTTTAAAGATCTTGAGTAACGTAGCTCTTGATGCCAATTGTGGAAAACTAGAAGGGGGGTTGAATAGTTTATCGCTTTTTAAATCCTTTTCAGCTTGAATATCCTTTAAAAAAAACTTTACGTTTGCTTAAGGATATAAACACAACATTATATGTTTGATCCTTTGAAAAGCTTTTCATGTGAATAAGAATTCTAACTTTACTTGTTTCATACTTTGAAAAGCTTTACTTGTGATGATCCTAACTTTGCTTGTTTAGTTCTTCGAAAAGCTTTACATTTGTTTAAAGATATAAACACTACTTTACTTGTTTAATTCTTTGAAAAACTGTATATGTGATTAACGATTCTAACTAAAAGATAACATGTAATTAGCAAAGATAAAGAAAGAAACGATCAAACCACAACACGATTGTTTATCGTGGTTCGGCGACAAGGACTCTTTTTCCTTACCCTACATCCACGCCCCGAGTTTCCAACTCGAGAGTTATAAGCACTAATCAACAAGCTCCTTTCACCGGCGGAGAAAACCTTTACAACGTCGCTTACACTTTTACCGACACTAAGCTAGATGTCGAGTTCTTTTACACGGGTACAACCACTCCCATCGTCGCTTACACTTTTACCGACACTAACTAGATGTCGAGTTCTTTACCAAGGGTACAACCACTCCCGTTAGTTCTTTTACAAGGGTACAACAACTCCCGACATACTATGTATTTTGAGGCCTAAAATACTAACCAATCACTTCTGCATACATGATACAAATGAAGCATAAACTACCAAAGCTTATACATGACAAAGCAAACAAGACTTGCAACTTTAGAGTTGAAGCTTGTAACTTCTTGAATGATCTTGTGAAGTCCTTTGCTACATAAGAGAATCACACAAGTCAAATGTTACTGAGTTAGTTGAGATAGAATATGAAAATATGTCTCAAAACTAACAAATGGTTTGGTATTTATAGCAAACCATTTTGCAGGTCTGGCGATCAGGCGGAACCCTCAAATGGGTTCCGCCCGTGTAACCCAGGGTTCCGTCAGGGCTGTAGTTGGTTTTGCAATAAATCTTCTAAACCAAACTAGGTCACATCTCATTACACCTAGTCAAACACAAGACTTGCAAGCAAACATATGGTTAGTCAAACACTCTTTCTTACCATAAATGTATATTGACAAAGTTTGCGCTAAATGTGATGTGACATTACTATTTTAAGAAATAAGTGTGATGTGACATGACACTTTCTAAGTTAAGAAATAGAAACAATGTTTTGTTTAAAAGGAAATGTAAACATTAGTTTAAAATAGACTTAAACACTTAAAGTGATGATTTACTCCTAGCTAAAGTTCACACTTTGTCATTAACAAAACTTAGCAAAGATCGTAAAATATAAATAATGTTTTTAGGCGATATTTGTATTAACACACTCTAATCACTAGGATTAATATTCTTAAAGATCAAGTTATGTGTTATGAACAACGTGCAAAATTTGAGCTAACAGAACGTGAACAAAAATGGAATGGCAAATGCATGCTTACATTACTGAACAAAACTTAAAGGAAATGGTCTTTAATAAAGAGATTAATTTGTTTCAAAATCAACTTGATCGTGCTTTTAAAGAAAAACAGGAAATTCAAGATAGTTTAAATCTCCTAAAATGTGAATTTCCAGAAAAGGAAAATAAATTGTTAAACGAATTTTTCAACCTTAAGCAGTTGAAAAACAAACTTGAAAACAAGTTGTATGTTCAAGGTTAAACCTGTCAAACATCTCAAATGATGGAAAAGCACATTAAACTGCGGGATAAGCATAGTGATAAGGATTTAGGGCTGCCTAAAACAAACTTCCTTACGAGTGTTATAGCCTTTCAACCTGCCCTCTATGATGCTAAGGTTATGCTTACACCAAATCATGAACCCCCAAATAGTTGGTCTAATAAAGAATTAGATGAACTTGATTCTGCAGATAGAGAGAGATTTGATAAAAAAAAATGAAGGATCCAAAGTGCATTAAACACCGAGTCATTGTTAAGCCCTATGATTATTATGAACAAAACCGAGTGACAGTTTTTGCACCTCAAACTAAGTTAACACCAGAACATGTATTTTGGCCTTTAGACGTTGAGAAAATGAAAGCTGAGGAAGTTAAGGCCAAGACATCCCAAAAGTTAGTTGCCCCAACGGTGTATCCCCCCAATACACCAATGCACTTAGTTCAGTTGTCACTTCCCATGCAATGCAAAACTCTTATTCGCATATATGTCCTTTGTCAAATGTTCACTGATTTTGATAAAACATGCAAAAAGAGAATCACACCAACGGGAATCACTGAGGGTGAACGGGGATTTGAGCTAACAAAAGAGTGTTACTTAACTGAAGTCATCCCATTTTTTAAATTAATCAAAGAACACTTTGAGGGTTTACAAAAATCCCTTGATGTTGAACAAAAGAAAATGAAAGAAGTGTTTAAAAATGTGGAAAATAAGTGTAAACAAAATGCAATAGATCTTCAGCATAGTGAAATCACCAGGAAAAATATTCTCATCATGAATGACAACTTGATTGCAAAATGCATTACACAAGATGTGTTTTATACTGCTACAGATTCTTCACTTAATGCTTGTCAGTTTCATGAAATGTCTATTGCTTTGAATAACCTTCACAATCGTGTTGTTGAGCTTGAGGGGGAGAATTTGAAATTGCTTGAAAAAATTCAAAATGATGATCATGACAACATGGTCAAGCATCTTTATAAACTATAAGTTGAGAATCTTAACTTACAATTAAAATATCAACATTTAGAAGAAAAAATGAAAATATCAAAGGCCAAGACATCTTCTGATGCTCCGGAATTTGATGCATATATTGAAGTCTCCCATAAATGCTGTGATCGTGTCACAACTCACCATTTCAGGTCATTTCAGGTCATTTACCGAACTTTGGAAAAACACTATTCATCAAACACTATTCATCAAAACACTATTCATCAGTTTACTATTCATCATTTTTGGTGTCAGTTTGACATTCCGAGAAGCATTCTGAAAATTTACTATTCATGGAACACTATTCATTGCGGGAAAAGATTTCATCATTCACGAGCATTACACATTTCATCGTAAATTTAGTTTACGGATATTCAAATTCGCGTAACCGGATTGGGTTAGGTGCGAATTCATTTCATTAGTGTTAAGAACACTGCATACGGACTGGAGATAGTCTGCATATCATCAGTAGGTCATTTACATGTTATACCACTCTCAGGATTTTCAAATTACTATATTCAGTATATTTAACGTTTTACGTATAAGTATTTATAGTAAACGTTAACACTCGGTTTATACACGACGAGTATATCTAAATATTCCCACAATGGTCCCGACATATTTTTATATCCATTCTAACATCATAAAAGTTATAACATTCAGTTACCCAGTATTTTGGAAATTTATTTTATTTTTAACGTACGCGTAGGAATATAACGACGGTTTTCGTTAAAACTAAACATTTATCACCCGATCACTCAGTAAATGTACCCAACATATTTTTAATATGTTTTTAACATTATTTTAACTTTATTTCATCCCGGTATACTTCGTGAACATTTATTTCTAATAAAACCGATACCCGATCGTAACTAAAAACGCTAACTAGTGCAAATTTCTTACAAGGTTTCTAAATAACTACCAAGTACCCTAACCCCCCCCCCCCCTTCACCCCATGAAAAACCGGCCATGTGCCCCTAATTTTAAACCTTGGCATTAATTTTCTTAAGTATAATACTAATAAACACTAAAACATAACTTTACCAAATTTATACAAATCATAATTCTCACTTTTCAACTAAGATCAAGTTCATCTTTCTCTTCTTCCCCATCTCAAACCCACGACCCAAAAACCTCCCCATGATCAAGTGATCTTCTTCCATAAAGTAAAACACAAAAGTTGTTCATTTTACAAGTCTAATCAAGATACAAGCAACAAAAACACAAGAACATCAAGCATAATCATCCAATAATCATCACATTTGGTCAAGTAAGTTTTCATCTTTACTTTTTTATGAATCATCCTATTTTTACATGTATTACATAAGAATCATGCTAAAAACCATGTACAAGTAGCTATACTACACTTTATTTTGGCTAAAAAGTAACATACAAACCCTAACTTTCTTGTTATGAATCCCCTAGCTATAATAACTTGGTTAGGAGTCCATGGCACCCTAAGAAGGTGTATGGTAAGATTAGATTAGTCATGTGGTGATTACAAGAGGATTGGTGATGGTAGAAATTGGTTTTTAACCTTGGAAACATGATTTTGAACTCATTTTAGACATGCTGTCCCATTTTGTAAAAATCTGGAAAATCAGTAAACACCAAGGAAACTTTGGCAAAATTTTTAGAAAATACTTTCAAAAACGAATCCGTAGGCGAAAGAACGGATTAAAAAGAGCTTATAACGAAGAAGTTATGATTTTTGCAAGATTGTTGACGAAAAGTATTTTCTGGAAAAATAGTTGCTGTTGGACATTTTTCGTCGGTCAAAAAGAGACTTTAGACGTAACCCGGAGGAGCCGAGTTTTCCAAAATATATTACTACATACTAAGACGAAACCGTGGATATAAAGAACAAGTAAAACGGACAAGTAACGACAAAGATATACTCGTTTGAATATCGGCTAAAACCCTTTTATAATTGACAGCTTTTAATATAATTTGGCGCAAAAACTACGAAGTGCATTTTTAAGCTAAACATAATATCAAGTACCGAGCTTTATAACTAACGTAGTATTAGTTATTATGAGTATGTTTTCATCAATTCAAGGATTACAACCCGAGTTTTTCAACACTAACATGGAAACTTACGTTATATATATATAAGTATATATATTATAACTAGCCATTTATATTTTCTAATAGCAATATTTTCCAAATTCTTGGAATATATACTTTTGATAACAACAAGTGTTTTTCAAAGAGTAGAGTGGTATAGTAAACATGTGCATGGACATTCATAACATCATTTCATGATCTAAAGTAGATCGTACATCATTCATATTAGGTTGCGGCTAGTATGCGCGCCTTGTTTTTCAGCTCAGTACATGCTCATGGTACCATCATATTGGGTTACGACAGCAAATTGTTCATTGGTGTTCATTTCATTTCATCACGGTTTCATCAGTTAAGGTGAGTTTTCATAGCCCCGTTTTCAATTCAACATTTTTGATTGTTTTCAAATCCCACGGGGGGAATACATTGCATCAATTATTTCAGTACGAGCCCAAGTATTCAAACATGTACATAGCTTAAGTTACCTTGCCATGTGATAAGTCCCCTGTAACATCATGAACCGTTAATTTACCGTTAAGCGAGAGTGAGTGGATAGATCTATCGAGGGTGACGCCTCCATCCGTGGTAGTGATTACCAACAGTAAGCGGATGCATGTCATGTCTTTTACATTTGAATGTTTCGGCAGAACATTCGGGAGGGGCATAGAATTTCATCAGTCATAGCTTCGGTGTCATGAGCTTAAGGCTATTGTACAATTTTCACGAGATTTTTATCTTGCATTTTACTTGTGGTGGCCGTACATCAGTACATTTTACAAACCTATGGAATTCACCAACATTCGTGTTGACGTTTTAGCAATGTATTTCAGGTTATTAAGGTAGCTCATGAGACATGCATTTGGACTTTCATGGAGTCGCGGAGTCGACGCGTCTCATCATTATTTCATGCACTTATGTAAACATTTGATCTAGTATGGCTTGTTTTTCATGAACATGTAACACATTTTGGGGACCTCATTTTGTAAACTCTGAATTATTTCAATGATCAAATGCAGTATTTTCCAAACGACACTTTAGGTCGTTCAATGTAACTGTAACTGTGGTGCTATGACAGACACCCCCAGGTATTCCATTCCGCTGCAAGTCAGGTAAATTGGGGGTGTGACAGATTGGCATCAGAGCTAAGGTTATAGCGAACTAGGATGTATCTTGGACCCTAGACTATAACCACATCAGCATAGCATCTCATCATTTCATCATAAGTGCATAATCATGATACATGTTGTTTTATACATCCCCTGTGCGAGTTATTTATACTCATATCCGTATATGTATATCATTTTATTGACCTGGTTCACAAATGACATGTCTTCAGATACTCACCCTGACATCCTTTTATCGGATTCCGACATTGAAGATGCCTTGTCATCTTCCACTACCATTATACCATCAGTTGCACTTACACCACCATTAGTACTATTGATTTGCCATAGGAACAGAGTCTTCCTATCATTCAGCCCGTACATAGAATGCCTTTTGGTAGTGTATTCAGAATTAATCTTAATGGACTTATTAGGATGCTTATTGCAAGGAAGATAGTGTGTTTTCTTTCCATCACTAGTAGGGCATTTACTACTCAGGTACTATCACCACCATCAGTTACTTATTACACTATTGGCCTTCCCACAGTGTGTACTTTAGTTTTACCTTTTGGATGTCGCGAGGTAGCACGATAGAGGGTAGTATTTCATTCACTGGTACCATCATTGTCATTTCCTTTTCCATTCCCACTTGCCATGAACTAGATGACATCTAGTAGATAATACCAATAACACGGACTCAACAGAAACATCCGCAGATTCTTCAGGAATGGTTCAGAACCTACATTATCTAAGATTTGATAGATGCACAACTTCAGATACCACTTCAGGACTATCCCAACCTTATGATGCCACAAACCTGATTTCACACAGAGGGACACCAGGAAGTCCCTGGACCAGACTTATATCCTCCCTCCTTTAGCGGAATTAGAAACACAAAGGAATTTCTCAAATGGTTCGAAGACATAGAAACAATATTTCAATGTGGCGACTGTCGTAAGGAAGACAAGGTTAAGTTCGCCACATGCACCTTTCAAAATCATGCCCAGGAATGGTGGACCAAACATATTAAGATGGTAGGAGTTGATACTACCTACTCACACTCTTAGGAGAAACTTAGAAGGATGATGGGTATAACATTTTGTGTAAGAAGTGAATTACGAACAAGGGAACAGGAAACACTAAACTTTACCATGGTAGGAAATGATGTTGACAAGTACATTACCCATTTTTATGAATCAACACGACTAGGTCCTGCAATGGATGAACCGGAAAGCAAGAAACTTGAAAAGTACATTATCAAAATGGCGATCGAGGCAAAGGAACTCATAGTTCACGCCGAGACATCAGGAAACAACAGTGACAACAAGAGGAAGTGGAACAACAATCTAGGTTGCAATGCTGCTCAACTATCACCCAAATAACAAGAAGTGAATTGAGCCTTTGCTGCAGAACCGCACACAAAGAGAAGGTATATTGGAAAGTTACCTTACTACAACCTGTGTAATCAATATCACCAAGGTCATTGCAGTAAAACGTGTGGAGTGTGCAAGAAGCAGGGTTATCGGACTGAAAATTGTAGGAAACTCACAAATCAGAAAATCCCAGGGAATTGCTTCAAATGTGGAAACTTTGGGCATTTCAAGAATGACTGCCCGGAACTAAGGAACAAGGAAAACTCGGGAACTTGGAATCAAGACTGAATCTCCCAAGGAATAGCGTGAGTTGTTGAAAGAGAACCGTCAGGATGTTAGAAACATCAAGGATAACAACAATGCTTCAGCAGGAGGAGCTTTGTTTCGATATATAAACCGTAGTTCGAGCCTTTAGGGTTGTATCTTTCCTTTTGTACTTACCGTTGGTACGATGACATGACCTAGTGGTATTAAGCACTTTCCCATCCAATGTAGTATCTATCCTTTGTTACCTAGGTGATAATCATAACCATCGTTTAGCAACATTTTAGCATTGTCTCATCAGGTATTAGGTTGATTTCGTATTTGACGAATTAGTAGACTATTACCATTTGACAAGATTCACCCACGTATCCAATACACCAATCAAGCTATTTTACTATCATATGGGGAAACTGTTTTACAGAAAAATTTTCTGAAGTAAGCTATTTTATTACCACCCTATACATTGATTTTTCTGTCATTACACCAAGTATTTACTATTATTACGCGAAGCAATTTTCATGTTACTTGAAAGGAAACATCAGGATACCATTTTAATAACAATGCGTTGAACACCATCTAAAACTTTTGAGGAAAGTTATGATATTTTGACAAAAATCTAACATCGCATCATTAGTCCTCAATTATACATAGCCTGATCACCTATGTAAAATTCAGGAAGGATTATGCCATGAAGAAAATAATTACCTTTTCAAAGGATTGTTGATAACAATCTTCATCCAAAAGTTTTGTAAACAAAGGAACTCATTCATAAACATCCATTTTGCCGAACTATCCCTGGATACTTACCCTACCTGTCACTCACTTAGCCATTAAGTTGGATTTTCCCATTGATTTTCCTAGAAGAGACTTTCCATATCAATTACATGCAGGATTCCTTTATACAATAAAAGCAATGAAAGGAGTACAGAACTAGTAACCAGGACTAGAAGTATATAGTGAGAGAATTCATAACTCAACAACAATCCTAAGATACTGCGAGACTATCCGAATCACCATCTCTGACTTAGTTGTCCAATGTCATTATTCAAGGGTACTAGCTATACTGAGCTACAGGATTGAACTCAATAAATGTCCGCATGACAACACAATAGAAATAAACCCAGCTTCTAATTGAGACTGTAGAGCATTTCATTTAAACATGGCCTTATCCATACATAAACTTTCCTGCAGTAAGTTTTCACAAAGGACAATTGTTTGAATCAAGAATATCGATGTAATTTCCTCTAAGGCCTTATGTCACTAGAAATTTCAGATAACCTCACCCTCATACCAAGCAAGGGATCAAGCCAGAACATATCTCCTCATCTACATGGGAAAACAGAATAGACATTCATCGACACAACATCAAGTGATACCTTCGTCTTGCCAATTACAACGATGAACTATTTCAGGACTTAAGTTAGTCTAAATGCCTATGCTTGTAGTTATGCCAGATAACCACCAATAGACATTATCCAACCTCAGGAACTAAGTGTTAGACATCTATGCATTTAAGCGAACATTTCCTATTCTATCATTTTATCCTTTTCAGTGTTTTCACTTTTAAATAAAGTTGATGCGTTTACATAAATCACATACCTTGTGGAAAAATGATTTCTGAAATTCCTATTTTGAACAAGTACGATCCTTTTTGGTCAATCTTTAGCAACACTATGGTACAATGAGGAAAATACATAAACATCAAACTTTGGTAAGCAGTCGTAATCACAACATGTTTGAAAACAGTTCCTATTTCATAACTACTGAATTTTGGATCATCAGGAAAAAATATTACCCAGTAAATCATTTGCTCCATTTTCTAAATTCGTTTATTCAGAAAAGGATTTCAACTAAAACTCATAATCGCGAGACAAATTTCCATAACCAACTTCCCTACAACATCGCTTATGCATTTAGGATTTGTGACTTGACAATAAAGAATATTTGGAATATGTGATGAAGGAATTAGGAAAGACATCACAAATTAATCGCGAACTTCAGTAGTGGAGACCAAACCCACTAGACAAAGAAGAACATATGTCTTATCATCAGTTGGAACAAAACACAAGGAATCAAATTCTTACCTATATGCTACCCCTTCAGATAACGCCAAGTTCGAAGGACCGAACGTTATGGAATTAGTCACAAAGGTTTATTGTACCCATTTCAGTTTTTCCTGTTAAGGAAACCGATTCAACTTGGACTTCAGGTAATCATTTCAGGATTTCCTTCAGAAACCCATTTAGATGTGAACATCACCTATCATCCTCAGAACGATGGTCAAAGCGAGAGAACAATTTAAACATAGGAAGGTATGCTCAGAGCATGAGTGATTGACCCTAGAAATGGTTGGACTAATCACTCAACATAAATCAAATTCATCTACAACAATAGTTATCACACCAACAACGGGAAACTGGCAGAAGTTAGATTGGTACATAACACATCATTTGGATTGGATATCCTGAACAACAAACCAACCAGATTCAGGTAGGAGAACAAACTAAGTTAAAAGCATTGCCTTGGATTGGCACGATACAAATTGGATAACAAGAAAGGTTGAACCTTTAGCATATTGGACTATTTAAGATTCATTTTAGAATCGACCAACTAGCATACAAACTTGAGTTCTGGCAGAATTCAGCAGTATATATTACCAGTATCACATTTAAAACATTAAGAAGCGCAGACCATCGATTGATGGGCCAAACTCAGAAAAAGCTCAACTCACTAGTTCAGTAGGCATTCATGAGATAACCAGAAATTTCCTACAAGTCAAAGAATCAATTACAAGTTCAATAAGTTGTAAACCATTAAAACTTCAGGTTGGTAAGCAGAGTTATGCAGAAAGTTCTGCCTAGGAAAGGCATGTTATCGTTCAGAAAACTTGGAAAGTTACACCAATATACACTGGACCATTTATATTTTGACAGAGAAGGCATAGTGTCCGTCAGACTTGAACATTGTCAGAGAACAACAGGATTACACGAACATATTTCACATTTTCAGATCCCCAGAAATGACTTACAGATGAGTCACTCATGATTCCATTGGAAGGGATTCATCCCAAATGACAATCTCAGACCTGGTAAGAGAACCAACAGAAATCATGGACCGTGTGGTCAAACAGTTGAAACAGAGTCGAATTCCTATCGTTAGAGTTCGCTAGAATTCTCGAATATCATTACCTTTTCATCAATACATTCTCAGAGACCAACATAAACTGAACTTCGGGACGAAGTTCCTTTTAGGGGGGAAGACTGTCACAACTCACCATTTCAGGTCATTTCAGGTCATTTCCCGAACTTTGGAAAAACACTATTCATCAAACACTATTCATCAAAACACTATTCATCAATTTACTATTCATCATTTTTGGTGTCAGTTTGACATTCCGAGAAGCATTCTGAAAATTTACTATTCATGGAACACTATTCATTGCGGGAAAAGATTTCATCATTCACGAGCATTACACATTTCATCGTAAATTTAGTTTACGGATATTCAAATTCGCGTAACCGGATTGGGTTAGGTGCGAATTCATTTCATTAGTGTTAAGAACACTGCATACGGACTGGAGATAGTCTGCATATCATCAGTAGGTCATTTACATGTTATACCACTCTCAGGATTTTCAAATTACTATATTCAGTATATTTAACGTTTTACGTATAAGTATTTATAGTAAACGTTAACACTCGGTTTATACACGACGAGTATATCTAAATATTCCCACAATGGTCCCGACATATTTTTATATCCATTCTAACATCATAAAAGTTATAACATTCAGTTACCCAGTATTTTGGAAATTTATTTTATTTTTAACGTACGCGTAGGAATATAACGACGGTTTTCGTTAAAACTAAACATTTATCACCCGATCACTCAGTAAATGTACCCAACATATTTTTAATATGTTTTTAACATTATTTTAACTTTATTTCATCCCGGTATACTTCGTGAACATTTATTTCTAATAAAACCGATACCCGATCGTAACTAAAAACGCTAACTAGTGCAAATTTCTTACAAGGTTTCTAAATAACTACCAAGTACCCTAACCCCCCCCCCCCCCCCTTCACCCCATGAAAAACCGGCCATGTGCCCCTAATTTTAAACCTTGGCATTAATTTTCTTAAGTATAATACTAATAAACACTAAAACATAACTTTACCAAATTTATACAAATCATAATTCTCACTTTTCAACTAAGATCAAGTTCATCTTTCTCTTCTTCCCCATCTCAAACCCACGACCCAAAAACCTCCCCATGATCAAGTGATCTTCTTCCATAAAGTAAAACACAAAAGTTGTTCATTTTACAAGTCTAATCAAGATACAAGCAACAAAAACACAAGAACATCAAGCATAATCATCCAATAATCATCTCATTTGGTCAAGTAAGTTTTCATCTTTACTTTTTTATGAATCATCCTATTTTTACATGTATTACATAAGAATCATGCTAAAAACCATGTACAAGTAGCTATACTACACTTTATTTTGGCTAAAAAGTAACATACAAACCCTAACTTTCTTGTTATGAATCCCCTAGCTCTAATAACTTGGTTAGGAGTCCATGGCACCCTAAGAAGGTGTATGGTAAGATTAGATTAGTCATGTGGTGATTACAAGAGGATTGGTGATGGTAGAAATTGGTTTTTAACCTTGGAAACATGATTTTGAACTCATTTTAGACATGCTGTCCCATTTTGTAAAAATCTGGAAAATCAGTAAACACCAAGGAAACTATGGCAAAATTTTTAGAAAATACTTTCAAAAACGAATCCGTAGGCGAAAGAACGGATTAAAAAGAGCTTATAACGAAGAAGTTATGATTTTTGCAAGATTGTTGACGAAAAGTATTTTCTGGAAAAATAGTTGCTGTTGGACATTTTTCGTCGGTCAAAAAGAGACTTTAGACGTAACCCGGAGGAGCCGAGTTTTCCAAAATATATTACTACATACTAAGACGAAACCGTGGATATAAAGAACAAGTAAAACGGACAAGTAACGACAAAGATATACTCGTTTGAATATCGGCTAAAACCCTTTTATAATTGACAGCTTTTAATATAATTTGGCGCAAAAACTACGAAGTGCATTTTTAAGCTAAACATAATATCAAGTACCGAGCTTTATAACTAACGTAGTATTAGTTATTATGAGTATGTTTTCATCAATTCAAGGATTACAACCCGAGTTTTTCAACACTAACATGGAAACTTACGTTATATATATATAAGTATATATATTATAACTAGCCATTTATATTTTCTAATAGCAATATTTTCCAAATTCTTGGAATATATACTTTTGATAACAACAAGTGTTTTTCAAAGAGTAGAGTGGTATAGTAAACATGTGCATGGACATTCATAACATCATTTCATGATCTAAAGTAGATCGTACATCATTCATATTAGGTTGCGGCTAGTATGCGCGCCTTGTTTTTCAGCTCAGTACATGCTCATGGTACCATCATATTGGGTTACGACAGCAAATTGTTCATTGGTGTTCATTTCATTTCATCACGGTTTCATCAGTTAAGGTGAGTTTTCATAGCCCCGTTTTCAATTCAACATTTTTGATTGTTTTCAAATCCCACGGGGGGAATACATTGCATCAATTATTTCAGTACGAGCCCAAGTATTCAAACATGTACATAGCTTAAGTTACCTTGCCATGTGATAAGTCCCCTGTAACATCATGAACCGTTAATTTACCGTTAAGCGAGAGTGAGTGGATAGATCTATCGAGGGTGACGCCTCCATCCGTGGTAGTGATTACCAACAGTAAGCGGATGCATGTCATGTCTTTTACATTTGAATGTTTCGGCAGAACATTCGGGAGGGGCATAGAATTTCATCAGTCATAGCTTCGGTGTCATGAGCTTAAGGCTATTGTACAATTTTCACGAGATTTTTATCTTGCATTTTACTTGTGGTGGCCGTACATCAGTACATTTTACAAACCTATGGAATTCACCAACATTCGTGTTGACGTTTTAGCAATGTATTTCAGGTTATTAAGGTAGCTCATGAGACATGCATTTGGACTTTCATGGAGTCGCGGAGTCGACGCGTCTCATCATTATTTCATGCACTTATGTAAACATTTGATCTAGTATGGCTTGTTTTTCATGAACATGTAACACATTTTGGGGACCTCATTTTGTAAACTCTGAATTATTTCAATGATCAAATGCAGTATTTTCCAAACGACACTTTAGGTCGTTCAATGTAACTGTAACTGTGGTGCTATGACAGACACCCCCAGGTATTCCATTCCGCTGCAAGTCAGGTAA
This sequence comes from Artemisia argyi, assembly GCA_030686995.1. Classification (NCBI taxonomy): domain Eukaryota; kingdom Viridiplantae; phylum Streptophyta; class Magnoliopsida; order Asterales; family Asteraceae; genus Artemisia; species Artemisia argyi. Next base: position 85,679,586 of record CM060702.1, read on the forward strand.
ATTGGGGGTGTGACAGATCGACACCCATAAACCAACGTCTGCAGATTCTCATAACTTTCAACTTCAAAACACAATCAGCTTACTTAAACATGAAAATGATTGTTTTCAAGCTGAAAATTCTAATGTTAAACAACATTACAAAGAGTTATATGATTCTATTAAGATCACTCATGATAAAACCAATGAAAAGATAACTTCTTTGCTTAATGAAATTGAGAATCTAAAGACAAAGGTGAAAGGGAAAATGTCGATTAATGAAAGTAACAATATCAATTCTGTGGTTTGTAAATGTAAAAAATATGCATGTGAGGCTGTTTTTATTCGTCTTTCCCTTAACAACAATGAGCTAGTCCATAGTGATTACCTTAGACATCTTAAGAACTGCCTTAACATGACCCGTGAAACCATTTAAGAAGATAGAATGGTGAGACCATCTGACAACTCACTATCGGATATTTGCTTTCTTACCAAACTGTCACAAGAGTTGTTAGAATATGCTATAGGTACATGTCCCAAGATTCCTAACATGCCTGATAGAAATGACACATCTACAACTAGGAATTTGAAGAAGCATGTTACATTTGATATACCTTTGGCTAGTTCTGATCATAGCACATCATCACCTAGAAGCCAAACAACTGCACAACAATCTAATGTCCCATCGTCAATTCTACAGGAGTAATCAATATCACTAAAGCTAGCGGGTCAAAGCCTAAAGGCAATACAAGGAATGATAGGACTTCGCCTGCTAAGAGTGATGAAGGGAAGAAAGTAGAAGACCACCTTAGGAACAATAAGATTGATTTGAATGAAAAGAATCATGTTGATTCTAGTATTTGCGTTAAGTGTACTGTAATTAATTCGAATCCTAATGCCACTTATAAGACTTGTAATGGTTGTTTAATTTCTGGTAATCATGATGAATGTGTTGTATCCTTTTTGAAATCTTCTTATAAAGCCTCAGTTAAATTTGCCAAGACACACAAACTGGAAAATAATACTTGGAAAGCAACATGAAAAGTTTTTAACAATGTAAGATATCAGTGGAAACCTACAGGAAGAAAATTCACTCTAGGAAAGCAATGCCCATTAACTTCCATGCCCGACCCTAAGTCTTTAGAGGATCAGAGATGGAAGACAACTGGTAGAAAATTCCCTTTAGTGACCCAATGCCTTGATATTAAGTCAGTTGCTTCCACTGGTATCGGTTCATCTGTGAGAACCAATGAAAATACCGATCCTGTATATCTTAAGTATGTGTGTGCTAACTTATTGGATCCCAATTACACTTGGGGATCCATGTTTTTTAGCTATCCATATCTGTCTGGTTTCAAATGCAGGTTGTATAAATCGTCCTGTGGTATTTGGACTCAGGCTGCTCAAAACATAAGACTGGGGATTGCTCTCAGCTCAGAAATTTCATGAAAAAGTTTATTGGGACTGTTATATTTGGAAACGACCACTTTGGAGCTATTATAGGGTATGGTGATTATGTGTTTGGTGATAGCGTGATTTCTAGAGTTTACTATGTGGAAGGACTTGGGCACAACTGTTGGGTCTATTAGATTTGATGATACAAAACAAGAAAGAATGAAACAATAGGGACTTAATATGACAAGAGTGACTTCTACAAAAGATGGAGAAGGACTTGCTTGTAAAAGAAGATTTATATTTTAGTCCTTCGTAGTATTTTGTAAACCCTAATTTTCTATTATATAAAGAGAACAAGGGTACATGTTTTTATTATTTCTTCCATAATGTAGTCCAGGAAAAGTGTGTGTGTGTGTCTAGGGCGTAGAATATAAACGCCTAGACTATAGTTGGTTAGATTTGTTCGTATCCTTCAAGGTCTGAGGTGTCTTAGATCCCTGTTACAGTTAGGTAACATGTTATTATTCTGATCAAATAATAATTGGAGGTGATTGGGAAAAACCTTGTCAATAACATTGATTTGATTTAATTCCGCTGCATATACATATATTGTCATTGTTATTGTTTAACCCTAGATGCTCAAAACGATCCAAGGAGTCTAAAAAACTCCACAATTGGCATCAGAGAGACAGGTGAGCTCGTTACGTAGGGATTGACAAGGTTTATTGGCGAAGAAACTAGTTCAAGATGTGTTACTGTCAAAGAAGCAGTTCTTAATTTTAAGGGTTTCGTTTTATGCTACTGCTACAAAGTAATTGGTTTTATGTCGTCTAGTGCATGGTACGTAATATTATTAATTTGTTGAATATATTTACCTCGTACTACTTTTTATCACTGGTGTCGATGGAATATTTATTGAGGTATTGATGATAAGATCTGTTGAGGTAAACATGGATTACCTTGTACTAATTTAATGTGATGGCTGTGAATCATATTCGATTATTTATTTTACGAGACAAGTGGATCTGGTTTGTCTTTGCATATCTTGAAGATTTGTTTGATTCGTGAATATTAATTGGTCAATTATTAAAGATACTCATTGTTGGTGTGAAGGTAAAGGATCGATATTATTGAATTATTTTTATTGGTCGAGAATTGTTGTTGATTATTAATGCTTGATTGGTGAGCATGTATCTCGAATTTTTATCATGGGTTCGTTATATTGTTTAATCAATTCATGTGGAAGAGTGACGTGGATCGTCAATCTGGTTTGTATGAGTATGTGAATATGAATTTGCATTACCTCGTACCAATTTTTATCGACAAGGATTGGTGGAACAGTGTCAGGATCAACAAGAATTTGTATCAGATTTATCTAGTGTATGATACTTTAAATAGAATATTATATCAGATTTAATTGGTCATTCATTAATGGATCATTGAATGCATTAATTTGTTTGATGGTTTTATTATGGGTTATTTATATAAATCTTGTACAAGTGCAACATGATTGGTTGAGGAGTTAATGTTTGTGGAGGATCTGTCGTTTGATGTATGAGGTGGATTCAAGATGAAGTATTTAATTGAACAACCTCGTACGATTAATTAGTCCATGATCATTGAATGCACTTACATTATTTGGATTAAATTGATGTCGGTGGAAAAGTACATAAAGGTTTAAGGATTTTGAGTTTTTGCTGCTGCAACTTTTTCTACTGCTGTGTGGTTAGTATTCTGCTGCTCAAAGAATTTTTAATACTACTGCTGCGTATATTTTTTTAAAAGTGCTGCTCGTTATCAAAGATTTTTTTTTCTGCTGTTTCGCTACATGATGCTACTGCTAGCTATATCCAATATACTGTTTCTACTGCTACTACTATTCGATATCGGGCAAATTATGGATTTGGTTTTCAGATGAGATGGTTTTACACACACAGGTTGTTGGTTAATTCACACACACATGAAGATTTTGGTTTAAATATTCTTAAAGGTTTTAAAGGGCTCGTATTTGTTCTTATTGGATTAATTGATTACGAAAAAGATTGACTATCACTTATTTGATGTTGTAGTTGAGTTTCACAAGTTTGTGTTCTTATCATATCTCAAAGTTGGTGTTACACTTTAAAGATAACTTGTTTGTTTTATACGGTGGTGATGAAGACTTGTCAAATCTAGTTTTCATAGGTCAAGGGGAGGATGGACGAAGACCTAGTTAACTATCACTTGAAGGAGTTACGTTATTGTGTTCAGTGTCTCATTGAAGATGAGGATTTTGTCAAGAGATTGCGGTCTACTTATATATACGGTTTTGGGTATAAGTTCAAAGTCATGTGGATAGTACAAGACATAAGACACAAGTTTGCGTTATTCTACTTCTTTATCAAGTTTGTTATATTTGGTTTTCTTCACAAGTAATCATTACATAGAGCCTACAGAATTGAAGATTCAAGAGATGGTAAACATATTGGTTTCAGGGGAAGCTTATTGATTAAATATTTAACCATTTACATGTACCACTCAAGGGGAAGTTTATATTGCTTACTTTCCCTATTTGTTGATAACAAAAAGGGGAAGAGATTTAGAGTGGTATGGCATGGATTAAGGGGAAGACAATGATTGTTTCATTCATGGCGAGATTTAATTATCTCAACTTCTCTACTTCGTCTCGGGAAGTTCGTATGAGATTCGTGGTTGTTTTGTCATCATCAAATAGGGGAAGATTGTTGGGTCTATTAGATTTGATGATACAAAACAAGAAAGAATGAAACAATAGGGACTTAATATGACAAGAATGAATTCTACAAAACATGGAGAAGGACTTGCTTGTAAAAGAAGATTTATATTTTAGTCCTTCGTATTATTTTGTAAACCCTAATTCTCTATTATATAAAGAGATCAAGGGTACAGGTTTTTATTAAGTCTTCCATAATGTAGTCCAGGAAAAGTGTGTGTGTGTCTAGGGCGTAGAATATAAACGCCTAGACTATAGTTGGTTAGATTTGTTCATACCCTTCAAGGTCTGAGGTGTCTTAGATCCCTGTTACAGTTAGGTAACATGTTATTATTCTGATCAAATAATAATTGGAGGTGATTGAGAAAAACCTTGTCAATAACAATGATTTGATTTAATTCCGCTGCATATACATATATTGTCATTGTTATTGTTTAACCCTAGATGCTCAAAATGATCCAATGAGTCTAAAAAACTCCACAACAACTTATTCTCTGTTGGACAATTTTGTGATTCTGATCTCGAAGTGGCCTTCAACGAACACACATGTTTCGTTAGAGAATTGAATGGAGTTGATCTCCTTAAGGGAAGTCGTGGTACAAATTTGTATACCATCTTTATTGAAGACATGATGCGGTCCTCTCCCATTTGCTTGCTCTCTAAGGCCTCAAAGAGCAAATCATGGTTATGGCACCGTCGTTTGAACCACTTGAACTTCGGCACCATTAATGAACTTTCTCGTAAAGATCTTGTTCGTGGCATGCCTAGATTGAAGTATGAAAAAGATCATCTCTGCTCATCATGTCAATTGGGTAAAAGCAAGAAAGAAACTCATAAACGAAAACCCACCAACTCCAACAGTAAAGTACTCCATACCCTTCACATGGATCTGTATGGACCCATGAGAGTGCAAAGCTTCAATGGGAAAAGATATATTCTTGTTATTGTTGATGACTATTCACGATTTACATGGGTGAAAATTTTAAGATCCAAGGATGAAACTTCCGATATCATTATTAAAATCATCAAGCAGTTGCAAGTAAGGCTCAACAAAACTGTTAGAATCATTTGCACTGACAATGGAACTGAGTTTGTTAATCAACAACTCACACAATTCTATGAAAGTATCGGCATCAGTCATCAGAATAGTATTCCTCGAACTCCTCAACAAAATGGAGTCGTTGAAAGACGGAATCGCACTCTAGTTGAAGTTGCCCATACTATGCTGATATTCTCAAAGACACCAATGTTTCTATGGGCTGAAGCTATTGCTACTGCATGTTACACTCAAAATCGATCTTTGATTCATCCTCTTCACAACAAGACACCTTATGAGCTGGTGCATCTCAAAAAGCCTGATCTCTCTTTTCTTTGAGTGTTTGGTGCCCTATGCTACCCAACTAACGATAGTGAAGACTTAGGGAAGCTTAAAGCTAAGGATGATATTGGGGTATTCGTCGGTTATGCGCCAGATCGAAAAGGGTACCGAATCTACAACAAAAGAACCCAAAAAATCATGGAGACAATCCATGTCACGTTTGATGAGCTGACAGAGCATACGGCTTCAGGGCACACCATTTCTGAACCCTCGCATAATCTTTTATCTCCTAGACCAATAAGTTCGGGACTTGTATATAACACTAACCATGTCACTCCTTATGTTCCTCCCACGAGTTAAGAATTGAAAATGTTATTTGATCCTATGTTTGATGAGTACTTCAAGTCACAGCCACCTCATGAACCGGTACAGCCGGCTGCTGAACCTAATAATATGGCTGAGAATGCACCTCATGATACAAATGGTCCATCCACCTCCATTTCTCTTGATTTGGATGCACCAGAATGTAGCAACACTCAAAATGAATCAAATACTCAATTGTCTTCTGAACACTAAGGAGTGGCATCTGAAAACTCATGGGAAGTCAATCCTTTTGCACCACCTGAGGAAGAACCATTTGAAAATATTTTTGCACCTGAATCCCCCAACAATGCATCCTCCTCAGAAGAGTCAAACAATACTATATCAGTTTACTATCCTCAACCTCATGAACATCTCAAAAAATGGACAAATGATCACCTCATTGACAACATCATAGGAAATCCCTCACGACATGTGTCCCCCAGAAAAAATTTTGCCACTGATGCCTTGTGGTGCTTCTTCAAATCAGTCTTAATCGAATCCAAAGACTTCAAGGATGCCCTTACAAAGGTATCTTGGTTCACCGCAACATAAAGGTATCTTGATCGTCTTGATGTATGAGAATTAGTACCACCACCTGAATGCGCAATGATCATTGCTCTCAAATGGATTTTCAAAGTTAAGCTTGATGAGCATGGTGATGTGTTGAAAAACAAGGCTCGGTTAGTTGCGAAAGGATATAGTCAACAAGAGGGTATTGACTTTGAAGAATCATTTGCACCTGTCGCTCGTATCGAGGCCATTAGAATCTTTCTTGCCAATGCTGCCAGCAGTAACATGATTTTTTATCAAATGGATGTTAAGACTGCCTTCCTGAATGGGGAATTAAAAGAGGTGGTTTATGTTACTCAACCTGAAGGTTTCGTGGACCCAGAAAGACCAAATCATGTATATCGCTTAAAGAAGGCACTCTATGGTCTCAAACAGGCTCCGAGAGCTTGGTACGACACACTCTCAAAGTTTCTCCTTGCAAATCGATTTACCAAGGGTGTGGTTGATCCTACGTTGTTCACTTGGAAGACTGGAAACAACCTACTTCACATTCAAATCTATGTTGATGATATCATCTTTGCATCGTCTGATTCCAATGAATGTGATCGCTTTGCTAAGGAAATGAGTTCCAAGTTTCAAATGTCTATGATGGGACAAATGTCTTTCTTCTTGGGGTTACAGATCTCACAAAATCCGAGCGGAATCTTTATTAATCAAGCTAAGTATGCTAGTGACATCCTCAAGATGTTTGGCTTCAATTCAAGTGACACGGTTGATACACCCATGGTTGAAAGATCCAAACTTGATGACGACTCAGCTGGAATAACCATTGATCAAACCAAATACAGAAGCATGATTGGATCTCTCATGTACCTCACTGCAAGTAGACCAGACCTTCTTTTCGCCATATGCATGTGTGCCAGATATCAATCCAAGCCCACCAAAAAGCACTTAGCAGCAGTCAAAAGAATCTTCAGATATCTCTAAGGGACAATCCACATGGGTCTTTGGTACCCTAAATACAATGCAATGGCTCTTACGTCTACTCAGATGCTGATCATTCGTGGTGTCAAGATATTCGCAGAAGTACTTCCGGAAGTGCTCCATTCTTGGGTGAGAAACTTGTCAGCTGGTCATCAAAAAAGCAGATGTGCACTTCGATATCATCCATAGAAGCTGAATACATAGCCATGTCCTCGTGATGTGCTCAAATTCTGTGGATGAGATCACAATTATCAGAGTATGGGTATGACTTCAACAAAATCCCAATGTATTGTGCTAACAAAAGCGCCATTGCCCTGTGTTGCAACACTGTCTAGCACTCCTGACCCAAGCATATAGACATTCATCATCACTTCATCAGAGAACAAGTGGAGAAAGGGATAGTGGAACTCTACTTTGTGAGGATAGAGTTTCAGCTGGCTGATGTATTCACGAAGGCTCTTTCTCGAGAAAGATTTCAGTTCATTCTTCCACGTCTTGGGATGAAGAGCCTCACTCCAGAAACTCTTAAGTCACTCCATGAAGAGAATGATGATTGAAGGATTGGCTTCACATATCCTTTGTAGATAAGATTAAATCAAAAAGAAAATAGAAAAATATAAAGCCTATAAAAATCATAAAAATCTGAAAACTCATTAAAATCCAAAAATATTCTTCTCACAACATGTCTCCTGTGTAATCAATATTTTGTACGTTTCTAGAAATGTCATTCGATAATGACACGGAATCATACATATGCTCGACCAAGAGTTTTTCGGCTTGCAGTCATTTCAGGCTGTAACCCGGACTTCAAAATTATGGCTTGCTATTACTTCAGATAGCAACCCATTTTTCAAAATGGGGAAAACACGTCGCCAAAATGATGGTTGTTCCTTTTACCGGGTGAAATTCACCTGGGCATGGATTACTTTATATCCATGTTTACTCGATCTAATGTACGCTTCAGTGCATTATTTCTTGATAAAGAAGAGAAATCTTCTTTTTATCGCCAAATACTTTCCCTTCTATGATTTTTCCGGAAAGAATTTGTGTAGAACTTGGTGGTACCATGAGATTTTGACTGAAAATCAAATTGAGACTAAATTTTGATAAAATTTTTCACTCAATCAATGACTTTAATATTTTATGAAAATATTTCAGTTTTAACATCCGTCATTGATTGAGGGGGAGAGTGATTTCTCAAAATTTTATGTATCAGCAAAAACTCTCCACTTTGTACATAAAAAGCAAGAAAACAATTTGTGATGGTTATGTGTCAGAATGAGAACATTTTCAAAGAGTTTTCGTTAAAACTTCAAATCTTTTGTAAACTCATCAAATCTGACACATAACAATCTCCCTCACAGATTGAGGGAGAGCAAGAAAAAGGTTTCTCTTTTTATCAGAAAATATTAAAACTGGCCGCATTTCTCCCCTAAACATTTTCTAACTTATTTAAATCAATTGAGATCCAAAATCTCGAAAGGTTTGAAATTTTTGATCGGGGGAGAGAATGTGATTTAAATATGAAATCTGATAATCAAACGTGATCTTGTGGACTCAATAATAGGCTCCCACATATGTGCTAAACTCTTTTGAATATCGATGCACATATTGAGGGGGAGCAAAAGGCGTTTGTGGAATTAATACCAAAGACCGACCATTTATCTTTATGCATGGAGTTATAACGATGGTTAAGGTTAGGTATGAGTTCCCATGATCCACTAGAACAGAAAGGATCTTCCTAGGGACAATCCATAGATAGATTAAAAGTCCTTAGGAATGATTGAAAAAAGGAGAAAAGTCAGATAGGGAAGAGTGTGGACTGAGATAGAGCTAGGACTGGAACAAACCCAACAAGGTTCTAGTGGTGAAGTCTTGGTAAGCAATGAAGGGGTTGAAGAATTAAAAAGAAAGAAAATGAGAAAGGGTGAAAAGAAATAGCCCTCCATATATTCAACCTTAGGGCAGAAACCGGGTTCAATTCATAATCTACTAGCGGTTACTAAGGTAACACCGGTATTAAAGACAAGACGTCATGGACCCAGTGACGCACTACACTAAACTTCCCAACCACTCAAGTTCTCTTAAAAGAACTTTTTTCATTCTCACGGGGAACCCTGTGCAATGTATCGACCGCTCATTGCGAGCTATGTTGATACCTAAACAGGAGACGCCTCCCCAGTCTCCAGGAGCGGATCAAAATGCACTATTGAGTCTAGAGCCATGAGATCATCCATAAATCTCGTTAGGACACAATTCTAAATATGCTTATTGTTTCACACAATGTGGAAAATAAGATAAAATATTTAGAGTCCTACGCATTATCCTTGTGGTATTGCCAGAACATCCGAGTGATATGAATAATATTCACAATGAAGATGGAAATCCTTCTAGAGCGAACATCACTCAAGCTCTTGGTAGGTTACATGTGAGATCATCTTGGATCAATGACCAAGTGATAACTAGAAAGCAACAATGGTGAGATTCAACATTGAATCAAACTTGTTCCAGGATATAGATTGACGGATACTTTTGCAAAAACCTTTCAATGTGCTCACAAACTAACTTTCAAGCACATTGATTGTGTAAAATCTTTCAAAAAAAAGTAATTTTTTATGGAAATGTGATTCAAAGTATAAAACTCTCGTCGTGTATCAAAATTGTTTATCATATGACACGCGAGTGATTTCTATAAATAAATTTCTCATCAATCCGTGAATATTCATTCACCGATTCACTCTATCGTGCTGTCTGCTTTGAGAAATTCCGATATGAGAACATGCTAAGTATGAAGATTACGAAGTGGATTCATTGGAAAATTCCCTACTACAAGCTGGAAATTCCTGTCAAGGAGAGTCTTCTTTAAAAGAGACTCTACCTGATCACATACCGGTTTTCACAAAACCGGAGGATAGTCTATCCTCGCAGAATGAATGACAAAGCCATATTCGTTCTCTATCTTTATTGCTAACTGTTTTATTTTAGGGACACATATAAAGATGGCGTTGATGGCTCCTATTTCCAGCTGAATCGGGTCAATCCATACCTCATGCTCACACATCCTCCTCACTATCAATGATGATAAGAAACTTACTACAACGAATGTTGAGAGACTACCAACAACGTTTCCGCAACTCTGATGAAAATTCTCTTGATCCGCAAACTCTGATGTAAAGTCTCCTGATCCAGAAGGTTGTGAGCATGACGGTCCTAAAGTCACTACATCATATGAAGGCGATACTACTATGGATGAGCTTGGAGATTTACTTTGGCTGATGATCTCAAAGAAAGCTCAAAGATCACACATCACAAAGGAATCCAAATCACAAGTTCATTGCTTGAAGTACAAAGTGTGCTGAAAAGTGAAGAACCAGAACCTATGAGCTACAAAGATTAAAGAATTCTTGAAGATCAAAGAGCTTAATTTCCAAGGTGACCTCGCTTAAGGGGAGATTGTTAGGAATACAAATATTCCTGTAAAAGACTCGGTCACCTAATTATTGTAATAGCATTAAGTTAGCTCGTAGTTATTTTAGTAATTAGTTAGAATTAGTTTAATTAACATCATGGAAGAAGGATGGGTATTTACCCACTGTACGCCTGATCCACAGCCCGGGTGTGGGCGTTTTATCTTTTATTGTTAGGAACTATAAATACCCCTCTCCACATGTGGAGAGGGTTGGACCTTCTCATACACTTTAATCTAATATTCTCTTTTTCTCTCAAGGTTCCATCTTTCTTTCTCTACTCCTCTTCTTTCTCACTTAACGCCACCAACACCAGCAATCTTATCATGTCTGTGACTTAATTAAGTATCCTACAGACTCAATTAAATCTTGCATTTTATGTTGAATATCTTGCTCTTTATTGTAATATTCTTGAAAAGCCATTTCAAAACTTTTTTCATGTTTAACTTTGTGTTCTAGATTTGAGAGTTGTATATTATAGCACTCAATATCTCTTGTCAGTGACGCATTCGTTTCTTTTAATATTTTATTTTGCTCGTTATCTTTCTAGATTAGTAAAATTTGAGCCCGTAGTTGTTTGGCCATCAAAATCTGGTCAGGATCAGGATCAGAGAAAGGTTTATTTTGTTCGACATGATCATGTTTGTAGTTCTCAATTGGATCATCAAATGAAACAACTGTGTCATCATCAAATATAACAATTGTGTTCATTTGTTCATCCTATTGAGAAGATAAAGATGAGTCAGATGGAACAACTTGCACCTTATCTGATTCAGAAGCAGAGGGTGATGTTATTTCATGTACTAGGCAAGTATTAAGATCATGTACCTTCAGACAAACCATCAGTGTCATACACTGGGCCTAAATCATTCATATGAAGTTCCTGCATGTTGGCCATAAGCATCACAGCAGCATTAGCTTCCAGATCTTCCATGTCTATATCGTTGTACGCATTTGCCATGAAGCTGTTCTCCTGATCAGTGAAGTGTCCTTCCTTTTCATCTTTAAGAGCCATAAGTAATGCTTGCTTGTGAAACTTACTGCCCCGAGTTCTCGATTTTGGACATGCAGTAGCAACATGACCTTTCTCATTACAGTTGTAGCACCACACTGCATTCCCAGAGTTTGAGTTCCCAGTTTCAACTGTTTCAGATCTTTACTGAGGAGCAGCTGAATTGTTCCTGAACCCTCCATTGTTGTTAAACCTCTGACCATTCCCAAAATTTCCTGAATAACCTCCTGAACCTGATCGACCAAAGTTACGGTTCTGTATTTCAACCCTGCCATCTTGCACAACAGCTTGATTCCTTGTGTTAGAAGAAGAACGTTGACGGTTGTTAGTCTTGTTGGAGAATTTGCTGAAAGCACGAGCAATGAGAGCAAGTCCCTGATTCAACATGTCAAAATCCTCATCGTCATCTTCATTGGAGTTTGAGTAGTACACTGCATCACTATTGGTCTATGGAACAAGTTGAGTTAAAGTATGCTGTGGAGATGAATCATAAGAAACCATTTGGTTTGAGGTAGAAGGTTGTGGATAACTGAAGTAATTTTGTTCTTGAACATAAGCATGATTTGACATTGGAGGTGGAGCATAGTGAGATTGAGCTATGAGTGCCAAAGAATTTTGGGTTGGTGGTGGTGAGTAACCTCCTCGAAGAGCTCGATCTTTTTCCACTTCAGGTTCATGTGTTTCAGAAAATCATACAACAAGACTTACGGTGCATCATGAAGATTTTTGGTTTGACGAACAAATGTCACATACTTTTGCCAATCCGGACCAAGACTACTGACGAATTTGGAATTCACTGTGATCCTTGGTACTGTAATTTTGTGTCGTTCCAAATCATTTACCACATTAGTGAAACGGTGATAATAGGATTCAAATGACTCCCCTGGTTCAATTGTGATGTTAGTGTATTACATGTAGAGTTTTGATTCCATATCATCCTTGTTCAGTTGAGTACCTTCTGTTAGCAGATGAACATTTTCCCACATAGCTTTAGCCGTTTTCTGAGCATCAACACTACGATAGATTGTATTTGGAATTCCTTGAAGTATATAGATCATGGCATACTCATTAGCTTTACGATGTAGTTTTTGTTCTTCTGTGAGTAGAGATTCTGGAAGAGGTTTCTCTACAGGAGCACGTGGAGGATCAGCAGATGGGTCACCACCTTTAAGTCTAGTTGGCCACTGAAATGGTCCTTCAAGTATCACTTGTTTTAAGAATTTCCCATGGGCTTTCCTAAGTTCAATAAACCGTAAGAAACGACTTACCCACTAAACATAGTTCCCAGGTGTAAGCATTGGGGGTGTATCAAGTGATCCGGCCTCATGTCTGGATTGTTGAGTTGTAATAACTTCACACATTCAATCAAACCAATGAGGTTGTTTGGACGAATACTAAATTAGTTGTTGTGACATTGGATATGGTTGTTGTTGAGGAATGATTTGATGTTGTTGCATCATGAGATATTGTTGTTGTGGACGGAACGGTTGTTGATGAAAGTTTGATTGTGATGGTTGTTGTTACGATTCTTGCTGATGGTATTGCTGTTGCTGATACTACGGATGATGATGTTGCGGAGAATGAGAAAAGAAGTAATGTGGTGGTTGAGACATCTTTAGTGATTATGTTAAAATGGATCTTTAAGGATAAATAAAGGTTGGAGATGTAGGTCAAACTTGAAATTTTGGGTTCTAACTTTAACTCGGTAAACTTGTCTGTGAGTACATAACTCGGTAAAACTTAAGTTTAATAACTCGATAAAGCAATCAGACAACTTAACTCGGTAACACTAGTCTTGAGTACTTAACTCGATAAAACTTAGGTTTAATACCTCGATAAAGCAATCTGACAACTTAACTCGGTAACACTAGTCTTGAGTACTTAACTCGATACTGCTTGAAACTTTGAGATTCTTAACTCGATAACTAAGATATTCTAACTCAGTAACTTGAATTAAAGTGAGTATAGTTTCCCCTAGGTATTAAGTACTAAAAACCTTACTCGATAAACGATAAGGAAATGGCTAACTCGCCAATTAGTAACTTAACTCGATATAAGATTCCTAACTCGATAGAAACAATTCTAACTCGATAGAACGTCGTATGAACAGTACACAGATCTTAAAAAAACGTGTCTAACCTAGTGTTTTTGACCAAATCTAACCTAAAACAACCTATATTATCCCTTGGCGAATGATGTTAGGTCATGATTTCTTAACATAAACACATAGTATTCTAGAGAGAGAAAGTAGTTTATAGAGAGAGATAGTGGAAGGAACTCTTGAAATGAAATGAAAGGGATAATATTACTAGAGAACCAACACCCTCAAAGGAGGGGATACATGGGTATTTATAGGTAAGGGCTAGAGCTTCTCTAAACTTTGACAATATTACAAAATATGCCCTTAGACCTTTACCAAACATATTAACTAAGCATAAAACTTAATAAAAACATATTAAATCACTAACGTACTAACATAATATTGCAACCTATTACAAAACTCAATGACCGACACTTGAATTAATAAAGTCTATTCCCAACAGTCATAAAGTAAGAAACACAGCTCATAGGAAAGTGTCCATACGGATAGAATTCATCGTCCCTGATTTTTCACAAATTCACAAGCTAAGCACAAAAACGAAATCAGAGCCAAAAATTTTATTAGATGCTAACACTACTCATAAATGTTAAGTGTAAATTCTTGCTCCCAAGTCTTATTGTATCTAGACTTTGTTAAAGAAATGATTTCTCATTTTCTTTCTGATAGTTTTAAAGTCTGATAGATTTAGGCGGATTTAAAAATTATTTAAATTTTAACTCAAAAGGCTCATATGTTCATACTACATTTATTATATTTTCATTTTTTTCTTTTTTTTTTCATTTTTTTTTTGGTTTATTATATAATTTGTACCTCAAACATACAGAGCTTCACGGTGAATCTCCCAGACCTAAGCGCCTTTCAGAATAAAGGATGCAAGGATCCGCTTGTCGAACCGCAGTTATTTTTGGTACTTATGATTTTATTTGATTTTACTTTGCCTCAAGCATACGGAGCTTCACGGTGAAACTCCCAGACATAAACGCCTTTCAGAATAAAGGATGCAAGGATCCGCTTGTCGAACGGCATCTAGTTTTGCTATTTGTTACATATTAAAGGTGTTATTTATGAACCTCATGTGGCATAGAACAAAACAAGGAGTTCCAAGACTTAAGCGCCTTTCAGAATAAAGGATCCAAGGCCTATTTAGTTCTTATGCCACACGTAAAGTGAGCTGAAATTTAGTCAACTTTTACAAACGCGTAATTATAATTATTTTATTTTTGGGTTTTCAATCTTGCGGGAGCAAGGAACTACAAGTAACCGTTATGAGATCTAAAAAAATCGAACTATTCTACGTTTAGCATCTAATCACATGATTAACTTTATTATCATTCATCGTTCTCCGCAAATTTAAAATCTAAAGTAATGAGATCCACGGATGCTTAGCCTAGAAAGTTAAGGGAACAAGCTAGGGCTCAACATGCCCGGTCAAGTCAAAATTTCTATTCTTACTCTACCTAGCGGAAACTCAAACAAAGTGTCAAAACTTGTTTTATTTTTGCAAAAAATTTCAAACTTTTTTTGTACTTTTTTTTTGATGATTTTTTTTCAATTTTTTTGAATTTTTCGAGAAAAACAGAGTTGCATGAGTAAACGGCACATGAAAGGTGCAAGTCAAATTAAATCGAAGATACCTGCAGACTAAAGTTAAACATGTCCTCAATGTTTCAAAGGTGAGGGTCATCATATGTTGTATCTAAGGCCGTTTATTAATTATGCCAAAAGATAACGTTAGTCAATAAGATTAGGGATATCAGACTTCTTGAACAATGAAGAATGAGACTCGAGTGGAGAAAAGACAAAACATGAGTACGAGAGCCTTCATGCTTTTGGGAAAAATACATGTACAAATACAACAGCAACCAAGCACAAGATGCAGAAGAGGTTGCCCCCTTCTTGTCACTTTATTAGAAAATAGGAAGAAGACAGAGACATGGGTTGTCACCCATGTGATTGCTAATGTTTTTGTTCACCGAGTCACTAGCTTGACTCGATCCCCGCATTCATTGGTTCATGGGGAAAGTTTAGAGATCCGAAAAGTCACTAGCTTGACTCGATCCCCTCCAAAGTAGTGCTTCAACCTATGATCCCATTCACCTTAAAGTTGCAACCATCGGGTTGAGATAACTCAATGGTTCCATAAGGAAACACTTTGGTTACTGTGAAAGATCCAGACCAACGGGTTTTGAGTTTACCCGAGAAAATCTTCAATCTAGAATTGAAAAGAAGGACTCGATCACCAACGTTGAAAATGCGGTTCTTAATCTTTGAGTCATGAATCTTCGTTGTCTTTTCTTTATAGATCAAAGAGTTCTTGTATTCCTGATCATGAAGTTCATTTAATTCATTGAGTTGAACCTTACGTTGATCACCCGCTGTCTGAAGGTCAAAGTTAGCATGTTTCAAGGCCCAGTAGGCTTTGTGCTCAAGCTCGATCGGTAGATGACACGCCTTTCCGTATACAATCTTGTAAGGAGTACACCCGATGGGTGTTTTGTAAGCAGTACGCAAGGCCCATTGTGCATCATCTAGTTTATCCGACTGATAATGCTCAAATTGTACATGTTTTTAGGAGCGTTATTGTGGATTTTGTGCATGTAATTTGGTTATGATTGTATGATTTTGTTGCTTAATCATACAAAAGTGTGTACGCAAGTACATTCGTAGCCAAGTACAGGAAAATGAAGAAAAAGACGAAGAAATAGTCCATAAACGAAGATTTATGTACGTACGAAGAATTCCCGACACATTCAAGTTTCTTGGAGTATATTCGATATGATAAAGTCATGAAGTTGTCACTCCAAAGACTCAATAATAAAGCACTAGAAGGGAAACGAGTAAAGAAATGAAGAAAAGAAGCTCAAACGACGAAATAACGGGAGACTCGTTATTCCCGACACATCTTCACCATTTTGGCCATAAGTTGAGCATACGGACTCCGTTTGACCCCCCGTTCACGGCCACGGAAAGCTAAGAGAAAGAGTTACAACTTTGAAGTTTATGATTTTCTACCAAAATGCATTTATCCCATTGGATGGATGTATTACCAATCGGATGGATCTAAATGTCTCATCCATCCGATCGGCATGGTCCCGTATCCGATCGGATGGATGAATCTGACTTCCCCAATCATTTTTAATGCTAAATTAATGTGTCATTAAGCCCGAAGTCTGATCATATGTCCCTAATAACTCTATTTACTGCCATTTTATGACACTTAGTGCCCAAGTTTCATAATTAGGGGCTAACGGTTGATTTCGACTACAAATAAGAGTTCTTAGGCTTAGTTTTTATTTTGAAATTCTATCCTCCACCCTTAAGGACGAATTTTCACCACGTTATCTCACCCAAAAGACCACAAACCTCTGCCTTTTTCAGAAGAAGGCTCAAACACATGGAAGAAGGTGTTGGGTATTATTTTCCGGATTGGTAGAAAGCTTGTAGTTGATTGGAGGCTTGAAGGTTGCTATAATCCTTTACCTTTGCCTATTGTAATTCATACTTTAGGTAAACTCTTGGTACTTTTATATTTCATGATGTTTATGATTACTATGATTGTTGAAGACTTATGTTTGGTTGAATACAATATGGTTTTGTTTTGATTTCTTGTTTGGATATTATGAAAACTTGTGATAAAGGGATGTTTGGATACAATTAGTGTTTGTTTGGTTTATGATGAAATGCATCATATTAGGTTAAATTAGAACTTGTCTTGTTTGTTATTTTGATTAATCATTGTTGAGTCTATAGTCGAAAGGATTCTCAATAGTGGTTGATTTCAAGACATTAGTCGACGAATGGTTTTGGTCTTGTACTTTGTGATGATTGTATAAGGAACTTAATAAACATAACAAGTAAAGGTTTAATTTGGATTATCGGTCGAAAGGCATCTTTTGAATATGTGTTCTAATCATTTTTCAAGTAAATGGAAGTTCATGAATTAATAACATCAAAGTCTATAGTTCGAAAGGATTCTTTGTTGTTAGTTTAAGCATAAGGCTCATGACATGACCATTTGATTGAGGCTTATGCATATTTGATTTATAAAACACTAAATTATTATTGGTTTTATAGGCCGTAAGGATTACCTTTGATAATATGTTTTCCAAACTAAACATCCTAATATACATGTAATCATTTGTCCAAACATGTACGTTCCTTGTGTGCTTGTTCTTATATTGCTTTTATTGTGGTTTGATCTGTGACAATCATAACCACCAACTTGTTACTTGCTTAAACAAACAAACGACATTTGAGTGCAACCAAGTCTCTTGGGATGACCTTGAATTATCACCCCTATACTACAAATGACTAGGGTATACTTGCCCGAATGTGTTTCTAGTTAACCGGTAATTCTTGTTTATAAATTTAAAGCTTCGATGGTGCGCATCAAGTTTTTGGCGCCGTTGCCGGGGATTTGGCTTTGCATTCTTTTGTTAGTTTGTTTGTTACTTGTGTTTTGATATGATTGTTATGGAGTAATTTGTGGTATACTTGTGTGTATGATGTAATTGATTATGGAGTAATATTTTCTTTAAAAGGTGATGCATGAAAACATTTCTAGTTTTATGAGTTTGTTGGAATAACATCTAATCTTGCTTAATTTGTTGGTAAAAACATCTTGGAAAATATTGGCCGAATGGGTTTTCTAAATGTTTTCATTCCAAAACGTTAGTGCACAAATTAGTATGGGATATGATGTGTGACAAGCATCCTATTTACTCATTAAAATGGATTTGAGAAGATTTCATCACGAAATAAGGCCGAAATGATTCGTAAGAATTCATAAGGAAAGAATTATTTTTAAACAACATAGTGTTAATAGAATTGTCATACTAGTTATATTAGGCCGAAAGGAATTAACTAGGTGATTGAATTCTTAGTAATGAATTTTCATGATATACACCATTGATTGTGGGTTATTCATATAAAAGTTGTGCATCATAACAAATTTACACCAAACTTAAATGAATACTCCACATAATTGATTAAGGAATTACACACAAATATATGTTTTAGTTATATTGGATACTTGTTTGTTTGCTTGAGATGTTTGGTTGAAGGTTTTCTTTCATTTTCTCAAAAATCTCTCATTATCTCATAATTGCTTAAAAGGTCTTGGCATCAAAATCAAGTTTTTGATGTTGGGATTTGGTTTCATGAGTTTATGTTTTATAAGTTATGAGATCTCTTGCATGCTTTTATGTTTCTTTTTGTTTGTGTTATTTGTTAGTGTTATTCTTGTTCGGATTAGTTTCATATTAATTTTAAATAAGATTGTCTTAGTTTATCTTGTCTTGTTTTGATTTGTGTTATGTGACTAATTATGTCTGTTTGTGTCTATGTACTTGTTATTATTATTTTTTTTTGTGTGATTGTGATTTTATTTGTTTATGTTTTTATTTTTGTTTTAAGTGTCGTATTATGTTCTTGATGTTTGTATATATGTGTTTATGTATTTACTTGTGTTATTTTTGTGTTCGTTACCTTCTTCGTTCTAGTTTTATTTTTGTTGAATAAAAGTTTTAAGTAAAACTTGTTTCAATAAATTTATTAAAAAAATTTGTTAGAACCACTATCCGAATCGGTTGGATTCTCAACCGATCGGATGGAGCTCTCGGGAAAAGTTTTAAAATTTCTTATGTTGTTTAAAAAAAATTGTCATTTTAGTGCGAACCGGATCGGATGGATGGATTACTGATCGGTTGGATCTCTCGGTAAATTTTTTTTTAACTTTTGTTAATTTCCAACCGATCGGATTGATTGGCATCCGATCGGATGGACCAATCGGCAAAAAAAAATGTTTTCCTTATTTTGTTTTTGTGTGTTTGTGTTTAGATCGAATAAGTTTAAATGTCTTGTGGTTTTTGCAAGAGCATCATTTCTTATAATTCTACGTAAACTCGGTTTTGCATTTTTAATTTTTAGTACGTTGTGAATAAATAAGTACGTGTTTTAAAAAAAATGTTTTGAACTTTGTGGGTATGTTCACTTGAAACCATCACGAGACTTCACTCGTCCACTCGGGCCACCGAGGGGTTTAAAAGGCTTGTTGCATATGCTAAATGCAACCGTGATGCCTACGAAAGTGAGTTTTAGGTTTTTGTGCATTTTTGTAGTTTAGTTTATTTTTGCAGATTTAACAAGCTTTTGGAGATTGGATTATTGGTGACATTATACTTGGTGTGGAGATGTTTTGTGAAAGAGAAATTGATTGATCTCACATGCTTAACAATTTATCATATGGAGTTCGATCGTGATTTCTATGGCCCGGGAAGTTTCGTTTCTCTTGGATTATCTATTATTTATTTTACCTACTTTACATGCTTTGAAGTTTATTTTCATGTTTAAGACAATGCCTAACTTAAGTGTGGGGGAAAGTAAATAGGAAAAACGAAAATCATTTTTTATTTTTTCCAAATTTTTGGGCAACTAATTTAAAATTTTGTATAATTGTTTGCCCTTGTGATCTAGCTGTTTTCACGCTTTTAGGATAATATATTAGAATAACTAGATCATTCCACTAGTGAAATCGGTAATTTTGAAAAATTTGAAAGGTATCCCGATTAATATTGCAATCCATTCTGGGATAGATAACATTTGCTAGCATATTATAGCCTTGTTCACTAAATTTTGAGGATTTTAGCCTATTTCATATATAGCATACATCTTTTATGCTTGATCTTTTTCTATGAGTGTGCTGGTGATTTTATTTATTCTAGAACTTGTACTTGTAAATCATTACTAGACCGCTGTAAGATCACATTCGTGTGATATAAGTATATTCGTGTGATAAAGAGGCACCCTTATGAATAAAACCAAATGGCCATCCGTTTACACAATAATTTTTGCTAACCACATCGGTTAGTTAACCTCGTATTTGGAACCCATTTGTTAGCGTTTATCTTTTGCGCTAGATACCCTTGGTTCACCCTTTGAGCCATCCTTTTCAGTTTTGTTACATCCAGAAAAATACAAATATATGCTTATACGAAGTGTGTGGGAGGTGTTATTTTAAGATTTAGAAAATGATGAATGAAAAAAATAAATAAATAAAAAAAGGAAGAAAAGAAAAAGAGAGAGAATAAGTCATCGCAACTATAAGGTTACAATTATAGCCAATATGATATATTATGCATGGAAGGAAGAAAGAAAGTTATGTTATATGTTGTTAGCCAATGTGCTAAGTATTAAGAATATTATTATGGTGAATCGATATATCGATATGTAAAAGTCTGAAGAAGAGAAGATTGTAACTATAATCATTTTTTGGTTTGCGGTTTGTTCGGTGACTAGCAACAATTGGACTTAGACTTGACTGTATTTTTCTTTTGAAACCAATTTCATAAATATTCCCATGCCTTATTCCTACCCTTACCAAATTACTTTATCTATGCAGATATACTAATGTCTTTGTGAGAATATCAAGTGCATAAATATTTTAGTGACTATCCGGTTTTTGAGTAATCAAATAACGCGCCAACGATCTAAGGAATATTACTTTAGTGACCATCCGTTGTTCGAGTAAATCAAAAATTCGCACCAGCGATCTATTATGTTTTTGTATAAGATGTTTGAACATAAGCTTGGTAAAACCCTAAAGCCTTACATTACAACCCGAATAAAAGACCTCTTTAGATGTTTACACTTGTTACTTACGCCACATCGGTGGAGTTTTGTTTCTTGTACAAGCCTATGGTAATAAACAAATGATGACTGAGCAATGAGTGTGATTTCTCTTATATATACTCCACCACCTAAATAAATGAGTGATTGAGTGAATTATACTTCGTTTCTTTTTCGTGAGGTGTTTAGAAATGTTAATCAAGCGAGAAAATCATTGGGTATTGTCAAACATCTCGATTTTTCACCACTAAGCTTAAAAATGATGAATCTTATCTTGTACTTGTACTTGTACTTGGCATATTTGCATCACGTTTTTCTAATCATTCTTATGCATTATGTGGATTTATTTTCTTAATTCTAGATTTGCTTGAGGGCAAGCAAAGTTCAAGTGTGGGGGATTTGATAACGCTCAAATTGTACATGTTTTTGGAAGCGTTATTGTGGATTTTGTGCATGTTATTTGGTTATAATTGTATGCTTTTGTTGCTTAATCGTACAAAAGTGTGTATGCTAGTACATTTGTAGCCAAGTACAGGAAAATGAATGTTGGGAATTACAAGATTTGAAGATTACAAAACCACGAGCAAGAATGAAGAAAGAAGAAACAATAGGGACCTAAATATAAAATAGTTAGCTAGCTTGATTAGTAAGCTAGGTTTTTATGTAAACCCTAGCCTCTCTATTATATAAAGAGGGGTAGGGCGTTGGTTATTAGCATCCATTCAATAGAAAAATCTTTCAATGAGATTCTAGACACACGATTATAGCGTATGTATATTAGTAGTAGTAGTTTATTTTTATTTCAATAAAGAAAACCTTGAAGTAATATTGATTGTGTTTTTGTTCTTATTCCGCTGTGATTATCAATATTGCTATATCCTAGATGGGCTTAAACAATCTCTCACAATTGGCATCAGAGCACAGGGGGCTTGATATCTAGGGTTTCAAGGTTTTCATGTTCGTGTTTATCAATAAAGAGCAGTTGTGAAGCAGAGCAGATCCATGGTTAGGGTATCGACTGGCATACTGAATTGAAAACAACATGTGGATCGGTGATAGGCCTACTTGTGATATCTTGTTGTTGCTGCTGTCGTTTAGTGACTATTGGTGGTCAATGGAATTTATTATCAGCACATGGGTCTAAAGTTGATTGGTTTCTGCTGCTACGACTATCATGTTTCTGCTGATAAGTTGGTACTAGTCTATGTATATGCTGCAGATTGTTTTGTAATATCAAATAGGGGAAGATTGTTGGGAATTACAAGATTTGAAGATTACAAAACCACAAGCAAGAAGGAAGAAAGAAGAAACAAGAGGGACCTAAATATAAAATAGTTAGCTAGCTTGATTAGTAAGCTAGGTTTTTATGTAAACCCTAGCCTCTCTATTATATAAAGAGGGGTAGGGCGTTGGTTATTAGCATCCATTCAATAGAAAACTCTTTCAATGAGAGTCTAGACACACGATTATAACGTGTGTATATTAGTAGTAGTAGTAGTTTATTTTTATTTCAATAAAGAAAACCTTGAATTAATATTCATTGTATTCTTGTTATTATTCCGCTGTGATTATCAATATTGCTATAACCTAGATGGGCTTAAACGATCTCTCACAAGGAAGAAAAAGACGAAGAAATGGTCAATAAACGAAGATTTATGCATGTACGAAGAATTCCCGACTCATTAAAGTATCCTGGAGTATATTCGAGAAGATAAAGTCATGAAGTTGTCACTCCAAAGAATCAAGAATAAAGCACAAGAAGGGAAACGAGTAAAGAAATGAAGAAAAGAAGCTCAAACGAAGAAATAATGGGAGACTCGTTGTTCCCAACACACCTTCACCATTTTGGCCATAAGTTGAGCATACGGACTCCGTTTAACCCCCCGTTCACGGCCACGGAAAGCTAAGAGAAAGAGCTACAACTTTCAAGTTTATGATTTTCAGCCAAAATGCATCCATCCGATCGGATGGATCTAAATGTCTCATCCATCCGATCGGCATGGTCCCGTATCCGATCGGATGGATGAATCTGGCCTTCCCAAGTCATTCTTAATGCTAAATTAAGGTGTCATTAAGCCCCAAGTCTGATCATATGTCCCTAATAACTCTATTTACTGTCATTTTATGACACTTAGTGCCCAAGTTTCATACTTAGGGGCTAAGGGTTGATTTCTACTACAAATAAGAGTGCTTAGGCTTAGTTTTCATTGTGAAATTCTATCCTCCCCCCTTAAGGACGAATTTTCACCACATTATCTCACCCAAAAGACCACAAACCTCTGCCATATTCAGAAGAAGGCTCAAACACATGGAAGAAGGTGTTGGGTATTATTTTCCAGATTGGTAGAAAGCTTCTAGTTGATTGGAGGCTTGAAGGTTGCTATAATCCTTTACCTTTGCCTATTGTAATTCATACTTTGGGTAAACTCTTGTTACTTTTATATTTCATGATGTTTATGATTACTATGATTTTTGAAGATTTATGTTTGGTTGAATACAATATGGTTTTGTTTTGATTACTTGTTTGGATATTATGAAAACTTGTGATAAAGGGATGTTTGGATACAATTAGTGTTTGTTTGGTTTATGATGAAATACATCATCTTTAGTTAAATTTTAAATTGTCTTGTTTATTATTTTGATTAATCATTGTTGAGTCTATAGTCGAAACGATTCTCAATAGTGGTTGATTTCAAGACATTAGTCGACGAATGGTTTTGGTCTTGTACTTTGTGACGAATGTATAAGGAACTTAATAAACATAACAAGTAAAGGTTAATTTGGATTATTGGTCGAAAGGCATCTTTTGAATATGTGTTCTAATCCTTTTTCAAGTAAATGGAACTTCATGAATTAAAAACATCAAAGTCTATAGTTCGAAAGGATTCTTTGTTATTAGTTTAGGCATAAGGCTCATGACATAACCATTGCTCATGAAATAACCATTTGATTGAGGCTTATGCATATTTGATTTATAAAACTCTAAATTGATCAACAACAATTTGGACAAGTAATCAACAGCCACGAATATATACTTGTTCCCTCGTGAAGACGGGAACGGCCCTATAAAGTCAATGCCCCAGAAGTCAAAAATTTCACAAACTTGGATGGCATTTTGTGGCGTCTCATCCTTCTTTGAAATATTCCCGTAACCCCGACATGCGTCACAGGTTTTGACTAAATCATGAGAATCTTTGTAGATCGTGGGCCAATAGAAACCGGAATCAAACACCTTTTAGCAGTGTAGTTTGGGCTTTGATGTCCCCCCGTGGGTCCATCATGACAAGCTTTAAGAATATCCAGGGCTTCTTGGCCATGAACACACCGCCGGATGAACTGATCCGCAGAGATTTTGAACAAATAGGGGTCGTCCCAGAAGTAATGGTTCACATCTTTAAAGAATTTGTTCTTCTGTTGGGACGACATCCCTTTTACAATGAAGTTACCCGCATGGTAGTTTGAAAATTCGGAAAACCATGGGGTAGCAGAGTCACCGCGAGAAGAGATCACATTGAGTGTTACAAGAGGAAATGTTTCATTTATTTCCTTTTTCTCGAGCACATTTCGGTGAGGGTTCTCTAGTCTGGGCAAATGATCAGCCGCTAGGTTCTCAACTCCTTTTTTTTTATCACGGATGATGATATCAAATTCTTGCTCGAGGAGAACCCATCGGAGCAATCTCGGCTTTGCATCTTGTTTTGCAAAGAGATATTTGAGAGCCGAGTGATCCGTATATACTATGCATTTGGTCAAGATTAAGTACGGCTGGAATTTCTCAAAAGCATATACCACGGCTAATAATTCTTTTTCTGTTGTGGTGTAATGAGGCTGAAAGTGTTTTGCTTTTCGATGCCCCAAGACTGCACCTTTAGAAAAATCACTTGCATTGCACATGAGCTCAAAAGGCAGGTCCCAATCGGGGGCAACTAGGATGGGTGCTTCAGTAAGCTTTTTCTTCAGTGTTTGAAAAGCTTCGATGCACTCTGAAGAGAAGATGAAAGGAGCATCCTTCTAAAGAAGATGGGTTATAGGCCGGGCTATTTTTTAGAAATCCTGAATGAATCTCCGATAGAACCCGGCATGTCCAAGAAAACTCCTGACACCTTTGACAGTAGTGGGATGAAGCAGTTTCGCAATAACGTCAACTTTTGCTCTACCGACCTCAATCCCATTTTTGGAAATCATATGACCGAGGACAATACCCTCTTTGACCATAAAGTGACTCTTCTCCCAATTTAGACAAAGATTAGTTTCTTTACATCTTTTCAGCATGCTGCCTAAATTGGAGAGACCAGGTTGAAATGAATTCCCAAAGATTGAGAAATCAGCCATAAAGACCTCCATTGTTTTCTCAATCATGTTGTGAAAATGGCAATCATACACCTTTGGAACGTGCCCGCAGCATTACATAGGCCGAAAGACATATGTCGATAACCAAATGTTCCGTAGGGGCAGGTGAATGTGGTCTTTTCCTGATCTTGCGTGTAACACCCCAACCCGACACGGGTCAAAATGTCACATTATGGTGTCTATCAGAACATATAAACGCAAGCGGAAGACTTATAAACATAATGAATACAAAGGTATTCTAGTACAATAAAGAAATACGAAATCTATATAAGATGAGTTTCAAAACTGAAATACAAAACCAAAATAATCTAATTGATGCTAAAACCAAGTCTAATCGAGAAGCCAAAGGTAATCTAATCATCAGGGTAGTTCATTAAGCACTCCTATGCACTCTTCACTCAATCCCAGCTTCCAACCTAAAACCTGCCGCAGGAAAAGAAAATGCGGCTGAGCTTAAAAAGCCCAGTGAACAGATATATAACAAAACGAATAATCGGAACGTATATAAGTATAAAAAAAAAGAAATCATAAGCCATAAAGACCTCTAATGTTTTCTCGATCATGTTGTGAAAATGGCAATCATACACCTTTGGAACGTGCCCGAAGCATTACATAGGCCGAAAGACATACGTCGATAAGCAAATGTTCCGTAAGGGCAGGTGAATGTAGTCTTTTCCTGATCTTGCGTGTAACACCCCAACCCAACACGGGTCAAAATGTCACATTATGGTGTCCATTAGAACATACAAACGCAAGCGGAAGACTTATGAACATAATGAATACAAAGGTATTCTAGTACAATAAAGAAATACTAAATCTATATAAGGTGAGTTTCAAAACTGAAATACAAAACAAAAATAATCTAATTGATGCTAAAACCAAGTCTAATCGAGAAGTCAAAGGTAATCTAATCATCAGGGTAGTCCATTAAGTACTCCTATGCACTCTTCACTCAATCCCAGCTTCCAACCTAAAACCTGCCGCAGGAAAAGAAAATGCGGCTGAGCTTAAAAAGCCCAGTGAACAGATATATAACAAAACGAATAATCGGAACGTATATAAGTATAAAAAAAAAAGAAATCATAAGCTCCTACTGAAATGAATATCATCTGTCAAGTGCATAAGAGATCAACGATAACTGAATAAATATCATAAGTCAAATGAATACTGAGTATGAAGAGTCAAGTGATAATATGAATCATATAGTAACCAGAATCAAAGAGCACATATCAACAAAGGCTTGTCTAACGAGATACTCGAATAGACACACGAAACATAGGAAAGCCACAAGCCGACCTAACGAGATACTCGAATATGTCTTAAATCACATAATCAAATATCCGTCAATTCATAGGGTGTACATAGAGTAGCTAACTCCAATGTACCAGACATGAAAGGGGTACAAGGCACGTACAACCAGTCACAAAATTAAATCGTATCATATCATATCAAAACAAATCCTAGGATGCATCCATACGCCCCCCAAAAACAAATCATATACAAAGTGGCCAAGAGATCTCATATCATATCATAATCAGACGGGGACACCGGGGACTAATCACACCGCCCCAGATAGTGTCATGCCATTGGTGCCTCAATGACACGCCCATGGTACCTCCATGAGTAGACTAAAACTCGGGCATAAGAATCGTACATATCATAGCAGAGCTATCCATAAACAAAGTAATCATAGCATATCAATCAGAACATATCAACAAAATCTCATATTAGTGAGATAGTAATCAGATCATCCTAACAGAATCGATAGCAAACAGAATCCTATCAAAGGATAAAATCAAACGAATCATATCATAGCAAACGAATCAAAGTCAAAGGATCGATGTCATGAGATCATAACCCATACTGAGAAAAGGTAAGAATATTTGTACCTTAAACCGCAATTGAAACCATATCAGAAAATACAAGGATCAAAAGTTACTCCTTCTCCAGCGAATCTACACGAATTAATGATCGTCTTATTATTTATAAGCTTATTTTAAATCAGGTTACTTATTTTAGGTCTCTTTCTATTTTTAGAAACTTCCAGTTTTTAGTAACTTGCCAAATATAGTAACTTTCTAGACTAAGTAATTTTCCCGAAATAATAATCTCATACTTTAAAGTTATAAATAACAATTAGATAATCTTTAAGGGTTAAAATGACCAATAAAATAGTTTAGGGTTAAATATGTCAATTTAGTAAAGTTTTTGGGTTATAAATATAATTTATCAAAGTTTAAGGATTAAATATGTCAAATGGTTAACTTTAAGGTTTATATTATAAATAAATATCAAAATGACCGTTTTAATACTCGGTCATTTAAAAGTTATAATAACGTATTTATGACTTCATTTTATCTCCATGCACGACCCAAAATAATGAAGACAACAAACATATGATGGATATCAACGATTTATGATTTCTCGACCACAACACCGACACGACTCACACGACACACACGAACATATATCATGAACCCATACGTACACCATGCATGTCTCAAAGCAAATGACACACACCAATATATATCTAGTTTTTAGCCACAATAATAGTCAATCCCATGCACGCTCAAAATACATAATATTAAACTAGAAGAGTATCCGCGCAATGCGGCGGCGGGTACTCGATGACTATTTTTATAGCGAACAAATGTTTTTTATGTCCTCTTTTAAGCATAGTAAGCCGACCAAACATCTTTTTTTCAACTTTTTTTTCAACCTTTACATAATAATTCAAATACATCTAAAACATTACAAATACATCTTCAAATAAAATGACTAAACTACTAATCTATTAACACATTTACCATAACTTTTAGGATAAAACTACCCGCCCATGTGGATAAGCCCATTAATGGTCCAGATTATCGAATAGTCCAACTACTAATCCATCAACATATTTACTACATGATGATGATGTATTAAATGGGCTGTTACAACTCAAGTAAATGGGTTTTATGAATATTAAGTTGGCACAATTAAAGACATTTAATTTACATTTGAAGGTTGGCATGTGAATTTTAATTTTCTAATAAAGAAATGTTTTTAGTCTTAAAATTTTAAGACTTCTAAATATAGATGTCCTAAATATATTATAAGGTAGTATAGATTTTCAAATGGTTAATCCTCATTATGTATGCAATGCTTAAAAAATAAGTACCACATACGACTCATTTCAATTCTCTAGTTTAAATCAAAAAATGTAAACATGCGATACAATAACCATGCATTCAAAAGCTTCTAAAACAAATAATGTTATACTTATGTTCATGAATTAATTTGCTCGAATATATACATGTTTCATGCGCCTCTTTTATTCCATAGAATATCCATAATATTCTTTTTAACCTGATCAAGATCTGACACCAAAATATCATACTCCTCACGATACAATTTCTTTAACTTACTTGCATGCCAGCTATATCCTTTTATATATATATATATATATATATATATATATATATATATATATATATATATATATATATATATATATATATACACCTACGAACCATGCAATAACAAACTAAAAGAAAAACAGATTTCTCATTCATACCAAGCACACGCACAACTAAACAACTCCACAAGACCTCCTTTTTGCGTACTAACCTTCGTGAGACCACCACCCCTTTTCACTTTAAAATCCAAACGAGACAATACATTTTAGCCCCACAAAAACAATGAGACATGAAACCTTTAATCCCCTTTGAAATACATTTGACGAGATCAAACTAAAATCTCATGCACAACATACCATACGACCACAACTTAATGTGACACACACCTACTTCGTATATAATTAACGAACCAGACCAGGTTACTATGTTTAGCACCCTTTTCGAATAGTTTATACACACGTTTAATACCACTCGAAACTCACACATAAGCACACTATTTTACAGTCCACATGATGAGACAGGCTCATGCAATAACGAAACCAAACTACTCTATTCTTTGACTCTTTTCGACCCGACACTCACACTTATATCATGGCTATCACACAGGTTTTATAGCTCAAATACGCATGCATGTTTCCAGCTCTAGGTCGACACACAACTCACACACATATACACAATCAAACGCTCCATAGTAATACATAAAATCACGTCCAAGACTATCCTTCTTCTCGAAATAAAAATACATACGCCCCTCTTTATAGCCTTAAATTTATATCCAGATTTTTTGATGGTAACACATGTATCATATTAAAAATCTTCAACATCTGATCATGTTTTAATGAACCAAAATAGGCGTGTAATACACTGGTTCAGAAGACAAAACAGAAAACGAAGTCGACATATTTATTTCATAGATTCATACCTTTATGTTCTGTATAGATTTCATTAGACATTATCACATCTAACTTATATGTTAAATCTGTTTTCCTGTTTTATTCATCATGCTTAACAGGTTGAATACGATGACACAAAGACGAGATAGGGATACCTCTAGTTGAATGTAGGAACAGATTAGAACACAAGAACGAGTCTTAAACCTTCGAACCCAATCCACACCTCTCGAAACAAACCAATGCCCACTAGTCTGTCACACTAAGCTACCACGATCACTCTCGCGATCACACCAAGTTATCACGAACGCTCTTGTGATCACACCAAGCGTATAGATACCCACGAACCTTCTTTGAATTCTTGGAGAGAATAAGGAGCTGCCGTTTTTTTTATAATGTTTTTAGGGTTTAGTGTGTGTGAGTTTCAAATGTGTATATTGTTGAGAAAAATGAGCAGCGAATGAAGAGGGTATAGGGAATATAGAGCCGAGTATTATGGGCAGTTAGGGGACTATTTCTCCTTCAAACTTTCAAATTATGTTAAATCTATCAAGGTGTATATTAAGTACAAAAATTTAAAATATAACTGGATCCCCCTTAGCAACCTTTAAACGTGTGAGATTTTTATCATGGGACAAGTATATCGAACTTAGAACATATATCGAAATTAGAATATAGTTTAGGTTATAAATTGTATATTGTGTATCTTCCAAATTTATAAAGATCCAAACTTAAGTGATGTTCATATTTAAATGGTTATAGGATATTCTAGCTTTCCAATTTCTCAAGTCCATATACTTAGGTTAAGTTCATTAAATTTAGAAAATTTCAAATTATATGGAAAATTTAGGAAAGACGGATTTTCAGGTTTTACATTGCGGGTCGATGGAATTTGAAAGTATCCCGATAAACCATCGAGGAAACAATAGTATTCGTTCCCAGCTAATCTCTTGAGCATCTGATCCATCAAAAGGAGAGGGAAATGGTCTTTACGAGTGCCGTCATTCAACTTTCTATAGTCAATGCATACCGACCACCCTGTAACTAGCCGAGTTGGGTGATGTGTGGTTTTGCAACCTTGCAAAAGGTTTTACCTCTCAAGGGATAATGAGAAGCTTGCAATCCCCACAAGGCAGTGTACCTGACCGATGTAGTATAGTGTAGTGGCAAGTACTGGGGGATTGATCGTTCAACTCAAAGAAATAGTGTTCGCTAGGATTAAAACTCAGTTAAATTAGGTCTAGAGGTGAGGGGTGATTCTTTTTGTACTTTTATATTTTATGGAAAGCAAGTAAAAATCTCGGGTTCTGGAAGAATGGGCGGAATTAGTTGCTAGTCAACTAACCAAATAACTACGAATGCAATAAAAATATAATAAAATGACACGAAAGTAAATGTGGAGGAAAAACAATAATAAGAGAAACGTGTTTACTTAGATTTCACTACTCCCTAGCTATCTTTTACTAGTTGATTAGTTTGTTATAATTGCATGGATGACGGGTTATATTCCTTAATAACATTCGTAGAGCCGTGTACGATCTTCCCTAACTCTATAAGCTTCTATCTCTTCCTATGCCGAGCCGACTACTAGCTCCTAACATGGCCTCCTTAGTAGTTACTTATGCATTAAATATAACTAATTAATCGTAGTACACATTCGATCATGTTTCTTAAGACGTTCAAGCATGTTACCAATTGGAAGTCTGCCTGTTTTCTTAAGCCTAACATCAATATCATTCACCCACAACAATCATAAACAAATAACCAACCAATAATCAATAACTAGGTTTCATAACATCTAAGCAAACACAAACAAAACCTACCCTAGCATGTTAAAGTAAAGACAAGCATAAGATTGAATCAAACAACACATAGACATATTGAATGATTATTGGAAAACTTATCTGAAATTAAACATGGGTAAAACAAGGGTTTGGAACCCTTAAAAGTAAGTTAAAAATCATGCTAGGGTTTCTCTAAAACTATCCCAAAGTTCTCCTCTCTTAACGAATGAAAATTAGAAAACTATATATAGATTTTTGAGTCTGATGGCGTCACGTGTAAATCCTGACGCCGTCAACTCGCCGCCATAAAAACTCTCGTATTTCCTAGATCAAAATCTGACGTCGTCGTGTATTATTCTTCTATTGGCCGCCTCTTGTAATTTGAACGTGACGGCCTTGGTGACGCCGTCACGTGTTAAATCTCCCAAAACATTCTGGCGCGTTACGTGTATTTAATTTATCCACCTCTTTGTCCATGAATGACGGCGTCACATGCAAATCATGACGCCGTCACGTACGAAATTTAGCATGATTTGGAGACTTTGTCATTTTCTTCACTTTTCGCTCCAAAAACTTTCAAAATGCTTGCTTTTCCAGATTCCCTCTCCAAAGTACCTAAAATGACAAAAGGAACGATTTAAGGCAGTAATTGATCAAATAATCTCGAATTTGGGCTTAAATGACCCCCTAAAAGCGGTACACTTTTCGTCTCATCAAATACCCTTACACTTGAGATTTGCTTGTCCTCAAGCAAATGCACCTTTATTCTAGTCAAAATACAAGCTAGGGGTCATTTAACACTAATATAAAAGTAATTACAACAAATAATCGTTCCACTTCAACCAAAACAAGCATGGAAATTATACACTAGCACCTCACAAATGACGTTTAGATACTTACATCTCTCGGGAATAATAAAAGTATATATCACAATATGAAAATGGAAAATATCTCTCACTACCTGTCATAGCAAATAGATTACCATAAGCTTGGGAAATGATCAAACCTCCACCACTTGGCGTAAGCACCTAGGATAAACTATCAAAGAGTTCTTTTTAAGGGGTTGTAACGTGAGGTGTAGGGATATGATAAACATGGTTTTGTTGGATAAAGGCTATCTTTACTGCTGGCGAGTTAATCATCTTGGTCAATTACATGTACAATGTGGCGTTGCTAACCCAAGACTCGACTCAACTTAAGCTAATCAAAAACTAAAATAAAAAAAAAAAAAAAAAAAAAAAAGAAAAAAAAAGGAAATGGTATGGTAGTCTTTTTTTTTTTTTTTTTTTGTGTTTTTGCATACACTCTTACTCTACCATCCAAAATAATACATCGTAGGGAATTTACATTCCCCTTACACTTGAATCAAGATAATCAAAACACTTGGAGTAATTGTTAAGATTAACGCACATATGGGGGGTAATAAATGATTTTTTCCCTAATACTCCATAACACTAGTACTTTACCCGTGAGTCCCAATCGTCCAAAAACAATATGTACAAGATATGACTCGACTTAGCAACCATGTAATCAATTAGACAATTAACTAAGCGTTAAAACATGTAACAGTAATGAACTAAAGATGAGTGCATACAAGGAACGCTAAGGCGATTTGGTTGCACATTTGGGGTGGATTGTAAACAAATTTTTCCTTTAAGTAAAATGCTTAAAGTTAGAAACGAAAAGATAGGCTCGGAGGGGTGTACTAGGGGGTATCGTGTACTAAAAATGAGTACATCGCAAAGGTGTGGGAAAAATTAATTGACTTTACTAGTCAAGTAATTATGACTTCAATGGTCAAGTAATTATGATACGGGTTTAAACAGAAGGGTTATTCTAATACCTCTTATCATGTAGTAAATCCGAACTACACGAATGTACTCTCACTAGCGGTCTCAGGATTCATCACTAACGCAAGTTCTAGAATCTAAGTACTACCGGTACACTCATAAGCATCTTTTCCTAACAAATCTAGGGGCGAACCTCACATATTTGGGGTGGAAAAGTTTGAGTGGTACGGTTTTTGTGCTAGTCATACAACTCCTATCCATGAGCGCTCATTAATGCTAAAGCTTCACTCTTAAATGTTGTAAAAAAATTAAATTTGGCGCTAAAATTGCCCTAACAAGTATTTCTCTTAGTTTTATTACACACCTACTATTGAAAAGGCAAACTCAAGTGCAACTGAATTCTCTAAGGTATCATCATTTACCCTCCCCTTACACTTAGGCTGAACATTGTCCCCAATGTTCAATAAAATGGATGTAAAAGTAATGAAGGTAAAAGAATGAAACAAATACCCCCTGATTCGTTCAGTGTCGATAATGTGTTAACAAGGTTAAATCCTCCTCCAAGAAAATGAACGTTGAAAGATTCCCTCCAGAAATATAAATTATCTTCTTTTCCAATATAACCTATTAAATCTGAGAAAAAATCATGGCAAACCTCGAGTAAAATCTGCGGCAATCTATTTATATATAAAGATATAATGCTTGTGGAATGAATATTTGCAGATTTCCTGGAGTTTATAAAACTAAAGAATTAACAAAAACTTTAAGACTCCGGTAGAAAAACAAAATTTTTCATAATTTTACACCTGACGCTGTCAGGTTATAACCCTGACGCCGTCAGAATGCTCTGACAGAAATCTTATGTTAAGTTTCCGGAAATTTCTGGAAAAACTCACGCCTTAATTCCTGGAAATCCTGCAAAACATCATTATGACTCGATACAAGCATTTGACTCAAATAAATAATAATATGCAGGTTCATTTAATATTGTTGTGGTCCATGTCCAATTCCGTTCTTAGAAACAAATTTAGATTTTCCTTACACTTATCTTTTGCAAAATACCTTTTTATGAAGCTAAGACGAAGTTAAGAAAACAAGGTAAAGCATTTTCACAATTTATTTTAAAACATGATCCACAAACAATAAAATAAAGCACGCATACTGAAACAAATAAAATCAAACAAACAAGCAATCAAACAAATAAAGTGTGGGTTGCCTCCCAAGAAGCGCTTGTTTTTGTTCGAGTCACGAGTCTAACTCTACCCTTATTTAACGGAAATAGAGGAGGTTTTCCCTACACTTAGGATTAAATGCGGGTGAAAGCAGTGATACACACCAACTTGGTAGGAGTATGCCACGTGTGGAAAGAGTGGTGGAAGAATTATATGCTTAAATGGGTGTGCTCCTTTCATCATAGCCTTACCTAGTTCACTTTGGTCAATGAGCGAGTTAAAGTTTTCTCCTAAAAAGAGATCGTCTTCTATCAGCTTTGAGAGACTCCTAGTTGGGAATCCATCTTGACCTAATAAACCTTGTTTGAACCCATAATGTTTCTTGTGATCAATCATAAATGGGTGATGTAAGTATGTAAGGTCATGGTTCACTCTGTTGAGGCAACATGATCAAGATCTCTTCATGTTTTAATGATGACAAATAAACCATCAAAATACATAAAATAACAAACGTTAGCTTAAATTCGCCGGAGCCCATATCTGCTCCTGGCGCGTTGCCCGCGCATCAACGCGTGGGTGACTCGCCAGGACACTATATGTTTCCGGGCGAATTTTGAAAGTCGGCTTTCCCCTTACCCGACAAATGTGGATCTTTCAATACATATATGAATATGTGATGTGCTTAAATGAGAACACTCGAAACGAGTTTTGAGACTTGAGATATCCTACTTTGAAAACACCCGTTCACGGGAAAACACCAACTCATGTTTTCTAACTATCGCCTCTAGCCAAGGCTTTTCTAAATTTAGGGAGCTTATATATTTCACGTAACATTGTGTTAAAGCATCTATATGCTCATATCCCGTGCTTACGTCTTCTTTAATTATGTAACAGGTTTACTCCGTTATTGGTCAAACTAAGTCAAAGGTCACTTTGCATAAACGCATCCTTTCTCACCTGGGTTATGCTTTACATCAAGGAAAAGCACTTAACTTGTTTGAACCAAGGTATTAGTTGAGAACATCGAGTCATGGAAAGTCACGTGCTATGAACCTATGGATTCTCGACATTATGTTACTTGAACTTATAAGTAGCCTATGATTTTCTCAACTTATAATCTTAATTGTCTAAACCTTTTCTTCTTAATGACAATTAGATTTCTTCTTAATCTTCTTTTAATCTCATTTCCACAAAAGACAAATACAATCTTATCCAATTATATCCAAATCATATATTCTCTTACACAATCTCTTACACCCTTACATATTCCCGTACACAATCCAACTCATTCCTTACACACTCTACATCTCAACCATCCATTCCTTTACAACACATCTTAACCCTCCATATTCGACACATGGGAATTATTTGAAAACCAAAGGAGGCTCCCTTTGATCTCCACCATCCAATTCAAACTAGAACACATCTAAACCATCCATCCACTCTCCTCTCTATACCATCACATGTGTTTAATCCAGCCATCCATTTCAAACCAAAACCATCTCAACCATTGATTCACCCTTTTCCCCCAAGCAAAGCATATTCCTTTGGAATATCCCTTCTCAATCCAAACCTAGGCTCCCTTTGATCCTAGCCATCTATTTCAAATAAACATGTCTAAACCCTCCATTTTCCCCACCTGCCAAATTATTTGAAATCCAAACATAGGCTCCTTTGATCTCAACCATCAAATTCAAACCATCTCATCTCAACCATCCATCCTACACTTTCCCCCAAGCAATGGAATATGCCTTGACATATTCTTTCTCTCTTTTCTATGCCATAGGAGGAAGAACACTTCTACCCCTTCCAAACTACCCTATCTATCAATACAAGAACGGGACAACTTAATAAACCCTAATTTCTCTCTCCCCTAGGGGCGATTTCCGGCCACCCCTTCCCCCTCTTCTGATCTGATTTAAACATCATCAAAATCGCCTCTCTATTATTTGTATAATATGCAATCGGTTGTTGCTTGATGTTATTATATGGGAAGGGGTGTGTCATGCTTATTTATTCAATACATATAATGAAATTGCTGCCTATTTATAAACCCTAATCGTTATCATGTACTCAGTTCTTTTGAATCGATTTATTATTAGGGTTTATATAATCGTTATCCCTATTGCGACCTTCTTCGATGATTGCTTTTTTTAGGGTTTCGATCTCTTTTGTTTTAGCTTGATCGTATAGTTTCTTATGGTGTATCTTTGACGTATGGTCTGGTGTGGATGATTTGATCGTCATGTTCATATGGTGCTTATTCTTGGTCGATACATTGGTGTTACTGCTCTTTCATGCTTATGAAACCTGTTTTAGGGTTTTGACTTTCTTAATGGGTTTCGGTGTTGCTTGGATCGTTTGGTATTTAATGTAATTATCTTTAACATCAAAGATCGTATTGTGCTTAATGTTTATAAACCTTTTTAGGTTTTTATTTGTTCGATTGGAAGTAAACTCGTTACGAGTTTTGGGATGATGGATGTATACCTTCGTTAGGGTATTGTTGGAAGGGCTGCTTGTTCTTGTGATGATGGTTGATTAGTGGTACGTGGGTTTGGGAGAGTGTAATGTTCACTTGGAAGTTAAGTTTGAGGGTTCTTATTCAAAAACTCTGATTGGTTGGTTATGATTTGATCCATTATGAGTACATGATTATCATGTTGGTGGATCTTGTTTGTTGCATGGTGGCCTTTGTATTCTGATATTGATTCTGTGTGGCTCTTAGATGGGGTGATCATGGCATGGATGTTGCAAATTCGTTGTTTGCTGCATGGTTGTTAGGGTTTCTACAACCCTATGTTTATTCATTAGTAACTAGCTCTTTTGCAGCTGGTTTCAATTCGTCATCCTAGGCTATTTATATATGACCTTTTACTGATGATTGTAAGTACGGTGATACATTGGAAGGTAGGGCTCCTAAAGCCCTATGATCGTTGCTACATGATCCAGCAGATGGGCTCACTAATTCTTACGCTTCTTGCTGCTTGGATGATAATCCTGATGATAATGTAGGTTTTGTTTGTGGTGTTCTTTGATACTACAAACAGATGTTATGTTGAAGAATTCTCATACGTGGATTCTTCATGGAATTTAAAATGGACTACAATAGTGATATAGAAGGCTCAAGTACTGTAATTTTTATGTACTTTGTCATTATTGGTAGGTTCATTTTATTGTAAGTTATAGGAATGTTGTGTCATTCTTATATTCGAGTCTGTAGTGTCCTAAGGGACTGAGGCGAGGGAAGTTAACCTTGCCCTTTGTACTTCAACGTTTTTTTGGATAACATATTTTACCGGGGTGAATAACCCTTTTACCCAAAAGAAATTACCCTATCTATACTTAATACCCTTGGTAATTTGTTTTCTCTTTAAACACTTCACAAGTGATTTTCAAATTGGCTATTTGAGTTGGTAAACCTTAGATTGATTAATGTTAAGGTTTTGTGTGAAGTACAATTGGGGGTTTAGCAAGGATAGGTATTTATAAGATCCAACACCCAACACTTGGGAAAAGTTTGTAGAAGCCTGGCGCGTTACCCGCGCGCTGACGCGAGGGTGACGCGCCGGCCTCTGTAAAATTTCCCATGTTTGGGTTCTTGGCCTATAAATACCACCCTTGCCTCTTGTATTCCTCACCCCTTTCCATTATTCTTTCTCTCTATAATCTTTCTATCAATCTCTCTCAAATCTCTCTATCTCTAATCTTGTGTTCTTGATTTTCACATTAACATCTTTGAAAGAACACATCTCTTTGCAATGGAAGAATCACAAGAACCTAATCCACTCTTGTGATTGTGTCGAGGGTCTTCTTATCTATACCCTTTCTATTAGAATCGAGTCACTAGGTTAGGTTAGGTCTTGGTTCAAAGAAACTTATATTCATTCAATTGTTTGTAAGGGAAGTATTGTGTCTTGGAGACCAAGCCTAGATCATTAGGGATCTAGTTGGGGTTTGATACTTCTGGTGGGAAGTCTTGGTAGTGGTCTTGGTGACCCTTAGGTGAAGTCGAATCTCGAGATTCTTTTGGGTGGTTTCCGAGAGCGGAATACCGTGGGAGTAACTCCTTCTTTGTGAGCATCGATATATGTGAATATCGGTGGAGTGAATTGTAACGGTCTGTAGTCCACCAAAAGGATTATACTAGTGAATAGTATAAACCTCCATCCCGAACCAGTATATATCGTTGTGTTTTTACTTGCTTTATATACTATGGTTGTGTTAGTGGTTGTTGGATTATCGTACAACCACTTGGTGTTCTCTTTAGCTTAAAGTTTTTTTAAACATCTAAAAAGTCAAATAAACCGTATTCACCCCCCCTCTACGGTTCTACAATTGGTATTAGAGCGGTATACTCAAGTTTTTGAGCGTTAAAGCCTTCCCGAGAAGTCGTTTTAAGTCAAAAACTTCTTTTCCAAAAATCTAAAATCCTAACTAAGATTTTTGGTAAAGTAGAGTATAGATCCATGGCTCAAGAGAACTATGTTGAGGGGTTTTCTATGCAAAGACCACCTTTGCTAGAAACCAATGGGTTTTGTTTTTGGAAAACCCGGTTTGAGACTTATGTTAGGTCTAAAGATCTTGATTTGTGGGAAATCATCCAAAACGGCAACTTTGTGTTCATGGTAGAAGACTCTGAAACAAAATTGTTGGTGGAAAAGCCATATGCGGATCTTAAAGATGATGAGAGGAGAAAACTTGGCAAGAATGATGAAGCCAAGATGTTAATATACAATGCTCTACCTCAAAGGGAGTTCGAGAGGGTCCATGTTTGTAAAAACGCCAAGGAGATTTGGCATTCTCTCATCATCACTCACCAAGGCAATTCTCAAGTAAAGGATTGCAAGATCGATCTTCTCATACAACAATATGGGAAGTTCTCGATCTCGGATGAGGAACCATTGATAATGGTTACACAAGGTTCAATGTTATTATCACTAGCCTCACGGCTCTAGATCCTAGCTTCTATAACAAGAACCATGTGAGAAAGTTTCTTCGAGCATTTCTGGTAATATGGAGGCCAAAGGTGACGGCCATAGAAGAAGCCAAGAATTTGGCGGAACTTCCTCTTGACGAGCTTATTGGGAATCTCAAGGTTTATGAAATGATCATTGAGAATGACAAAGTTTGCACCAAAGACAAGAGTGAGAAGGTAAAGTCTTTGGCTCTCAAAGCTAAGGTCACAAAATGTCAAACAAGTGAAGGAAGTGATAATCAAGAAGAAATTGATGATGAAGATGACGAAGAGTACAACTTGATGGCTAAGAACTTTAGGAATTTCCTTAGCAAAGGAGGCAACTTTAGGCGCAGTAATAGAGTTGGAAACCAAGGGAATGATGGAAGGAACAAGTTTGGTGGAAGTCGAGGTTGTGACAACAAAGTTGGTGAGAGCTCTAGACCCACACAAGGATGCTACAATTGCGGAGAGAAGGGTCACTTCATAAATGAATGCCCTAAGCCTAGAATGAACAAGGCATTTGTTGGAGGTGCATGGAGTGATAGTGAAGATGAAGATCTTGTCTCATGGCTCAATAAAAACTTGAGGTTTGTCTCAAAAGTAGTGGTTGCACTAAACACATGACCGCGAATAGAAGATTGTTCACATCATACACAGCGTATAATGGGAATCATGTCACTTTTGGGAGCGAACTTAATGGCAAAATTGTCGGCAAAGGTAATGTCCTTCATGACTCCATTGAAATTACCAATGCTGAGTATGTTAGAGGTATAAACTTTAATTTGATTAGTGTGAGTAAAATTAGTGATGATGATTGTGAGGTAAAATTTACTAAAGTAGATTGTTCTATTAATAAAAATGGTGTTGTAGTAGCTAAAGGTCGTAGGCTGTCACACCCCCAAAATACCTGAATGGCAGCGGAATGGAATTCCTGGGGGTGACTGTCATAGCACCATAGTTACAGTTATATTGAACGACCTAAAGTGTCGTTTGGAAAAATACATCGTTTGATCATTAAAACATTCAGAGTTTACAAAACATAGGTCCCAAAAAGGTGTTGCAAGTTTATGAAAAACAAGTTCAATCCAGATCAAATGTTTCATAAGTGCAGGAAATATATATATGTGAGACGCGTCGACTCCCTGACTCCATGAATGTCCAAATGCATGCTAGCAGGAGCTACCTTAATAACCTGAAAATACATTGCTAAAACGTCAACACGAATGTTGGTGAATTCCATAGGTTTGTAAGTTAAATCGTATGTACATTAGCCACAAGTATAAAGTAAACCGACAAAATGTCAAAAATGCTACATTGTCTTTTAAGCTCATGACCCCGAAGCTAGACATAATATTGTATTAGCCCTAATGGAGTGTTTACCAGGCACTCAAATAGTTTAGACATGAAATGCATCCGTATTTCCGTTGGAGCAAGCCAAACACGGATGGAGGCATCACCCTCAATAGATCTATTCACTCACTCTCGCTTGTCATTATAATTAACGGTCCATGATAATAAAGGGGACTTAACTAGGTAGTAAGGCAACTTAAGTAATGTATGGAATTTAATACTTTGGCATGTACAAAAATAATTAATGCAATGTATTCTCCCCCATGGGATTTGAAATCAAATAAGTAATTGAAAACGGGGCTATGAAAACTCACCTGAAGTAATAGTACAATGTGGTGAAATGATCGGGACAACAAGGCGCGAACACTAACCGCAACCTTAATGAATGAATATGATCTACTTTAGATCATGAAATGATGTAGTGAACATTCATGCACATTATACCTATACCACTCGTAACTTGAAAATACTAGTTATTGTCAAAGTAAAGTATTTTCCATACTTAGGAAAAATAAGTCCCACTAGACTTATAAAAACTTGTCGTAGGATATCGTATATAAAACGTTAGTGTTATATTCCTCGCCCTGAAAATCTTGAAATAACGTCTAGTAGTCGTACAAATAAGCCTTGGGTCGTACGTACTTCATTAGTTAAGAATATAACTCTTGAACAAGAAATCTAGAAAATATAGTATTTAGTACTTAGTTTTATTATTTCGATTGGTGACTAAAAATATATATATAGTTTTGACGATTTCAAAACGTGTATATCTTTGTCGTTTTAAGTTCATTTTCCTCGTTCTTGATATCCCCGGATTCGTTTTAACATGTATTAATATATTTTTGATAGTTCGGCTCCATAAGATTACGTCTAACGCCTCTCTTTGTCCGTCGAAAATCGTCCAACAGCACGGTATAGTTTCAGAAAATAGTTTTTGTCGTTAAACTTGCAAAAATCATAACTCCTTCGTTATAAGCTCGTTTTAATCCGTTCTTTCGCCCACGGCTTCATTTTTGAATGTATTTTCTAAATCTTCAGTAAAAAATTACCCATCATCTACTGATTTTCCCACGTTTTCAAAATATGGACAGTAGGTATATATATTGTTTCAAAAATCAATTATAGGGTTTCAAACTAGTTTCAACTTCAACCAAATCACTTTCAATCACCACAAATGTAGTCTAATCTTACCATACACCTTCTTAGGGTGTCATGGGTTCCTAAACATCATAAATCATGTGGATCTAACAAGGATCTACCAATCATCTATTTCTAGGGTTCAAAAGTTAGTTATGTATAAAATGGAGTGGTATAAATAACATATGCATGTAGATCTTGTATATAAATCATATGAACCTTATAAAAACTTGGAAAAATTATAAAAATGAGTTTTGTTTACTTACTTGAAAGATTAGTGAGCTTTTGATGAAAAATACTTAATTATCCTTGAGGTTTTTATTTCAAAACCTTAACTAGGATACTAATAGGACTTGTAAAGTTACTTGATCTTGAAAAATATTGGTTCCTTGCTTGTTGTTTGTTCTTGGCCGATCCAAAGGAAGGAGACAAAAGAGATGAAAACTTTTCTTGTTTGAATTTTGTGAAATGAGGAAAATAGTTAAGTATATGTTATGTAAGGTACAAGTATTAATGGGGGTTAGTATACATTTTCAAGGGTGCAAGAGATTTGGTGATTGGGGGGGGGGGGGTGGGGCGGTAAATCATGGAGGGTAGGAAGAAAATGGGAGATTTGGTGTATTATTGTATAAGTTAAGTTAGATATTTTTGGTTTTAGGGGATACCGGGTACCGAGTTAACTAGAAATAAATTTTAACGGAGTTAACGGGGATATAATAAAGTCATAAAAATTGTAGAAATATGTTGGGTATAAATATTTAGTGTTTGGATAATTATTATTTAATTTCTACGAAAACCGTCGTGATTATAGTAAACTTACGATACGAAATAAATAAATTTTCAAAATACCGGGTAAATTAATAATATAATTTATATATTATTAAAATGAATATAAAAATATATTGGGATCATAGTCGGGAGTGTCGGACATGTAAGTCACATTATTGGTCGCGTGTTAAAGTTTATTTAAAAATAAACATACGTAAAAAGTCAAATATATCAAAAGTATTAATTTGAATATCCTATGAGTGGAATAGTATGCAAATGTCCTTATGATGATATGTAAGCTATTTCTAGACCGTATGAAGTGTCCATACTGATGATTTCATGAATTCGCAGCTAAACCTGACTGGTTTCGCGAATGTAAATATTGACGATGCATGAATTCGCAGCTTAACCTGACCGGTTACGGGAATTTAAATATCCGTAAACTAAATTTACGATGAA
Organism: Artemisia argyi; assembly: GCA_030686995.1. Classification (NCBI taxonomy): domain Eukaryota; kingdom Viridiplantae; phylum Streptophyta; class Magnoliopsida; order Asterales; family Asteraceae; genus Artemisia; species Artemisia argyi. Next base: position 85,723,127 of record CM060702.1, read on the forward strand.
ATGAATAAAGTACATAAATAGTGTTTTCTCTCCAGAAATGAATAGTGTCATGTGAATAGTAAATTTTTTTCAACACTTCTCGGAATCTCAAACTGACACCAAAAATGATGAATAGTAAAATGATTAATAGTGATCGGTGAATAGTAACTGATGAATAGTAACTGTCCAAGATGAATAATGAAATTTCGACATCTGAACAAGGACCTGAAATTACGAATTGTGACATAGGCAAAACAAATTGTACACCTTTTAATCATAGATTATTTGTAACAATATATGCATTTCAAACATGGTAAATAACCCAAGGCCTCGGCTTAGGAAGTTAGGTCTTGCCGACAAGCTAGTAAGAAATTTACCATTGTTGAGTTTTGAAAGGCATTATTGTGATACATGTCTAGGGAGTCAAGGACAAACTAATAATAGGAATGAAAGGGAGTGACAACTAATAGGGTTTTAGAGTTGATTCATTTGGATTTGTATGGTCCATCTCTGATCCAAAGTTATGGAGGAAACTTCTACACTTTAATGATTGTAGATGATTATACAAATTACACTTGGATTTTATTCTTAGAAAACAAGGATGGAGTCTTGAATAAATTCAACATTTTAAGAAAGAAACTTGAAAACCTACTTGATTTTTCAATTGTCTCAATTAATACAAATCATAGTAGTGAATTTGATAAAATGCAATTTGGAACCTTTTGTGAACAACATGGAATATCTTATAACTCATCGAGCCCGTTCACTTCTCAATCGCTTGAGATTGTTGAAAGAACACATCGTAGGTTAAGAAAGATGAGTCGTGCAATGCTTGATTAGCAATCCATCCCAAAAAAGTTTTGGTGTCATGCCCTAGATACCGCATGTTATATCTTTAATAGAGTTCTAGAACAATAAAGGCAATCCTAAGGAAGTGAGAGAAGCAAGGGGTCATCCTTTACAACAAGTCATTGGTGACTTGAATAAAAGGACTCTTAGATCACAAAACAAACAAGATTAGGTTTTTGGCATGACATTTTTCAAGGGTCCAAATTGCTTTGGGATAGGTTTTCATGTTAAAACATGCATCTTAGGAGAACAATCTTTAAGTCAAAGTAAAATGTCTATGTGTTGTTTGCAAGCCTTTTAGGTGCTATTAGAGCTTATGTGTTTACATGATTAAGGATTATATGAAGGCATGGATGGAAGCCTAATAAATTTCTTCCTAGAGGAAAGATATGCATCAACTCATTATTCAAACTATGATTGATAATATCAAAGATTCTACATGTCTATACAATGTGCATTGAACAAGAAAATTTGACACAATTTATCTTGCTTAATCTCGATAATATTGATTTTGTCGTAACTTCCAAGATTAGATATGATATTCATCACAACTCACACTTGTGTTGAAGGTTTTGTATGTAGTTCTACTTGTTCACCTTATGAGATAAATACATGTTGCATGCCTAAATTTAAGTGAATAATGCTTCATTGCTTATAATTTTGATGCATAGCTTAACAAATTATGGTGCATGCTTGTGAAATAATGGTAGGTAGCATGTGTATTTTGTCTACATATCACAACTTAAGATCAACTAAAACACTCATTGTTCTTTGAATAACTCTTCCCATGACCATGTGATCTAAGCACATATACCTTTCCTATATATTCTCTTCCTCTTGATCTTCACAACTTGTACACCTAATGAGGAATCTTAGTACTAATTGCCTTAATACCCATTGGATAATAGGAGTCATCACCCATATCAAAACCTCACTCTACTATTATTTTAGGATTAGAGATATTGACTAAGCATTACACCTAAAATCTCAATCTAAGTTAAAAATGAATAACCAACCACTTTCTCCGAACAATGTTCTTGACAATTTCATCCTCCAAAGTAGTGACACTAATTCATTGATTGCAAACAATTGAAGTGAAGAAATTGTTAACAACAATGTTGTCCCTCAAGCTCCAACTAAGAGTGATGGGATGGAAAATGGGTGGTTTATGCAAAACAACCAACAAGAATATCCTAGGATCAACATTGAAAAACTTATGCAAGGTGATGTTTGGAGCAATCCACAAAATGTTCAAGTCACATCATCCCCATCTAGGGGAATTGGTGATTAGAAGTTTGGGAAAAGATAAGGAAGCCCTTAAGCCCAAAACTTCGTGAAGGCAACCATGCAATTTGTTGCGAAAACACAATTGACATGCTTAATGCTATTAAGGATCATAGAGAAGAAACCCGTAAAATGCTCAAATCTCTCCATGACGGAGTTAAAATGCTACAAGCATTGGCCTAAAACATAACATGCATTGTGCATTAAGAAAGGGGTGTTGACACTTGTGAGGACAATCCTATAGAACACAAGAAATAGTTTCCTTATAACATGTATTGTTTAAGTGTGTTTGTTAGATGCTTTGTGCGTATTTTGTGTTACTTGGATCTCATGGTACCACGATCTAGTTGTAACTCTAGCTTTCAAACTTTATAATAATAATAAATGCACTTTCCTCAATCTTGTCATGCTCAACAAATGGTTATTGGAGTCATATGTGAAAAATATATATACATAATGTTGTGAACTAACCCATGTTGCAAGTATCCAAATGGTAACCTAACTCATTTTTGGAACTTTCACATGTGAGGATTTCTTGTTTGTTGCATGTTGTGATTTCTATGTGTAGCTAGGATACCGCAAAGGTGAGGCTCTTGACCCATGGATCCCCGCCTTGAAACAAGGGGGGGCAACGATCTAGGGGGAGCTATGTTAAAGGGGAAGTACGCTTGGGTGCACATACAAGCTAGCTCATTTATCCCACAGGCCCAAGTTTGAAACCTGGCTTGATTGGTAGTCCCACCTTTTTTATTCGACAAAAGGGAGACAAAGAAAGCAAGAGCGTGAAGACCATTCAAGAATTGTTAAAGGCTTCACCAAATTACAAGGCAATGGTCAAGATGCAAGCTACACCAAAGGCACGCTTTGTCTTCGCTAAGTTTTGTAATTTTATTTGCTTTCGGTTTTTATTTGTCATCATAAAAAAGGGGGAGATTGTTGAGGCAACATGATCAAGATCTCTTCATGTTTTAATGATGACAAATAAACCATCGAAACTCATAAAATAACAAACGTTAGCTTAAATTCGCCGAAGCCCATATCTGCTCCTGGCGCGCTGCCCGCGCGTCAACGCGTGGGTGACGTGCCAGGACACTGTATGGTTCTGGGGGAATTTTGAAATTCGGCTTTCCCCTTACCCGACAAATGTGGATCTTTCAATACAAGTATGAATATGTTATGTGCTTAATTGAGAACACTCGAAATGAGTTTTGAGACTTGAGAGATCCTACTTTTAAAACACCCGTTCACGGGAAAACACCAACTCATGTTTTCTAACTATCGCCTCTTGCAAAGGCTTTTCTAAACTTAGGGAGCTTATATATTTCATGTAACATCGTGTTAAAGCATCCATATGCTCATATCCCGTGCTTACGTCTTCTCTAATTACGTAACAGGTTTACTCCCTTATTCGTCAAACTAAGTCAAAGGTCACTTTGCGTAAACGTATCCTTTCTCACTTGGGTTGTGCTTTACATCAAGGCAAAGCACTTAACTTGTTTGAACCATGGTATTAGTTTAGAACGTTGAGTCAGGTGAGGAATAACATTTCTACCCCTTCCAAATTACCCTATCTACACTTTATACCGTTCATAATTTGTTTTATCTTTAAACACTTCACAAATGATTTTCGAATTGGTTATTTGAGTTGGTAAACCATAGATTGATTAATGTTAAGGTTTAGTGTGAAGTACAATTGGGGGTTTAGCAAGAATAGGTATTTATAAGAGCCAACACCCAACACTTAGGAAAATTTTACAGAAGCCTGGCGCACTGCCCGCGCGCTGACGCGTGGGTGACGCGCCGGCCTTGTGAAAATTTCCCATGTTTCGGTTCTTGGCCTATAAATACCACCCTTGCCTCTTGTATTCCTCACCCCTTTCCATTATTTGTTCTCTCTATAATCTTTCTCTCAATCTCTTAATCTCTAATCTTGTGTTCTTGATTTTCCCATTAACATCTTTGAAAGAACACATCTCTTTGCAAGGGAAGAATCACAAGAACCTAATCCACTCTTGTGATTGTGTCGAGGGTCTTCTTATCTATACCCTTTCTAGTAGAATCGAGTCACTAGGTTAGGTTAGGGCTTGGTTCAAAGAAACTTATATTCATTCAATTGTTTGTAAGGGAAGTCTTGTGTCTTGGTGACCAATCCTAGATCATTGGGGATCTAGTTGGGGTTTGATACTTCCAGTGGGAAGTCTTGGTAGTGGTCTTGGTGCTCCTTAGGTGAATTCGAATCGCAAGATTCTTTTGGGTGGTTTCCGAGGGTGGAATACCGTGGGAGTAACTCCTTCTTTGTGAGCATCGATATTTGTCAATATCGGTGGAGTGAATTGTAACGGTTTGTAGTCCACCGAAAGGATTATACTAGTGAATAGTTTCGGAGTCGTAGATTTGAAACTGGACGTACGGATGGTATAAACCCCCCATCCCGAACCAGTATATATCGTTGTGTTTTTACTTGCTTTATATACTTTGGTTGTGTTAGTGGTTGTTGGATTATAGTACAATCACTTGGTGTTCTCTTTGACTTAAAGTTTTTTTAAACATCTAAAAAGTCAAAGAAACTGTATTCATCTCCCCCACCCCTCCTCTACGGTTCTACACAATCCTATGTTAGCTTCCTATCTACAAGACTTAAAGACTACTCCCTTTAACGTAAAACTACCCGGATTATATGGTTTGATGGGTGGATCGGGACCTTTATCAATTCCTAAATTCACATCTAACGATGGAAGATTAGGTAACGGTTTTGGTTGAGGCTCTGGTTCATCAAAAATAGGAACTTCCTTTAAACTAAGAGTAAGGTTATCACTACAAGTATTCAAACGTATATCCTCTAGTAGTGTTTGGTACAAGGGTTCTACCTCTATTGGGATTCCTAAAGTTTCTTCTACTTCTTCCGGGTAAGTCACGGGTGGTGTGTGTGCCTCAACTGGTGATGGGACTTGTGGAGTACTTATGGACTTGAATTTTTCGCCTTATCCTCCATCACATCTAGATCACCTATGTGCTTATTATATATTTTGCTGAAGTCAATCCCCAACATGCACCTAGGTATCTCAAATCCTTTTCTATTCATCACAAATTCTTGGTCCGTTTCATAAGAATCATTCTCAATAACTTGATCACTATGTTCTTTTTACCTAAACGATTCCTCATGTTCATCATATGTCTTAGTGAAATCTAATCCAAGCATGCACCTAGGTGGTTTGACATCTATTCTAGGTAAAGGCTTATATGGTGAGTAGGTTTCACTAAATGAGGTATTTTGAGGGTTTGATGGAGCTCCTAAGGTGATTTTTTCAAAAGTTTTATGCGGTTGGTCTCTTTTCTCAAGGTACTCACTAAAATCAATGCAAGATCCCGTCCTCCTCATTTCACTCCACCATCTTGATATATCCAAATTAGTATATTTATATTTCTTCATGTAAAACTCTAGTGTCGGGTTTGGTGGATTCGCGTTCTCCATAATGGTGAACAGAAGAGTCAATGGAAAGGTTTTAACAAACAAAGACACAAAGAAAAAAGACAGACTAAAGAAAACCTATAAAAATAAAAATAAAAGTCTTACTAGAAATCCCCACCTGACAGTGTTGCGGCGCCAAAAACTTGATGCGTGGTTTTGCAACCTTGCAAAAGGTTTTACCTCTCAAGGGATCTTGAGAAGCTTGCAATCCCCACCTGACAGTGTACCTGACAGATGTAGTATAGTGTAGTGGCAAGTACCGGTGGATTGATCGTTCAACTCAAATAATAGTGTTCGCTAGGATTAAAACTCAATTAAACTAGGTCTAGAGGTGAGGGATGATTCTTTTTGCATTTTTATATTTTATGGAAAGCAAGTACAAATCTCGGGTTTTGGAAGAATGGGCGGAATTAGTGCTAGGGTTTCTCCAAAACTATCCCAAAGTTCTCCTCCTCTCTTACAAATGAAAAATAGAAAACTATATATAGATTTTTGGGTCTGACAGCATCACGTTATAGGTCTGACGCCATCAAATCGCTGCCATAAAACTCCACGGATTGCCTAGATCCAGATCTGATGTCGTCCCTTTTATCCATCTCTTGGCCGTCTCTTGTAATTTGAACGTGACAGCCTTGGTGACGCCGTCACGTGTTAAATTTCTAAAACATTCTGGCACGTCTTGTGTATTTAATTATCTACCTCTTTGCCCATGAGTGACGGTGTCACATACAATTCCTGACGCCATCATGTACAAATTTCAGCATGATTTGGAGACTTTGTCGTTTTCTTCACTTTTTCGCACCAAAAATGTCCAAAATGCTTCCTTTTCCATATTTCTTCTCCATAGTACCTAAAATGACAAAAGGAACGATTTAGAGCAGTAATCGATTAAATAATCTCGAATTAGGGCTTAAATTACCCCCTAAAAGCGGTACTTTTCATCTCATCAGAAGGCCGGCTTCGGTGATTCCATTCTGCTTCATACTCTGGGTGACGGTTAAAAATTTATCGAGATGCTTATTTTCATTGTCACCGGGTTATCCGTGGAACAAGCGTCAATTCTGGACTTGTTGGATCATGTGGTGTTTGAGTCCAAAATCTGTGGCTCCAATTGTGAGTGGTGCAATAGGTCCACCCCTCCTGTGCATGGTTGGCTGACACAACTCCTCCATCGTTCGGAGATTGGGAGCTGTTTCATCCTTGGAAGGGATTTGTGGTATGGGTAGTGGAGGATCGTCATCCATTTTTATAACAGGTTCTTCAATAACAGTACGTAACTCAGTTACGTTTCTTTGACGATTACGCCTTGTTCGTGAACGAGTGTGATGAACTAAAAATAAAAACCAATTAAAACCATACCGAGGCAAAACAACAGAGAACTTAAACCAATAATCACAGTATGAATGTGTGGAAAACTAGAAGGGGGGTTGAATAGTTTTGCGTCTTTTTCGTTAATTAAAAGTTTGCTTTCAAAGAATTAATGGTAATCGTAAACACCTTTGAAGCTAAAGTATAGATACAAATTAATTTACCTATATCACATAGATACTACTTATTTAAAGTGTTGAATAGAAATTATAATTTCATATATCTCACTTAATTATAAGTAAGTATTTATATATGTATATGTGTTTTAATAATTGTATATACTTATATTTTACTAATTGTGTAATTAAGGTTTTAAATGGAAACTAGTTTGATCTTTATGTGAAATCAATAATAATAATGTACGAGAAGGAAGTAAGTAAACAAGTAAAGAATGAGAGATGGAAAGATCAAACCGAGAGACAAAGGATTTATAGTGGTTCGGCTACAAGGACACCTTCCTTGCCCTACTCCACTCCCCGAGCACCGAACTCGAGAGTTTTCTTCACTAAGTCAATAACCTCCCTTACGGAGGAGAAAACCGTACACACCAAAAGTTTACACCAATTAACGACACAAAGCAAAATGTCGAGTTCTAATCGTAGCTAGAACCAATCTCACACCAAATATCACACCACAACTTCTTCACACCTTTTACTTCTTCAATACTTCTTCACACCACAAGTATCTTCACGCCTTCACAAAATACTTCACGACTTCAATGTCTTGCAACTTCCCAACTTCAAAGCACCAATGTCTTCACAACTTCAAACCAATAATATTTTTGCACCTTCAAGTCACTAGAGTCTTCACAACCTTAATCTACTAATGTCTTCTAGTCTTCTCCACTTGGAAGCTTTAATTTCTTCACTACTAGTCACTATTGCTACTCTCTCCTATCTTCACTACTATCCAACACTACTTCTTCACTTCAAGTTCCACTTCACACTTACAACAATTCTAGATTCTACAACTAAATCTAGCAAACTAATACATACACCTTATTCACCAAAATATGAAAGATCAACAAGATGAAACAAACAAACAACTTAGATAGCAAGATGATACTAAGTTGTAATACTTCTAATAGAAGTATTCTTCTCTTTGCACTTGAGTGTTGAGGCTTCAATCACTTTGAAACAAAGATCAAAGTATATAAGATCAAAGGATTTTTAGAGGATGGAGAAGGATGTTTAGATCAGAAAATTTATAGTGCAAAAAGGTGAGAAAATATGTGAAATGATCCAATATTTATAGGGCCAGAAAATACTGTTCTGGAGCGTGCCGGTCCCCTTAATTAGGGGGCGGTCCCCTTAATGATTAAGGGGGCCGTCTAGTAAAATTAAGGGGGCCGCCCTCCTGAACGTTGGATTTTCTTGTCCTTTTGTGAGGGAAATTTTTCTGGATTAGATTTGCCATTTTTTGTTGAAAATTTGAATTCACAAATTTGTAATGAATTAAACATATTCATTTAATTCCAAAAATGTTTTACAAAAGATATAAAATGTTTTGTGACATTTTATAAATATCTAGTGATTAACAAAAGTGTTCCTTTGATCTTGTAATACATAAGACACTTTGTTTATTCATACCTTAAGTGATTAAATGGTAAAGATGAGTATTTACCACTAAATACTTGTTTATTTTATAATCTTTGGTTAGATGAGTTTTCGTTTTGTGATTATCAAAACATAGAGATATCGAAAGATATGAATAATGTTTTTAGTCATTTATTTATATCAACAATCTCCCCCTTTTTGATGATTACAAAACCTAAACTCATTAAATCCAAAAATTAATTTTTTTTGACAAGTATTTAGTGAGTTTATATTTACTTCTCCCCCTTTTTGTAAAATCAAAAAGGTTTAAGCCAATAGAAAGGTAGCTCCCCCTTGATGTATGCTCCCCCTCGTTTGAGGGCACCAAGGGTTCGAGAATTGGAATTCTTGCAAGAAAAATATTAGAAGCACAAGTATGGCACTAGCAAACACGTATATCATAATACCAACAATTAATAAGCATGGCAAAAGATAATAAGGAACACATATTAAGTCATTCATAGATACAAAATGATTATGTCAACCCATAATCATTGTTACGAAAGCCATAAATATAGAATACTAAGACTAAGTATAGCATCCTATTGTGCTAACAAGGAGTGTCACCAAACTTTCTTGAATCCCAAAATGATTGAAGAGTTTTATTTGAAAATGAGAAACATAAGCATATAAAATGCTTGGTGGTTTAGTGGAGATAAACTTTTGGTTGCATGGATGTTGGTGAGTTTGGAGATGTGGAACTTGTAGGTGGTGGGTTAGAGGTAGGGTTTGTTGATTGAGGGTTTTGATGTTGTTGAAGAGATGGTGTTTGTTGAGATCTTGTAAGAAGATACTCAATCCAAGTGAAGTGCTCATTCAATGCAATGGTTTGTTGTTGAAGGAAGATGCAACAAGGGCAATTGTTAACATGCTTCTCAATTTGGTTGATGTTGTGTGGTGATGATGGTGAGCTTGATTGGGGTGGATCCAAATTACGTTGAGCAAGATGTAATGCTAAAAGAGCACTAAGCTCATGAGCCTTTTTTAGCTCCTCAACGAACTTCAAGTGTTCGGAGGAAGGTGTTGTTGGTGGAACACGATAGTTGTCTTGGGTGAAGGTTTGAACATGCAACATAGGAATGGCATGTGAGGTTGTAGGATGTGGTGGTGGTACTCTTGGTGGTGGAGACATGGTTGAGCTTGGGTAGTCATGAAAACATGAAAAGGGTGGAAGAGTTTCTTCATGAGTGAGTGGTGTTTTTGTTGAATGAGCAACATGTGAAGTATTGATTGAGATATTGGGATTGTTGTTTTGGGATTGAGCATGCTCATCATAAGAAGAAGCATTAATGAGGGTATGAGTGGAAGATAGGTTATGAGATGACTCATTAGAGTGGGTTTGAGGTTTAGTTGTTGGTTGATTTGGAACAACATCACTTGAGTTATGACAAGAATCAAGTTTCCTCCTCCAAACGGGTTTGACGGAGATCCTTGCGATTCTTGAAATATTTGGTTTTTGGTTGTTGGGAGATGACATGTTTGGGTGTGATGGCATTAATGATGGGAAGAGGGTATTTATAGTGTATGAGAAATGTGGTTTAGGAAGGGACAAAATATATTTGTGAATTTTGGGAAGTATAGGTTAAAATGGGTCAAAAAGTGATAAAGAAAACAGTATCCCCGGCCATCAGATGGCCGGTCCCCTTAATTAGGGGCCGGTCCCCTTAATCATTAAGTGGGCCGCCTTATATAATTAAGGGTGCCGCTCATCTGGTGATTCCCAGAATGCCAGAAATGGTTTTTTGGCAGAAAATTTTCAAAAAGGTTGTGTTTTTGGATTTGGATTCAAGTAAGTTCAACTCTTTGAGGCAATATAGGGCATACTATTCATGAATGTAGAGAGTGATATAGAAATAATTAAACTAGGCAATTAATTTCTAATAATCATGCTATCTATTAATTTATCAATTAAGATATGCAACTAAGGAGGCAATAAGGCAAATAAGTTAAATGTGTAACTATATGAAGATGATATCATTTAGTCTAGAGCAAACATATAGATGATTGTTAGCAAGTAACAAATAGGTGGAAATGATTATATGGACTTCAAGACTTGTTACAAACAAGATCCATATGGGCAAGCCATGATTCTCATGAAATGATTTGATTAAATCGTGAATGTCATTTCTAATAGAAGTGTATGACACATGTGAGAAAATCAAATGTGTTTTAAGCAAAACGTTTTTAGTTTTATTCAACAATGTTTTGAAGTGAATTCAAGTGTGCATTACAATAACACAAATTGAATTTTGTTTCACAACGTGAAAAGAAAAAAAAAATCAATCTTGTATTTGATTAAAATAAGGTTATGAAAGAAATTTTAGTTAAGTAAATTGTTTCAAGAAAAATAATATAGATATTTGAAAGATTTTCATTTAAGAAGATAGAAGTTTAAAACATGATGTTTAGATCATGATAATCAAGAAATTGCAAGTGAAGGATTTAAAATAGAAGCTTATCATGCTCAAGAGAATCAATTAAGCCCATTGTCACACATAATCATCTCTAATGACACCTAAAGATATGAAAGAGAGATGGTAGATATTTATGATCTAAATGCAATGGGATAGAAAGGAGCAAAGTAAATTATTCATGGATACAAGATAGACATGTGTATATATATATATATATATATATATATATATATATATATATATATATATATATATATATAGGTTTGGGTTAAAATAAAAATGGTCTTAAAATAAAAAGAATAAAAAGTTTCTGATGCACTAAATTTATAACTATGATACAGTGAATTTAAATGTGATGCAGTAACTTAATAACTGCAATGCACTAACTGTGATGTCGTAACTTTTTATAGTTGTGATGCAGTAACTGTGATGCAATAAAATTTATAACTGTGATGCAGTGACTTAAAAATGTGATATAGTAACTTTGTAACTGTGATGCACCAAAATTCGCCTTCCTAGACTTTTTATTATAACCCTAAACTATATATATATATATATATATATATACACACACACACACAAAGAACATCATAATATCAAGTTGTTAACAAGTCTTAATTATAATACATCTATTTATGCAACTAGTAAGATCATATAGCTTAAGTGGAAAGTATTCTACTATAGATCATAGAAGATTAAGAAAAAAAATAATAGACTAAACAACAAGAAGGTTAATAATGCTAATATCATATATGCATATATTAGTCTTAATGATCTAAAGGCATGGCAACTTATAAGTTAAATCATATTCACATACTAATTAAAGCATTCTAGAATATAATGTAATATTGACAAGTTTTTGAAAAGAAAACTTATCTCAGGTCCAGCTTTTCTTTAAGAGTGGGCATGAGGGTAATGGAAGAGATCTTAAAGGATTGTCCAAAACATGTCGAAGTAGCCAAATAACAATTCAACGCAATAGAAATCAAGGGAGCTAGATCCGAGATGCTTAAACGATCACACCAATCATCACAAGTCGTGCAGGCAAATAAAACTAGTACTTTGGAGGCTTCATCTTGAAATAGTAACGGACACACCATGATATCAATACTCCAATAGTGAAGAACAAAATGCCGAGACAAGAAGATTCCCGCAACGACGTCATAGGCGAATCATTTGCAGAATGTGAAACAACGTGATAGAAATTAATAGCCGTCAAAGGTAATAGAGCGAGATGAGTAAATCAACACGTAATAGACTCTTCGTTCGTTAATTACCTAAACATGATAAAACGCTTGGTACCCAGATTCTCATGGATCCTAGTTGGTTAGATGAGAACATCCATTGCATTTGAATGCACATGATGAGGATGTCGTCGATAAGTACAAGAATTCATCAATAGTTTGTTTTAATTAACAAACAATGACTTTCTTGACTAAAGTAATAAATAATGAATGTTAATAGTATTAGTTCTAAATTTACTCACTAGGTTTAACAAATTTTATTTGTTTTGATACATTTGTTGAAGGATCATTTACGATAAATCCCAAGCCGGTTTTATCATAAAATGACTTTTGAATGTTGAGAAGATATTTTAAAGATTTAGAGCTATTTTCGAATCTTGCCAATGTTTTTGCTTTTTCATTTTCCATTTTAATTTGATATTTGTAGTCTTGACATTTTTTACATTCAAGATCGATTTCAATATTACTTTCAAGTCTAGACATTTTATCTTCTAAAATTATTTCTTTTTCAAAGTTGTTTTCAGCGGATGTTGAAGATTTGTTTTTAAAAATAGTTTTTGACTCAATGTTGCAAAAATGTTTGAAGTTGTTTTCCATTTTATAAAATTCTAATATAAATTGATCATAGAAAAAATTTTTGGTTTTGGATTGTACCTTATTTGTAGTTGTACATTCTTCACATGCTATACGGTGATCAATTCCATTTTCCATGTCGCTCCATGTTTTGTTTGTAGTTTCGCTTGGATCTAGAAACATGTGGTTCTTGCCATCAATACCTTTGTTCACATTTGTTTGAATATTCTAATAAGTTGTATTATCATCGTCTTCTTTGCACTTGTTGCACCATGATTTATTCACGCTCTTTATTCAGATTTGGCTCATGTATTCTTCGTTATAGATACCTTCAATGATCACATTTGAACTAGTAGTACATGTGTTTGTTTCAACTAAATATTTATTTACAAAATTTTCAAGATTAACTATTTCTTGTGCAATATCAAGTTTATCATCTTTGATTTTACATTTCTCTTGGTGAAACTTTAAAAGACATTTCCAAATATCATTTGCCGTTTTACAATGAAATAATCTTTCATATTTAAATCTTGGTAGAGTTTTGAAAATAAGTAATTTGGCTTTAGTGTTTTTATCAATTTTGGTTTGAAGATTTTTATATTGATTTTCAAAATCCATTTTGGTTGGTTTAAGATCACCAATTGAAATGATATGCCAAAGATCAGGATCTACTGATTTCACATAATTTTCAAATTTGTTTTTCCATTCAAGAAAATGATTATTTTCAAATAATGGTGGTTGTTGTCTAAATTCCCCTTCTAAATATTTTTCAAATTCCATAGATCGTTACAAGTTTTAAAATACAATCTATTTTAAAAATCTTGCTAGACGTGGCTCTGGTACCAATTGTGGAAAACTAGAAGGGGGGTTGAATAGTTTTGTGTCTTTTTCGTTAATTAAAAGTTTGCTTTCAAAGAATTCATGGTAATCGTAAACACCTTTGAAGCTAAAGTATAGATACAAATTAATTTACCTATATCACATAGATACTACTTATTTAAAGTGTTGAATAGAAATTATAATTTCATATATCTCACTTAATTATAAGTAAGTATTTATATATGTATATGTGTTTTAATAATTGTATATACTTATATTTTACTAATTGTGTAATTAAGGTTTTAAATGGAAACTAGTTCGATCTTTATGTGAAATCAATATATGCACAACACACAATAATAATAATGTACGAGAAGGAAGTAAGTAAACAAGTAAAGAATGAGAGATGGAAAGATCAAACCGAGAGACAAAGGATTTATAGTGGTTCGGCTACAAGGACACCTTCCTTGCCCTACTTCACTCCCCGAGCACCGAACTCGAGAGTTTTCTTCGCTAAGTCAATAACCTCCCTTACGGAGGAGAAAAACGTACACACCAAAAGTTTACACCAATTAACGACACAAAGCAAAATGTCGAGTTCTAATCGTAGCTAGAACCAATCTCACACCAAATATCACACCACAACTTCTTCACACCTTTTACTTCTTCAATACTTCTTCACACCACAAGTATCTTCACGCCTTCACAAAATACTTCACGACTTCAATGTCTTGCAACTTCACAACTTCAAAGCACCAATGTCTTCACAACTTCAAACCAATAATATCTTTGCACCTTCAAGTCACTAGAGTCTTCACAACCTTAATCTACTAATGTCTTCTAGTCTTCTCCACTTGGAAGCTTCAATTTCTTCACTACTAGTCACTATTGCTACTCTCTCATGTCTTCACTACTATCCAACACTACTTCTTCAATTCAAGTTCCACTTCACACTTACAACAATTCTAGATTCTACAACTAAATCTAGCAAACTAATACATACACCTTATTCACCAAAATATGAAAGATGAACAAGATGAAACAAACAAACAACTTAGATAGCAAGATGATACTAAGTTGTAATACTTCTAATAGAAGTATTCTTCTCTTTGCACTTGAGTGTTGAGGCTTGAATCACTTTGAAACAAAGATCAAAGTATATAAGATCAAAGGATTTTTAGAGGATGGAGAAGGATGTTTAGATCAGAAAATTTATAGTGCAAAAAGGTGAGAAAAATATGTGAAATGATCCAATATTTATAGGGCCAGAAAATACTATTCTGGAGCGTGCCGGTCCCCTTAATGATTAAGGGGGCCGCCTAGTAAAATTAAGGGGGCCACCCTCCTGAACGTTGGATTTTCTTGTCCTTTTGTGAGGGAAAATTTTCTGGATTAGATTTGCCATTTTTTTTGGAAAATTTGAATTGAGAAATTTGTAATGAATTAAACATATTCATTTAATTCCAAAAATGTTTTACAAAAGATATAAAATGTTTTGTGACATTTTATAAATATCTAGTGATTAACAAAAGTGTTCCTTTGATCTTGTAATACATTAGACACTTTGTTTATTCATACCTTAAGTGATTAAATGGTAAAGATGAGTATTTACCACTAAATACTTGTTTATGTTATAATCTTTGGTTAGATGAGTTTTTGTTTTGTGATTATCAAAACATAGAGATATCGAAAGATATGAATAACATTTTTAGTCATTTATTTATATCAACAGAATGGCTTCTTTAAATATCACTCAAAAGTAAACCAATTAACAAGGATACAAATGCAAGTTTTTATCTTTGGTTTGGGAACTTATTAATGGTCATACCCCCAGTTGGTCGGTATTCTGTCGAATGTTTCTCGATAATGTCTTTTATGTATTTATTTAAATAAGAAAACAGAAAATGTTTTTGGCTTTTTGTGGGTGTGTGTGAAAAAACTTTTGGAAATATTTTTGGAATCGATTTGTTAACCGAAATCGTTTCCTTTAAGACTACTAGCAGGGTGGCGGAAGAGAAGAATGGATCTCTTTTCAGTTCGCAATTTAATGTCAGAACTTTCCTTAACCACCTGTATGGGTTGTAAACTTACAGAATATGAAGTAATTTAACTTAACAATTTATTTTGTTGTTTTTGTTTTTTTTTAGTGCTTTAAGTGTTAATGACTTTTTTGATGTTTTGATTAAAAATTTAGAAAATGGTGGAATTTTTTCAAGGAGGAGTTTTGAAAACCACTAATCAGCTAAACGTTTTTAAATACGCAACAACCTCCCCGGCAGCAGCGCCAAAATTTGACTTGCCACAGATTAACTAATTAACCAAGGGTGGTCAATAAGTCAAACCTTAGTGTGTATGCAAGTTATCAATTTAGGATCCGGTGTAAGCACAGTGTTTTCTTGGGTCGTTATGTCCCAGCGAGGATTGAAATTGTATTTTGGAACGTTTGTAGATCAAGTGATTTGCACAAAAGTTCACAGAGATATGATTTGGTTGATTACACTAAGCAGATAATAATGGAAATAAACCAAATTAACAATATTAACAATTACTGAAAACCAAATTAACCAAAAACGTATTTAAAATTAAAAACGTACGTTTAAATTAAATTAACGTAAATACGTACAGGAAAATGTGAATTTAAAGCAGAATTAATCCTAAGGGGATGAAAATTACTTTTTTTTATAAACTTAATATTTAAAGTAAATTTTAGAAAAAAGAAAATTAATTTTTTGGTTTTTAATTATTTATTATTAATTAAAAACTATTTAGTTACTAATTTAAATTATTAAAAATACTAAAATAACTTGGAAAATTATGAATTTTTTCTAAAACTAATTAACAACCATCACAGGAATCCTATAAAATTATAAAAAGGTTCTAAAACTTATAAATAAGCTATTTGAGAAATTATTTACTTATTATTAATTAAAAGCTAATTAAACTAACTTAACTATGAAAAATAGCAAATGAACAGTAAAAATTATGAAACTTTTTCTAGAAATACTTTATAATTATAAAAAGCTAGGAAAAATATAAAAAGATACTAGTGCTAAAAATAAGCAGTAATTGATTTTATTTTTGATTTATTAATTAAAACTAATTAAACTAATATTAATTATTAAAAATACTAAACGAAAACAGAAAATTATGAAAATTTTTATGCAAATACTTTAAGATAGCAGAAATCTAGGAAAAATATAAAAACATAAAAGTGCTTAATGAAATAGCAAAAAAATAAGCTAAAAAGGCTTAAATAGAAGCTATCACTATAAATTAAAGTGGGGAAAACTATAACACTAAGATCAGACTAGGGCAAATGGTGCTCTGGTTTGGTTTGGTTTTATGCCATGGAACCAAGAGGTCCTGGGTTCAAATCCCACAAGTGTCACTTTTTTTGTTTTATTTATTTTTTGATTTTCCTTTTACAAAAACACTTGACAACTAAAAATAGCTTACTTTTATAAAAAAACTTTTGTGAAAGTGCCAAATAAGTAGTATGGAAGCTTAATGGCTTAACGGTGGGCTTATTAGCTTGAAATGAAAATTTTGAAGTGTAAAAGATAGCAAATAAGCCACAAGCTAAACATGAAGGTAAGATTAAGCTAAAGTGCACTGAGGGTGATCCAAATAAGCCAAAACAACTCAATAAGCACAGTGAAATAAGCCAAAAAGCAAGAATAAGCAAATCCAAATCCTATAAACCAAACAGGCCAAAAATGGACAAACATGGATTATTAAACAATAATATCACCTAAGTACACTGAATAAGCATAAAGAACCATAGATAAGCAGTAATTAAGCACAACTACAGTATATTGCAAATATGCTTACAAATTGCTCCAAACTGAGAACAAGGTATCCAAGGCCTCAATTCACTATCCTATAGCTTCCCAAGAAGCACTAACCCATGTCCATCCAAGATTTACCATGCTCCAGCTTTCTTCTTATCTTCTTCTCTGATTTTTTTTTTCAAACTGATTAAAATGCTAAGGAAGCTTATAAAAGCTTTTAGATTACTTATAGTGAACTTATGAAACAATGAAATACAACTTTTAACCAGATTTGAAGTAATATGAGATTTTCACTTGAAAATGCAAATTCTGAATTCTATAAAAATAACTTAGAATTAAGGTTAAAGAAACTTGATATTACACTAAAAACATTGATTACAACCTTTTTAAACTGAACGTAACAACTAGGAAATGAAAATACATTAAATCTACATAGAAAAATACACTAACAACTACTCTTGCTTATCTGTGCTTCCCTTCTTCTTTATAGTGCTCAATTAGAGTTTTATGGGTCCCTCTGAGTGTTTCCCAGCACTAATATTGACCCTTGGATCACTAGGATTGTTCCTAGCCTTTAAAACTATTTTGGCGCCAAAAAGAAGGAAGTGCAAATAGGACAGGTTGCTTGTGGGGGGGGGGGGGGATTGCATTAATTATGGTTGTTTAGGAGTGTGCAAGTGATGGGTTGGGCGGTGGAGAAATGACTGGCAAGTTGGGATGGTTGCAGGTGATGGTGATGGAGCAGGGGGGCAAGTGGGAGGGAAGGTGATGGTGTTTGACCGGGGTTAGACCCATGGATGGGTTGTTGATGCGTGGTTTTGCAACCTTGCAAAACGTTTTACCTCTCAAGGGATCTCAAGAGGCTTGGAATCCTCACCAGGTAGTGCACCTGACCGATGTAGTATTGTGTAGTGGCAAGTTCCGGGGGATTGATCATTCTCTCGGGGAATAGTGTCATTAGGATCAAAACTTAATTAAACTAGGTCTAAAGGTGTGGGATGACTCTTTTTGCATTTTTATAGTTTCTAGAAAGCAAGTAAAAATCTCAGGTTTTGGAAGAGTGGGCGGAATTAGTTGCTAGTCAACTAACCCAAATATCTACTAATGTAATGAAAATAAAATAACAAGAAAGTAAATGTGGAGAAAAACAATAATAAGAGAAACGTGTTTACTTAGAATTCACTACTCCCTAGATATCTTTTACTAGTTGATTAGTTTGTTACAATTGCGTGGATGACGGGTTATATTCCTTAATACCATTCGTAGGGCCATGTACGATCTTCCCTAGCTCTATAAGCTTCTACCTCTTCCTATGTCGAGCCGACTACTAGCTCCTAACATGGCCTCCTTAGTAGTTACTTATGCATTAAATACAACCAATTAATCGTAGTACACATCCGACCATGTTTCTTAAGACGTTCAAGCATGTTAACAATTGGAAGTCTGCCATTTTTCTTAAGCCTAACATCGAAATCGTTCATCCATTACAATTAATAACAAACAACCTACCAATAATCAATAGCTAGGTTTCATTACATCTAAGCAACACACAAAGAAAACCTAGCCAAGCATGTTAAACTAAAGACAAGCATAAGATAGAATCAAGTAACACATAGACATATTGAATGATTATTGGAAGACTTATCTTTATTAGAACATGGATGATAAAAGGGTGAAAAACCCTGTAAAATTCGACCTAGGGTTTCCCCACAAGTTCTCCCAAAAGTCTCTCTAAAATTCTCCTCCTAATACATGAAAAATAGAAAACTATATATAGATTTTAGGGGCTAACGGGGTCACGTGTAGATTCTGACGTCGTCAACTCGCTGCCAAAGAAATTCTCGCATTGCCTAGATCCAGATTTGACGCCGTTATATATTAATCTTCTCATGGCCGTCAAGAGCAAATTACACGTGACGGCCTTGATGACGCCGTCACGTGTTAAATTCCAAAAACATTCTGGCGCGTCTCGTTATACCTTTTTATCCACCTCTTTGCCATAACATGACGCCGTCACAAGTAATACGTGACACCGTCATGCGCTGTTTCTAGCTTGATTTGGAGACTTTTCCGTTTTCTTCACTTTTCACTTTGAAAATGTCCAAAATGCTTCCTTTTCCAGATTTCTTCTCCAAAGTACCTAAAACGACAAAAGGAATGATTTAGGGCAATATTTGATAAAATAATCTCTACTTAGGGCTTAAATGACCCCCTAAAAGCGGTACACTTTTCGTCTGATTAAATACCCTTACACTTGAGATTTACTTGTCCTCAAGCAAATACGCTTTTATTCTAATCAAAATACAAGCTAGGGGTCATTTAATAGTAATATAAAAGTAATTACAACAACTAATCGTTCCACTTCAACCCAAACAACCACGGAAATTATACACTAGCACCTCACAAATAGTGTTTAGATACTCACATCTCTCGGGTATAATAAAAGTATATATCACAATATGAAAATGGAAAATATCTCTCACTACCTGTCATAGCACATAGATTACCATAGGCTTGGGAAAGGCAATCTTTACTGGTGGCGAGTTAATCATCTTTGTCAATTACATGTATAAGCATTGCTAAGCCAAGACTCGACTCGACTTAAGCTAATCAAAAACATAAAATAAACATAAAAGGAAATGGGATGATAGTCCGTATGTTTTTTCTTTTTTTCTTTTTCTATTTTTTTTCTTTTTCTTGACTTTTTGATTTTTTTTTTCATACACTATTGCCCTATCATCCAAAATAATACATCATAGGGGATTTTGCATTCACCTTACACTTGAACTTTTACATACTTTACAATCAACTATTCTAATGACTCGAATTAAGATAATCAAAACACTTGGAGTACTTTAAAACATTAACGCACATATGGGGGTAATATATGATGTTCTTCCCCATTATTCCATAACAATAATACTTTACCCATGAGTCCCAATCGTCCCAAAATAGTATGTACAAGATATGACTCGACATAGCAACCATGTAATCAATTAGATAATTAACTAAGGGTTTAAACATATGTTGTAACAATAATGCACTAAAGATGAGTGCATACATGGAAGGCTAAGGCGATTTGGGTGTACATTTGGGGTGGATTATAAACAAATTCTTCCTTTAAGTAAAATGCTTAAAGTTAGAAATTAAAAAGATAGGCTCGGAGGGGTGTACTAGGGGTATCGTGTACTAGAAATAAGTACAACGCAAAGGTGTGGAAAAAATTAATTGACTTTACTAGTCAAGTAATTATGACTTCATTAGTCAAGTAATTATAATACGGGTTTAAACACAAGGGTTATCCTAATGCCTCTTATCATGTAGTAAATCCTACTACATGAATGTAGTCTCACTAGCGGTCTCGGGATGCATCACTAACGAAAGTTCTATAATCTAAGTACTACCGGTACACTCATAAGCATCTTTTCCTAAAAAATCTAGAGGTGAACCTCACATATTTGGGATGGAAAATTTTGAGTGGTACGGTTCTTGTGATTGTCATACAACTCCTATCCATGAGACGCTCATTAAGGCTAAAGCTTCACTCCTAAATGTTGTAAAAATTTTAAAATTTTGTGCTAAAATTGCCCTAACAAGTATTTCTCTTAGTTTTATTACACACCTACTATTGAACAAACAAACTCAAGTGCAATTGTATTCTCAAAGGTATCATCATTTACCCTCCCCTTGCACTTAGGCTGAACATTGTCTCCAATGTTCAATAAAAAGGATGTAAAAGTAAAGAAGGTAAAAGAATGAAACAAATACTCCCCTGATTCGTTCGGTGTGGATAATGTGGCAACAAGGTTTTATCCTCCTCCAAGATTTGGAATGTTGAAAGCTTCCCTCCAGAAATATAAATCATCTTCTTGTCCAATATAACCTGTTAAACTTGAGAAAAAAATCATGGCAAACCTCGCGTAAAATCAGAAGCAATCTATATATACTAAAATTCTAGAAAGAAAATTAATATATAATGCTTGTGGAATGAATGTTTGCAGATTTCCTGGAGTTTATAAAACTAAAGAATTAACAAAAACTTTCAGACTCCGGTAGAAAAACGAAACTCGCAAAATTTTTCAGAATTTCACACTTTAAGACTCTGGTAGAAAAACAAAACTCTCAAAAATTTTCAAAATTTCACACCTGATGTCGTCAGGTTATAACCCTGACGCCGTCAGAGTGCCCTGACAAAAATCCAATGTTAAGTTTCCAGAAAATTTCTGGAAAAACTCATGCCTTAATTCCTGGAAATCCTACAAAACATCATTATGACATGATACAAGCATTTGACTCAAACAAATACTAATATGCACATTCGTTTAACATTGTTGTGGTTCGTGTCCAAATCCGTTCTTAGAAACAAATTTAGATTTCCCTTACACTTATCTTTTGCGAAATACCTTTATATGTAATCAAGACAAAGTTAAAGACAAAATAAAGCATTTTCACAATTTACTTTGAAACATGAGCCACAAACAATAAAAATAAAGCATGCATATGAAAACAAATAAAATCAAACAAATAAACAAACAAACAAGTAAAACTTGGATTGCCTCCCAAGAAGCGCTTTTCTTTATTAACGAGTCATGTAGCTAGACTCAAAGTCAGGGGCTATTACGTGACCTCGTCACTAGTCACGGTTTATAGGTCATCCTCAATCTTAGTTTTGTATTCTGGACCTCGTTGCAAGCATTCTTTGTAGAAGCCAAGTATTTTTCTCATTACATGGTCTACTCCTCTACGCCTATCCTCATCATTCCTATAGTAAACCTCTTGCTAGTGTTCTTTCTCAAGATCTGATAGAAGTCGGTATTGATCTATCTTATATGGCATTTGGTAGGCTACTTTATCGGTTTCGTCCTTGAATCTAACTATCCCTAAAGATGTGTCATAACTCATTTTTGAGGTTTCAGTGAATGGCTTTCCAAACACTACTTGAGTTAGGCAACTATCTATTACCGGATGAATATCTTCTACAATCACAAAGTCGGTAACATATGTGAAATTTCCTACAAGCACATGCAATCCCTTTACTCTTCCTACAAATTTACTCATCCAACCTGTGTTGGGAAATATCCTAGGTCCAAGTTGCTTCTTCATTATCCAATTATACTGGAGCTTAGTCATAAGGTTTATAGGAGATTTAAGATCGATGTAGGATTTCCACACATGCACATGCCCAATGCTGCACGGTATATTGATATTAGAAGGATCGCCTGCCTTGATGATTGGTGAACCTAGGACATATGGTATCTCGGGGTCATCGAATAGATCCCTATGGTATGCGCGTTCTTCCTTAGTTGGTAACCTATCAAAGTATTCCTATACATTTTTTACTTCCTCATCCTTCCTTCTATTATCCTCCTTCTTGAATTCACTACCAATTCCAACCGTATCTACATCATCTTCTTCCCTTTCGTTATCGATTGGCTTAACAGTGAAAACATTAACAAAGTGGACATGCTTGGATGATGAGGGATCCTTAACTTGGGTTCCCCTATTAGTGTTCCTAGTGTCCTTATTTGGCGTGGTCAACACTTGGTTGTTAAGAGCTTTCAACAAAATTTCAATTTTATTGGTCATCTCCGTTTGGTTTTTTTTTTTTAATTCGGATTTTAACTTAGCTATACGAGCTTCTTGAGATGCCATAAATTTAGACATCAACCCTTCAAGATTATTGGTACTACCATATTTGTTGGAAGGATTGTTGTTGAAAGTACGGTTAGGGGGTGGACCGTTTGATTGGTAGCGATTAGGTGGATTGGAAGAATTGTTTTGGGGTGCGTTTTGGCTTTGTTTCCACCTAAAGTTTGGGTGATTTTTCCAAGAGGAGTTATATGAATCACCGTGTCACACCCCCAAAATACCTGAATGGCAGCGGAATGGAATACCCGGGGGTGACTGCCATAGCATCACAGTTACAGTTACATTGAATGACCTAAAGTGTCGTTTGGAAAATACGTCGTTTGTTCATTAAAACATTCAGAGTTTACAAAACATAGGTCCCTAAAGGTGTTGCCAATTTAGGTAAAATAAGTTCAAACAAGATCAAACGTTTCATAAGTGCAGAAATACAAGGTGAGACGCGTCGACTCCGCGACTCCATGAAGGTCCAAATGTATGCAAAATGAGCTACCTTAACAACCTGAAAATACATTGCTAAAACGGTCAACATAAAGTTGGTGAGAAATCATAGGTTTATAAGTTAAATCGGATGTACATTAGCCATAAGTAAAAAGTAAAGTAATAAGATTTCAGTCAGAAAATTTACATTAGCTCTTAAGCTCATGACCCCGAAGCTAGACATAGTTACTTGGCCCCAAATTAGTGTTTACCAGACACTCTAATATATTAGACATGAAATGAATCCGTAATTCCGTTGGAGCAACCCAAACACGGATGGATGAGTCACCCTCAATAGATCTACTCACTCACTCTCGCTCGTACTTTAATTAACGGTCCATGATAATAAAGGGGACTTGTCAAGACGTGGTAATAAGGCAACTTAAGCAATGTAAGGAAATTAATACTTTGGCATGTACAAAAATAAGTGATGCAATGTATTCTCCCCGTGGGATTTGGAATCAAAGTATTGAATTGAAAACAGGGCTATGAAAACTCACCTGAAGTGATGATGTTATGAGATGAAATTATAAGGACAACAAGGAACGAAATCAACCGCAACCTATGATGAATGATAATGATCTAATTTAGATCATGAAATGATGTAGAAAATATGCATGCATATGATACCTATACCACTCATAACTTGAAAATACTAGTTATAGTCATAGTAAAATATATTCCATACTTAAGAAAAATAAGTCTTAACTAGACTTGTAAAAACTTGTCGTAATATATATATCGTATATAGAATGTTAATGTTATAATCTTCGCCTTGAAAACCTTGAAGTAACGTCTAATATCGTAAAAATAAACTTGTAATCAGTAGTACTTCATTAGTTATGAATTTGGCACTTTGGTAGTATTTCTAGAAAATTTAGGATTTAGTACGTAGAAGTAGTATTATTATTATTTCTAGTTGAAAAACTGTCAAAATATATATAGTTTTGCCGATATTGAAACGTGAATATCTTTGTCATTGTAAGTTCATTTTCTTCGTTCTTTATATCCACGGATTCGTCTTAGTATGCACTAATATATTTTTGATAACTCGGCTTCTCTAGGTTACGTCTAACACCTCGGTTTGTCCACCAAAAATCGTCCAACAGCATATAATTTTCAGAAAAATAGTTTTCGTCATTAAACTTGCAAAAATCATATCTCCTTCGTTATAAACCCGTTTTAGTCCGTTCTTTCGCCAAAAGTTTCGTTTTTAAAAGTATTTTCTAAATCTTTGGTTGAAAATCTCCCCTGAGTTACTGAGTTTTTCAGAATTTCCATTTTGGGATAGTAGGTTTGTAAACATGTTGTAAACTCATTTCTAATGTTCCAAACTAGTTTCTAATCCACCCAAATCACTTCCAATCACCACAAATCAAGTCTATTCCTACCATACACCTTCTTAGGGTGTCATGGGTTCTTAAACAACATCAAACAATTGGATCTAACAAGGGTTTCCATTTCTAGGGTTTCAAAGACATAAGTATATATAATGAGTGGTACAAGCTAACATATGCATGAGATCTTGTATGAAAACCATATGGTCATAATAAATACTTGAAGAAATGATGAAAATAAATTATGTAAACTTACTTTGAATGGTTATGAAGCTTGGATGATGAAAATCTAAGGATCCTTGAGTTTATATTGCAAAACCCTAACAAGGATAACTATTTAAGCTAGATTTGAGTTTAATCTTGGGAAAATTGATGGTTCTTGCTCCTTTCTTTGTTTGGCCGTGGGTTTGGAGAGGAGAGAAAGAGAATGCTTTTTGATTTTTGATCTAAGAGTATAAGTGTAAAAGGTGTTTGTATGTTTTAGATATTTTATAAGGTATTAGATAAGGTAAGAAAAATTTAATGCCAAGGGTTAAAGGGGGGGGGGGGTTGTGGCCGGTTTTTCAAAGGAAGAAAAAGAGTAAAAATAGTTTTGATTTAATTAGGATTGGTAGTGGAGGATTTGTATGGTTTTACTTGTTTAGTTTAGGTAGTTTTAGTTAGTTTTTGTTATAATCGGGTGCCGGGTTTGCGAGAAATAAATTTTAACGAAGTTAACTGGGACTTAATAAAGTCATAAAAATGATAAAAATATGTTGGGTACAAAAATTGAGCGTTTGGATAATTATCGTTTAGTTTTCACGAAAACCGTCGTAATTATATTAAACTTACGTTATAAATTAAATAATTTCCCAAAATGCCGGGTAAATGAATTTTATAATTTTTATGATGTTGTAAGGAGTTTAAAAATATATCGGAACCATTGTGGGAATTTTTAGATATGTTGGTTATATTTATTAATCGCGTGTTAACGTTTATTTAAAAATAAATATACGTAAAACGTTAAATATACCAAAAATATTAATATAAATATTCTACGAGTGGTATAGTATGCAATTGCTATTATGATGATATGTAGACTATTTCTAGTCCGTATGAAGTGTCCCTAATGATAAAGCATGAATTCGCACCTGAACCAATACGGTTACGCGAATTTAAGTACCCGTAAACTAAATTTACGATGAAATGAGCAATGCACGTGAATAGTGTTTTCTTTCCGGAAATGAATAGTATTTCATGAATAGTAAAATTTTTGAATGCTTCTCAGAATATAAAACTGACACAAAAAATGATGAATAGTAAAATGATGAATAGTGTTTTGATGAATAATAATTTTTGAATAGTAAATTGTCGAAGTTCGGAAATTGACCTGAAATGGCGAGTTGTGAGACACCGTAAGGGTTTGGCTCGGGTTTGAAAGTGTATCACTTGTCTCCCGCTCCGTCGGTACGCGAGGATGCGTATTCCGCAAAAGCTTATTCGAGGAGTTCCATGCAATCAAGAGTGTCGTGGGGACCACTACATAATTGCATTAAGAAGTGATTTTGTTCACTTGGCTTGAAGTTTAGGAACCTCATAAGATTTCATGAGAAACTTGAATTGGTCCCCACGTTCCGTGATCCTACGTTCGGGAGTGCTTGAATTGTTTGAAGGCGAGGATATTGCCTTGACCGTATTGTTCAAATCTGTCACACCCCCAAAATCGGGTCCAGCGGAAGCATACGTGTAGCTGGGGTGTAACTCAATTGGTATTACAACACAAGTTCAAAAATGGTTTTCACTTCAATCATTTAGAATAAAATAGTTAAGTCAAAAATATTGTATTTACATTGTTAAAAGTAGTGCGGAAGTAGGCCCTTAAAATAGTTTAAAACGGTCCCCAAATGAATAATCAGAGTCTTCTATGACCATGCCATGCCCTGCCAAAACCTCCTGTAGCGTGCCATAGAATAAAACCTGAAAATACATGCTAAAGTGTCAACACGAGGTTGGTGAGTTCATAGAGTTTGTTTAACAAGTAAAGTTTATAGAAAATGGTCGCACAGCAAAGGCATCGTAAATCCACTCAGTTACAAGTCCCGCCATAAGAGACTTGTAACCTGTGTGTTTACAACCCACTGCTAAATAGTTTATGTCTAGTTGTCAAGCACAAGTGGTCAATATAATATGTCAAATTGTCAATCATGTGTACGTGTATCATAGTAGATAAAAGTGTGAACGTCACTACAAGGGTCTTCCGACATACAGTCAGGATGCACAACACACCTATAGGGTCTTTCAACAACTTACGGTTGGGATGCATCCAAATTAATGGCCTTCCAATACCGTAGTATTAGGATGTATCCAAATTAATGGCCTTCCAATACCGTCGTATTAGGATGCTGCTCCGTCGACAGGGGAGACTTTATAATGCTGCTCCGAACAAGGGAGACTTCATAGTGTTGCTCCGAACAAGGGAGACTTTAAGTCAAAGTACGTACGGTACATAAGTTCAAAAGTTTAAGTCAAGTTCAAAAGGTCAAGACAAGTCATAAGTTCATAATAAAGTTCAAGTCAAAACCATGTTTAAAGAGTCAAGTAATAGTTCAAGTAAAAACGAGCATGTATTCTCCCCCAAGAGTTGACAAAACAATTTAAAAGAGTAGGGGCTATGACTCACCTGGTGCGAATAGCTACGATGACAAAAGTGGTTATGATGGAAATGAGGCTCGGTCACTAACCGCGACCTATAATGAACGAATGATACGATCTACATAAATTATGAGGGGATGCCATGAATGTACATGCACATGAAGTCAATACCACTCGTAGTTTGAAAATAAGTGTTGGCGTTGATTTATAGTGTTTCCATAACTTAAGAGAATATGTGCTATTAGAGGTTGTCAAATATATATATAGTTCGCCTAGTTTCAAAAGTGTATATCTTGGTCGTTTTAAGCTCGTTTTCTACGTTCTTTACATCCACGGATTCGTTTTAGTATATACTAATATATTTTTGATAACTCGGCTCCTCTAGGTTACGTTTAACGTCTCTATTTGCCCGTCGAAAACTGTCAAACAGCATGCAGTTTTTCAGAAAATAGTTTTCGTCGTTAAATTTACAAAAATCATATCTCCTTCGTTATAAACTCGTTTTAGTTCGTTCTTTCGCCAAAAGTTTCGTTTTTAAAAGTATTTTCTAAAAATATTGTCAAAGGGTACTGTGTAAAAACGGATTTTTCTGGGTTAACCAAAATGGAACAGAAGGTATATTTACTTGTTCAAAACCCATTTTCAAGACTTCAATCTAGTTTCTAACATCACCAAATCACTTTCAAACACCACAAAGCTGGTCTAATCCTACCATACACCTTCTTAGGGTGTCATGGGTTCCTAAACATCATCACCAAGCTACTCTAACAAGGATCTAACAATAATCTATTTCTAGAGTTCAAAAAGTTTAAATATATACATAAATGAGTGGTATAACTAACATATGCATGTAGATCTTGAATGGAAATCATATGATCATAAAAATAACATGAAGAAATTATGAACAAGAGTTT
The DNA here is from genome assembly GCA_030686995.1 of Artemisia argyi. Classification (NCBI taxonomy): domain Eukaryota; kingdom Viridiplantae; phylum Streptophyta; class Magnoliopsida; order Asterales; family Asteraceae; genus Artemisia; species Artemisia argyi. The sequence continues at coordinate 85,751,520 of CM060702.1, forward strand.
GAAAACTTACATAGAAAGATTATAGAGCTTGGATGAGTAAAACCTAAGAAACCTTGAGTTTTTATTTCAAAACTCAAACAAGGACAACAAAAGGAACTAGATTAACACTTGATCTTGGAAAAGTTATGGTTTCTTCTTGTTGTTGTGTTCTTGGCCGATCATGATGAGAAGAGAGAAAAGAGATGAGTTTACTTGCTTTTGATTTGGTGAAATAAGATGAAAAAGTGAGTTTTTGTGTTATATATTATAAGAAAAATTGTGTAAGTAACTAATTTGTCAAATAATGCATGGACAAGATCCACCATTTAAGGAAATCAAGGGGGGGGGGGCTGAATTTGGTGAAAAAAAAAGAAGAAAACGTGTGACTTTAGTAAGATAGTTGGTATAATGTGTAGATATTATTAGTTTTAGGTGATACCGGGTACTGAGTTAACTAAAAATAAATTGTAACGAGATAAAATAAAATATAATGAAGTTGTAAAAATTGTAAAATAATATTCGTGATGAGAATCGGAAGTTAAAATAATGATCGGGTTGAAATATCGCAAACCGACGGAGTTACAAGCTCCGACCGAAAAACGTAACAGTTGATTTGAAAACACCGGGTAAATTAATAATATAATTTTTATATCATTATTATGAGTATAAAAATATGTTAGGACCATAGTTGAGATTGTCGGATCAATTATTTAAAATAATAGCTCATAAGATAACGTTTATTAGGTTGATAATCGTACGTGTACAGAAATGACGCAACTCACGTATAAATGACAAATTTTCTCAGGAGGTGAATAGTGTTTTATGAATAGTAAAATTTTAAAATGCTTCTCAGAATATCAAACTGACTCCGAAAAAGATGATTAGTAAAATGATGAATAGTGATCGATGAATAGTAACCGATGAATAGTAAATGTTGAAAGTTCGGGAAAAGACCAGAATTTACGAGTTGTGACAGTCTCTACCCCTTAAGGAACTTCGTCCCGAAGTTCAATTAACGTTGGTCTCCGAAGTGTTATAAAGGTGAAGATTCATGAGACGAAATGACCAGTTGACGTGCTTCCAGGCGGCGGTTTACGAAGTGATGAAAAGGATAAGCGTTCTGACAACGAGGGTATACACACACATAAATGAAACATTTGGAAATTTAGTTGAGGATTCAATCCAGACAGAATTTTATTATAACCATTCTCAGTGTTGCAAAATTCATTTCTGAGTCGGACATAGGTAGTCAGCCTATGTCCCACTATCCCGGGTTGAATATAGGTGACTAGTCTATATTCCACCGAGGTTCCATGAATTTTGAAATACTCAGCTCAGTTATACTAAGACTATGTCCTTCACAAATACCAAGACGTTCAGAAAGACTAAGGCAGGTGACCAAACTCGAGGTCAAATGATGAAACTATGCAAGGAGAAATATAATAGGATGACATATATGATACGTGAACATGCTTATATGAAAGACAATTATAGTAATCAACTAGAATAAGTGAATATAATATACCAGATAATGAGACACAAATCTCATCACCTAAGTCAGCAACAAACCACAATGAGGCTTCAGCTTGGCAGGCAGGCACGTGACGGTCATAGGGTTAAGTTTTTCGTAAAAGTAGCTATAGTCTAGGTTTTAAAAACACTTAGTTCGCTATAGCCAAAGCTCTGATACCAATCTGTCACACCCCCAAAATCGGGTCCAGCGGAAGCATACGTGTAGCTGGGGTGTAACTCAATTGGTATTACAACACAAGTTCAAAAATGGTTTTCACTTCAATCATTTAGAATAAAATAGTTAAGTCAAAAATATTGTATTTACATTGTTAAAAGTAGTGCGGAAGTAGGCCCTTAAAATAGTTTAAAACGGTCCCCAAATGAATAATCAGAGTCTTCTATGACCATGCCATGCCCTGCCAAAACCTCCTGTAACGTGCCATAGAATAAAACCTGAAAATACATGCTAAAGTGTCAACACGAGGTTGGTGAGTTCATAGAGTTTGTTTAACAAGTAAAGTTTATAGAAAATGGTCGCACAGCAAAGGCATCGTAAATCCACTCAGTTACAAGTCCCGCCATAAGAGACTTGTAACCTGTGTGTTTACAACCCACTGCTAAATAGTTTATGTCTAGTTGTCAAGCACAAGTGGTCAATATAATATGTCAAATTGTCAATCATGTGTACGTGTATCATAGTAGATAAAAGTGTGAACGTCACTACAAGGGTCTTCCGACATACAGTCAGGATGCACAACACACCTCTAGGGTCTTCCAACAACTTACGGTTGGGATGCATCCAAATTAATGGCCTTCCAATACCGTAGTATTAGGATGTATCCAAATTAATGGCCTTCCAATACCGTCGTATTAGGATGCTGCTCCGTCGACAGGGGAGACTTTATAATGCTGCTCCGAACAAGGGAGACTTCATAGTGTTGCTCCGAACAAGGGAGACTTTAAGTCAAAGTACGTACGGTACATAAGTTCAAAAGTTTAAGTCAAGTTCAAAAGGTCAAGACAAGTCATAAGTTCATAATAAAGTTCAAGTCAAAACCATGTTTAAAGAGTCAAGTAATAGTTCAAGTAAAAACGAGCATGTATTCTCCCCCAAGAGTTGACAAAACAATTTAAAAGAGTAGGGGCTATGACTCACCTGGTGCGAATAGCTACGATGACAAAAGTGGTTATGATGGAAATGAGGCTCGGTCACTAACCGCGACCTATAATGAAAGAATGATACGATCTACTTAAATTATGAGGGGATGCCATGAATGTACATGCACATGAAGTCAATACCACTCGTAGTTTGAAAATAAGTGTTGGCGTTGATTTATAGTGTTTCCATAACTTAAGAGAATATGTGCTATTAGAGGTTGTCAAATATATATATAGTTCGCCTAGTTTCAAAAGTGTATATCTTGGTCGTTTTAAGCTCGTTTTCTACGTTCTTTACATCCACGGATTCGTTTTAGTATATACTAATATATTTTTGATAACTCGGCTCCTCTAGGTTACGTTTAACGTCTCTATTTGCCCGTCGAAAACTGTCAAACAGCATGCAGTTTTTCAGAAAATAGTTTTCGTCGTTAAATTTACAAAAATCATATCTCCTTCGTTATAAACTCGTTTTAGTTCGTTCTTTCGCCAAAAGTTTCGTTTTTAAAAGTATTTTCTAAAAATATTGTCAAAGGGTACTGTGTAAAAACGGATTTTTCTGGGTTAACCAAAATGGAACAGAAGGTATATTTACTTGTTCAAAACCCATTTTCAAGACTTCAATCTAGTTTCTAACATCACCAAATCACTTTCAAACACCACAAAGCTGGTCTAATCCTACCATACACCTTCTTAGGGTGTCATGGGTTCCTAAACATCATCACCAAGCTACTCTAACAAGGATCTAACAATAATCTATTTCTAGAGTTCAAAAAGTTTAAATATATACATAAATGAGTGGTATAACTAACATATGCATGTAGATCTTGAATGGAAATCATATGATCATAAAAATAACATGAAGAAATTATGAACAAGAGTTTGAAAACTTACATAGAAAGATTATAGAGCTTGGATGAGTAAAACCTAAGAAACCTTGAGTTTTTATTTCAAAACTCAAACAAGGACAACAAAAGGAACTAGATTAACACTTGATCTTGGAAAAGTTATGGTTTCTTCTTGTTGTTGTGTTCTTGGCCGATCATGATGAGAAGAGAGAAAAGAGATGAGTTTACTTGCTTTTGATTTGGTGAAATAAGATGAAAAAGTGAGTTTTTGTGTTATATATTATAAGAAAAATTGTGTAAGTAACTAATTTGTCAAATAATGCATGGACAAGATCCACCATTTAAGGAAATCAAGGGGGGGGGGGCTGAATTTGGTGAAAAAAAAGAAGAAAACATGTGACTTTAGTAAGATAGTTGGTATAATGTGTAGATATTATTAGTTTTAGGTGATACCGGGTACTGAGTTAACTAAAAATAAATTGTAACGAGATAAAATAAAATATAATGAAGTTGTAAAAATTGTAAAATAATATTCGTGATGAGAATCGGAAGTTAAAATAATGATCGGGTTGAAATATCGCAAACCGACGGAGTTATAAGCTCCGACCGGAAAACGTAACAGTTGATTTGAAAACACCGGGTAAATTAATAATATAATTTTTATATCATTATTATGAGTATAAAAATATGTTAGGACCATAGTTGAGATTGTCGGATCAATTATTTAAAATAATAGCTCATAAGATAACGTTTATTAGGTTGATAATCGTACGTGTACATAAATGACGCAACTCACGTATAAATGACAAATTTTCTCAGGAGGTGAATAGTGTTTTATGAATAGTAAAATTTTAAAATGCTTCTCAGAATATCAAACTGACTCCGAAAAAGATGAATAGTAAAATGATGAATAGTGATCGATGAATAGTAACCGATGAATAGTAAATGTTGAAAGTTCGGGAAAAGACCAGAATTTACGAGTTGTGACAAAATCACTGGGATAATTCCAACTTTCGTTGTCATAGATAGCAAGATCTTCTATGAGTTCCCATGATTCTTCCGCACTTCGATCACGTAGCTTGCCACCGGCCGTTTGGTCAATGGTTTGCCTCGTGGAGAGATTGATGTGGTCATAGAGGATTTGGACTTGGAGCCAAAGATCTATGCCATGATGAGGGACTTTTTGGAGTAAGTCCTTGAAACGAGTCCATGCTTCATAGAGAGTTTCACCTTGACATTGTTGGAACATCAAGATGTCATTTCTTAGCTTGGTGGTTCTCCCCAGTGGGAAAAAATTGAGCAAGGAAACGAGTGGTGAGATCATCCCAAGAGGTGATGGATCCCGTGGGTAAATGCTCAAGCCATTGACTAGCTTGGTCACGTAGGGAGAATTGGAAGAGACACAATCGGGTCATCTCTCGAGTTTCAACATCAAGATCTATAGAATCTACAATTTTGAGGAAATCCTTGAGATGTTTATTAGGATCTTCGGAATGAAGTCCATGGAATGCACATTGACTTTGCACCCACCGGATGGTATCGGATCGCAAGGGAGACACATTGGCTCCTTGAGTGAGCTCAAAGGTGTTTCGATAGTCTTGTTTGGTTTTGTTGTGGTGGGTTGGCGGCATAAAAGAGATTACCACCTTCCATGATGGAGGATGGCAATGGTTACGAACAAAGAAACGAAGAAAAAGATAGAATAAATAAAACCTACCAAAATAAAATAAAAATCTTACTAGAAAGGAATATAGCAAGTAGACCTAATAAAAAGAAATTTCAACCTAAACAATAACTATTCACCGGCAGCGGCGCCAAAAACTTGACGCGTGGTTTTGCAACCTTGCAAAAGGTTTTACCTCTCAAGTGATCTCAAGAGGCTTGCAATCCCCACCAGGCAGTGTACCTGACCGATGTAGTATAGTGTAGTGGCAAGTACCGGGGGATTGATCATTCTCTCGAGGAATAGTGTCATTAGGATCAAAACTTAATTAAACTAGGTCTAAAGGTGAGGGATGATTCTTTTTGTATTTTTATAGTTTTTAGAAAGCAAGTAAAAATCTCGGGTTTTGGAAGAGTGGGCGGAATTAGTTGCTAGTCAACTAACCTAAATATCTACTAATGCAATGAATATAAAATAACAAGAAAGTAAATGTGGAGAAAAACAATAATAAGAGAAGCGTGTTTACTTAGATTTCACTACTCCCTAGCTATCTTTTACTAGTTGATTAGTTTGTTACAATTGCGTGGATGACGGGTTATATTCCTTAATACCATTCGTAGGGCCATTTACGATCTTCCCTAACTCTATAAGCTTCTACCTCTTCCTATGTCGAGCCGACTACTAGCTCCTAACATGGCTTCCTTAGTAGTTACCTACGCATTAAATACAACCAATTAATCGTAGTACACATCCGATCATGTTTCTTAAGACGTTCAAGCATGTTACCAATTGGAAGTCTGCCAGTTTTCTTAAGCCTAACATCAAAATCATTCACCCATTACAATTAATAACAAACAACCTATCAATAATCTATAGCTAGGTTTCATTACATCTAAGCAAATACAAAGAAAACCTAGCCTAGCATGTTAAAGTAAAGACAAGCATAAGATAGAATCAAACAACACATAGACATATTGAATGATTATTGGAAGACTTATCTTTATTAGAACATGGATGATAAAAGGTTGAAAAACCCTGTAAAATTTGACCTTGGGTTTCCCCACAAGTTCTCCCAAAAGTCTCTCTTAAATTCTCCTCCTAATACATGAAAATTAGAAAACTATGTATAGATTTTAGGGGCTGACGGCGTCACGTGTAGATTCTGACGCCGTCAACTCACCGCCAAAGAAATTCTCATATTGCCTAGATCCAGATTTGACGCCGTCATGTATTAATCTTCTCATGGCCGTCAAGAGCAAATTACACGTGACGGCCTTGGTGACGCCGTCACGTGTTAAATTCCAAAAACATTCGGGCGCGTCTCGTTAAACCTTTTTATCCACCTCTTTGCCATAACTTGACGTTGTCACAAGCAATACGTGACGCCGTTAAGCACTATTTCCAGCTTGATTTGGAGACTTTGCCGTCTTCTTCACTTTTCGCTCAAAAAACGTCCAAAATGCTTCCTTTTCTATATTTCTTCTCCAACGTATCTAAAATGACAAAAGGAACAATTTAGGGCAATATTTGATCAAATAATCTCGACTTACGCCTTAAATGATCCCCTAAAAGCGGTACACTTTTCGTCTCATCAGTTGTTTTTATTTTTTGGCTTGGGAGTGGACTGGGCCAAAGGTTGGGTGGATTGGGTTGGAGTAATAAGGTGGTGGGCTTTGTTTGTTGTGTTGTAATAACAAAAAGTGTCCATTTGGTTTTATTAGTGAAAAACCACAAGGACTAATTTTGTAATTTATCCGAAAATGGAAGGTAGGTTTTGGCAATTTTCCAAAGTTATCACAAGGGCTAAACTTGCCACGTTTCACTAATCCAAGGACCTTTGTTGATTATTTTCCAAAATTAGACACCAGGGACTAATTTTGCCAATTCTTGAAAGTTGAGAGATTAAACTGCAAGTTCTTCAAAAATTTAATCCAAAGGTTAATTTTGAAAACTTTTGAATTCCCAAGGACCTTGGTTGACTTTTCTTCCAAAACAAATGCTCAAGGGCCAAATCTGTCAAATTTTCAAACTTGAGGGACCATTTCTGCCAATTCTTCAAACTTTTGCTCTAAGTACTGTTTCTGGCATTCTATGATTCCCCAAGGCGTGTTTTTTCACATTCTGAACTCAAAAATAGTAATTTGCTTCCCCGGCTCTGGCTTTTGATACGTTTTCCAAACTCGTGCTCGTTTTTGTCCTTTTTGGCCTGATTTTTGCCTGTTTCTGAAATATTCATTCCTGCACGATCACAAACACAAAAACACATTATCTTTGGCTTTTATGGTTAGTTTGTGCCTGTTTTGGTCTTAATTTGTCCAAAAAAAATGTGTGCGAATAAGCACACACAAGTCAAGCTCACAGGGAAATCTAGACAAAAGCATATTTCTTAACCTAGGTTCATTTCATATGTGCTACAAGATTTACTCGGCTCTGAGTATATGAGGCATGACATTCAGGGAACTGAACCTGACGTCTTACACAAGACCAACTACTCCAGAGACCCCACTGAGGTTACACAAATAGCCCTGACAACATACATGTTGACTGCTATTTAGGGTGCTGATAAGGTTTCACCTACCAAGAAGGAGAAGAAGAAAAAGAAGCAGGGGGTCAGGAAGGTGGTTGATGTGTGCTTTTTCACACATCCTTTTTACCCTTAAATTAGACCAAATACACCAAATACTAACCAAATATGCCAAGAGAATGTGTGTTTTTGTATTTGTGTATGTGTAGGTATGGATATGTGAAAAATGAACAAAAACAAAGCCAAAACCGACAAAAAAACGAGCACGAGAATGGAAAAAGGTCAAAAGCCGAAGCCGGGGAAGCAAAATGATAAAAGAAAGCTCAAAAAGTCATTAGAAGTCCACAGAGATTCAGAGTGTTGCATAATTAGTCCCTGGGCAAAGTTTTGAAGAATTGGCAATTTCAGTCCTCCATGTTTCAGATATTGACAAATTGGTCCCTTGAAGAAATATTCAAAGAAAAGTCAAATATGATCCATCAACTATCAGAGAATGGCATGATAAGCCCTTCGAACACAAGTTTGGAAAATTACAAAATCAGTCCCTGGGAAATCTGAAATTACAATTGTGGTCCTATTGCTAAACCTTAATAATTACCGGATCCACAACTAAAATAAACCCAAATTAAATCCCAACCCAAAATCCTTTACAAGTCCAACAACCTCCTAGGCCCAATTCCCTTTTTATATTACCCGATCCACACATCCCCTAAAACCAGTCAACCCTAACTAAACCTGGTCAACAAATAAATAAAAACAACCCCAAACACATTCCCGCGGGGGAGAAAACATTGCACTATTATTTTTGTACATGCCCAAGTATTAAATTCCGTACATTGCTTAAGTTGCTAGTACTACCACTGCAAGTCCCCTTTATTATCATGAACCGTTAATTATATTGCCAAGCGAGAGTGAGTGGATAGATCTATCGAGGGTGACTCCTCCATTCGTGTTTGGGTTGCTCCATAAGGAAAACGAATGCATTTCATGTCTAATATAGTACGAGTGTCTGGTAAACACTCCTTTGGGGCATATTTTAGTACGTCTAGCTTCGGTGTCATGAGCTTAAGAGACAATGTAAACTTTTTGACAATATGTCACTTTACTATATACTGGTGGCTTATTGTACATACGATTTAACTTATAAACCTATGATTATTCACCAACTTTATGTTGACCGTTTTTCGCAATGTATTTCTCAGGTTATTAAGGTAGCTCATGTGCATACATTTGGACCTTCATGGAGTCGCGGAGTCGACGCGTCTCACCATATTTTCTGCACTTATGAAACGTTTGATCTTGTTGAACTTATTTTAACTATATTGGCAAATTCTTTTGGGACCTAAGCTTTGTAAACTCTGAATGTTTTTAATGATCAAACGCTGTATTTTCTAAACGACACTTTAGGTCGTTCAATATATCCTGGTTGTGTGCTATGATCCGTTACACCCTCAGGTATTCAATTCCGCTGCCATTCAGGTAAATTGGGGGTGTGACAGTAACGTTGCTAGAAAATATACCATTTAGTACGTACGTTATTATTTTTATTTGTGAATATATATATATATATATATATAGTTTTGACAATGTTAAAACGGGTATAACTCGGTCGTTTTAGGCTCGTTTTCCTTGTTCTTTATGTCCACGGATTCGTCTTTGTGTATACTAGTATATTTTAGATAACTCGGCTCCTCTAGGTTACGTTTAATGCCTCTTTTTACCCGTCGTATTCTGCCAATCAGCAAGCAGTTTCTACCAAAAATAGTTTTCGTCGTTAAATTTGCAAAAATCATAACTCCTTCGTTATAAACTCGTTTTAATCCGTTCTTTCGCCCAAAGTTTCGTTTTTGAATGTATTTTCTAAATCTTTGGTCAAAAATTAACCATCACCCACTGATTTTCCCACGAAATTAAAATAGGGACAGTAGGTATTTCAAAAGTTTCAAAAACCATTTCTAAGTCTCCAAACTAGTTCCATCATTCATCAAACCTCTTTCAAACACCACAAAACTAATCTAATCCTACCATACACCTTCTTAGGGTGTCATGGGTTCCTAATCTCCAAAACCAAGTAGATCTAACAAGGATCTAACCACAAATCATTTCTAGGGCTTGTATGATCAAAAGTTTACAAAAATAAAGTGGTATAAGTTAATGCATGTATGAGATCTTGCAAGAAACATGTGTAAACATAGTAAGAACTTTGTAAAAATTATGAAATGAGTTTAGTAAACTTACTTGTAAGATTAGTGAAGTTAAGATGATTAAAACCTAATAATCCTTGAGTTTTTATTTCAAAACTCAAACAAGGACACTATAAACACAAGATTTATGCTTTGATCTTTGAAAAATTTTGGTTCTTTCCTTCTTGCTCCTTGTGGCCGTGTATATGAGTAGAGAAAAGAGAGAATATGATTTTTTTCACTAGTTGAAAATGAGGTAAAAAGTCTTGTACAAGTATATGTATTATTGGTCATTTTAATTATTATATTTAGTTAGTATGAAGAATTAATGAGGAAGGAGTGTACAAATGGTCTTGTAATAAAAGTGGCAAGGGGGGGGGGGGGGGGGCGGCAAAGTCAAGGGGGAAATGTGGAAGACTTTTGTTGTAAGAAAATGCATTATTAGTTGTTTTGTGTCGTTTTAAATTGTACCGGGTACCGGGTTAACTAAAAATAAATTTTAACGGAGTTAACCGGGTCATAATAAAGTTATAAAAATTATAAAAATAGGTTGGGTAAAATTATTGGGTGTTTAGATAATTATAGTTTGATTTCCACGAAAACCGTCGAAGTTTTAGTAAACTTAAGTTAATAATTAAAATAAATATCCAAAATACCGGGTAAATTAATATTATAATTTTTATATTATAAAAATGAATATAAAAATATATTGGGATCATAGTTGGGAGTGTTGGACGTGTTAGTCACATTTATAGTTCACGTATTAGTGTTTATTTAAAATAAACGTACGTAATTCGTTAATTATATTAAAAATATAATTTGATTACCCTACGAGTGGAATAGTATGCAAGTGCCCTAATGATGATATGTCGACTATTTCTAGTCCGTATGAAATGTCCCTGACAATAATGCATGAATTCGCTCCTGAACCAATACGGTTACGCGAATTTGAACACTCGTAAACTAAATTTACGATGACATGAATAATGCACGTGAATAGTGATTTTCTCTCGGAAATGAATAGTGTCAAGTGAATAGTAAAATTTCTGAACGTGTCTCGGAATGTCAAATTGACCTCGAAAACGATGAATAGTGATCGATGAATAGTAAATGATGAATAGTAACTTGTGAATAGTAAATTGTCGAGGTTTAGAAAATGACCGGAAATTACGAGTTGTGACAGTCTTCCCTTCTAACAGGAACTTCGTCCCGAAGTTCAGTTTTGGTTGGTCTCTGGAGTATATTTGGTAAAAAGACGTGGATACTTGAGTTGCATTCGGTCCTCTCGTTCCCAAGTAAATTCGGGTCCTTTTCAAGAATTCCAGCGAACTTTCACGATAGGAATTTGACTTGCTTCAACCGTTCGACCTCACGGTCCATGATTTCTATTGGTTATTACCAAGTCTACGTTTGTCTCAGGGTTGGATTCCCTTCCAAATGGGATTATGATTGACTAATCTGAAAGTTATTTCCTGGATTCAAATAGGTGAAACATAGTTGTGTAATCCGGCTGTTCTTTAACAAGGCTCAAGTCTGAAGGCTACTAGGCCTACTCTGTCTGAATTATTACATGGTCCAGTGTATATCGGTTTTAACTTTCCAAATCTTTCCGAATAATATCATGCCCTTCCTAGGCAGAACTTTCAACGTGATCTAGCTACCAACTTGAAGTTTTAATGGTTTACAACTTATAGAATTTGTAATTGATTCTCGACTTGTAGGAAATTTCTGGTTATTTCATGAATGCCTATTGGAATAGTGAGTTTGGCTTTTTCCGAGTTTGGTTCGTCAATAGATGATCAGTGTCTCTTCAGATTTATAATGTAATATGGGTAATATATGTTGCTGAACTCTGTCAGAACTCAAATCTTATACGTCAGTTGGTCGATTCTAAAATGAATCTGAAATGGTCCAATATACTTAAAAGTTCAATCTCTCGTGTTACCAAAATAGTATCATGCCTCTCCAAGGCAAAGCTTTCAACTTAGTTCGTTCTTTCCCGTGAATCTGGTTAGTTTGCTGTTCAAGGATACCCAATCCGTATGATGTGCGTCATGTACCAACATAACTCCTACCAGTTTCTCGTTGCTTGTAACCGATTCTTGACTTGTGAAATTTCCTTTGTTGTTCCATGGTTTAGTTCTAGACCAGTGAATTTTAACTTTCCGATTTCAGTTTGTAAACGGGTAATTGGTACTTCGACCATAAAGTGCCTCAAATGGTGTAGTCTCTATGCTCGCGCGATAACTATGGTTGTAAAAGAATCCAATTTATGGTAAATGGTTAGTCCAACCATTTCTAGAGTCAATCACTCATACTCTGAGTATAACTTTCCTATGTTTGAATCGTTCTCTCGTTATGACCATCGATCTGAGGATGATAGGCGGTGTTCACATCTCAATGAGGTTCCGAAGGAAATCTTAGAATGATTGTTAGAAATCCGAGGTGATTCGATCACCTTTATCAGGAACAATTGAAATAGGTACAATAAATCTTGTGACTAATTCCACAATGTTACGTCTTTCGAACACGGCGTTATACGAAGAAGATAGAATATGGGTAACAATGTTTGATTCTTTGTGTTTTGGTCTAATGGATTGCTAAGACATGTGTCATTCTTTGCCTACTATGCTTGGTTTCCATTAATGACGTTTGTAATCATTCTATGGTGTTCCTCCTAGTTTCCTTCATCACATATTCCAATATTCCTTATTGTCAAATCACAAAGCCCTAAATGCATAAGCGACGTAGCATGGTGATTAGTTTTCAAAATTTATTTCGCGATTTTTGAGTTTTTGGTCGAAATCTTTTTCTGAATAAACGAATTTAGAAAATGGAGCAAATGGTTTACTAAATAACATCTTTCTTGATGATTCGAAATTCAATAGTTAGGAAATGGGACGCGGTTTTCAAACAGGTGGTGAATAGGACTGTTTACCAAAGTTTGGTGTTTATATATTTCCCATTTTACAATGGTTTTGCTAAATATTGATTAAAAGGATCGTATTCGTTCAAAATAGGCAATTCAAAAATTATTTTCTACGAGATATGTGATTTGGATAAACACAAATTTTAAATCGACTTTACTTAAAGTGAAAATACTATCAAGGATAAAATAGTAGGATAGGCAATGTTCGCATAATGCATAGATGTCTAACGTTCGGTTCCTGATATTGGATGGTGCCTATTGGTGGTTATCGGGCAGAACTACAAGTCTAGGTATTCAACCAACTTAAGTCTTGAGATGGTTTATCGTTGAAATTGTCATCATGTTGGCAATATGAGGGTTTCAATTGATACTATGTCGATGAATTTCCGTACTGTCTTCACATGTAGCTGGGGAGATATTCTTGAGTCTGATGCCTTTCTCGATGTATAGGTGAGGTTATCCAGAAGTTCTAGAGAACATAATGCTTTAGAGGAATCTATATCGATATCCATAATTCGAATCAATCATTCTTGTCGTAAACTCATTGCAGGGAAGTTTGCGTATGGATGAGACCATGTTAACTCAAAACACTTTACAGTATCGGTTAGGAGGCTTGGTTTATTCCCATGATGTTGCTTAGCGTACCTTCACAATGTGTTTGATCCTGTAGATCAGTCTAACTAGTACCTTTAAATAATAAATTGGACAACTAGGTCAGAGATGGTGGGTCGGATGGTCCAGTGGCATTTTAGAATTGTTGTTGAGTCATAAATTGTCTTGGTGTATACTTCTAGTCTAGGTTAGTAGTTTCGTAACCCTTTTATTGTTTTTCTTGTATCAAGGAATCCTCCTAGTACTTAATATGGGAAGTCTCTCCTAAAGAAGTCAATGGAAAGTCTAACTTAATGACTAAGTGTGTGACAGGTGGGGTAAGTATCCAGAGAAAATTTGTCAGAAAGAAATATTCATAAAAGAGTTTATTTGTTTAAAACGCTTTTGGATGAAGATTGTTATTAACAATACTTTATAAAGTAACTATTTCCTTCATGGCATAATCTTTCCTGAGGTATACATAGGTGATCAGGCTATGTATAGTTGAGGACTAATGATGCGATGCTTGATTTAATCAAAATAATATTATTTTTCTCAAAAGCTTTAGATGGTGTTCAACGTTTTGTTTCGAAGAATGGTATTCTAGTCATTTCCTTTCAAAGTAATATAAAAATTGTTTCGCGTAATAATAGTAAATATTTGGCGTAATATCAGAAAAATCAGTTTATAGTACGGTAACAAAACGGCTTATTTTAGAAATTCGGTAAAAACAATTTACCCATAAGGTAGTAAAATAGTTTGAAATAAAACTCGTTGAATGGTTTATTGGATACATGGGTAAATACTATGGATTGGTAATAATCTATTAATCCGTCGATTACGAAATCGGTCAAATCCTTAATAAGACAATGGTATAATGTTGCTAAACGATTGAAAATTGAACGATTGGGATAGAAAGCGGAGTAAACGAAAGTTATGGTTATCATAGAGGTAACAAAAGATAGTCATTACATTAGATAGGAAAGTGCTTAATACAACTAAGTTACACCGAAGTACTTATGGAAAGTACCAAAAGAAAGTACAACCCTAGAGGGCTCGAACTATGGTTCACATAACTAAAACATAAACTTCTTCTTCCAATTCTGGCTTCCCAACTCTGGGCATTCACTCCTGAAGTGTCCCACTACTCCACACTCGCGGCAGGTTACCGAGAGTTTCTGATGTTTTGCGAGGGTGGGAGCCTTGCAATCCTTGGTTTCATGTCCAAGCTTTTGGCAGTTCTTACATTGAGAGGGGCAAGATCCTTCGTGATGAAACTGACACTTGTTGCACTCGGGTAATTTACCTACATATCCTTTCTTTTGGCTTGACCCAGCAGTAAAGGTCTCCACCACTTGTTGTATCTTAAATGGTCGTTGAGTAGCATTAGCATCCTGATTACCGACCTCTTTTCTCTTGTTGTTATTATTGTCTCCCGATGTCTTGTCGCGAACTATGAGTTCCTTTGTTTCGATTGCCATCTGGATAGCTTCAGACATGGTATTGGGTTCACATGCGATGACCATCCTACGAATTTCAGGAGAAAGTCCTCCGACGTACCTTTCAAGTCTCTTGCTTTCCGGTTCATCCATTGCAGAGCCTAGTCGATCAAAATCATAAAAATAAGCAGTATACTTGACAACATCATCTCCCTCCATGATAAGGTTTAGTGTTTCTTGTTCAATTGCTTGTAATTCGCTTTTCACACAGAACTTCAAACTCATCATCCTTTTTAGTTTCTCCCAAGAGTGTGAGTAAGCAGCATCAACTCCTACTACCTGGACATACTTAGTCCACCATTTCTGGGCATGCTTCTGAAAAGTGCAAGTGGCGAACTTAACTTTGTCTTCCTTACGGCAGTCACCACTTTGAAAGATTGTTTCTAATTCTTCGAACCATTTGAGAAATTCTTTTGTGTCTACATTTCCGCTAAAGAAGGAGGGATTACAACCCATAAATTCCACGTGAGTAAGTTCCTTGGTGAGGGCGGTAGTTGCGTTCCTGGCAATGAATTGTCCAACAGCGGCTTGCGTCATGCTTGGAGTGGTTTGCTTAAATCTATTTCCATCAAATCATGAGAGTCCATGAGAATCTATAGGTAATAAAAATCATCATATTCATAACACATGAATATAATACACGAAGGTTTCGGTCTATATGGACCAATATCATAAATAGCACAACCATTCCCCTATAGTAGAGTCAATACTTGGTGATTCCGTTTGTACATCAATCAAAATACTACAAGTTTCTTCGAACTATGCCACACCTCTCGTGGCTAGGAAAATAGTAACAGCTAGTAAAGATATAAGTCTAGTCTAAAGACTTCCTGTAGTCCTTCTAGGTGAAATCAGGTTTATGGCATCATAAGGCCGAGATAGTCCTGAAGTAGTGTCTGAAGTTGTGCATCGATCAAGTCCTAGATAGTGTAGATTCTAAGCCATTCTTGAGGAACCTGCAGATGTTCCTGTTGAGTCCGTAATCTTGGTATTATCCACAAGGTGTTACCTAATTCGTGGCAAGTGGAAACGGAAAAGGGAAATGACAATAGTGGTATTCCAAAGGATGAGAATAACATTGATGACAATGAGATCCTAGTGATGAGTTAGGAGATAATGGTGATAATAGTGAATGGGATACTACCCTCTTTCGCGCTATCTCGCAATATCCAAGAGGTAAAGTTGAAGTACGCACTATGGGACGACCAATAGTGAAATAAGTAACTGACGGAGGTGGTAGTACCTGAGTAGTAAGCGTCCTACTAGTGGAGGAAAGAAAACATGCTATCTCCCTTGTAATAAGCATCCTAATAAGTCCATTAGAATTAAGTCTGAATACTCTACCAAACGGCATTCTATGTATAGGCTGAATGATAGGAAAACCTTATTCCTATAACAATTCAATAGTGCTAACGGTGGTATACGTGCAACTGGTGGTATAATGGTAGTGGAAGATGACAAGGCATCTTCAATGTCGGAATCCGACGAAAGGATAACGGCGTGGGTATCTGAAGACATGTCACTTGTGAACCAGGTCAATATAATCATATATATATATGAGTATGGGTATGAATAACTTGCACAATGTGTGCGTAAAACAACATGTATAGTGAATATGCACCTATGATAAAATGATGAGATGCTATGATGATGTGGTTATAGTCTAGGGTCCAAGATACATCCTAGTTCGCTATAACCTTAGCTCTGGTACCAATCTGTCACACCCCCAATTTACCTGAATGGCAGCGGAATTGAATACCTGAGGGTGTAACGGATCATAGCACACAACCAGGATATATTGAACGACCTAAAGTGTCGTTTAGAAAATACAGCGTTTGATCATTAAAAACATTCAGAGTTTACAAAGCTTAGGTCCCAAAAGAATTTGCCAATATAGTTAAAATAAGTTCAACAAGATCAAACGTTTCATAAGTGCAGAAAATATGGTGAGACGCGTCGACTCCGCGACTCCATGAAGGTCCAAATGTATGCACATGAGCTACCTTAATAACCTGAGAAATACATTGCGAAAAACGGTCAACATAAAGTTGGTGAATAATCATAGGTTTATAAGTTAAATCGTATGTACAATAAGCCACCAGTATATAGTAAAGTGACATATTGTCAAAAAGTTTACATTGTCTCTTAAGCTCATGACACCGAAGCTAGACGTACTAAAATATGCCCCAAAGGAGTGTTTACCAGACACTCGTACTATATTAGACATGAAATGCATTCGTTTTCCTTATGGAGCAACCCAAACACGAATGGAGGAGTCACCCTCGATAGATCTATCCACTCACTCTCGCTTGGCAATATAATTAACGGTTCATGATAATAAAGGGGACTTGCAGTGGTAGTACTAGCAACTTAAGCAATGTACGGAATTTAATACTTGGGCATGTACAAAAATAATAGTGCAATGTATTCTCCCCCGTGGGATTTAAAATCAAATAAGTACTAAAAACGGGGCTATGAGAACTCACCTGGAGTGATAGTACAAAGATGGTACAACGATGGTAAAGAAATCGGGACAATAAGTCGCGAACACTAGCCGCAACCTAAATGAATAATCGCGATCTAATTAAGATCAAGCCGAAATGAAATGAATGCACATGCACATGATAATCATACCACTCGTAATTTGAAAATACTAGTTATCGTCGTAGAAAAATGGTTTTCATACTTAGGAAAAATAATTCCATTTAGAGAAGTATATACTTGTCATATTAACTCGTACGATAAGTTAGCGTTATGTTCCAAGTATCAAAACCTTAGAATGACGTCATCAAGTCGTATAAACATTCCCTTGAGTCGTACGTATTCGTTTGTTAATAAAATCGTCATTAGTAACTGTCACAACTCGTAATTTCCGGTCATTTTCTAAACCTCGACAATTTACTATTCACAAGTTACTATTCATCATTTACTATTCATCGATCACTATTCATCGTTTTCGAGGTCAATTTGACATTCCGAGACACGTTCAGAAATTTTACTATTCACTTGACACTATTCATTTCCGAGAGAAAATCACTATTCACGTGCATTATTCATGTCATCGTAAATTTAGTTTACGAGTGTTCAAATTCGCGTAACCGTATTGGTTCAGGAGCGAATTCATGCATTATTGTCAGGGACATTTCATACGGACTAGAAATAGTCGACATATCATCATTAGGGCACTTGCATACTATTCCACTCGTAGGGTATTCAAATTATATTTTTAATATAATTAACGAATTACGTACGTTTATTTTAAATAAACACTAATACGTGAACTATAAATGTGACTAACACGTCCAACACTCCCAACTATGATCCCAATATATTTTTATATTCATTTTTATAATATAAAAATTATAATATTAATTTACCCGGTATTTTGGATATTTATTTTAATTATTAACTTAAGTTTACTAAAACTTCGACGGTTTTCGTGGAAATCAAACTATAATTATCTAAACACCCAATAATTTTACCCAACCTATTTTTATAATTTTTATAACTTTATTATGACCCGGTTAACTCCGTTAAAATTTATTTTTAGTTAACCCGGTACCCGGTACAATTTAAAACTACACAAAACAACTAATAATGCATTTTCTTACAACAAAAGTCTTCCACATTTCCCCCCTTGACTTTGCCGCCCCCCCCTTGCCACTTTTATTACAAGACCATTTGTACACTCCTTCCTCATTAATTCTTCATACTAACTAAATATAATAATTAAAATGACCAATAATACATATACTTGTACAAGACTTTTTACCTCATTTTCAACTAGTGAAAAAAATCATATTCTCTCTTTTCTCTACTCATATACACGGCCACAAGGAGCAAGAAGGAAAGAACCAAAATTTTTCAAAGATCAAAGCATAAATCTTGTGTTTATAGTGTCCTTGTTTGAGTTTTGAAATAAAAACTCAAGGATTATTAGGTTTTAATCATCTTAACTTCACTAATCTTACAAGTAAGTTTACTAAACTCATTTCATAATTTTTACAAAGTTCTTACTATGTTTATACATGTTTCTTGCAAGATCTCATACATGCATTAACTTATACCACTTTATTTTTGTAAACTTTTGATCATACAAGCCCTAGAAATGATTTGTGGTTAGATCCTTGTTAGATCTACTTGGTTTTGGAGATTAGGAACCCATGACACCCTAAGAAGGTGTATGGTAGGATTAGATTAGTTTTGTGGTGTTTGAAAGAGGTTTGATGAATGATGGAACTAGTTTGGAGACTTAGAAATGGTTTTTGAAACTTCTGAAATACCTACTGTCCCTATTTTAATTTCGTGGGAAAATCAGTGGGTGATGGTTAATTTTTGACCAAAGATTTAGAAAATACATTCAAAAACGAAACTTTGGGCGAAAGAACGGATTAAAACGAGTTTATAACGAAGGAGTTATGATTTTTGCAAATTTAACGACGAAAACTATTTTTGGTAGAAACTGCTTGCTGATTGGCAGAATACGACGGGTAAAAAGAGGCATTAAACGTAACCTAGAGGAGCCGAGTTATCTAAAATATACTAGTATACACAAAGACGAATCCGTGGACATAAAGAACAAGGAAAACGAGCCTAAAACGACCGAGTTATACCCGTTTTAACATTGTCAAAACTATATATATATATATATTCACAAATAAAAATAATAACGTACGTACTAAATGGTATATTTTCTAGCAACGTTACTAATGACGATTTTATTAACAAACGAATACGTACGACTCAAGGGAATGTTTATACGACTTGACGACGTCATTCTAAGGTTTTGATACTTGGAACATAACGCTAACTTATCGTACGAGTTAATATGACAAGTATATACTTCTCTAAATGGAATTATTTTTCCTAAGTATGAAAACCATTTTTCTACGACGATAACTAGTATTTTCAAATTACGAGTGGTATGAGTATCATGTGCATGTGCATTCATTTCATTTCGGCTTGATCTTAATTAGATCGCGATTATTCATTTAGGTTGCGGCTAGTGTTCGCGACTTATTGTCCCGATTTCTTTACCATCGTTGTACCATCTTTGTACTATCACTCCAGGTGAGTTCTCATAGCCCCGTTTTTAGTACTTATTTGATTTTAAATCCCACGGGGGAGAATACATTGCACTATTATTTTTGTACATGCCCAAGTATTAAATTCCGTACATTGCTTAAGTTGCTAGTACTACCACTGCAAGTCCCCTTTATTATCATGAACCGTTAATTATATCGCCAAGCGAGAGTGAGTGGATAGATCTATCGAGGGTGACTCCTCCATTCGTGTTTGGGTTGCTCCATAAGGAAAACGAATGCATTTCATGTCTAATATAGTACGAGTGTCTGGTAAACACTCCTTTGGGGCATATTTTAGTACGTCTAGCTTCGGTGTCATGAGCTTAAGAGACAATGTAAACTTTTTGACAATATGTCACTTTACTATATACTGGTGGCTTATTGTACATACGATTTAACTTATAAACCTATGATTATTCACCAACTTTATGTTGACCGTTTTTCGCAATGTATTTCTCAGGTTATTAAGGTAGCTCATGTGCATACATTTGGACCTTCATGGAGTCGCGGAGTCGACGCGTCTCACCATATTTTCTGCACTTATGAAACGTTTGATCTTGTTGAACTTATTTTAACTATATTGGCAAATTCTTTTGGGACCTAAGCTTTGTAAACTCTGAATGTTTTTAATGATCAAACGCTGTATTTTCTAAACGACACTTTAGGTCGTTCAATATATCCTGGTTGTGTGCTATGATCCGTTACACCCTCAGGTATTCAATTCCGCTGCCATTCAGGTAAATTGGGGGTGTGACAGATTGGTACCAGAGCTAAGGTTATAGCGAACTAGGATGTATCTTGGACCCTAGACTATAACCACATCATCATAGCATCTCATCATTTTATCATAGGTGCATATTCACTATACATGTTGTTTTACGCACACATTGTGCAAGTTATTCATACCCATACTCGTATATATATATATGATTATATTGACCTGGTTCACAAGTGACATGTCTTCAGATACCCACGCCGTTATCCTTTCGTCGGATTCCGACATTGAAGATGCCTTGTCATCTTCCACTACCATTATACCACCAGTTGCACGTATACCACCGTTAGCACTACTGAATTGTTATAGGAATAAGGTTTTCCTATCATTCAGCCTATACATAGAATGCCGTTTGGTAGAGTATTCAGACTTAATTCTAATGGACTTATTAGGATGCTTATTACAAGGGAGATAGCATGTTTTCTTTCCTCCACTAGTAGGACGCTTACTACTCAGGTACTACCACCACCGTCAGTTACTTATTTCACTATTGGTCATCCCATAGTGCGTACTTCAACTTTACCTCTTGGATATCGCGAGATAGCGCGAAAGAGGGTAGTATCCCATTCACTATTATCACCATTATCTCCTAACACATCACTAGGATCTCATTGTCATCAATGTTATTCTCATCCTTTGGAATACCACTATTGTCATTTCCCTTTTCCGTTTCCACTTGCCACGAATTAGATAACACCTTGTGGATAATACCAAGATTACGGACTCAACAGGAACATCTGCAGGTTCCTCAAGAATGGCTTAGAATCTACACTATCTAGGACTTGATCGATGCACAACTTCAGACACTACTTCAGGACTATCTCGGCCTTATGATGCCATAAACCTGATTTCACCTAGAAGGACTACAGGAAGTCTTTAGACTAGACTTATATCTTTACTAGCTGTTACTATTTTCCTAGCCACGAGAGGTGTGGCATAGTTCGAAGAAACTTGTAGTATTTTGATTGATGTACAAACGGAATCACCAAGTATTGACTCTACTATAGGGGAATGGTTGTGCTATTTATGATATTGGTCCATATAGACCGAAACCTTCATGTATTATATTCATGTGTTATGAATATGATGATTTTTATTACCTATAGATTCTCATGGACTCTCATGATTTGATGGAAATAGATTTAAGCAAACCACTCCAAGCATGACGCAAGCCGCTGTTGGACAATTCATTGCCAGGAACGCAACTACCGCCCTCACCAAGGAACTTACTCACGTGGAATTTATGGGTTGTAATCCCTCCTTCTTTAGCGGAAATGTAGACACAAAAGAATTTCTCAAATGGTTCGAAGAATTAGAAACAATCTTTCAAAGTGGTGACTGCCGTAAGGAAGACAAAGTTAAGTTCGCCACTTGCACTTTTCAGAAGCATGCCCAGAAATGGTGGACTAAGTATGTCCAGGTAGTAGGAGTTGACGCTGCTTACTCACACTCTTGGGAGAAACTAAAAAGGATGATGAGTTTGAAGTTCTGTGTGAAAAGCGAATTACAAGCAATTGAACAAGAAACACTAAACCTTATCATGGAGGGAGATGATGTTGTCAAGTATACTGCTTATTTTTATGATTTTGATCGACTAGGCTCTGCAATGGATGAACCGGAAAGCAAGAGACTTGAAAGGTACGTCGGAGGACTTTCTCCTGAAATTCGTAGGATGGTCATCGCATGTGAACCCAATACCATGTCTGAAGCTATCCAGATGGCAATCGAAACAAAGGAACTCATAGTTCGCGACAAGACATCGGGAGACAATAATAACAACAAGAGAAAAGAGGTCGGTAATCAGGATGCTAATGCTACTCAACGACCATTTAAGATACAACAAGTGGTGGAGACCTTTACTGCTGGGTCAAGCCAAAAGAAAGGATATGTAGGTAAATTACCCGAGTGCAACAAGTGTCAGTTTCATCACGAAGGATCTTGCCCCTCTCAATGTAAGAACTGCCAAAAGCTTGGACATGAAACCAAGGATTGCAAGGCTCCCACCCTCGCAAAACATCAGAAACTCTCGGTAACCTGCCGCGAGTGTGGAGTAGTGGGACACTTCAGGAGTGAATGCCCAGAGTTGGGAAGCCAGAATTGGAAGAAGAAGTTTATGTTTTAGTTATGTGAACCATAGTTCGAGCCCTCTAGGGTTGTACTTTCTTTTGGTACTTTCCATAAGTACTTCGGTGTAACTTAGTTGTATTAAGCACTTTCCTATCTAATGTAATGACTATCTTTTGTTACCTCTATGATAACCATAACTTTCGTTTACTCCGCTTTCTATCCCAATCGTTCAATTTTCAATCGTTTAGCAACATTATACCATTGTCTTATTAAGGATTTGACCGATTTCGTAATCGACGGATTAATAGATTATTACCAATCCATAGTATTTACCCATGTATCCAATAAACTATTCAACGAGTTTTATTTCAAACTATTTTACTACCTTATGGGGAAATTGTTTTTACCGAATTTCTAAAATAAGCCGTTTTGTTACCGTACTATAAACTGATTTTTCCGATATTACGCCAAATATTTACTATTATTACGCGAAACAATTTTTATATTACTTTGAAAGGAAATGACTAGAATACCATTCTTCGAAACAAAACGTTGAACACCATCTAAAGCTTTTGAGAAAAATAATATTATTTTGATTAAATCAAGCATCGCATCATTAGTCCTCAACTATACATAGCCTGATCACCTATGTATACCTCAGGAAAGATTATGCCATGAAGGAAATAGTTACTTTATAAAGTATTGTTAATAACAATCTTCATCCAAAAGCGTTTTAAACAAATAAACTCTTTTATGAATATTTCTTTCTGACAAATTTTCTCTGGATACTTACCCCACCTGTCACACACTTAGTCATTAAGTTAGACTTTCCATTGACTTCTTTAGGAGAGACTTCCCATATTAAGTACTAGGAGGATTCCTTGATACAAGAAAAACAATAAAAGGGTTACGAAACTACTAACCTAGACTAGAAGTATACACCAAGACAATTTATGACTCAACAACAATTCTAAAATGCCACTGGACCATCCGACCCACCATCTCTGACCTAGTTGTCCAATTTATTATTCAAAGGTACTAGTTAGACTGATCTACAAGATCAAACACATTGTAAAGGTACGCTAAGCAACATCATGGGAATAAACCAAGCCTCCTAACCGATACTGTAAAGTGTTTTGAGTTAACATGGTCTCATCCATACGCAAACTTCCCTGCAATGAGTTTACGACAAGAATGATTGATTCGAATTATGGATATCGATATAGATTCCTCTAAAGCATTATGTTCTCTAGAACTTCTGGATAACCTCACCTATACATCGAGAAAGGCATCAAACTCAAGAATATCTCCCCAGCTACATGTGAAGACAATACGGAAATTCATCGACATAGTATCAATTGAAACCCTCATATTGCCAACATGATGACAATTTCAACGATAAACCATCTCAAGACTTAAGTTGGTTGAATACCTAGACTTGTAGTTCTGCCCGATAACCACCAATAGGCACCATCCAATATCAGGAACCGAACGTTAGACATCTATGCATTATGCGAACATTGCCTATCCTACTATTTTATCCTTGATAGTATTTTCACTTTAAGTAAAGTTGATTTAAAATTTGTGTTTATCCAAATCACATATCTCGTAGAAAATAATTTTTGAATTGCCTATTTTGAACGAATACGATCCTTTTAATCAATATTTAGCAAAACCATTGTAATATGGGAAATATATAAACACCAAACTTTGGTAAACAGTCCTATTCACCACCTGTTTGAAAACCGCGTCCCATTTCCTAACTATTGAATTTTGAATCATCAAGAAAGATGTTATTTAGTAAACCATTTGCTCCATTTTCTAAATTCGTTTATTCAGAAAAAGATTTCGACCAAAAACTCAAAAATCGCGAGATAAATTTTGAAAACTAATCACCATGCTACGTCGCTTATGCATTTAGGGCTTTGTGATTTGACAATAAGGAATATTGGAATATGTGATGAAGGAAACTAGGAGGAACACCATAGAATGATTACAAACGTCATTAATGGAAACCAAGCATAGTAGGCAAAGAATGACACATGTCTTAGCAATCCATTAGACCAAAACACAAAGAATCAAACATTGTTACCCATATTCTATCTTCTTCGTATAACGCCGTGTTCGAAAGACGTAACATTGTGGAATTAGTCACAAGATTTATTGTACCTATTTCAATTGTTCCTGATAAAGGTGATCGAATCACCTCGGATTTCTAACAATCATTCTAAGATTTCCTTCGGAACCTCATTGAGATGTGAACACCGCCTATCATCCTCAGATCGATGGTCATAACGAGAGAACGATTCAAACATAGGAAAGTTATACTCAGAGTATGAGTGATTGACTCTAGAAATGGTTGGACTAACCATTTACCATAAATTGGATTCTTTTACAACCATAGTTATCGCGCGAGCATAGAGACTACACCATTTGAGGCACTTTATGGTCGAAGTACCAATTACCCGTTTACAAACTGAAATCGGAAAGTTAAAATTCACTGGTCTAGAACTAAACCATGGAACAACAAAGGAAATTTCACAAGTCAAGAATCGGTTACAAGCAACGAGAAACTGGTAGGAGTTATGTTGGTACATGACGCACATCATACGGATTGGGTATCCTTGAACAGCAAACTAACCAGATTCACGGGAAAGAACGAACTAAGTTGAAAGCTTTGCCTTGGAGAGGCATGATACTATTTTGGTAACACGAGAGATTGAACTTTTAAGTATATTGGACCATTTCAGATTCATTTTAGAATCGACCAACTGACGTATAAGATTTGAGTTCTGACAGAGTTCAGCAACATATATTACCCATATTACATTATAAATCTGAAGAGACACTGATCATCTATTGACGAACCAAACTCGGAAAAAGCCAAACTCACTATTCCAATAGGCATTCATGAAATAACCAGAAATTTCCTACAAGTCGAGAATCAATTACAAATTCTATAAGTTGTAAACCATTAAAACTTCAAGTTGGTAGCTAGATCACGTTGAAAGTTCTGCCTAGGAAGGGCATGATATTATTCGGAAAGATTTGGAAAGTTAAAACCGATATACACTGGACCATGTAATAATTCAGACAGAGTAGGCCTAGTAGCCTTCAGACTTGAGCCTTGTTAAAGAACAGCCGGATTACACAACTATGTTTCACCTATTTGAATCCAGGAAATGACTTTCAGATTAGTCAATCATAATCCCATTTGGAAGGGAATCCAACCCTGAGACAAACGTAGACTTGGTAATAACCAATAGAAATCATGGACCGTGAGGTCGAACGGTTGAAGCAAGTCAAATTCCTATCGTGAAAGTTCGCTGGAATTCTTGAAAAGGACCCGAATTTACTTGGGAACGAGAGGACCGAATGCAACTCAAGTATCCACGTCTTTTTACCAAATATACTCCAGAGACCAACCAAAACTGAACTTCGGGACGAAGTTCCTGTTAGAAGGGAAGACTGTCACAACTCGTAATTTCCGGTCATTTTCTAAACCTCGACAATTTACTATTCACAAGTTACTATTCATCATTTACTATTCATCGATCACTATTCATCGTTTTCGAGGTCAATTTGACATTCCGAGACACGTTCAGAAATTTTACTATTCACTTGACACTATTCATTTCCGAGAGAAAATCACTATTCACGTGCATTACGAGTGTTCAAATTCGCGTAACCGTATTGGTTCAGGAGCGAATTCATGCATTATTGTCAGGGAAATTTCATACGGACTAGAAATAGTCGACATATCATCATTAGGGCACTTGCATACTATTCCACTCGTAGGGTATTCAAATTATATTTTTAATATAATTAACGAATTACGTACGTTTATTTTAAATAAACACTAATACGTGAACTATAAATGTGACTAACACGTCCAACACTCCCAACTATGATCCCAATATATTTTTATATTCATTTTTATAATATAAAAATTATAATATTAATTTACCCGGTATTTTGGATATTTATTTTAATTATTAACTTAAGTTTACTAAAACTTCGACGGTTTTCGTGGAAATCAAACTATAATTATCTAAACACCCAATAATTTTACCCAACCTATTTTTATAATTTTTATAACTTTATTATGACCCGGTTAACTCCGTTAAAATTTATTTTTAGTTAACCCGGTACCCGGTACAATTTAAAACTACACAAAACAACTAATAATGCATTTTCTTACAACAAAAGTCTTCCACATTTCCCCCCTTGACTTTGCCGCCCCCCCCTTGCCACTTTTATTACAAGACCATTTGTACACTCCTTCCTCATTAATTCTTCATACTAACTAAATATAATAATTAAAATGACCAATAATACATATACTTGTACAAGACTTTTTACCTCATTTTCATCTAGTGAAAAAAATCATATTCTCTCTTTTCTCTACTCATATACACGGCCACAAGGAGCAAGAAGGAAAGAACCAAAATTTTTCAAAGATCAAAGCATAAATCTTGTGTTTATAGTGTCCTTGTTTGAGTTTTGAAATAAAAACTCAAGGATTATTAGGTTTTAATCATCTTAACTTCACTAATCTTACAAGTAAGTTTACTAAACTCAGTTCATAATTTTTACAAAGTTCTTACTATGTTTATACATGTTTCTTGCAAGATCTCATACATGCATTAACTTATACCACTTTATTTTTGTAAACTTTTGATCATACAAGCCCTAGAAATGATTTGTGGTTAGATCCTTGTTAGATCTACTTGGTTTTGGAGATTAGGAACCCATGACACCCTAAGAAGGTGTATGGTAGGATTAGATTAGTTTTGTGGTGTTTGAAAGAGGTTTGATGAATGATGGAACTAGTTTGGAGACTTAGAAATGGTTTTTGAAACTTCTGAAATACCTACTGTCCCTATTTTAATTTCGTGGGAAAATCAGTGGGTGATGGTTAATTTTTGACCAAAGATTTAGAAAATACATTCAAAAACGAAACTTTGGGCGAAAGAACGGATTAAAACGAGTTTATAACGAAGGAGTTATGATTTTTGCAAATTTAACGACGAAAACTATTTTTGGTAGAAACTGCTTGCTGATTGGCAGAATACGACGGGTAAAAAGAGGCATTAAACGTAACCTAGAGGAGCCGAGTTATCTAAAATATACTAGTATACACAAAGACGAATCCGTGGACATAAAGAACAAGGAAAACGAGCCTAAAACGACCGAGTTATACCCGTTTTAACATTGTCAAAACTATATATATATATATATATTCACAAATAAAAATAATAACGTACGTACTAAATGGTATATTTTCTAGCAACGTTACTAATGACGATTTTATTAACAAACGAATACGTACGACTCAAGGGAATGTTTATACGACTTGACGACGTCATTCTAAGGTTTTGATACTTGGAACATAACGCTAACTTATCGTACGAGTTAATATGACAAGTATATACTTCTCTAAATGGAATTATTTTTCCTAAGTATGAAAACCATTTTTCTACGACGATAACTAGTATTTTCAAATTACGAGTGGTATGAGTATCATGTGCATGTGCATTCATTTCATTTCGGCTTGATCTTAATTAGATCGCGATTATTCATTTAGGTTGCGGCTAGTGTTCGCGACTTATTGTCCCGATTTCTTTACCATCGTTGTACCATCTTTGTACTATCACTCCAGGTGAGTTCTCATAGCCCCGTTTTTAGTACTTATTTGATTTTAAATCCCACGGGGGAGAATACATTGCACTATTATTTTTGTACATGCCCAAGTATTAAATTCCGTACATTGCTTAAGTTGCTAGTACTACCACTGCAAGTCCCCTTTATTATCATGAACCGTTAATTATATTGCCAAGCGAGAGTGAGTGGATAGATCTATCGAGGGTGACTCCTCCATTCGTGTTTGGGTTGCTCCATAAGGAAAACGAATGCATTTCATGTCTAATATAGTACGAGTGTCTGGTAAACACTCCTTTGGGGCATATTTTAGTACGTCTAGCTTCGGTGTCATGAGCTTAAGAGACAATGTAAACTTTTTGCCAATATGTCACTTTACTATATACTGGTGGCTTATTGTACATACGATTTAACTTATAAACCTATGATTATTCACCAACTTTATGTTGACCGTTTTTCGCAATGTATTTCTCAGGTTATTAAGGTAGCTCATGTGCATACATTTGGACCTTCATGGAGTCGCGGAGTCGACGCGTCTCACCATATTTTCTGCACTTATGAAACGTTTGATCTTGTTGAACTTATTTTAACTATATTGGCAAATTCTTTTGGGACCTAAGCTTTGTAAACTTTGAATGTTTTTAATGATCAAACGCTGTATTTTCTAAACGACACTTTAGGTCGTTCAATATATCCTGGTTGTGTGCTATGATCCGTTACACCCTCAGGTATTCAATTCCGCTGCCATTCAGGTAAATTGGGGGTGTGACAGTAACGTTGCTAGAAAATATACCATTTAGTACGTACGTTATTATTTTTATTTGTGAATATATATATATATATATATATATATATATATATATATATATATATATATATATAGTTTTGACAATGTTAAAACGGGTATAACTCGGTCGTTTTAGGCTCGTTTTCCTTGTTCTTTATGTCCACGGATTCGTCTTTGTGTATACTAGTATATTTTAGATAACTCGGCTCCTCTAGGTTACGTTTAATGCCTCTTTTTACCCGTCGTATTCTGCCAATCAGCAAGCAGTTTCTACCAAAAATAGTTTTCGTCGTTAAATTTGCAAAAATCATAACTCCTTCGTTATAAACTCGTTTTAATCCGTTCTTTCGCCCAAAGTTTCGTTTTTGAATGTATTTTCTAAATCTTTGGTCAAAAATTAACCATCACCCACTGATTTTCCCACGAAATTAAAATAGGGACAGTAGGTATTTCAGAAGTTTCAAAAACCATTTCTAAGTCTCCAAACTAGTTCCATCATTCATCAAACCTCTTTCAAACACCATAAAACTAATCTAATCCTACCATACACCTTCTTAGGGTGTCATGGGTTCCTAATCTCCAAAACCAAGTAGATCTAACAAGGATCTAACCACAAATCATTTCTAGGGCTTGTATGATCAAAAGTTTACAAAAATAAAGTGGTATAAGTTAATGCATGTATGAGATCTTGCAAGAAACATGTATAAACATAGTAACAACTTTGTAAAAATTATGAAATGAGTTTAGTAAACTTACTTGTAAGATTAGTGAAGTTAAGATGATTAAAACCTAATAATCCTTGAGTTTTTATTTCAAAACTCAAACAAGGACACTATAAACACAAGATTTATGCTTTGATCTTTGAAAAATTTTGGTTCTTTCCTTCTTGCTCCTTGTGGCCGTGTATATGAGTAGAGAAAAGAGAGAATATGATTTTTTTCACTAGATGAAAATGAGGTAAAAAGTCTTGTACAAGTATATGTATTATTGGTCATTTTAATTATTATATTTAGTTAGTATGAAGAATTAATGAGGAAGGAGTGTACAAATGGTCTTGTAATAAAAGTGGCAAGGGGGGGGCGGCAAAGTCAAGGGGGGAAATGTGGAAGACTTTTGTTGTAAGAAAATGCATTATTAGTTGTTTTGTGTAGTTTTAAATTGTACCGGGTACCGGGTTAACTAAAAATAAATTTTAACGGAGTTAACCGGGTCATAATAAAGTTATAAAAATTATAAAAATAGGTTGGGTAAAATTATTGGGTGTTTAGATAATTATAGTTTGATTTCCACGAAAACCGTCGAAGTTTTAGTAAACTTAAGTTAATAATTAAAATAAATATCCAAAATACCGGGCAAATTAATATTATAATTTTTATATTATAAAAATGAATATAAAAATATATTGGGATCATAGTTGGGAGTGTTGGACGTGTTAGTCACATTTATAGTTCACGTATTAGTGTTTATTTAAAATAAACGTACGTAATTCGTTAATTATATTAAAAATATAATTTGAATACCCTACGAGTGGAATAGTATGCAAGTGCCCTAATGATGATATGTCGACTATTTCTAGTCCGTATGAAATGTCCCTGACAATAATGCATGAATTCGCTCCTGAACCAATACGGTTACGCGAATTTGAACACTCGTAAACTAAATTTACGATGACATGAATAATGCACGTGAATAGTGATTTTCTCTCGGAAATGAATAGTGTCAAGTGAATAGTAAAATTTCTGAACGTGTCTCGGAATGTCAAATTGACCTCGAAAACGATGAATAGTGATCGATGAATAGTAAATGATGAATTGTAACTTGTGAATAGTAAATTGTCGAGGTTTAGAAAATGACCGGAAATTACGAGTTGTGACATCAGGGTTGGCAGGGACACGTGGTCCAATGAGGAGATACACGGAGGATTCACAATACTTATGCACATGATCCAAGGGACCTAATTCACGTGTGTGATTGAAGCTGGGATCAAGGGACACGATTAGAGCAAAGAAGCACACCTCTAGAAGGATCCTCAAAACCCTAGCAGGCATCTATATATACCCCCTCAGTCTTAGATGTGTAGTGTGTAGTTTTTTAATAATTGTTAGTTTCTGTTTCTAAAGCTTTATTGTAATTTCCATTTCGAAAGTATTGTACTAAATTTCTGCTTATTAATATAATTTTAAGTTTTCAACTTATTGTCTTAATTTCCATTTCAGCTTATTCTTTTCATTTACTTATTTGTAGTTTGAATCATTAGTTATAATTTGTTTTATTTAATTCTGTCTTATGCTTTTGTTTTATATAAAATAAAAAAAATAATAAATAAATAAATTAACAAAATAAAAAAATAGTTTCAATTTCAATTTATGATTCAAATAAGCTCTGTGTTGTTTATATAAGTTCATATTAGCTTTAATATAGCTAGTTGTGAGCTTATTTAGTCAATTTGTTCCAAATACACATAAGGTCAAACAAGGTCAACTGAATAGCTTATTGGATAAGCTGAGCTTATTAGAGTATTGGCAGGCAAACAGGAGTCCACTTGGCCTGTCATAAAGACAGGTAAGCATAGTGAACCCCCTCTTTTCATGCTGACGGGGATTTGATTGTAAGTCTTCATTTATTTTAATATCTTATTGCATCAGTATTATAGAGGTAGCATAGATCTGTTATTTGTTACTTGTTTCTACTTATTTATAGTTGCAACCTAGCACTTAACTCTTTTTTCATCATTTCAATACAATTTGAGTTCATTAGATTGACTACTGTTTCATTGCATGTCATACTATTTGATCTGTGTTGCCTTGGTTTCTGAGTTTGATAACATCTAAGATCTGATTTTCTGAATTCATTAGGAATTGTTGAATCATATTGAGCACATAGGTTTTGGTTTAGACTGAGTTGGATATGATTTGAGTGATAAATTGAATTAGACTGTCAATTTTAAGGGGTGTTTGGATTTTAGTAGTTTGCTGGTAAAAACACTGTTTGAGGGTTGTTAATTGGTTTAAGTATCTCAGTTAGGTTGCATTTAGGTTAAGTAAATCATAAAACTCAGTAGTTATTAAGTAAAAGTCCATAATCACTCTTAGTTGCTTAATAGTTAGTTATAGGGTTTAGTTTATTTTATTCATCTTATAGCTTAAACAAAACATTTTCAGTAAGAATTTAGCTTTCAAAATCCATTTATGTCAAAGTTCTTGTTTCACTCAAAAGTCAAAACAAGTTCATATCAGTTTATTGGACTAAACTTTGTGAATCTTTCAAGGGTTCATTATTACCTGGAAATACTTTTGGTGAGTTGTTTTGAGAAGTTTAACAGTCTGAAAAACATTTTCAAAAAGAAATTTGAAATTTGTAACTCATTTGCTTATTGAAAAAGTGGTTTTAAGTTGGCTGTTTGAACCAAGGTCTGCCCTGCTCATCAGGTTTTTGACCCTGTTTCTAGGCAACTATTAGGTTTGCAAAATTGATCTAGATTCAGTTCTCTTGGTTAATTTGTAGTCTCAGTTGGTTAGAAGGTCTTTTGCCCCCATAAGATTAAAATTTTCAGCTTATCTAAACTGCTTATTTGGCCTGTCTTGTTGGGTGTTTCAAACAAGGATCTGTCATTAAATAATAGGGCTGCAATTGAGAATAAGAGATTCTAACCTGATTTTATTGATTGATTCAAGTTCATATACACCTCTGGATGTTGTTTCAGTTGAGATTTGACCAATTGCTTATCTATTGGCTTATTTGCTTATTTCATTTAGCTTATTAAACCAATTTTTGCCTTAACCTGTGTTTCTGAGCGCTATTTGGCTTTCATACTATTCCATTAAGCTTTTCTAAGTTCAAAAATCATTTGTTTAAATCCTGGTCAATTCTGGTCAACTGTGCTTATTAATAAGCACTTTGTTCTAAACTGTTTTCAAAGCAAGTGGTATTTCCAAAGCTTCTTTTCAAAATCTTATATTTTTCCCAAGTTTAGAATGTTAGGTTAGAATTTCTCTGAATTTTTCATATTTTTCTGACTTTATTTGCTATTTTTCTTATTTTATTTTCATTTTTTATTCAATTTTTAATACTTTTTAATTACCAAAAATTCCAAAAAAATCAGAAAAAGCTTAGAAAAATCAAAAAATATTTTAGAAATTACCTTTCAGTTATTTTAGAATTTTAGAAATTTATTTTGCATTTTTCCCATTTAGTTTGAATTTCATTTGAATTTTTAATTAGATTTACTAGTTTTTAATTCCTAAAAATTACACAAAAAGCCAAAAAAAAAAAAAGTTTTAAGTTTTAAAATTAATTTTTAGTTATTTTAGAATTTTCAAAATTTAATTTGCATTTTTCTCACCTTATTTCTATTTTCTTTTAATTTTTAATTAATTAATTGGTTTTTAATTCATAAAAAATAAATAAAAATCAAAAAAATATTTTTCTTTTTCTCAAAATTTTCTTTTATCATTTTTAACTTTTTAAAATTATTTTCAAGTCCACAGGAGTAGTGTAGCTTAAAATTCACGTTTTATTTCGTACGGTAACGTTTATTTTACTTTTAAGCTTACGTTTTCGATTTTACGTTACGTTTTTAGTTTTCTTGTTTGTAATACGTGCTTAAGTGATTATTTGTGCGTCATTTGTTATTCCATTAGTATAATCTCATCAAAATCACTTTTTACCACTTTCACGACACGTTTCACGATTCAGGAATTCGAAATTCCATTCATCCTTCACACGGACTACGACCTTGGGTTATCCGTATTTCTTTGCGGATCTCTTGAGTAATAACTATACTATAATATAACTTGATTTGAGTTTCACGAATAAATTTTGGCGTCGCTGCCGGGGAAGGTTGAAGTGAATTTTTCGTTTTCGTTTTTCGAAATTGTGTTTTGAAAACCTTCCTTGTATATATTTTCTTTAAAAACAAAAAAAAAATTGAAAAATAAAAAACACTCTTCCTAAAGTGTTTTCAAAAATACCAAAAAAATAATAAAGTTACAGCCTCGACTCTCCTGTGGAAGGGAGGGCGTTGTATACCAAATAAGCTTCCCAATATAACAACTTGTGAAATTAGTTGCTAATCGGATTACTTTAGATTCTACAACCGAATAAGCGGAAAATACGGTAAGCTTAGACATTAAATTGCAAGCTGAAGAGAGAAACACTCTTCTCTCCCGTTCTGTCGCGGGTAGATTTAATGGAAACGGTTTACAATTAACGTAACGTTTGAAAAAGAAAACAAAAGTTTAAGTTTTTGCATTTTGCTTTACAAAAATATAAAAAATACAAAAAGATTTTCATTTCAATTTTATTTTCCTTTTTATTTTTACTTTGGTTTATTTTTAGTGTATGATCACATGTTCACGATCGAGATTAATCGATAATTCTCTGACAATACCGAACCAACACTATCGTAGACGTCGTAAACAAGCTTACGTACCCGACTTACGTACTCTTGTTAAAGCACCCATCACCGAGATGGCCGATCAACGTACTATGCAAGAATTACTCCAGTGTCCCACCGAGGGATATGGAGATGCAATCGTTTTACCACATATCCTTTTTGATAATTTTGAACTTAAAACCGGATTAATTCAACTTGTCACATCAAACCAATTTCACGGTTTTGAAAAGGACGATCCTCACGCACACATCCGATGGTTTAATAAGTTAACTTCGACAATGAAATTTAAGGATGTCCCTCACGATGCTATTGAATTGATGTTATTCCCATTTTCACTCGAGGGTACAGCCCGCATTTGGCTTGAAAAAGATCCCCCTCGTTCAATCCATACATGGGAAGAACTCGTCTCAAAATTTGTTAATCATTTCTTTTCTCCGTCCAAAACGACTAATCTTAAGAATGATATAACTAATTTTCAACAACGTTTTGATGAGAACTTTGGTGAGGCATGGGACGTTTTAAGGATCTACTTCAAAAATGTCCTCACCAGGTTTTTCCGAATTACACCAGATCGACACGTTTTATAACGCTTTGACTCAAAACGATCAAGATTCTTTAAACGCAGCCGCCGGTGGTAATATATTGAATCGTACGCCCAGGGATATTTTAACGATCATCGAGAACAAATCTAAGGTTCCGAATTCTCGAAACAAATCGAATGTTTCGAAAGTGACTTCTTTTACTCCTTCTTCTTCTTCGTCGGCCCAATCATCGGAATTGGCCGAACTTACCGATGCTATCCGTTGTATGATGAAAGAGTTTAAGTTGCAGAACCAAAAACTCGAGCCCATTAAAGCCGTTACTGAAAAATGTGTGATTTGTGGTGGACCCCATCCGTACTATGATTGTCAAGACACCGATGGCCAAGTTTACAATGCTAACGTAGCTGCCGTAAACTACAATCAAAACCAAGGTTTTCGTACTCAAAATAATCAAATAGGGCCATCTGGGTTTCCACCCGTGCAAACTCATCAAAACCGTTATCCTCAAAATAACCAAGGTTATCAAAACCAAGGTTACAATCAAAACCGTGTAACCAATTTCAACCAAGCTCAAAATTATCAAGTCCCTCCACCCCAACAAGTTTATCAACCACCACAACAAGTACAACCTTCTCCAGAGCTTGCTAATTATATGAAAACAAACGATGTTAACATACGAGCTATGCAAAATCAAATCAACAACATGAGGGTTGAACTTAAGAAAGAGATCGACACAACCATGACTCGACAAACGAATGAGCTTAAGCAAATGATGAGTATTTTTCTTCAAATGAATCAACCATCGATGTCTAGTTCTCTTCCTAGCAACACAATTGCTAACCCGAGGGGTGATGCAAAAGAGATCACAACTAGGAGTGGTGTTTCATATGATGGACCAACGGCTCCGACTACCTCTTCTTCTCTATCTCCCAAGGTAGTCGCCCGTGAAACCGAGGTGACAACGGATACGGGAATTCCTACTGATAATGGAAGGACCAAAAACATCCAACCTCCGGTGGTCCCAACGTCAAAAGGAAAAGATAAAGTCGTTCACAAAACTAAAATAGAAATTCTCGTCAAAACAAAATTGCCTTATCCGTCACGCTTAAACGAACAGAAGCACCGTGAGAGAAATAAAAACCAGATGGAAAAATTTTATTAGATTTTTCAAGAACTACATTTTGACATAACTCTCGCAGATGCTATACCTTTAACGCCTAAATTTGCTTCAATGGTAAAAGGTCTTTTGAATAACAAAGAAAAACTGTTTGAAATGTCAAAAACTCAAATGAATGAAAATTGCTCGGCGGTTATCCTCAAAAAGCTTCCCGAAAAGCTTGAAGACCCCGGTCAATTTCTCATTCCATGTAATTTTCCTGGGATGGTTCAATGCTTCGCCTTGGCCGATCTTGGTGCTAGCATTAACCTAATGCCGTTATCCATTTGGAAAAAATTGTCTTTACCCGATTTGACTCCGACTTGTATGACCCTCGAGCTTGCCGACCGAACTACTTCCCGCCCAATGGGAATAGCCGAGGATGTCTTCGTCAATGTGGGAATATTTAATTTCCCTACCGATTTTGTCGTTGTTGATTTTGATGCTGATTCGCGGGTACCCCTCATTCTCGGGATAGGTTTCCTAAGGACCGGCCATGCGTTAATTGATGTTTACGATGAAGAAATTACTCTACGCGTTGGTACCGAAGCCGTAACGTTTAATTTGGACAAACCACGAGGCACTCCTCCGAGTATGACAAATTTTCCGTGAACCAAGTTGATGTTATCGACGAAGTTATGGAGGACTATTCTCAAGAGTTACCTGGTTTTACCAAAAATGCTTTGAGTGGCAATCCCACTCCTTCTTCTGAACCAATTATTTCTGATCCATCCCCTTCCCTTACTCCGTTTAGGGAAGTGATTTCATCTTGGAAGAGATCGAGGCCTTTCTTGCTAATGATTCGATTTCACCGGAAATTGATCATTCCGATTGTGACCCGGAGGGGGATGTTCTTTTGATTGAAAAAATGTTAAATGAAGACCCAAACCCGTCCCTCCCTCCGATGGACCTTAAAATGGCTGATGTTAAAGAAGTTAAGCCGTCTACTGAGAATCCTCCGGATCCCGAGCTCAAGGATTTGCCTCCTCATCTTGAATACGCATTTTTAGAAGGAACCGACAAACTTCCCATCATAATTTCAAAAGAACTTGAAGATGAGGAGAAGAACCGTCTCTTAGATGTGCTGAAGAAGTATAAACGTGCCATCGCTTGGCAAATTTCCGATATCAAGGGTATTGACCCTCATTTTTGCACGCATAAGATTTTACTTGAAGACAATTACAAACCCTCCATTCAGCAACAACGACGGGTTAACCTGAATGTTGATATAAATAATGTTTAAAAACGTTATTAATATTTCTCAATAAATCCATGTTTTGATAATCACAAAACTCATATCAAATTAAGTCAAGATTAAGACGTAAACAAGCATTTAGTAACAAATATTTACCTCTACATCTAATATCACTTAAGGTATACATAAACTAAGCATCTTATGCATTACATGATCAAAGGAAACCTTGTCTTAAGACATAACTATCACACCCTTCAATTTCAGGTCATTTTTCCAAACCTCAACATCTTACTATTCACCAATTACTATTTATCGATCACTATTCATCATTTTACTATTCATCACTTTTTAGGTCAATTTGATATTCCGAGAAACATTCAAAAATTTCACTATTCACATGACACTATTCATTTCCGAGAGAAAACCACTATTCATGTGCATTACTCATTTCATCGTAAACTTAGTTTACGGGTATTCAAATTCGCGTAACCGTATTGGTTCAGGAGCGAATTCATGCATTATCATTGGGACGTTTCATACAGACTAGAAATAGTCTGCATATTATCATTATAGCACTTGCATACTATTCCACTCGTAGGATATTTAAATTAGTACTTTTCGTATAATTAACTTTTACGTTTAATTATTTCTAAATAAACGTTAACACGCGATCAATAATGTGACTAACACGTCCGACACTCCCGACTATGATCCAAATATATTTTTATATTCATTTTAATAATATAAAAATTATAATATTAATTTACCCGGTGTTTTGAAAATTTATTTAATTATTATCGTAAGTTTACTAAAATTACGATGGTTTTCGTAGAAATTAAATAATAATTATCTAAACACTCAATATTTATACCCATCATATTTTTACAATTTTTACAACTTTATTATGTCCCGGTTAACTCCGTTAAAATTTATTTTTAATTAACTCGGTACCCGGTATTCCCAAAAACTATTAATATACACATAATAATACAAATACTCACCAACTATCTTACACATTCCCCACTTTTCTTCCCCCCTCCATTTTACCGCCCCCCCCCCCCCCCCCCCATGATAATCCTCTTACACATTTGAAATTTTGCTACTAACTCTTACATGTTGTCATAGAGTTTTTATATAAAATATATATACCAATAATTCACTTTTCATCTCATTTTACCAAATCTAAAAGCAAGCAAACTTTTTTCTTTCTCTCTTCTCTTGTAGCGCTCGGCCTCATCAAGAAAACAAGAACAAACCATAGATTTTCAAGCTCAAGTAAATTATCAAGTATAGTTTGTATTCCTTTTTGGGTTTTGATAGATAAACTCAAGGTTTACATAGGTTTTTCATCCTCAAATCTCATTCATCCTTCAAGTAAGTGTAAGAAACTTATCCTTATCATTTTATCAAGTTTTTACAAGTTTCATATGATATATATACTAGATCTACATGCATATGCTATTTATACCACTTTATTTTAAACATATCTAACTTTTGAGCCCTAGAAATTGTTTATAGTTAGATCCTTGTTAGATCCACTTGATTTATGATGTTTAGGAACCCATGACACTCTAAGAAGGTGTATGGTAGGATTAGACTAGTTTTGTGGTGATTGAAAGTGGTTTGGTTGAAGTTAGAACTAGATTGGAACCCTAGAAATGATTTTTGAAACAAAACAAATACCTACTGTCACCATTTTTAAAACGTGGGAAACTCAGTAGGTGATGGGTAATTTTTGACCAAAGATTTAGAAAATACTTTCAAAACGAAGCCGTGGGTGAAAGAACGGATTAAAACGAGCTTATAACGAAGAAGTTATGATTTTTGCAAGTGAAGTGACGAAAACTATTTTTCTGAAAAACTGCATGCTGTTTGACAATTTTCGACGGACAAATAGAGGCGTTAGACGTATCCTAGTGGAGCCGAGCTATCGAAAATATATTAGTACATACTAAAACGAATCCGTGGATATAAAGAACGAGGAAAATGAGCTTAAAACGACCAAGTTACACACGTTTTAAAATCGTCAAAACTATATATATATTTAGTCACTACTAGAAAATAATATAACTACGTACTAAATGACATATTTTCTAGATTTCTTATTCAAGGATTTTATTCTTAACAAACGAAGTACGTACGACCCAAGGGTTATTTATGCGACTACTAGACGATATCTTAAGGTTTTCAAGACGAGGAATATAACACTAACATTTTATATACGATGTACTACGACAAGTTTCTATACTCCTAATTGGACTTATTTTTCCTAAGTATAGAAATTTCCTACATTGACGATAACAAGTATTTTCAAGTTACGAGTGGTATAGGTATCATGTGCATGATTATTCATTACAACATTTCATGATCTAAATTAGATCATATTCATTCATTTATGTTGCGGCTAGTGTACGTGCCTTGTTGTCCCGATCATATCATCTCATCGTACTATCACTTAAGGTGAGTTTTCATAGCCCCGTTTTTAATACATTACATTGATTTCAAATCCCACGGGGGAGATTACATTGCACACTTATTTTCGTACATGCCCAAGTATTAAATTCTATACATTGCTTAAGTTGCCTTCCTACCAAGTTAAGTCCCCTTTATTATCATGGACCGTTAATTATAATGCCAAGCGAGAGTGAGTGAATAGATCTATTGAGGGTGACGCCTCCATTTGTGTTTGGGTTGCTCCAACGGGTACGAATGCATTTCATGTCTAAACTATATGAGTGCCTGGGAAACACTCTTTTGGGGCCAATACAATATTATGTCTAGCTTCGGGGTCATGAGCTAAAGAGACAATGTAGCATTTTGACATTTTTATCGGTTTACTTATACTTGTGGCTTATGTACATACGATTTAACTTACAAACCTATGATTTCTCACCAACTTTATGTTGACCGTTTTAGCAATGTATTTTCAGGTAACTATGGTATATCTAATGGCATGCATGGAGTCATTTTAATGAGTAGCAAGGATGACGCGTCTAACTTTGGATTTTTCATGCACTTATATATTATCGTTTGATTGTACCAAACTTGTTTCCTTTAATTTTTAAATACTTTGGGACCTATGTTTTGTAACTTTGAACTCCTTGTAAATAAATCAAACGATGTATTTTCCAAACGACACTTTAGGTCGTTCAATATATCCTTGTTGTGATGTTATGACAGTCACCCCCAGGTATTCCATTCCGCTGCCATACAGGTATCTTAGGGGTCTGACAGATTGGCATCAGAGCTAAGGTTATAGCGAACTAGGATGCATCATGGACCCTAGACTATAACCACATCATCATAGTATATCATTATTTCACCATAAGTGCATAGTTATTTATTTTTAGGTGATTCCATTATACGAGTTATTTATTTTTATTTCACCTTGATTATCACAGAGTTATGTCTTCAGACCCAAACATTGTCATACTTTACTCTGTCTCAGACTCTGATGTTGAGGGTTCTTTGTCTTCCACTGCTATTTCATCACCACCCATTCCTCCTGTACCTGTGTCGCCACCTTTGGCACCAAGTGAGGATACCGAGCCTTTTGAGGAGGAAGAGACGGCTCCTACTCCTCATGTCTCCCCTATTGCACCACCTGAGGTTACCCGTGTACCTACTGACATATCATCCCCTGCTACTACTATTCCCTCATAACCAAGACTTATGTTTCCCCGTAGTAAGACCACTCTAGTTGTTAGGAAGAGTGTTCGACCTGCTACATCTACTTTTAGGATCCCTGCTATCCCTACAGTACCTACACCACCACCAGCCATACCCACTACTACTTCCATATCTACTTCACTCTTTCCGCTCAGGAAGCGTGCAAGGTTTACCACCCCAGCTTCACCTACTACTAAGACTGCTGACCTTCCACCACCACCAGTATACCATATAGGTGAGAGTTCGAGAGCGGCTGCTGCTAGGGGGCCTACAACTGTTACCTTAGAGGATCAGTTAGGGGCTCAACAGGAGCAGGTTGATAGTTTGGGTTATAGGGTTGATGAGGTTATCACTACTCGACTTGAGGCGGTCGAGGAGCAGGTTGAGGCATTGATTTTAGGCAGAGTTAGCATCGACGTGTCTTACCATGGACTTGAGGTACGACAGGAGATGCACCAGGAGCTGATTGATCAGCTTAGAGACGAGCTACCTGAGATACGGGATAGAGCCCAGATGACACAGGAGACTCAGGGAGAGCAGGCACACCAGTTGGCAGTGGCTCAGGAAAGGTTGACTATGATGGAGGGCAGGGATGCTGCTCTTCAGCTTCGAGTTCAACGTCTAGAGGAGATTGTCGTCATGATGGACAGGGAGATCCGTCGTCTTAGGAGTGCACCTGGAGCACCTGGACCATCTAGAGCACCTGGAGGAGCCTAAACATAGACTTGTATTGTATTAGCTTTTACTATTTTCATAGTCCCGAGGTGTGGGACATAGTTCAAGAACTTGTAGTCTTTTGGTTGTTGTACAAACAAATATATCAAGTGCGACTCTACTATGTTGGAAATGTTGTGCTATATATTATATCGGTCCATGTAGGCCGAAATTTTCATGTATTATATTCATGTGTTGTGATTATATTTATGATGTTTCGTGGTTGCTCTTTATTGTTATTGTATTTATACAGGTTGTGGTTGTATTTATACATGTCGTGGGTATATTTATACATGTTGTGGTTGTACTCGTACATGTCGTGGTTGTGTTTATACACGTTGTGGTTGTACTCGTACATGTCATGGTTTTGTTTATACACGTTGTGGTTATACTCGTACATGTCCTGGTCGTGTTATTACTCGTTGTGGTTGTATATATATACATGCTGTGGGTGTATACCTTTGGTACGATGATTATTTCTATTACAATTTTTCTCATGGTTGTTTCCATTGTGATTTATCAGAAGTATGGCACCAAGGAAAGGTAAGGCTGCACCAGAAACACCCGCTATGACACAAGCCACTATCCGAAAGTTGGTCAAGGATAGTATTGCAGAAGCTCTAGAAGTTGAGAGAGCTGAGGTTGCTACAAGGGCTGCTGAAACTGCTTCTAATAAAGGGACGGTTGAACCACCCAACAATAGGCGTGAATGTACATGGAAGGATTTCAAGATTAGTGATCCTATCAAGTTTAAGGGCACTGAAAGAGCGGTTGCTTTGATCCGCTGTTTTGAAAAGACTGAGAATGTATTTCTCATGTGCGGTTGTCCGGACGTCAGCAAGGTAAATTTTGCTACAGGTATGCTTCTTGATGAAGCTATGTCTGGAATTCTTATGCACAGCCGATTGGTATGGAAAATGCTCACAAGCTCACTTGGGATCAATTCAAGAAATTGATGACAAAAAAGTTTTGCCCTCGTACTGAGGTGCAAAAGTTGGAAACAGAATTCTATGAGCTGGTAACTAAAGGCGATGACATCGAGACCTACATCAGGAGTTTTCAAGAGTT
Source organism: Artemisia argyi (assembly GCA_030686995.1). Classification (NCBI taxonomy): domain Eukaryota; kingdom Viridiplantae; phylum Streptophyta; class Magnoliopsida; order Asterales; family Asteraceae; genus Artemisia; species Artemisia argyi. Next base: position 85,794,519 of record CM060702.1, read on the forward strand.
GGCTGTACTATGTCCAACTATGGTTCCCGACGATGAGAAAAAGATGGAAAACTTCATTGGTGGACTGCCTGAAAGTATTCGAGGGGATGTGATTTCTTTTGATCCTCAAACAATGGAAGAGGCTATCCCAATAACTCAGAAACTCATGGTCCAAGTGGTAAAAGGAAAATCTGCTGTCAACAACAATAACCGTTCAAACAACACCAACTACAACAACACTCGAAACAACAACAACTATAACAACAATCGAAACCGCAACTATCCCGATAACCGAAACAACAACCAAAACAATAACAACAACAACAACAACAACAACAACAACAAGAGGAGGTTTGACTACAACCAAGGTGGAAATGCTATTCAGCCACCACCTAAGAGGCAAGAAGTGGCAAGGGCCTATGCTGCAGGGCCAACTGAAAGGAAAGGATATGAGGGTCATCTACCCAAGTATGAAAGGTGTCAGAAACATCATAACCCAGGACGTTCCCCAGATCCGTGTGGCAACTGCAAGAAGATTGGTCACTACACCAAAGATTGCAGTATTCCAAACTTGGGTAACAATCAGAAACCACCAGTAACATGTTTTGGATGTGGAGAAATTGGACACTTCATGAATGGGTGCCCACAGAAGAAGAAGCAAGGAGCTGGAAACCAAGGTGGAATGGCTCGAGGAAGAGCTTATGTTATGGGAGGAGATGATGTCAAAGAGGACCCGAATATTGTTACGGGTACGTTCCTCATTAATAATCGTTATGCATCCATTTTATTTGATTCAGGAGTGGATAGAAGTTTTGTTTCTATTGCATTTGCACCTTTACTTAACATAGAACCAACCCCATTAGACATTTCCTATATCGTTGAACTAGCCGATGGGTCTTTTGTTAACACCGACACCATTGTCCGTGGTTGCACAATAAATTTCCTAAACCACCCATTCAATATAGACCTTATGCCCGTAGAACTTGGAAGTTTCGACGTTGTTATCGGTATGGATTGGTTATCCCGACATCGAGCGAGAATTATTTGTGATGAGAAAGTTGTTCACCTTCCTTATAACGGTGAAACTTTGGTTGTTCGTGGAGAGTGAAGTGGAACTAGACTCAGTATTATATCATGCATTAAAACCGAGAAGTACATAAAGAAGGGTTGTTATGCATTCTTGGCTCACATCACGGAGAAGAAGTCGGATGAGAAACGACTTGAAGATGTGCCAATTGTTAAGGAATATCCAGAAGTTTTTCCAGAAGAATTTCCAGGACTTCCGCCTACGCGCCAAGTTGAGTTTCAAATTGAATTAGTGCCAGGAGCTGCACCAATTGCGCGAGCACCGTATAGACTTGCACCTTCGAAAATGCAGGAGTTGTCAAATCAATTACAATAGCTTTTGGACAAAGGATTCATTAAACTGAGTTCGTCGCCTTGGGGAGCGCCGGTTTTGTTTGTGAAGAAGAAGGATGGAACTTTCAGAATGTGCATCGACTATTGTGAGCTGAACAAGTTAACGGTGAAGAACCGTTATCCACTCCCCAGAATCGACGACTTGTTCGACCAGTTAAAAGGTTCCAGTTTTTATTCCAAGATTGATTTAAGATCCGGTTATCATCAACTTAGAGTTCGGGAATAGGATATCCCAAAGACGGCATTTAGAACACGTTATGGTCATTATGAGTTTCAGGTAATGCCTTTCGGATTAACCAACGCACCTGCGGTATTTATGTATCTCATGAATAGGGTGTGAAAACCGTATCTTGATAAGTTTGTGATCGTATTCATTGACGATATCTTGATTTATTCCAAGAATAAGGAAGAGCATGAAGAGCATCTCAGAACAATCCTGGAACTACTCAAAAAGGAGCAATTGTATGCCAAATTTTCAAAGTGTGATTTTTGGATATGAAGAGTTCAATTTATTGGCCATATCATTGATAGCCAAGGATTACAAGTTGACCCAGCAAAGATCGAGGCAGTTAAGGATTGGGCTACGCCCGAGTCTCCTACGGAAATTCGTCAATTCCTAGGACTTGCCGGATATTACAGAAGGTTTATTGAAGGGTTTTCTAAGATAGTGAAGTCATTGACGAAGCTGACACAAAAGAATCAAAAGTACGAGTGGGGAGAGAAACAAGAGTCCGCATTTCAGTTATTGAAACAGAAACTTTGTAGCGCACCGATTTTGTCACTACCAGAAGGTATTGAGAAACAAGGACTTGGATATATGCTAATGCAAAATGAGAAGGTGATAGCTTATGCATCTAGACAACTTAAGACACACGAGAAGAATTACACTACACACGATTTGGAGTTGGGTGCGGTAGTTTTTGCACTCAAAATTTGGAGACACTACCTTTATGGTACCAAGTGCGTAATTTTTACCGACCACAAGAGCTTACAACATTTACTTGATCAGAAGGAACTCAATATGAGACAACGTCGTTGGCTAGAATTGCTGAGTGATTACGATTGTGAAATCCGATATCAACCAGAAAAAGCGAATGTTGTAGCAGATGTACTTAGCCGAAAAGAACGACTCAAACCTTTGAGAGTTAGGTCATTGGGAATGACAATCATTTCACCATTACCATCAAAAATTTTAGAAGCTCAGATTGAAGCTCTCAAGGAAGAAAATCGACCACATGAAAAACTTTATGGTATGCCAGAAAACAAGAATGGCTTTGTAAAGAGATCAAATGGAGTGTTATGCTTCAAGGACCGAAGTTAGATACCACTCTATGGTGGGATACGAGAATTGTTTATGTATGAATCACACAAGTCGAAGTACTCTATTCATCCAGGTTCTGATAAGATGTATGAGGATCTCAAAAAGCTTTATTGGTGGCCGAACACGAAAGCGGAAATAGCTACTTACGTTAGCAAATGCCTTACTTGTGCTAAAGTGAAAGCCGAGTACCAGAAACCGTCAGGATTGCTTCAACAACCAGAGATTCCACAATGGAAGTGGGAACGTATTACAATGGACTTTGTCACTAAACTTCCCAAGACATCAGGAGGTTACGATGCTATTTGGGTAATTGTTGATCGTCTTACCAAATCAGCTCATTTCATACCCATTAGAGAGACTTATTCCATGGAACAACTTGCTAGACTTTATGTCAAGGAAATAGTCTCAAGACATGGTGCACCAGGTTCCATCATTTCCGACAGAGATAGTCGTTTACTTCAAACTTTTGGCGGTCATTACATGATTATTTTGGATCCAAGTTAGACATGAGGACTGCTTACCATCCTTAGACCGATGGTCAGAGCGAGAGAACTATTCAGACACTTGAGGACATGCTTAGGGCATGTGCGATTGACTTTGGAAATGGTTGGGCTAACCATTTGCAGTTGATCGAGTTTTCCTATAACAACAGTTACCATTCGAGCATTAAAGCAGCACCATTCGAGGTACTTTATGGTCGTAAGTGTCGATCTCCAGTTTGTTGGGCCGAAGTCGGTGATGTACAACGTACTGGCCCGGAGATGGTTCAAGAAACAACAGAAAAGATAATTTTGATTCGAGAGAGACTCGAAACTGCTAGAAGTCGACAGAAAAGCTACGCAGATGTTCGACGCAAACCATTGGAATTTCAGGTCGGAGACAAAGTCATGTTGAAAGTCTCGCCTTGGAAGGGCGTGATACGATTCGGAAAACGCGGGAAGTTTAACCCGAGATACATTGGTCCATTTAAGATACTAGAAAGGATTGGTCTGGTAGCTTACGAACTTGAACTTCCGTCAGAACATAGCATCGTACACAACATGTTTCATGTCTCGAGCCTCAAGAAATGTCTTTCGGACGAGTCTGCCATTATACCATTAGAAGAAATACAACTCGATGACAAGCTTAACTTTGTGGAAGAACCAGTTGAAATTATGGACCGCGAGGTCAAACAATTGAAGCAGAGTCGAATTCCAATTGTGAAAGTTCGCTGGAATTCTCGAAGAGGACCCGAGTTTACTTGGGAACGAGAAGACCAAATGCGACTAAAGTATCCACAACTTTTCACCAAGCCAATTTCCGAGACCAACACTAGCTGAATTCAGGGACTGAATTTCTTTTTGGGTGGGCGACTATCACACCCCACAATTTCAGGTCATTTTTCCAAACCTCAACATCTACCTATTCACCAATTACTATTTATCGATCACTATTCATCATTTTTGAGGTCAATTTGATATTCCGAGAAACATTCAAAAATTTCACTATTCACATGACACTATTCATTCCCAAGAGAAAACCACTATTCATGTGCATTACTCATTTCATCGTAAAAGTTTTGAAATTTTATGTTTTCCAGTTCAGCGTTTTACGCGAATCACGCATTTTAGACCCGCGTTTCTAGTTTTAACAGCGTATAAACAACCCGATGGAACTTACCATTCATTTTATATTTTATTATGGAGTATTTTGACAAGTTTAGTCATTCTTTCAAGTTTCATATTTTTACGATACCCGGATTTACGTTTCGCGATTTAACACTTTACGGTTAGCAATTAACGGAACCAAAACCGACTCCGTGAACGAGATAATTAGCCAAGCTTGACAAATACTCATTCCTTAATCACATGTACCCCCCCCCCTCCTAGCTACTAATCACATGGTTACTTCTAATTGATCAATTATTTACCATTATGCCATCAAGATTTAGATATTTATTTAAAAACATCAAGACTTGTCTTTTAACAAGCAAAAATGCATTTTTCTTCCTCTCTTCATCAAATCCACGACCCAAAATCAAAACAAGGCCAAAATCCATTGATTTTTGAAGATCAAGCCATTTTCTAGTTCCTTTGGTGATCCTTGTTAGGGTTTTGTAATATAAACTCAAGGATCATAAGGTTTTCTTCATCTAAACACCTAAATCATTCAAAGTAAGTTTACCAAATTTATTTTCATAATTTCTTCAAGTTATTTTCATGATCATATGATTTCCATTCAAGAGTTCATGCATATACTAGTTTATACCACTCTTTATATATATATATATATATATATATATATATATATATATATATATATATATATATATATATATATATATGTCTTTGAAACACTAGAAATAGAAACCCTTGTTAGATATAATTGATTGATGATGTTTAAGAACCCATGACACCTTAAGAAGATGTATGGTAGGAATAGACTAGATTTGTAGTGATTGGAAGTGATTTGGGTGGATTAGAAACTAGTTTAGAACATTAGAAGTGGATTTAGAACATGTTTATAAACCTACTGTCCCAAAACTTAAATTCTGGAAAGAACGGATTAAAACGAGTTTATAACGAAGGAGATATGATTTTTGCAAGTTTATTGACGAAAACTATTTTTCTGAAAATTGTATGCTGTTGGAAGATATTTGGTGGACAAACCGAGGCGTTAAACGTAACCTAGAGGACCCGAGTTATCAAAAATATATTAGTATAGGTTAATACGATTTCGGGGATATAAAGAACGTAGAAAACAAGCTTATAACGACCAAGATATACACGTTTGAAACCCGACGAAACTCTATTTATTTTAGACAGCTTTTATTAACAAAATACTCCCAAGTATAGAAAAACTACATTTGTGACTTTTTAGATATGGTGAAAATCTTCTTAGAACTACTGAGCTTCATTCCTAAATCTTAATATTCACTATTTCGCGACTAGCTTTGCGAGACCATTTTGTCACTAACAGAAATAATAATACTTCTACGTACTAAATCCTAGATTTTCTAGAAATACTACCAAAGTGCCAAATTCTTAACCATCGAAGTACTTATGATTACAAGCTTATTTATACGACTATTAAACGTTATTTCAAGGTTTTCAAAGCAAGGAATTCAACACTACCATTTATATATACGATATATATATTATGACTAGTTTTATAAGTCTAGTTAGACTTATTTTTCCCAAGTTATGGAAAAACATCTTACTTTGACAATAACAAGTATTTTCAAGTTATGAGTGGTATAGGCATCATGTGCATGTGCATTCATTACATCACTTCATGATCTATAGTAGATCATTTTCACTCATCTTAGGTTGCGGCTAGTGTTCGCGCCTTATTGTCCCGATCATTTTACCATCATTGTAACATCATATCAGGTGAGTCATAGCCCCACTTTTACTTGTTTAATTACTTTATAAACTCTTTGGGGGAGATACATGCTCAAATACTTGTTTCATACTTTTATACGATTTGAATTACTTCTGGGGGAGAATACGCTGCTTTAATTATTTTTGTACAATGCCAAAGTATTAAATTCCTTACATTGCTTAAGTTGCCTTATTACCACGTCTTGACAAGTCCCGTTTTATTATCATGGACCGTTAATTAAAGTACGAGCGAGAGTGAGTGAATAGATCTATTGAGGGTGACTCCTCCATCCGTGTTTGGGTTGCTCCAACGGAATTACGGATGCATTTCATGTCTAATATCTTTAGAGTGTCTGGTAAACACTCATTTGGGGCCAAGTAACGTCTAGCTTCGGTGTCATGAGCTTAAGAGCCAATGTAAATTTTATGACTGAAATCTTATTACTTTACTTTATACTTGGGCTATTGTACATATGATTAAAGTTATATACTGATGGTTTTTATAAACCTTATTACTGATTTATTACTGAATTACGATGCCTTTGCATCAAATTTATTACTGAATTACGATGCCTTTGCATCCACCTTATTACTGTTTTACGATGCCTTTGCATCAATCTTATTACTTTTGTTTACACAAACCAAACATATTACTTTTGGCAGTGGGTCGTAAACACACAGGTTACAAGTCTCTTATGGCGGGACTTGGAACTGAGTGGATTTACGATGCCTTTGCTGGGAAATCTTTATTCATATGCATTACATTCTTTTTCACAAGACTCTATGAACTTACCAACCTCGTGTTGACACTTTAGCATGTATTTTCAGGTATTAAGCAATGGCACGCTACAGGAGGTTTTGGCATGGCATGGCATAGTCATAGAAGACTCTGATTATTCATTTGGGGACCGTTTTAAACTATTTTAAGGGCCTACTTCCGCACTACTTTTAACAATGTAAATTTAACATTTTTTATTAAACTATTTTATTCTAAACGATTGAAGTGAAAACATTTTTGGTACTTGTGTAACACCCCGAAATTTGATTAAGCAGCGGAAGTCTAATCGGGGTCATTACAGTTTAGTACACAGTCATACTCATAGAAAACAATTCAAAAGATTGTCAATATCATTCCATGAAAACTCAAATATTTAGAGTTACAAACATTTTTCTAAAATGTTAATTGTTTAGCAAAAGAAGTGATGAGTTTGTAAAGAATGATATAATTATTGAAATCAAAGGGAGGTCCTATGCCCTTTACCAGCTCCGTGCCGCCATGCTTGCTAATTTCCTGAGATAAACATGCTTAAAAAGTCAACACAAAGGTTGAGTGAATCCATAGGAGTTTAAATTGTAATAATGTGAACGCAAGTCAAGCATTTGAAATAAACAAGCCATGATAGACAGGTCTTGACTAAATCGGGTGTAATATTGCTCCTAAGCCTCCTGCCAAGTGATCACCTTGACAGAGGTGGGCTGCCATCCAATAGATCTATCAACTATATTCGCGCTCACTCGCAAGTGATTAAGGTTCGTGATATGAGGGACTTGTAGCACAGGTGTCAACTTAGGCAATATCAGGTGATAACAGAATACAGAAAAATACTTGTGTTCGATTTATAGCATGTATCTCCCCACGGGGTTTAAAAACAATTAAAAATGTGGGACCATGAACTCACCTGAAAGGTGCGTAAACACAAGGTGCTCAAAAGTGATGGTGTATTGCTATGACTAGCAATGAAATTCCTCCGACTTGCGACCTATAAATATATTGTAATCGGTGTTTTAGATTCGTGTCGTAAATGACGTGTGATATATCACGTGTAAGGTGATGTCCGTTTCGGGTGTCTTAAATGTATTTCAAATAACTTTACGTAGTTATTGTTAGTGTTGTTACGAATCGGTGTTCGATAAATATTAACTTGTTGTGAAAATAATATCGTTTAAAAATATTTAACATTAAATATTTTTAATAAAGTTACACACACACACACACACACACACACACACACACACATATATATATATATATATATATATATATATATATATAAATATTCGAGAAAAATATAGGTATTTATAAAATTATATGAAATAATTAGTTATAAATATACCTTGTCATAATTTAACCCTTAACTTTACCAAAATTACACTTTTTACCCTTTGGTTAATAATAATCACAATATGGTCCTTTTTGAACCTTTTTACATTTTGTTCCTTATTTTCGGCCAAATGACAATATCTACCCTTGATCTCCAAAAGAATTCGGTATTTGCAATTTTGGTTCGAAAGTTTATGTTTTGTCACATTTAGTCCTTTAACGTGGGACTTTTTGCAAAATTAGTCCAAACTCTAGTTTTCGAAAAGTTAACTTTTATCTTTATAAAAGTTACCATTTTTATCCATTATTATTTGTAAAAATCGGTTTTTATAAATTGGTTTCCATTCGAAAATGTTAAATCAAAAATCTTATAAGAAAATTCGTTTGGGCTTGTTAGCCCGGTAAGGCCCAAAATGGGTGTGTCTTTGTTTTAAAACTTGTTCGACTAGTACTTGGTTTGGGTCTACTTCTCGTGTCACATGGTCGAATGAGTTATGCATGTTAGGTTAATTCGATTGTGGGTGAGTCGTATATTTAGGTGATCGAAAAATATAAGTTGGTTGTACGTGTAGAAATGATATGGCGAGGGCATTTCAAATGGTGTCGAGTCATGTGGTAAGCTATAAGTGTAACAAAATACAATTTCAAAAATTAAGCGTGGTCGTGTGTGAACCTTAGGTGATATGCATGATCTTAGAGTAGGAAATGAAATAGGAAATGGAAAACTTACAACACCAAAAGGTGGTGGTGATGAATTTGAGTGTATGAGCAACGAGAGCAACAAAATGATACCCTCTTCCTGAAGTGATCTTGTACCCAAAACTTAGTTATCCAACTCGTCCCTTACTCAACCCTTTCTTGTGTCCTCCTTGCTTCTTCTCGTTAGCAGCCAAGAAAGAAAGAAAAAGAGTTTTGCTGATATGAGATTTGATGAACTCTTGCAAGTGTGAGAAAATGCATTAAATGTGGTTTATATAGGATAGTGAGGGTGGTTGTGTATTTGAGCTTGTGAGACATGTTCCCTAGTTGTCAATCAAAGGTAGACAACTTTGTCTCTTGTCTTGAGTCCTTGTCAAGTCGAGTTGGGGGTGGAGGGAGCAACTAGAGTTTACTTTGGATTAATTTAGGATTTGTAGGCAATAAACAATACAATTAGGCTCATGTGGTATTAGTGTGTTGGAGGTAAGGGAGCACATGATCCATAAGGTAAACTCGACTAGGTGGTTATTAAGTTTATCCAGTGGTTTGACGGCTTCATAGGGTGGCTTGAGGTTTTCCAAGGTGCAAAGTCAATGTTGTTGTAAGTATGTTGTCGAGATGATAGGGAACCAAGGAAAGAAACCAAGAGTAGTTTCAAAGGTGTGTGTAGGAGCTGAGTTTTGTTGGCTTCGTGTAACACCAAGGAGAAAACGAAAAGGAGAAACAAAAATAGCAACCATGTGGGCTCACATATTCGATCCAATAGGGACATTCGGGAGTTTATATATATATATATATATATATATATATATATATATATATATATATATATAAAATCTCGGTGTTCAATTTTTGGGTGTCGGGTCGCAAGTGGAGTTACCGGTGTTTAACCTCATTGGGTGATATCCAAGAGTGACATTCGGGTGATATCGGGTGACAAAACATGTTCGGGTGTTAAACAAACGGTGTTCATGACATTCGGGTGTCAAATAAAAAGTGAACAAAACAATCGGGTGTTCAAACAGACAGTGTATCATATAAAAATTTCAAATTAGCCCTCAAATATGGCTTAGTTAAGAACTATGTTGATAATTAGCATTAATAAATGACCTGGGATTTTACGGTGTATTACAGTATCCACCCATTAGATTGGATTCGTCCCGGAATCCAAAGTTGAATCGGTGCTCGTGGTTGTCTCATCAAACAGTTGTGGGTATTTGGCACGCATTTGATCCTCGCGCTCCCATGTGTACTCGGGTCCTCTCTTAGAGTTCCATCTGACCTTAACAATCGGAATGCGACTATGCTTAAGTCGTTTGACTTCCCTATCCATAACCTCAACGGGTTCCTTAATAAAGTTGAACTTATCATCGATTCTGATCTCCTTCAGTGGAATCACAAGTGTTTCGTCTGATAAACACTTTTTCAAATTTGACACGTGGAAGGTGATGTGTACTCTACTGAGTTCCTCGGGTAATTCCAATTTGTATGCCACAGGACCGATCCTTTCTATGATTTCGAAGGTTCCAACGTATCTTGGGTTTAACTTTCACCGTTTTCCAAACCTAATCATTCCTTTCCAAGGTGATACCTTAAGCATGACCTTGTCTCCAACTTGAAACTCTATTGGTTTCCTTCGCACATCGGCATAACTCTTTTGCCGATCCCTGGCGGCTTGTAATCGTTGCCTAATTTTTACTATTTTCTCAGTGGTTTCAAGAATCAACTCGGGACCTGAGAGTTGTACATCTCCAATCTCAGTCCAACAAACTGGTGATCTACACTTTCTTCCATAAAGTGCTTCAAACGGTGCAGCCTTAATGCTAGCGTGATAATTGTTGTTATATGAAAATTCTACCAACGGTAGGTGTTTATCCCAGCCTTTTCCAAAATCAATCACACATGCCCTAAGCATGTCTTCCAGGGTTTGTATAGTCCTTTCACTTTGACCATCAGTCTGTGGATGGTAAGCTGTACTCATATCTAACTTAGTTCCCAAGGCTTTCTGTAAAGATCGCCAAAAGTTAGATGTGAAACGGCTGTCTCGGTCGGAGATAATAGAAATTGGCACTCCATGCCGGGAAACAATCTCCTTAAGGTACAAACGTGCAAGAACATCCATATCATCAGTCTCTTTGATCGGTAAGAAGTGCGCTGACTACGTGAGACGATCAACAATAACCCAAATAGTGTCCAAACCACTCGATGTCTTGGGTAATTTCGTAATGAAATCCATTGTAATCCGTTCCCATTTCCACATTGGTAGCTCGGGTTGAATCAAAAGACCGGATGGTTTTTGATGTTCAGCCTTTACTCTTGAGCAGGTCAAACACTTACCGACATACTCTGCAATGTCAGCTTTCATGTTTGGCCACCAATACAACTTCTTTAGATCGTGATACATCTTGTCCGAACCAGGATGAATGGAATATTTAGACTTATGAGACTCGTGCATGATGAGGCCTCGTATTCCTCCATACATTGGAATCCAACTTCTGTCCTTGAAACACAGCCTTCCGTCTGGTTTCTTGACAAATCCATTCGTGCTTTCTAGCATGCCGTAAATCTTCTCGTGCGGTCTATTCTCTTCCTTAAGGGCCTCAGTTTGAACTTCAAGAATTTGAGACGGAAGTGGTGATCTAATTGTCATACCCAATGACCTAACTCTTAGGGGTCTAAGTCGTTCCTTTCGACTCAAGGCATCTGCTACAACATTTGCCTTCCCCGGGTGATAACGGATCTCACAATCATAGTCACTTAGCAACTCTAGCCATCGACGTTGCCTCATGTTCAACTCCTTTTGATCTAAAATGTGCTGAAGACTCTTGTGATCGGTGAAAACCGTACACTTGGTTCCATATAGGTAGCGTCTCCAGATCTTCAGAGCGAATACTACCGCTCCTAATTCTAGATCATGAGTAGTGTAGTTCTCCTCGTGGGGTTTAAGTTGTCTAGAAGCATAAGCGATTACTTTAAGTCTCTGCATCAATACGGCACCCAAACCTTGGATTGATGCGTCACAATATACCACGAAGTCCTCACTTCCTTCGGGTAGTGCTAATATCGGTGCTTCACAAAGCTTCTACTTCAAAAACTGAAATGCCGATTCTTGCTCATCTCTCCATTCAAACTTCTTCTTCTTCTATGTTAACTCAGTCAAAGGTTTAGCAATCCTTGAAAAACCTTCAATAAATCTCCGATAGTATCCGGAAAGACCTAAAAATTGGCGTATCTCAGTAGGACTCGTATGTGACGCCCAATTTTTAACAGCTTCGATCTTGGCGGGATCAACATGAATACCCTTACTGTCGATAACATGCCCAAGAAATTGTACTTTCTCAATCCAAAAATCACACTTGGAAAATTTGGCGTATAATTTCTCTTCTCTGAGCGGTGTTAGTATAGCCTTCAAGTGTTCTGCATGCTCTTCCTTACTACGTGAGTAAATTAGGATATCATCGATGAATACAATCACAAACTTATCCAAATAGGGTTTGCACACTCGGTTCATTAAGTCCAGAAATACAGCGGGTGCATTTGTTAGACCGAATGGCATTACTTGGAATTCGTAGTGACCGTATCTTGTCCTGAAAGTTGTCTTAGGGATGTCTTCTTCCCTAACTCTCAGTTGGTGATAACCCGATCTCAAATCAATCTTCGAGTAGACACTCGATCCTTGTAGTTGATCAAACAAATCATCAATCCTTGGTAACGGATATCGATTCTTAACCGTCAGTTTGTTCAACTCACGATAATCTATACACATCCTGAAGGTTCCATCCTTCTTCTTTACAAACAATACCGGGGCTCCCCACGGTGATGAACTAGGGCGAATAAATCCTTTATCCGACAATTCCTCCAATTGTCCAGATAACTCCTTCATTTCCGACGGTGCTAGCCTATAGGGTGCTCGTGCTACGGGTGCGGCTCCTGGCATCAAGTCAATTTGAAATTCCACTTGACGAGTCGGCGGAAGACCAGGCAAGTCCTCAGGGAAAACTTCTGGAAAGTTCCTGACTACTGGCACATCCTCGAGTCGCTTCTCTTCCGACTTCTTCTCGGTGACTTGAGCTAAGAAAACTTGACATCCTCGTTCGATGTACTTCACAACCTTGACGCAAGAAATGACGCTCAAACGTGTCTTACTTCGCTCTCCGCGAACAACCAGGGTTTCGTTATTCAATGGGATGTGAACGACCTTTTCGTCACAAATGATCTTAGCCCGGTTCTCGGATAACCAATCCATTCCTACAACGACGTCAAAACTACCAAGTCTAATAGGCATAAGGTCAATGTCAAATGGGGTGTCTAATAGTCGTAGGGTGCAACCTCGGAGTATAGTGTTAGTGCTCACTAGCTTTCCATCAGCTAATTCAATCTCATACGTGGTGTCTAGTCGGGTGAGTGTAATATTAAGCAAGGGTGCAAGTGAAATAGATACGAAACTTTGATCGGCTCCGAAATCAAATAAAACTTTAATGAGGCAGTTGTTTAGAAAGAATGTACCAGTGACTACGTTCGGATCTTGCTGGACATTTCCATCTCCCAGCACGTATGCTCTCCCACGTGCATTGTTATCCTTGTTAGGGCACTGTCGCCTGTAGTGTCCTTTCTCTCCACAAGCATGGCATACCACAGCCACGGGTTGCAAGTTGGCTCCTGTCGCCTTGCAATCTTGTGTCTTATGTCCAACCCTTGAACACTTCCTGCACTTAGCATAGCAGGGTCCATTGTGATGCATCTTACACTTGTCACAAAATGGAAGAGGTCCAGCATACCTAGCATCCTTAACTGGTGCAACGACATAAGCTCTGATAGCTTCCTGTCGTCGGTTCTGTTGGTTGTGGTGGGTGTTTCAGTCATGGTGATAGTTACGGTTAGGGTTTCGGTTGTTGTTGTTGTTGGGATTGTTGTTGTTGTTGTTTGTCCTTCGATCATCAAACTTCCTTTTGTGATCATTGTTCCCCTGAGCAGAGTTACGCTTAATCTCCCGGTCTAGCAGTCTTTGGGCAATGGACATTGCTTCATCCAAAGATTGAGGCTTAGACGAGGTGACGTTTCCCTCAATACTCCTGGGTAATCCTTCAATGTACCTTTCCAACAACTTTTCCAAATCGGGAACCTTTGAAGGGCAAAGTGTAGCAAGTTCCTGAAATCTCCTGTCGTAAGCCCTTAGATCATTTCCTTTCACAACCAACGTGTGAAACTCATCTTCTAACTTCTTGATCTCACCTCTAGGGCAGAACTTCTTCAACATCTTCTCCTTAAAATCAGCCCAGGTAATCTGATTGGCCTCCTCCACACCTATCTTCTGAGCAGTTGCATTCCACCAGGACAACACGTCTTCCAACAATGTTCCAGTAGCAAACGAGACTCGGCTTTCCGCGGCACAACCGCTCCTCACAAACACAGTCTCAGTTCGCTCAACCATCGAGCAAGCTCTGTTACTCCTTCAGTTCCTTTGAAGTGAGATGGTTTACAAGCAATGAAGTCCTTATAAGTGCACTTCCGAGTCGCAGCAGACTCGCTCTCAGCAGTGGCTCGGTTATTGCTGCTAGTTCGTGCCATTGCAGCAGCCTGCTCTTCTAAAGCTGCAGCAACACTGTCGGCAACCAACTTTCTTAGGGCAGCTTGGGTCATAGCGGGTGATGAGGTAGCAGTAGCGGTTTTCCTTGGGGCCATAACTCTATAAAATTGCAAGTGCATAAGTACAAATCCCAAACATCAATAACAAGAGAAATAGTGTATCCAACTCATAATAGTCGAGATCATCACAAAGTACATATCACAACCACACCATAAATATATACATCAACATATACCATATCATTCATAAATAAACATCACGACATGTAACAACACACATGGAATTTATAATGAATCTCAATATGGGAGCATAATAAAAAGAAAGATCACACAACTAGAACATCATAAATCAATATCAATACGTTACAATCGTAACCAACATAAAGTTTTAATAATTTTTGAATTCATTGTTACAAAACAATAAGATACAACAATTATTAATGCCACAGGAGGCAAGTTAAGATGTCTCTGTAAGTAATGACATGCCATAGATCTATGAAGGTCCAGGTGCGCCTCCTGATCTCCTCTCTAGCTCTCTGATAATCCGGATCATCCCCAACATCTCCATATCTCTGGATCTCTCACGGGCCTGAATCTCCTCAATAGAGGCTGAAAGTGCATGGATGGTAGAACTGGATGCAGCTAACTCCTGTGCCTGATGCTCCATCATCTCCTGTGTAATGGCTGCAATCGCTCTCAAATCATCTATCTCGTACATCTGAACATCTAGTCGATGACCAAACTCAGTGATGGTAGCCTGTGCCTCCTCGATCTCCGTCCCCATACACTCTATCCTCTCCAAGGATATATCCTCAATAACACTCAACAGCTCATCAAGACGACCCTCGTGTCTAATCAATCTAACAGCCAAAAGAGGGATAGTGTGGTGTATCGGCTCTCCAGTGACCGGTAACACCGCTGAAGAGCCATCTCCAAGCTCAGCAGCCCTAGGTGATCCCTCAGCTAATCTCCATCTACGTATGTAGTCTAACAAAAACGACCATCGACGAGCATCAACCAATCTATGAATGCCAGGTGAGGTGGGTGTCTCGGTGGGGGCAGGTGATGGTACAGGTGATGTAGCAGGTGATGGAATCGGTACAGTGGTAGTCTGAGAGTAGAAAACTGTAGGTGGTGGCATGGGTGGCAAAACCTCAGAAGTAGGAGGTGCGGTGTAAGTAGGCAACATGTAAGGATGTGGCTCAAGTGGGGGTGATACAGGTGATGGTGGAGGTGCTGGTGATGCCACAGGGGTGAGCTCTGGCATGGAAACAGGTGGTAATACTGATATGGGTGATGATACAGGTGTAGGTACAGGTGTAGATACAGGTGGTGTAACAGTAGAAGCAGGCAAAAAGCAGACTCATTTCCGAGCTGTGCATTTGCGGGTATAGTCTCCCTCATGGTATCGAAACAACTCACCGAAAGGCTCAGGCTCATAGGGCTCAAGAATCCTCACTCGCTTGCGCTGAAAAATCGGTGCAGGCGGGGATGATGATGGAATAGAAGCAGCAGTGTCAGAAGTATCGGAGTCAGAAAACTCATCATCAGCATCTGAACCGGAGTGGTGGCTAGCAGGTGGTGTAGGACGATCATCAGCCGCAAGAAACTGCTGAGATGTCAGGTACTGATCATAAAGGTATTGCCCCTGTGTCATGGGTCCACAGACAGGACGAAAGAGAGGCTGAATAGCAAAGGAATCAATGGGTATAGAAGCAACCTCACCCTCCTCAAAGGGCTCGGTGTCAGCAGAGGGGTCTCCAGATGGAACAGGAGATGGTATAGCAGGTGATACAGGTTGGGTGTCATGGTCAGAATCATGGGTGTCTCGGGTGTCATGGGTGTCATAATCAGATAAGTCAATAGTAGGGTGAGTGGATGATGCTGGCACGACGTCGTCACTGTCGGACAAAATAATAACCGGGGGCGACATGGTACTGTAATATCCCAAAAATAGCAGTAATATAAATCATTTAGTCTACATAATGCTACATGCACAGTGATCATAGTGTCATAGTGAGCTAAATGCAATGGGTGCTAAAAATCAAACCTTAAAACATAACGTTGGCAAGCGCTGTCACGGAGGGCACTTTGGTGATAAACAGTTTGTTTAAAAAAATCTGGTGAGGTTATAGTCCAATGTTTTGAAAAATCATTTGGTTCTCTATAACCATGGCTCTGATGCCAATCTGTAACACCCCGAAATTTGATTAAGCAGCGGAAGTCTAATAGGGGTCATTACAGTTTAGTACACAATCATACTCATAGAAAACAATTCAAAAGATTGTCAATATCATTCCATGAAAACTCAAATATTCAGAGTTACAAACATTTTTCTAAAATGTTAATTGTTTAGCAAAAGAAGTGATGAGTTTGTACAGAATGATATAATTATTGAAATCAAACGGAGGTCCTGTGCCCTTTATCAGCTCCGTGCCGCCATGCTTGCTAATTTCCTGAGATAAACATGCTTAAAAAGTCAACACAAAGGTTGAGTGAATCCATAGTAGTTTAAATTGTAATAATGTGAACACAAGTTAAGCATTTGAAATAAACCAGCCAAGATAGACAGGTCTTGACTAAATCGGGTGTAATATTGCTCCTAAGCCTCACGAAACGCAAGCCTTAACATTGATTTGACATATCATAAAGATAATAACAATCATCTACACCACAGCGGATGTAAATGACAAGGGGCCCTCGGTGACAGGAAATGTGCCAAATTTCCATAATACCTCGAATATAGCACACCTCCTGTCAAGTGATCACCTTGACAGAGGTGGGCTGCCATCCAATAGATCTATCAACTATATTCGCGCTCACTCGCAAGTGATTAAGGTTCGTGATATGAGGGACTTATAGCACAGGTGTCAACTTAGGCAATATCAGGTGATAACAGCATACAGAAAAATACTTGTGTTCGATTTATAGCATGTATCTCCCCACGGGGTTTAAAAACAATTAAAAATGTGGGACCATGAACTCACCTGAAAGGTGCGTAAACACAAGGTGCTCAAAAGTGATGGTGTATTGCTATGACTAGCAATGAAATTCCTCCGACTTGCGACCTATAAATATATTGTAATCGGTATTTTAGATTCGTGTCGTAAATGACGTGTGATATATCACGTGTAAGGTGATGTCCGTTTCGGGTGTCTTAAATGTATTTCAAATAACTTTACGTGGTTATTGTTAGTGTTGTTACGAATCGGTGTTCGATAAATATTAACTTGTTGTGAAAATAATATCGTTTAAAAATATTTATGATTAAATATTTTTAATAAAGTTATACACACACACACACACACACACACACACACACACACATATATATATATATATATATATATATATATATATATATATATATATATATATATATTCAAGAAAAATATATGTATTTATAAAATTATATGAAATAATTAGTTATAAATATACCTTGTCATAATTTAACCCTTAACTTTACCAAAATTACACTTTTTACCCTTTGGTTAATAATAATCACAATATGGTCCTTTTTGAACCTTTTTACATTTTGTTCCTTATTTTTGGCCAAATGACAATATCTACCCTTGATCTCCAAAAGAATTCGGTATTTGCAATTTTGGTTCGAAAGTTTATGTTTTGTCACATTTAGTCCTTTAACGTGGGACTTTTTGCAAAATTAGTCCAAACTCTAGTTTTCGAAAAGTTAACTTTTATCTTTATAAAAGTTACCATTTTTATCCTTTATTATTTGTAAAAATCGGTTTTTATAAATCGGTTTCCATTCGAAAATGTTAAATCGAAAATCTTATAAGAAAATTCGTTTGGGCTTGTTAGCCCGGTAAGGCCCAAAATGGGTGTGTCTTTGTTTTAAAAACTTGTTCGACTAGTACTTGGTTTGGGTCTACTTCTCGTGTCACATGGTCGAATGAGTTATGCATGTTAGGTTAATTCGATTGTGGGTGAGTCGTATATTTAGGTGATCGAAAAATATAAGTTGGTTGTATGTGTAGAAATGATATGGCGAGGGCATTTCAAATGGTGTCGAGTCATGTGGTAAGCTATAAGTGTAACAAAATACAATTTCAAAAATTAAGCGTGGTCGTGTGTGAACCTTAGGTGATATGCATGATCTTAGAGTAGGAAATGAAATAGGAAATTGAAAACTTACAACACCAAAAGGTGGTGGTGATGAATTTGAGTGTATGAGCAACGAGAGCAACCAAATGATACCCTCTTCGTGAAGTGATCTTGTATTCAAAACTTAGTTATCCAACTCGTCCCTTACTCAACCCTTGCTTGTGTCCTCCTTGCTTCTTCTCGTTAGCAGCCAAGAAAGAAAGAAAAAGAGTTTTGGTGATATGAGATTTGATGAACTCTTGCAAGTGTGAGAAAATGCATTAAATGTGGTTTATATAGGATAGTGAGGGTGGTTGTGTGTTTGAGCTTGTGAGACATGTTCCCTAGTTGTCAGTCAAAGGTAGACAACTTTGTCTCTTGTCTTGAGTCCTTGTCAAGTCGAGTTGGGGGTGGAGGGAGCAACTAGAGTTTACTTTGGATTAATTTAGGATTTGTAGGCAATAAACAATACAATTAGGCTCATGTGGTATTAGTGTGTTGGAGGTAAGAGAGCACATGATCCATAAGGTAAACTCGACTAGGTGGTTATTAAGTTTATCCGGTGGTTTGATGGCTTCATAGGGTGGCTTGAGGTTTTCCAAGGTGCAAAGTCAATGGTGTTGTAAGTATGTTGTCGAGATGATAGGGAACCAAGGAAAGAAACCAAGAGTAGTTTCAAAGGTGTGTGTAGGAGCTGAGTTTTGTTGGCTTCGTGTAACACCAAGGAGAAAACGAAAAGGAGAAACAAAAATAGCAACCATGTGGGCTCACATATTCGATCCAATAGGGACATAAATTAAATGGGCTTGTGGCTTGGGAGTACGTTCGGCCCAAGAAAAGAAAGAAAGGAATGCCGTGTGGGCTTGGAGTGTAATCAGCCCAAAAAAATAGAGGGGTGTCGGTGTTCGTAAAATTGTGATATTGGTCTCGATATCGGTGTCGGTGTCGGTTCGTGAAAACCTTAAATATTTAAACGGTGTCGTCATTTATACATATATACTTATATGTATATAGTAATAACAAATTTGGTGAAAGTTAATATATATATATATATATATATATATATATATATATATATATATATATATATATATATATATATATATATATATATATATATAACAAATCGGGTGATATTGGGTGACAAAACATGTTCGGGTGTTAAACAAACGGTGTTCATAACTTTCGGGTGTCAAATAAACAGTGAACAAAATAATCGGGTGTTCAAACAGACAGTGTTTCATATAAAAATTTCAAATTAGCCCTAAAAAATGGTTTAGTTAAGAACAATGTTGATAATTAGCATTAATAAATGACCTGGGATTTTACGGTGTATTACAACTTGTGTTGTGATATCAATTGAGTTACACCCCAGCTACATGTATGCTTCCGCTGGACCCGATTTTGGGGGTGTAACAGATTGGCATCAGAGCTTTGGCTATAGCGAACTAAGTGTTTTTAAAACCTAGACTATAGCTACTTTCAAGAAAACATAACCCTATGACCGTCACGTGCCTGCCTGCCAAGCTGAAGCCTCATTCGTGGTTAGTTGCTGACATAGGTGATGAGATTTGTGTCTCATTATCTGGTATATTATATTCCTTTATTCTAGTTGATTACTATAATTGTCTTTCATATAAGCATGCTCATGTATCATATATGTCACCGCATTACGTTTTCCTTGCATAGTTTCATCATTTGACCTCGAGTTTGGTCACTTGCTTTTGTCTTTTAGAACGTCTTGGTATTTGTGAAGGACATAGTCTTAGTATGACTGAGCTCAGTATTTCAAAATTCATGGAACCTCGGTGGAATATAGACTGGTCATCTATATTCAACCTGGGATAGTGAGATATAGGCTGACCACCTATATCCGATTCAGAAATGAATTTTGCTACACTGAGAATGGTTATAATAAAATTTTTTCTGGATTGAATTCTCTACTCAATTTCCAAATGTTTCATTTATGTGTGTGTATACCCTTGTTGTCAGAACATTCATACTTTTCATCACCTCATGAACCGCCGCTTGGAAGCAAGTCAACTGGTCATTTCATCTCATGAACATTCACGTCTATACACGATACACTTACATCACAGTATTTTCTTTTATCACAATCTCGTTTTGTCACAGTTGTCACAGTCTCTTCCCTCCTCACCATCACTATCATTTCCCCATCCCCATATATATATAAGGAATTAGCTAACACTCTATAGATTCCTATGTCACTCATCCCTCACTATTCCCAATATTGATAAGTGGATATTATCAATGACCTCCCTAGGAAAGACTTTCCATACCATCTATAAGGAGAATCCCTCGGTACATTAAGACCATTCAAAACTCAACAGAAATCTCAGGATATCACAAAACCATTCGAACCACTATCACTGGCCTGATCGCCAAAATTCTATCATCTAGAAACTGTTGGCTTGACTGAATTACAAGATTAGTTTCGATACGAGTTCTCACTAAGCAACACCATAGGGATAAATCCAACCTTTTAACCGAGACTATAGATTGAACATATCCTCACCAATAGACTTTATTCAAACGTGTTAGACACCTATGCATTTGTGCAGACATACATACCTGGCTATTTTATCCTCTAAATACTTTCACTTTAAAATGGATTTTTCTGCAAACTACCGTTATACAAAACATATATCTTGTAAGAAATACTTTTCTGAGGCACTTATTTTAATAAGCAAATTTCTTTTGGTTAATCTTTTACAAAACTATTGAATGTTAGGAAATTTTAAACATCGATCTTTGGTAAACCATATTATCCACCTTATGTTGAAAACTGTCCTATCTTGCATAACTATTAAATTTTGAAACATCAAGAAGAATGTTACTTGGAAAGCCGTTTGATTAAAGTTGTAAATTCATTTATTCAGGGAAGGTTTATGAACAAAATACACAATCTCAAAACAAACTTTGAAAATCAATCACTATATTACATCACTTATACATTTAGGATTTTGTGGTTTGATGACATAGAGCTTGGTAAAATCTTAGTAATGGAGATTAAGCATCATAGGTGGAGAAAGACTCAATTCATGACATCCTGCGGAGGATCACAACCTTATCCTAATCTATTATTTCCAATAACACCCTTTGACGGGCTTAACCTTGTAAGTTTTTCCACAAGATTCATGATATCCATTTCAATTATTCCTAATAGAGGAATTTGATTCACTTCAAACTCTTAGCGATTCCATTAAGATTGTTTTGGAACTACGCCACCTATTATCTGCAGACCAATGGTCAAAAATTAGAGAACGATTCAAACATAGGGAGATATGCTCAGAGCATAAGTGATTGACTCTAGAAATGGTTGGACTAACCATTTGCCATAAATCAGATTCCTTTACAACCATAGTTACCGCACCAGCATAGAGACTACGCCAATTGAGGCACTCTATGGTCGAAGTGCCAACATCCATTGACGGAGTGAAATTTGGAAAAGCCCAACTCACTAGTCCCGTAAGCATTCATAAAATAACCTGGAATTTTCTACAAATCAAGAATCAGTTACAAGTTCGATAAATTGTAAACCCTTAGAATTTCAAGTTGGTGGCAGGGTTATGTTGAAAGATTCTGCCTAGGAAAGGCATGTTACCATTCAGAAAATTTCAGAAAGTTAAACCCGATATACACTGGACTATTTAACATTTCAAACCGAGTAGGCCTAGTGGCCGTTAGACTTGAGCCTTGTTAGAAAACAGAAGGTTACACAAACATGTTTCACGTTTTCCAAATCTCGAGAAATATCTTTCAGACGAGTCACTCATAATCCCATTTGGGAAGGAATCCAACCCAATGACAAACCAAAACCTTGTAGGAGAACCAATAGAAATCATGGACTGTAAGGTTGAACTGTTGAAGCGAAGTCGAATTCCTATCTTGAAAGTTCGCTAGAATTCTCAGATATTATCATCCTTTCACCAATACCACTCTAGAAACCAACACAAATTGAACATCGGGACGAAGTTCCTTTTAGAGGGGAAGAATGTCACAACTCGTAATTTCATGTCCTTTTTCAAACATCGAAATTTCATTTTTCATTTCGGAAAGTTACTATTCATTTTTTACTATTCATTTTTACTATTCATCTCCGAAATTTTTATTTCATATTCACGTAAGTTAAACTATTGTAATGATAATCCGAGAGTTTGGCGCTCGTCGGATCATTTCTGCAAAAATCACGAATCCGTGTCCGAGATTTACTTTTATGTTTAAACGTTGTTCCAGCATCCCGATATGTCCATAAAACACTATAAACAACAGAAATATGATTTTCTCTCATTTTATGACAATTCTAAAAGTTTTGGAATTTTACGTTTTCCAGTTTAGCGTTTTACGCGAATCACGCGTTTTAGACCCGCGTTTCCAGTTTTAACAGCGTATAAGCAACCCGATGGAACTTACCATTCATTTTATATTTTATTATGGAGTATTTTGACAAGTTTAGTCATTCTTTCAAGTTTCATATTTTTACGATACCCGGATTTACGTTTCGCGATTAAACACTTTACGGTTAGCAATTAACGGAACCAAAACCGACTCCGTGAACGAGATAATTAGCCAACCTTCACAAATACTCATTCCTTAATCACATGTGCCTCCCCCCCCCCTCCTAGCTACTAATCACATGGTTACTTCTAATTGATCAATTATTTACCATTATGCCATCAAGATTTAGATATTTATCTAAAAACATCAAGACTTGTCTTTTAACAAACAAAAATACATTTTTCTTCCTCTCTTCATCAAACCCATGACCCAAAATCAAAACAAGACGAAAATCCATTGATTTTTGAAGATCAAGCCATTTTCTAGTTCCTTTGGTGATCCTTGTTAGGGTTTTATAATATAAACTCAAGGATCATAAGGTTTTCTTCATCTAAACACCTAAATCATTCAAAGTAAGTTTACCAAATTTGTTTTCATAATTTCTTCAAGTTATTTTCATGATCATATGATTTCCATTCAAGATTTCATGCATATACTAGTTTATACCACTCTTTATATATATATATATATATATATATATATATATATATATATATATATATATATATATATATATATATATATATATCTTTGAAACACTAGAAATGGAAACCCGTGTTAGATCTAATTGATTGATGATGTTTATGAACCCATGACACCTTAAGAAGGTGTATGGTAGGAATAGACTAGATTTGTGGTGATTGGAAGTGATTTGGGTGGATTAGAAACTAATTTAGAACATTAGAAATGGATTTGGAACATGTTTATAAACCTACTATCCCAAAACTTAAATTCTGGAAAACCCAGTAACTCAGGGGATATTTTCAATCAAAGATTTAGAAAATACTTTCAAAAACGAAGTCGTAGGCGAAAGAACGGATTATAACGAGTTTATAACGAAGGAGATATGATTTTTGGTGGACGATATTTGGTGGACGATATTTGGTGGACAAAACTATTTTTGGGGCCAAGTAACGTCTAGCTTCGGGGATATAAAGTTGAGTGCCATTTATCTCATTGACGAAAACTATTTTTCTGAAAATTGTATGCTGTTGGACGATATTTGGTGGACAAACCGAGGCGTTAAACGTAACCTAGAGGACCCGAGTTATCAAAAATATATTAGTATAGGTTAATACGATTTCGGGGATATAAAGAACGCAGAAAACAAGCTTATAACGACCAAGATATACACGTTTGAAACCCGACGAAACTCTATTTATTTTTGACAGCTTTTATTAACAAAATACTCCCAAGTATAGAAAAACTACATTTGTGATACATCAAGTTGAGTGCCATTTATCTCATTGATAAACTCATTTCTGGAAGATTTATATCTTTGACAAATAGTTAGTTCACCTAGGCTAGTTTTCAAAACATCCAACCGTTTGTCAAAAGGATTTATAACGAATAACTTATGTTCTTCCAAACAGTCCCGAAAACTGCCAGAATCTGCCAAAACAGCCCAAACACCTCACTTGATGGCTATATTCCTTTATGATCGAGACCCGTATAGACAAAATTCACTTCTGTGACTTTTTAGATGTAACACCCCCAAAATACCTGAATGGCAGCGGAATGGAATACCTGAGGGTGTAACGGATCATAGCACACAACCAGGATATATTGAACGA
Organism: Artemisia argyi; assembly: GCA_030686995.1. NCBI lineage: Eukaryota > Viridiplantae > Streptophyta > Magnoliopsida > Asterales > Asteraceae > Artemisia > Artemisia argyi. The sequence goes on from CM060702.1 coordinate 85,819,242, forward strand.
CCTAAAGTGTCGTTTATAAAATACATCGTTTGATTCATTCAAAATATTCAGTGTTATAAAACATAGGTCCCATAAGTTTGAAAAGGTTTAAGGAAACAAGTTTAGTGCAATCAAACGATAGTTCAAAGTGCATGAAATCCAAAAGAGACGCGTCATCCTTGATACACAAAGTGACTCCATGCAATGCCATGAGAATATGCCTTAGTTACCTGAGAAATACATTGCGAAAAACGGTCAACATAAAGTTGGTGAATAATCATAGGTTTATAAGTAATTCGTAAGTACATAAGCCACCAGTATATAGTAAAGTGACATATTGTCAAAAAGTTTACATTGTCTCTTAAGCTCATGACACCGAAGCTAGACGTACTAAAATATGCCCCAAAGGAGTGTTTACCAGACACTCGTACTATATTAGACATGAAATGCATTCGTTTTCCTTATGGAGCAACCCAAACACGAATGGAGGAGTCACCCTCGATAGATCTATCCACTCACTCTTGCTTGGCAATATAATTAACGGTTCATGATAATAAAGGGGACTTGCAGTGGTAGTACTAGCAACTTAAGCAATGTACGGAATTTAATACTTGGGCATGTACAAAAATAATAGTGCAATGTATTCTCCCCCGTGGGATTTAAAATCAAATAAGTACTAAAAACGGGGCTATGAGAACTCACCTCGAAATGATGATACAACAATGGTGCAATGATGTAAGAGAAATCGGGACAATGAGGTGCGAGTACTAGCCGCAACCTAAATGAATAATCGCGATCTAATTAAGATCAAGTCGAAATGAAATGAATGCACATGCACATGATACTCATACCACTCGTAATTTGAAAATACTAGTTATCGTCGTAGAAAAATGGTTTCCATACTTAGGAAAAATAATTCCATTTAGAGAAGTATATAACTTGTCATATTAACTCGTACGATAAGTTAGCGTTATGTTCCAAGTATCAAAACCTTAGAATGACGTCGTCAAGTCGTATAAACATTCCCTTGAGTCGTACGTATCCGTTTGTTAATAAAATCGTCATTAGTAACGTTGCTAGAAAATATACCATTTAGTACGTACGTTATTATTTTTATTTGTGAATATATATATATATATATATATATATATATATATATATATATATATATATATATATATATAGTTTTGACAATGTTAAAACGGGTATAACTCGGTCGTTTTAGGCTCGTTTTCCTTGTTCTTTATGTCCACGGATTCGTCTTTGTGTATACTAGTATATTTTAGACAACTCGGCTCTTTTAGGTTACGTTTAATGCTTCAAAATACCCATCGTATTCTGCCCAACAGCAAGCAGTTTTCTGGAAAAGTAGTTTTCGTCGTTAAATTTGCAAAAATCATAACTCCTTCGTTATAAACTCGTTTTAATCCATTCTTTCGCCCAAAGTTTCGTTTTTGAATGTATTTTCTAAATCTTTGGTCAAAAATTAACCATCACCCACTGATTTTCCCACGAAATTAAAATAGGGACAGTAGGTATTTCAAAAGTTTCAAAAACCATTTCCAAGTCTCCAAACTAGTTCCATCATTCATCAAACCTCTTTCAAACACCACAAAACTAATCTAATCCTACCATACACCTTCTTAGGGTGTCATGGGTTCCTAATCTCCAAAACCAAGTAGATCTAACAAGGATCTAACCACAAATCATTTCTAGGGCTTGTATGATCAAAAGTTTACAAAAATAAAGTGGTATAAGTTAATGCATGTATGAGATCTTGCAAGAAACATGTATAAACATAGTAATAACTTTGTAAAAATTATGAAATGAGTTTGATAAACTTACTTGTAAGATTAGTGGAGTTAAGATGATTAAAACCTAATAATCCTTGAGTTTTTATTTCAAAACTCTAACAAGGATGCTATAAAAACAATATTAACACTTTGATCTTTGAAAAATTTTGGTTCCTTCTTGCTCCTTGTTCTTGGCCGTATATATGAGAAGAGAAAGAGAGAATATGGATTTTTGATGGAATGAAAGAAATGAGATGAAATGGTAAAGTTAGTATGTATTATTGATTTATATTACTATTATATTTGGTTAGTACTAAACATTAATGAGCAAAGAGTGTATAAGTGAAAATTGTAAGTGATTGGAGAGGGGGGGGGGAAATGTGGAAGACTTTTGGTGTAGAAAATGTATTATTATGTGTATTTGGTAGTTTTAAATTGTACCGGGTACCGGGTTAACTAAAAATAAATTTTAACGAAGTTAACCGGGTCATAATAAAGTTGTAAAAATTATAAAAATAGGTTGGGTAAAATTATTGGGTGTTTAGATAATTATAGTTTAATTTCCACGAAAACCGTCGAAGTTTTAGAAATCTTAAGTTAATAATTAAAATAAATATCCAAAATACCGGGTAAATTAATATTATAATTTTTATATTATAAAAATGAATATAAAAATATATTGGGATCATAGTTGAGAGTGTTGGACGTGTTAGTGACATTTATAGTTCGCGTATTGGTGTTTATTTAAAATAAACGTACGTAATTCGTTAATTATATTTAAAATATAATTTGAATACCCTACGAGTGGAATAGTATGCAAGTGCCCTAATAACGATATGTCGACTGTTTCTAGTCCGTATGAAATGTCTCTGATAATAATGCATGAATTCGCTCCTGAACCAATACGGTTACGCGAATTTGAACACTCGTAAACTAAATTTACGATGACATGAATAATGCACGTGAATAGTGGTTTTCTCTCGGAAATGAATAGTGTCAAGTGAATAGTAAAATTTTCTGAAGGTGTCTCGGAATGTCAAATTGACCTAAAAAACGATGAATAGTAAAACGATGAATAGTGATCGATGAATAGTAATTTGTGAATAGTAGAATGGCAAAGTTTGGAAAAATGACCTAAAATTGTGGGTTGTGACAGTCGCCCATCCAAAAAGGAATTCAGTCCCTGAATTCAGTTAGTGTTGGTCTCGGTACTAGGCTCGGTGAAAAGTTGTGGAAACTTTCGTCGCATTTGGTCCTCTCGTTCCCAAGTAAACTCGGGTCCTCTTCGAGAATTCCAGCGAACCTCCACGATCGGAATTCGACTTTGTTTCAACTGTTTGATCTCGCGATCCATTATTTCAACTGGTTCTTCCACAAAGTTAAGCTTGTCATCGAGTTGTATTTCTTCTAATGGTATAATAGCAGACTCATCCGAAAGACATTTCTTGAGGTTCGAAACATGAAACGTGTTATGTACGTTGCTAAGTTCTGACGGAAGTTCAAGCTTGTAAGCAACCGGACCAATCCTCTCCAGGATCTTGAATGGTCCAATGTATCTCGGGTTTAATTTCCCGCGTTTTCCAAATCGTATCACGCCCTTCCAAGGCGAGACTTTCAACATAACTTTGTCTCCGACCTGAAATTCCAATGGTTTGCGTCGAACATCTGCGTAGCTTTTCTGTCGACTTCTAGCAGTTTCGAGTCTCTCTCGAATCTGAATTATCTTTTCTGTTGTTTCTTGTACCATCTCCGGGCCAGTACATTGTACTTCACCGACTTCGGCCCAACAAACTGGAGATCTACACTTGCGACCATAAAGTGCCTCGAATGGTGCAGTCTTAATGCTCGAATGGTAACTGTTGTTATAGGAAAATTCGATCAACGGCAAATGGTTAGCCCAACCATTTCCAAAGTCAATCACACACGCCCTAATCATGTCTTCAAGTGTCTGAATAGTCCTCTCGCTCTGACCATCGGTCTGAGGATGGTAAGCAGTGCTCATGTCTAATTTAGATCCAAAAGAATCTTGTAATGACCGCCAAAAATTTGAAGTAAAACGACTATCTCTGTCAGAAATGATGGAAACTGGTGCACCGTGTCTTGAGACTATTTCCTTGACATAAAGTCTAGCAAGTTGTTCCATTGAATAAGTCTCTCTAATGGGTATGAAATGAGCTGATTTGGTAAGTCGATCAATGATTACCCAAATAGCATCGAAACCTCCTGACGTCTTAGGAAGTTTAGTGACAAAGTCCATAGCAATACGTTCCCACTTCCATTGTGGAATTTCTGGTTGTTGAAGTAACCCTGACGGTTTCTGGTATTCGGCTTTCACTTTAGCACAAGTAAGACATTTGCTGACGTACGTAGCAATTTCTGCTTTCATGTTCGGCCACCAATAAAGCTTTTTGAGATCTTGATACATCTTATCCGAACCTGGATGAATAGAGTACTTCGACTTGTGTGATTCATGCATAATTAATTCTCGCACTCCACCATAGAGTGGTATCCAACTTCGGTCCTTGAAGCATAACACTCCATCTGATCTCTTTACAAAGCCATTTTCGCTTTCTGGCATACCATAAAGTTTCTCATGTGGTCGATTTTCTTCTTTGAGAGCCTCAATCTGAGCTTCTAGAATTTTCGATGGCAATGGCGAAATGATAGTCATTCCCAATGACCTAACTCTCAAAGGTTTGAGTCGTTCTTTTCGGCTAAGTGCATCTGCTACAACATTTGCTTTTCCTGGGTGATATCGGATTTCACAATCGTAATCACTCAACAACTCTAGCCAACGACGTTGTCTCATATTAAGTTCCTTCTGATCGAGTATATGCTGTAAGCTCTTGTGGTCGGTAAAAATTACACACTTAGTACCATAAAGGTAGTGTCTCCAAATCTTGAGTGCAAAAACTACCGCACCCAATTCCAAGTCGTGCGTAGTGTAATTCTTCTCGTGTATCTTAAGCTGTCTAGATGCATAAGCTATCACCTTCTCGTTTTGCATTAGCACAGCTCCAAGTCCTTGATGCGAAGCATCGCAATATACCACAAAGTTCTCAATACCTTCAGGTAGTGACAAGATCGGTGCGCTACACAGCTTTTGTTTCAACAGTTGAAACGTGGACTCTTGTTTTTCTCCCCACTCGTACTTTTCATTCTTTTGTGTCAGCTTTGTCAACGACTTCGCTATCTTTGAAAACCCTTCAATAAACCTTCTGTAATATCCGGCAAGTCCTAGGAATTGACGAATTTCCGTAGGAGACTTGGGCGTAGCCCAATCCTTAACTGCCTCGATCTTTGCTGGGTCGACTTGTAAACCTTGGCTATCAATAACATGGCCAAGAAATTGAACTCTTCGTATCCAAAAATCACACTTAGAAAATTTGGCATATAATTGCTCCTTCTTGAGTAGCTCCAGGATTGTTCTGAGGTGTTCTTCGTGATCTTCCTTACTCTTGGAATAAATCAAGATATCGTCAATGAATACGATCACAAACTTATCAAGATACGGTTTGCACACCCTATTCATGAGATCCATAAATACCGCAGGTGCGTTGGTTAATCCAAAAGGCATCACTTGAAACTCATAATGACCATAGCGTGTTCTAAATGCCGTCTTCGGGATATCCTCTTCCCGAACCTTAAGTTGATGGTAACCGGATCTTAAATCAATCTTGGAATAAAAACTAGAACCTTGTAACTGGTCGAACAAGTCGTCAATTCTTGGGAGTGGATAACGGTTCTTAATCGTTAACTTGTTCAGCTCACGATAGTCGATGCACATTCTGAAAGTTCCGTCCTTCTTCTTCACAAACAAAACCGGCGCTCCCCAAGGCGAGGAACTCGGTCTAATGAATCCTTTGTCCAAAAGTTCTTGTAATTGATTCGACAATTCTTGCATCTCCGAAGGTGCAAGTCTATACGGTGCTCGTGCGATTGGTGCAGCTCCTGGCACTAATTCAATTTGAAACTCAACTTGGCGTGTAGGCGGAAGTCCTGGCAATTCTTCCGGAAAAACTTCTTGAAATTCCTTAACAATTGGCACATCTTCAAGTCGTTTCTCATCCGACTTCTTCTCCGTGATGTGAGCCAAGAATGCATAACAACCCTTCTTTATGTACTTCTCGGTCTTAATGCACGATATAATACTGAGTCTAGTTCCACTTCGCTCTCCGCGAACAACCAAAGTTTCACCGTTATAAGGAAGGTGAACAACTTTCTCATCACAAATAATTCTCGCTCGATGCCGAGATAACCAATCCATGCCGATAACAACGTCGAAACTTCCAAGTTCTACGGGCATAAGGTCTATATTGAATGGATGGTTTAGGAAATTTATGGTGCAACCACGGACAATGGTGTTGGTGTTAACTAAAGACCCATCGGCTAATTCAACGATATAGGAAATGTCTAATGGGGTTGGTTCTATGTTAAGTAAAGGTGCAAATGCAATAGACACAAAACTTCTATCCACTCCTGAATCAAATAAAATGGATGCATAACGATTATTAACGAGGAACGTACCCGCAACAACATTCGGGTCTTCTTTGACATCGTCTCCTCCCATGACATAAGCTCTTCCTCGAGCCCTTCCATCTTGATTTCCAGTTCCTTGATTCTTCTTCTGTGGGCACTCACCCCTAAAGTGTCCAATTTCTCCACAGCCAAAACATGTTACCGGTGGCTTCTGATTGTTACCCAAGGTTGGAAATTTGCAATCTTTGATGTGATGACCAACCTTCTTGCAGTTACCACATGTATTTGGGCAACGTCCTGGGTTATGATGCCTCTGACACCTTTCGCACTTGGGTAAATTACCCTCATATCCCCTCCTTTCAGTCGGTCCTGCAGCATAGGCCTTTGCCACTTCTTGCCTCTTAGGTGGCGGCTGAACAGCGTTTCCACCTTGGTTGTAATCGAACCTTCTCTTGTTGTTGTTATTGTTGTTTGGATTGTTGTTTCGGTTATTGGGATAGTTGCGGTTCCGATTGTTGTTATAGTTGTTGTTGTTTCGAGTGTTGGTGTAGTTGGTGTTGTTTGATCGGTTATTGTTGTTGACAGCAGATTTCCCTTTGACTACTTGGACCATGAGTTTCTGAGTTATACGAATAGCTTCTTCCATTGATTGAGGGTCAAAAGAAATCACATCTCCTCGGACACTTTCAGGCAATCCACCAACAAAGTTTTCCATCTTTTTCTCATCATCGGGAACCATAGTTGGACATAGTGCGGCCAACTCCTGAAACCTCCTAAAGTAGGTCTCAATGTCATCTCCTTTAGTCACAAGCTCATAAAATTCCGTTTCCAATTTCTGTATCTCAGTACGCGGGCAAAACTTCTTTGTCATCAATTTCTTGAATTCCTCCCAAGTAAGCCTGTGAGCATTTTCCATACCAATCGGCTGAGCATACGAATTCCACCAAGACATAGCTTCATCAAGTAGCATACCTGTAGCAAACTTCACCTTGCTGACATTCGGGCATCCGCACATGAGAAATACATTCTCAGTCTTTTCAAACCAGCGGATTAAAGCAACCGCTCCTTCAGTGCCCTTAAATTTGATGGGATCACTAATCTTGAAATCTTTCCATGTACATTCCCGCTTAGCAGCGGTTGGTTCAACTGTTTCTGTATTAGAAGCAGTTTCAGCAGCCCTTGCAGCAACCTCAGCTCTCTCAACCTCCAGAGCTTCTGCAATACTATCCCTGACCAACTTGCGGATAGCGGCTTGAGTCATAGTGGGGGTTTCCGGTGCAGTCTTACTCTTCCTTGGTGCCATATTTCTGATGAATCATAATGGAAATAACCATGAGAAAAATCATAATAGAAATAGTCATCGTACCAAAGATATACACCCACAACACGTATAAATACAACCACGACATGTACGAGTACAACCACAATCTGTCTAGACTTCACAACGACAAGTATATATATACAACCACAACAACCACGTCACGTATATATACAACCACAACCGGTGTCGATACAAGCACAACAAGTACGAATACAACCACGACATGTATATATACAACCACAACCTGTATAAATGCGATAATAATAAAGAGCAACCACGAAACATCATAAATATAATCACAATACATGAATATAATACATGAAAATTTCGGCCTACATGGACCGATATAATATATAGCACAACATTTCCACATAGTAGAGTCGCACTTGATAATATTTGTTTGTACAACAATCAAAAGACTACAAGTTCTTGAACTATGTCCCACATCCCGGGACTAGGAAAATAATACAAGCTAATATAATACCAGTCTACGTCTAGGCTCCTCTCGGTGCTCTAGATGGTCCAGGCTCTCCCCTCAAGCGGCGAATCTCACGATCCATCGCCACCACAATCTCCTCAAGATGCTCAAGTCGTAACTGAGAAGAAGCATCCCTACGCTCCAAAACAACTACCCTCTCTCGAAGCAATGTCAACTGGTCTACCTGCTCCCACTGGGTCTCCTGTGTCGCCTGAGCTCTATCTCGAATCTCAGGTAACTCATCCATAAGTAGCTCAATCTCCTCCTGGTGCCTCAACTGTCGTGCCTCAACCTGCTCCTCAACAGTCTCAAGTCTAGTAGTAATAATCTCATCGACTCTATACCCCAAGCTATCAACTTGCTCCTGCTGAGCACCCATCTGATCCTCTAATGTAACGGCTGTAGGATCCCTAGCTGCAGCCGCTCTAGAACTCTCACCTATGTGGCACTCTGGTGGTGGTGAAAAGTCATCAGTCTCAGTGGTAGGTGAATCTGGAGTGGTAAGCCTTGCGCGCTTCCTGAGCGGCAAGAGTGAGGTAGGTATAGGAGTGGTAGTGGGTATGGCTGGTGGTGGTGGTGTAGGCACAGTAGGACTAGGGAGACTCCTATAAGTAGATGTAGCAATACGAACTCTCTTCCTAGGGCCCTGAACAGTCTTATCCCTAGGAAACATAAGTCTCGGCTCTGAATGGATAGTAGTAGTAGGAGATGATGGTATGTCAGTAGGTATAGTAGGATGGACATGGGGAGTAGGAGCCGTCTCCTCCTCCTCGAAAGGCTCGGTGTCACAATCAGATGCCAAAAGTGGCAACTCAGGTGTAGGAGAAACAAGTGGTGAAACAGCAGTAGAGGACATAGAGCCCTCATCATCAGAGTTGGATATGGAGTAAAGTACAACAGTGTTGGGATTCGAAGACATGTCTCTGTGATAATCAAGGTGAAATAAAAATAAATAACTCGCATAATGGCATCGCCTACAAATAAGTAAATATGCACTTATGATGAAATGATGATATGCTATGATGGTGTGGTTATAGTCTAGGGTCTATGATGCAACCTAGTTCGCTATAACCTTAGCTCTGGTACCAATCTGTAACACCCCCAAAATACCTGAATGGCAGCGGAATGGAATACCTGAGGGTGTAACGGATCATAGCACACAACCAGGATATATTGAACGACCTAAAGTGTCGTTTATAAAATACATCGTTTGATTCATTCAAAATATTCAGAGTTATAAAACATAGGTCCCATAAGTTTGAAAAGGTTTAAGGAAACAAGTTTAGTGCAATCAAACGATAGTTCAAAGTGCATGAAATCCAAAAGAGACGCGTCATCCTTGATACACAAAGTGACTCCATGCAATGCCATGAGAATATGCCTTAGTTACCTGAGAAATACATTGCGAAAAACGGTCAACATAAAGTTGGTGAATAATCATAGGTTTATAAGTAATTCGTAAGTACATAAGCCACCAGTATATAGTAAAGTGACATATTGTCAAAAAGTTTACATTGTCTCTTAAGCTCATGACACCGAAGCTAGACGTACTAAAATATGCCCCAAAGGAGTGTTTACCAGACACTCGTACTATATTAGACATGAAATGCATTCGTTTTCCTTATGGAGCAACCCAAACACGAATGGAGGAGTCACCCTCGATAGATCTATCCACTCACTCTTGCTTGGCAATATAATTAACGGTTCATGATAATAAAGGGGACTTGCAGTGGTAGTACTAGCAACTTAAGCAATGTACGGAATTTAATACTTGGGCATGTACAAAAATAATAGTGCAATGTATTCTCCCCCGTGGGATTTAAAATCAAATAAGTACTAAAAACGGGGCTATGAGAACTCACCTCGAAATGATGATACAACAATGGTGCAATGATGTAAGAGAAATCGGGACAATGAGGTGCGAGTACTAGCCGCAACCTAAATGAATAATCGCGATCTAATTAAGATCAAGTCGAAATGAAATGAATGCACATGCACATGATACTCATACCACTCGTAATTTGAAAATACTAGTTATCGTCGTAGAAAAATGGTTTCCATACTTAGGAAAAATAATTCCATTTAGAGAAGTATATAACTTGTCATATTAACTCGTACGATAAGTTAGCGTTATGTTCCAAGTATCAAAACCTTAGAATGACGTCGTCAAGTCGTATAAACATTCCCTTGAGTCGTACGTATCCGTTTGTTAATAAAATCGTCATTAGTAACGTTGCTAGAAAATATACCATTTAGTACGTACGTTATTATTTTTATTTGTGAATATATATATATATATATATATATATATATATATATATATATATATATATATATATATATATATATAGTTTTGACAATGTTAAAACGGGTATAACTCGGTCGTTTTAGGCTCGTTTTCCTTGTTCTTTATGTCCACGGATTCGTCTTTGTGTATACTAGTATATTTTAGACAACTCGGCTCTTTTAGGTTACGTTTAATGCTTCAAAATACCCATCGTATTCTGCCCAACAGCAAGCAGTTTTCTGGAAAAGTAGTTTTCGTCGTTAAATTTGCAAAAATCATAACTCCTTCGTTATAAACTCGTTTTAATCCATTCTTTCGCCCAAAGTTTCGTTTTTGAATGTATTTTCTAAATCTTTGGTCAAAAATTAACCATCACCCACTGATTTTCCCACGAAATTAAAATAGGGACAGTAGGTATTTCAAAAGTTTCAAAAACCATTTCCAAGTCTCCAAACTAGTTCCATCATTCATCAAACCTCTTTCAAACACCACAAAACTAATCTAATCCTACCATACACCTTCTTAGGGTGTCATGGGTTCCTAATCTCCAAAACCAAGTAGATCTAACAAGGATCTAACCACAAATCATTTCTAGGGCTTGTATGATCAAAAGTTTACAAAAATAAAGTGGTATAAGTTAATGCATGTATGAGATCTTGCAAGAAACATGTATAAACATAGTAATAACTTTGTAAAAATTATGAAATGAGTTTGATAAACTTACTTGTAAGATTAGTGGAGTTAAGATGATTAAAACCTAATAATCCTTGAGTTTTTATTTCAAAACTCTAACAAGGATGCTATAAAAACAATATTAACACTTTGATCTTTGAAAAATTTTGGTTCCTTCTTGCTCCTTGTTCTTGGCCGTATATATGAGAAGAGAAAGAGAGAATATGGATTTTTGATGGAATGAAAGAAATGAGATGAAATGGTAAAGTTAGTATGTATTATTGATTTATATTACTATTATATTTGGTTAGTACTAAACATTAATGAGCAAAGAGTGTATAAGTGAAAATTGTAAGTGATTGGAGAGGGGGGGGGGGGGGGGGCGGCAATAGTCAAGGGGGGGGGGAAATGTGGAAGACTTTTGGTGTAGAAAATGTATTATTATGTGTATTTGGTAGTTTTAAATTGTACCGGGTACCGGGTTAACTAAAAATAAATTTTAACGAAGTTAACCGGGTCATAATAAAGTTATAAAAATTATAAAAATAGGTTGGGTAAAATTATTGGGTGTTTAGATAATTATAGTTTAATTTCCACGAAAACCGTCGAAGTTTTAGAAATCTTAAGTTAATAATTAAAATAAATATCCAAAATACCGGGTAAATTAATATTATAATTTTTATATTATAAAAATGAATATAAAAATATATTGGGATCATAGTTGAGAGTGTTGGACGTGTTAGTCACATTTATAGTTCGCGTATTGGTGTTTATTTAAAATAAACGTACGTAATTCGTTAATTATATTAAAAATATAATTTGAATACCCTACGAGTGGAATAGTATGCAAGTGCCCTAATAACGATATGTCGACTGTTTCTAGTCCGTATGAAATGTCTCTGATAATAATGCATGAATTCGCTCCTGAACCAATACGGTTACGCGAATTTGAACACTCGTAAACTAAATTTACGATGACATGAATAATGCACGTGAATAGTGGTTTTCTCTCGGAAATGAATAGTGTCAAGTGAATAGTAAAATTTTCTGAAGGTGTCTCGGAATGTCAAATTGACCTCAAAAACGATGAATAGTAAAACGATGAATAGTGATCGATGAATAGTAATTTGTGAATAGTAGAATGGCAAAGTTTGGAAAAATGACCTGAAATTGTGGGTTGTGACATTAGATATGGTGAAAATCTTCTTAGAACTACTGAGCTTCATTCCTAAATCTTAATATTCACTATTTCGCGACTAGCTTTGCGAGACCATTTTGTCACTAATAGAAATAATAATACTTCTACGTACTAAATCCTAGATTTTCTAGAAATACTACCAATGTGCCAAATTCTTAACCATCGAAGTACTTATGATTACAAGCTTATTTATACGACTATTAAACGTTATTTCAAGGTTTTCAAAGCAAGGAATTCAACACTACCATTTATATATACGATATGTATATTACGACTAGTTTTATAAGTCTAGTTAGACTTATTTTTCCCAAGTTATGGAAAAACATATTACTTTGACAATAACAAGTATTTTCAAGTTATGAGTGGTATAGGCATCATGTGCATGTGCATTCATTACATCATTTCATGATCTAAAGTAGATCATTTTCACTCATCTTAGGTTGCGGCTAGTGTTCACGCCTTATTGTCCCGTTCATTTTACCATCATTGTACCATCATATCAGGTGAGTCATAGCCCCACTTTTACTTGTTTAATTACTTTATAAACTCTTTTGGGGGAGATACATGCTCAAATACTTGTTTCATACTTTTATACGATTTGAATTACTTCTGGGGGAGAATACGCTGCTTTAATTATTTTTGTACAATGCCAAAGTATTAAATTCCTTACATTGCTTAAGTTGCGTTATTACCACGTCTTGACAAGTCCTCTTTTATTATCATGGACCGTTAATTAAAGTACGAGCGAGAGTGAGTGAATAGATCTATTGAGGGTGACTCCTCCATCCATGTTTGGGTTGCTCCAACGGAATTACGGATGCATTTCATGTTTAATATCTTTAGAGTGTCTGGTAAACACTCATTTGGGGCCAAGTAACGTCTAGCTTCGGTGTCATGAGCTTAAGAGCCAATGTAAATTTTATGACTGAAATCTTATTACTTTACTTTATACTTGGGCTATTGTACATACGATTAAAGTTATATACTAATGGTTTTTATAAACCTTATTACTGATTTATTACTGAATTACGATGCCTTTGCATCAACTTTATTACTGAATTACGATGCCTTTGCATCCACCTTATTACTGATTTACGATGCCTTTGCATCAATCTTATTACTTTTGTTTACACAAACCAAACATATTACTTTTGGCAGTGGGTCGTAAACATACAGGTTACAAGTCTCTTATGGCGGGACTTGGAACTGAGTGGATTTCCGATGCCTTTGCTGGGAAATCTTTATTCATATGCATTACATTCTTTTTCACAAGACTCTATGAACTCACCAACCTCGTGTTGACACTTTAGCATGTATTTTCAAGTATTAAACAATGGCACACTACAGGAGGTTTTGGCAGGGCATGGCATGGTCATAGAAGACTCTGATTATTCATTTGGGGACCGTTTTAAACTATTTTAAGGGCCTACTTCCGCACTACTTTTAACAATGTAAATTCAACATTTTTGATTAACCTATTTTATTCTAAACGATTGAAGTGAAAACATTTTTGGTACTTGTGTTGTGATATCAATTGAGTTACACCCCAGCTAAATGTATGCTTCCGCTGGACCCGATTTTGGGGGTGTGACATTATGTCCCGGTTAACTCCGTTAAAATTTATTTTTAATTAACTCGGTACCCGGTATTCCCAAAAACTATTAATATACACATAATAATACAAATACTCACCAACTATCTTACACATTCTCCACTTTTCTTCCCCCCTCCATTTTGCCGCCCCCCCCCCCCCCCCCACCCCCCCCCCCCCTCCATGATAAACCTCTTACACACTTGAAATTTTGCTACTAACTCTTACATGTTGTCATAGAGTTTTTATATAAAATATATATACCAATAATTCACTTTTCATCTCATTTTACCAAATCTAAAAGCAAGCAAACTTTTTTCTTTCTCTCTTCTCTTGTGGTGCTCGGCCTTATCAAAAAAACAAGAACAAACCATAGATTTTCAAGCTCAAGTAAATTATCAAGTATAGTTTGTATTCCTTTTTGGGTTTTGAAAGATAAACTCAAAGTTTACATAGGTTTTTCATCCTCAAATCTCATTCATCCTTCAAGTAAGTGTAAGAAACTTATCCTTATGGTTTTATCAAGTTTTTACAAGTTTCATATGATATATGTACTAGATCTACATGCATATGCTATTTATACCACTTTATTTTAAACATATCTAACCTTTGAGCCCTAGAAATTGTTTATAGTTAGATCCTTGTTAGATCCACTTGATTTATGATGTTTAGGAACCCATGACACCCTAAGAAGGTGTATGGTAGGATTATACTAGTTTTGTGGTGATTGAAAGTGGTTTGGTTGAAGTTAGAACTAGATTGGAACCCTAGAAATGATTTTTGAAACAAAACAAATACCTACAGTCTCCATTTTTAAAACGTGAGAAACTCAGTAGGTGATGGGTAATTTTTGACCAAATATTTAGAAAATACTTTCAAAAACAAACCCGTGCTCGAAAGAACAGATTAAAACGAGCTTATAACGAAGAAGTTATGATTTTTCAAGTTAAGTGATGAAAACTATTTTTCTGAAAAACTGCATGCTGTTTGACAATTTTCGACGGACAAATAGAGGCGTTAGACGTAACCTTGTGGAGCCGAGCTATCGAAAATATATTAGTACATACTAAAACGAATCCGTGGATATAAAGAACGAGGAAAATGAGCTTAAAACGACCAAGTTACACACGTTTTAAAATTGTCAAAACTATATATATATATATTTAGTCACTACTAGAAAATAATATAACTACGTACTAAATGACATATTTTCTAGATTTCTTATTCAAGGATTTTATTCTTAACAAACGAAGTACGTACGACCCAAGGGTTATTTATGCGACTACTAGACTATATCTTAAGGTTTTCAAGTCGAGGAATATAACACTAACATTTTATATACGATGTACTACGACAAGTTTCTATACTCCTAATTGGACTTATTTTTCTTAAGTATAGAAATTTCCTACTTTGACGATAACAAGTATTTTCAAGTTACGAGTGGTATAGGTATCATGTGCATGATTATTCATTACAACATTTCATGATCTAAAGTAGATCATATTCATTCATTTAGGTTGCGGCTAGTGTACGTGCCTTGTTGTCCCGATCATATCATCTCATAGTACTATCACTTAAGGTGAGTTTTCATAGCCCCGTTTTTAATACATTACTTTGATTTCAAATCCCACGGGGGAGAATACATTGCACACTTATTTTCGTACATGCCCAAGTATTAAATTCTATACATTGCTTAAGTTGCCTTCCTACCAAGTTAAGTCCCCTTTATTATCATGGACCGTTAATTATAATGCCATGCGAGAGTGAGTGAATAGATCTATTGAGGGTGACGCCTCCATTCGTGTTTGGGTTGCTCCAACGGGTATGAATGCATTTCATGTCTAAACTATATGAGTGCCTGGTAAACACTCTTTTGGGGCCAATACAATATTATGTCTAGCTTCGGGGTCATGAGCTTAAGAGACAATGTGGCATTTTGACATTTTTGTCGGTTTACTTGTACTTGTGGCTTATGTACATACGATTTAACTTACAAACCTATGATTTCTCACCAACTTTATGTTGACCGTTTTAGCAATGTATTTTCAGGTAACTAAGGTATATCTAATGGCATGCATGGAGTCATTTTAGTGAGTAGCAAGGATGACGCGTCTCACTTTGGATTTTTCATGCACTTATATATTATCGTTTGATTGTACCAAACTTGTTTCCTTTAACTTTTAAATACTTTGGGACCTATATTCTGTAATTCTGAACTCCTTTTAAATAAATCAAACGATGTATTTTCCAAACGACACTTTAGGTCGTTCAATATATCCTTGTTGTGATGCTATGACAGTCACCCCCAGGTATTCCATTCCGCTGCCATACAGGTATTTTGGGGGTGTGACAATAACATTTTATAAAATGATATTAACATTTTATATATTAGTAAATCATTTTTGGTATTGTTGTATTAAACTACAAAGATATGATTTCAAATTTCCAACCAAAAAGGGCAAATTTTATCCAGAAAAACTTTTCCAACGTTCAGGAGGGCGGCCCCCTTAATTATACTAGGCGCCCCTTAATCATTAAGGGGACCGCCCCCTAATTAAGGACACCGGCACGCTCCAGAACAGTATTTTCTGGACCTTTAAATACTGAACCATTCCACATATTTTTCTCACCTTTTTGCACTAAAAACTTTCTGATCCAACCTCCATTTCTATATCAAAAATCCTTTGATCATATAATTCATAAGTCTTTGTTTCCAAGTGATCCAAAGCTTCATCCACTCAAGTGCAAGAAGAAGAACAGTCCTCTACATCCAGTTAATTGTAGTAGTGTTGTGATTAGCTATTTTCATATTGTAGTAGTGTTAGATATTTGTAAAAGTGTTGTGAGAACTTTTTGATTGTAGAAACTAGGTGTGTTGTAAAGTAGTGTAGTAGTTGTGATTTTGTTGTTCATAGAAGAAGGTGTGAAGTTGACAAGGTGTGAAGAAGGTGTGAAGTCTTGAAGAAGTTGTGAGATTGGTTCTAGCTATGATTAGAACTCGACATTTAGCTTAGTGTCGTTAACTCGTGTAAGCCAAGGTGTGTAAGGTTTCTCCACCATAAGGAGTTTGTTGACATATTGAAGAAAACTCTCGAGTGTGGTACTCGGGGAGTGGAGTAGGGCAAGGAAGGTGTCCTTGTAGCCGAACCACTATAAATTCGCGTGTTGTGGTTTGATCTTTCTAACTCTATCTTTTCTTCATTCTATTTCAATACTTTTATTATTAGATTAGACTTGCTTATATTGGTTGTTACGTGAACTCACTTGAGATTGAATCGAAAGTTTTTATAAGCTACAAAATATTTTGGAAATAAATTTAAAAAGGACGTAAAACTATTCAACCCCGCTTCTAGTTTTCCACAATTGGTGATGTCTCCAAAACCAAACAATACATTCCAAATGTTTCCTCAACTCCCGGCATGTCTCCTTCAGTTGCATGTTTCTATCGTCCCATTGAAAATAGAAACATTGACGAAGGAAGAATTGTCAATCCATCTTTTTATGACTCTGATCAAACCGAACGAATGTTCTCCAATATTCGTTTTGAATGTCTTTACCAAATCAACGAACCAATCATTCCTCGTTTTATCCTCGACTTCTATAGCCAAGTGACGGTGCAAACCGATCCTTATGGTCATCTCCTTATTTCCTTCATGATCCAAAATCAATTCATCACTCTTACTCTTGCTCAATTTGGACAAATTCTTAGAATCACATACAACGGCCAAGCCGTATTAAATGAATGGGATCTTTCCTCTCTTGAAAGAAATCGTCCTCAGGATGGCCCATACTATTCTGAGATTCCTAGTCCTGAAGATATTCGTCGACTGCTTGAACTAGAACGTCGTACGACTAGTCGAGTAATCAAGTCGAAGAATGTCGATATTCATGCAAATCAAATCCTCCTCAAAGAGCAAAGCAACGATATGAAAAAGTGGGAAGAACTCATTCGCGAGAATGCGTTTGGTACTGGTGGTCACCGTGATCATGTCACGGCAAGCATTGCCCACATGTTATATTGTGTAGTTGCTGAAGAGAACTACAATTTGGCTTATATTTTTGTTCATCGAATCATGTCCGCCAAAAATACCCCAAATGCCAATCTTCCTTACGGTATGTTCCTTACACGACTTTATCGTTATGTCATGGAACATTACCCACATCTTCAAAGAGATTACTACGTGCAAATCCTTCCTACTTTGAACCAACTTACTCTTGTTCGTACTCGGCGTTCTCGAAGTGACAAAGGAAAATCTCGTGTTCCTTTGTTTTCTAGGCCTCGTGGGTCTACATCTCATCGTGACGATGATGATGATGAGGAGGAAGACACCTCACGTGTTAGTACTCTATCTCCCACGACCTTTGTTGATAATCTTTCTGATCTTGACGATACCGAGTATCAAGTTCCTCTTCCTCATGAACGTATCGATGAACTTCTCTTCACTCGTCAAACGTCCATTATCAAGCAACAACAACAAATGCATGAGGAAATTTGAGGAGGATTCAAATCCGTTGGAAAGATGTTTAGAAAGATGGTTGGGAAGAAAAAGAAGTAGATGATGTTGATGTATTGCTACTTATTATTATTATTCTCTATTAGACATTTGTATGGCTTGTTATTTGTTCGATTTATTCGAAAATACTTATGTTATCTCTTGTTTATTTCTTGGATGATGCTTAGACTTTAACTATTATCATGCTACTATCTTCATCATATTTTAATGCTATGCAATGTTTCTTTTAAAAGTGGAATATAATATGTGTGTTTGCATGCATAATTTGTTTATATATATATATATATATATATATATATATATATATATATATATATATATATATATATATATATATATATATCATCATTCCTAGAGTATATACTTCTAATAGAGCTTGCTGGAAACACACACTTGAAAAATCACCCATTTCTGCAAATTTTGGGTTTCTGGTCGTCTGGGAAAACACCAGATGGGCGGCCCCCTTAATTTCCTAGGCGGTCCCCTTAATTATTAAGGGGGCCGGCCTACAATTAAGGGGAGCGGCCATCTGGAACTGGGTTTACTGTTTTCTTTTGCATCTTGTGAACTCTGTCTCTAGTATCAGCTACCATTTCCCATTTTAACCCAACTGATTTTAGAATCTCATTCAACCATTTCAAATACATACCTAAATCAACCATTTCCATACTATAAATTCCCTCCATAATCACCATTCTTCATCTCATCATTCCTCATCTAAATCATCATGACTCCACCAAGCACCTCAAACTCCAAGGCCTCTAAGAAACAAAAGATTGTCATCATCCCTCCAAAACAACTCTTCATTGACTTAACAAATGAAGACAACAAAACCCCATCACCTCCACCTAAATGCTCATCTCCAAGTGCACCTAATGCACCATCCAAAACACCTTCCACTCATGGAACTTCCTCATCCTCCATACCCTTAACCTCATCAATCAATGACTACATCAATTCACACTTGTCACCACATCCTACACAAGAACCTATCTCCACCCATCTTACCATCTCACTTTCACCAATAACACCACTTGATGCTTATCTCTCATCTCCACCAATTACACTACCATTCTTTGTCAATCCCGTGCCTTGGAGGTTACTTGAATCCCATGGGGATACTTGTCTTTGTTGCATTCACAACCGAACCGTCATCTTTGGTCATAGAGATGAAATTCAATATATGTTTTTATATATTGAACATTTGCTTACTAACCCACCACCACCGCCAACTCCACCATCCTCTCCAATTATTCCTCCACCACAATTCTCTCCCATTCCTCCACCATCACCATCATGCTCTCCAAATTAAGCATATGATATGCTTAATAAATAAAGCCTTTACCACCCTTTTGCTTGCAAGCTCTATGAAGCCCATGTACTCTTTGCATGATGAAATATTATTCTAGTTGTTAGTTTATGCAATAGCTATCCTACTTGTAATCTTTATTACTGCTACTTGTATTGTTGTGTCTTAACACAACTATTGCTTTAATATGAATGCTTTTTTTCAGACATGCTTACTTATACTCTTATCACCTTATATATATTTGCATGTATATACTTGAGCTTCTAATATTTTTTTTTGCAAAGCATTCCATAGCTCATTCTCTTGGTGCCCTCAAACGAGGGGGAGTACACATCAAGGGGGAGATATCTTCCCGTCAAATTTTCACGCTTGAAAATTGTCGGCATAACCTTTTTGATTCTACAAAAAGGGGGAGAAGTAAATATAAACTCACTAAAATACTTGTTTAAAAACTAATTTTTGAGTTAATGAGTTTAAGTTTTGTAATCATCAAAAAGGGGGAGATTGTTGATATAAATAATGTTTAAAAACGTTATTAATATTTCTCAATAAATCCATGTTTTGATAATCACAAAACTCAAATCAAATTAAGTAAAGATTAAGACGTAAACAAGTATTTAGTAACAAATATTTACCTCTACATCTAATATCACTTAAGGTATGCATAAACTAAGCATCTTATTCATTACATGATCAAAGGAAACCTTGTCTTAAGACATAACATTTTATAAAATGATATTAACATTTTATATATTAGTAAATCATTTTTGGTATTGTTGTATTAAACTACAAAGATATGATTTCAAATTTCCAACCAAAAAGGGCAAATTTTATCCAGAAAAACTTTTCCAATGTTCAGGAGGGCGGCCCCCTTAATTATACTAGGCGGCCCCCATAATCATTAAGTGGACCGCCCCCTAATTAAGGGGACCAGCACGCTCCAGAACAGTATTTTCTGGCCCTTTAAATACTGGATCATTCCACATATTTTTCTCACCTTTTTGCGCTAAAAACTTTCTGATCCAACCTCCATTTCTATATCAAAAATCCTTTGATCATATAATTCATATGTCTTTGTTTCCAAATGATCCAAAGCTTCATCCACTCAAGTGCAAGAAGAAGAACAGTCCTCTAGATCCATTTAATTGTAGTAGTGTTGTGATTAGCTATTTTCATATTGTAATAGTGTTAGATATTTGTAAAAGTGTTGTGAGAACTTGTTGATTGTAGAAACTAGGTGTGTTGTACAGTAGTGTAGTAGTTGTGATTTAGTTGTGCACAGAAGAAGGTGTGAAGTTGACAAGGTGTGAAGAAGGTGTGAAGTCTTAAAGAAGTTGTGAAGGTGTGAAGAAGGTGTGAAGTCTTGAAGAAGTTGTGAGATTGGTTCTAGCTACGATTAGAACTCGACATTTAGCTTAGTGTCGTTAACTCGTGTAAGCCAAGGTGTGTAAGGTTTCTCCACCATATGGAGTTTGTTGACATAGTGAAGAAAACTCTCGAGTGTGGTACTCGGGGAGTGGAGTAGGGCAAGGAAGGTGTCCTTGTAGCCGACCCACTAAAAATTCGCGTGTTGTGGTTTGATCTTTCTAACTCTATCTTTTCTTCATTCTATTTCAATACTTTCATTATTAGATTAGACTTGCTTATATTAGTTGTTACGTGAACTCACTTGAGACTGAATCGAAAGTTTTTATAAGCTAAAAAATATTTTGGAAATAAATTTAAAAAGGACGTAAAACTATTCAACCCCCCTTCTAGTTTTCCACACTGAAAATTCATGAGGTTATCAAAAAGGAAGTTATCAAACTCCTCGATGCCGGAATGATTTATCCAATCTCGGATAGCTCCTGGGTTAGCCCGGTCCACTGTGTTCCAAAGAAAGGTGGAATGACCGTAGTGACGAATGAAGATAATGAATTGATTCCGACATGTCTTGTTACCGGATGGAGAGTTTGGATTGATTATCGAAAATTGAATGATGCAACTCGTAAGGACCATTTACCACTTCCTTTTATGGATCAAATGCTAGAACGTGTAGCGGGAAATGAGTTCTATTGTTTTCTTGACGGATTTTCTGGTTATTTTCAAATACCGATTGACCCTCCAGACCAGGAGAAGACTACGTTCACTTGCCCTTATGGAACGTTTGCCTATCGTCGTATGCCCTTCGGCTTATGCAATGCTCCAGGCACGTTCCAAAGGTGTATAATGTCTATATTTTCGGATATGATCGAGAAAACCATGGAAGTTTTCTTGGATGATTTCTCAGTTTATGGAGATTCTTTCACTTCTTGCCTCTCCCATTTAGAAAGAATGCTGAAACGGTGTGAAGACACCAACATGGTTCTAAATTGGGAGAATTGCCGTTTCATGGTTAAAGAGGGCATTGTCCTCGGCCACAAAATATCTAAATCCGGGATTGAGGTCGATAGAGCCAAAGTCGGCGTGATTGCAAAATTACCTCATCCCACAACCGTTAAAGGAATTAGAAGCTTTCTCGGTCATGCCGGCTTTTACCGACGTTTCATCCAAGATTTTTCAAAGATAGCCCGGCCCCTGACCCACTTACTTGAAAAAGATGCTCCGTTTATCTTCTCAAATGAATGCATCGAAGCATTTAACATCCTTAAAAAGAAGTTAACGGAGGCTCCTATCATAGTTGCCCCTAATTGGGACTTGCCTTTTGAACTAATGTGCGATCCAAGCGATTATGCCATTGGTGCAGTCCTAGGGCAACGCAAGTCTAAACATTTTCAGCCGATAGACTATGCTAGTATAACAATGACCGACGCTCAATACCATTATACGACAATTGAGAAAGAAATGTTAGCCGTCATTTACGCTTTTGAAAAGTTTTGATCTTATTTGCTTTTGAAGAAATGCATAGTGTATACGGATCATTCGGCTCTTAAGTACCTAATGGCAAAGCAAGATGCTAAGCCACACTTGATGCGGTGGGTTCTACTCCTTCAAGAATTCAATGTTGAAATTCGAGACAAAAAGGGAGCTGAGAACCTTGCTGCTGATCACCTTTCACGTTTAGAGAATCCCCATCAAAATGATTTCGAGAAAAAGGAAATTAATGAAGCATTTCCTCTCGAGACACTTGGGAGTTTATCACATTGTGATCCTAGTACCCCATGGTTCGCCGACTTTGCGAATTACCGTGCGGGGTATTTCATTCGTAAAGGGATGTCGTTCCAGCAAAAGAAGAAATTCTTCAAAGATGTTAAGCTTTATTTCTGGGACGATCCCTACTTGTTTAAGATTTGTGTGGAAAACTAGAAGGGGGGTTGAATAGTTTTCCCCTCTTTTTAATTTTATAAAAACTTGGTTTCAAAATATTGATTCAAATTTATTCAATTGTTTGTTTGAAAAACCTTCAATTGGAGTTTAGTGTGAAAACAACATATAATCAATAAGATCGGTTATATATGTATGCTTATGAATTAGTTTTGGAAACATAGTTTTATGAATGTAACTTTGGTCGATCTTTATGTTAATACGTTTTTCTTTTGAAATCTTAAAACATTTTGTATCAAATTATCGATTAAGTTAAACTTGATATGAGAAGTGTTAATAATATATAAGTCCATTAGACAATATCATATAATGTTATATCCTATCACAATATTAACTTGTAACTACACCACAATCAATCATCATGACAATATAAGCAACAATCAACACATATTTGCAAGCATAGATATAACGCGATAAATGCAAGAATGAAAGTAAAAAAGATAGGAGCAAGAGGATGCAAACCGGACACGATGATTTATAGTGGTTCGGCTACAAGGACATCTTCCTTGCCCTACTCCACTCCCCGAGTCACCTACTCGAGAGTTTTCTTCACTACTCAAGAAGCTCCCTTTTGGCGGAGAAAACCTTACACAACTTTTGCTTACACCATTTAACGACACTAAGCTAAATGTCGGGTTCTAATAGTAGCTAGAACCAATCTCACACCACAACACACCTTCTTCACAACACTACAACTACACTACTTAACACACCTTCACTACTTCTTCTTCACAACACACTTATTTCTTCACGGCTTCACGACTTCTTCATGGCTTCACAACTTCACGACTTCTTCACTACTTCACAACTTTTTCACACTACTTCTTACTCACTCATAGACTCACTACTAAGTAAGATCATCTTGATCTACTTATTACATATATAAAGCTCACAACTTTACATAAGCACTAACTACATCTTTGGCTTTATGATGGGGAGGATTCTTCTCTTGCACTTTGAGTTATGAGAGATTGGATCACTTGAAACAAAGATTAATAATCTTATGATCAAAGGGTTTTAGAAGGATGTTTAGAGAGAATTGGATCTGAAAATCTTTGTGCAAAAGGTGAGAAAAATATCAGGTTTGAGGTGGTATTTATAGGAGAAGATTTCTGACAGAGGAGCGTGCCGGTCCCCTTAATTGTATGGCCGGTCCCCTTAATTATTAAGGGGGCCGCCCATAATTAAGGGGGCCGCCCTACTGAAACGGCCAGAAATCTTTGTCTTTTCTGGTGAAAAACTAACTGATTTTGGTTAAAATTTTGAATTCATATATTTGTTATGAATTAAACATTTTCCTTTAACTACCAAAATTGTTTTTCAAAAAATATATAACATGTTTATATCATTTTATAAACTTTGTAATGTTTAAATAAAATCCCTTTGATCATAAAATGTATTAGACATTTGTTTGTACATACCTTAAGTGATTGTTGAGGCAAACTCGAGACGTTGAGATGTCGAGGCTTGTTGACGTAAGAATGCAAAGATGAATTGTCACAAGTAACTTAAGCACTTTACGTTATATGTTGTAACTTACATCTTTGTCATCATCAAAACATGAAGAGAATGTTTAGATTAAATATCGTAATATTCATGCCAACAATCTCCCCCTTTTTGATGATGACAAACTATGTAAACTATAACTCATAGTAAAATGTATAAGTTACTTGTTTACACTTCTTCATTTGTTTGTACATACCTTAAGTGATTGTTGAGGCAAACTCGAGACGTTGAGATGTCGAGGCTTGTTGACCTAAGAATGCAAAGATGAATTGTCACAAGTAACTTAAGCACTTTACGTTATATGTTGCAACTTACATCTTTGTCATCATCAAAACATGAAGAGAATGTTTAGATTAAATATCGTAATATTCATGCCAACAATCTCCCCCTTTTTGATGATAACAAACTATGTAAACTATAACTCATAGTAAAATGTATAAGTTACTTGTTTACACTTCTTCATTTGTTTGTACATACCTTAAGTGATTGTTGAGGCAAACTCGAGACGTTGAGATGTCGAGGCTTGTTGACGTAAGAATGCAAAGATGAATTGTGATCACAAGTAACTTAAGCACTTTACGTTATATGTTGTAACTTACATCTTTGTCATCATCAAAACATGAAGAGAATGTTTAGATTAAATATCGTAATATTCATGCCAACAATCTCCCCCTTTTTGATGATGACAAACTATGTAAACTATAACTCATAGTAAAATGTATAAGTTACTTGTTTACACTTCTTCTCCCCCTTTTGTCGAAGCAAAAAGGTGGACACTTAGACGAGACTTCAACTACGCTTGAACCCTTGAGAAAGAATGTAAAAGGCAAGCTTGCATCATCGTAAGTGAAGCCTTGATCCAATCAACCTTAATGCTCCCCCTTGGTGTATGCTCCCCCTTGGTGTATACTCCCCCTTGGTGTATGCTCAAAACTAGTTTTGGCTACCAAAGAATCGAGTGATGAAGTAATCCTTCAAAACAAAGTTAGTAGACAAGTGCAAATATATATAATGATGATGATAGGTATATGCATGATACTAATAGGGGAACAATATATGGATGTAATAGGTATATGCACTAAAAATATGACACATGTAATTATTGTTTTAAAAACAACAACCTAACTTCCCAAAAAAAAATAAATACCATGACCAAAGCTTAAGACATGATAATGATTGGAACCTAATGCAAAGATTCTACCGACATATTTTGGCAAAAGATACCAAAATATATATTCTAAAAGAAAAAAAAAATGATAATGATGCCTTCTTTTAAAGAGGTAGAAAAAAAAGAAGGATGAGCGTGAATGAAAAGGGAAGGTAATGCCAAAAGGTTGAAAAATATGGTTTAGATTAATATAACATGTGACAAGGGTGGATGATTTGGAATCAAGGGATTTTTAGGTGTTCTGTTGGTTGACGACCGAAAATGGATATGTGAATGAGGTGGTGATGGCTTAACAACACTTGAAGCATGGATATCTTCTTTGTGTTCTTCACTTGCTAGGAAGTGGAAAAGATGCATTTCATAAAGAAATTCGCTTGACTTTTAGGGGTGTAGATTTAGGAGCGGAAGAGGTTGATTGAGAGTTTAGATGTTGTTTAAGTGATGATGTTTGTTGAGATCTTGTAAGAAGATACTCAATCCAAGTGAAGTGCTCATTCAAGGCAATGGTTTGTTTTTGAAGGAAGATGCAACAAGAGCAATTGTTGACATGATTCTCAACTTGGTTGATGCTGTGTGGTGATGATGGCGAGCTTGATTGGGTTGGATCCAAATTACGTTGCGCAAGATGTAATGCTAAAAGAGCACTAAGCTCATGAGCCTCTTTTAGCTCCTCAACGAACTTCAAGTGTTCGGAGGAAGGTGATGATGCTGGAACATGATGGTTGTCTTGGGTGAAGGTTTGAAGATGCAACATAGAAATGGCATGTGAGGTTGTAGGGTGTGGTGGTGGTACTCTTGGTGGTGGAGACATGGTTGAGCTTGGGTAGTCATGAAAACATGAAATGGGTGGAAGAGGTTCTCCAAGAGTGAGTGGTGTTTTTGTTGAATGAGCAACATGTGAAGTATTGATTGAGAGATTGGGATTGTTGTTTTGGGATTGAGCATGCTCATCATAAGAAGAAGCATGAATGAGGAAATGAGTGGGTGATAGGTTGTGAGATGAGTCATTATTGTGGGTTTGAGGTTTAGTAGTTGGTTGACTTGGAACAACAACACTTGAGTTATGACAAGAATCAAGTTTCCTCCTCCAAACGGGTTTGACGGAGATCCTTGCGGTTCTTGAAATCTTAGGTTTTTGGTTGTTGGGAGATGACATGTTTGGGTGTAAGGTAGAGGAATATATGCGAGTGAGTGTGTTTTCCCTTCCCATTAAATTCGTGCTCATCCGGACATAGAGTTAAGCATGTAAAGGTATACAATCAAATCACATAGGAGCAAATAAACATCTAGAAACAACATATATGCGATATGCCATAAATCTAGGAATGAAAGAATCTAATGAGAAGAAAAGTTCATAAAAGTAAACTAGCGTTAGGTATATATAGGAAGAGTAATTTAATCAAGTTGGAGAATGAGTATGAGACTATTACTAGTGGTGCTCAATTCAGGCTAAACACGACCATTTTTACGGGTTACACACACCCAACTTCTCACATAGAAGCAATTCAACCGTTAGGTTAAATTGAATTTCTAGTCAATAGATTCTCCAGTAGTCATTCTCTTTTTAGAAGAAATTGAGTTCCTAAATTTACCTATCGAAGATTACCAAACATGAAGTTTGCTTGATTTACTAATACTTGGCTTAATGTGACTCAAACATCATGTTTTAATGAAGGTAAATCTAGATGATATATTTTATTCACGATCCTAATAGAGACGTGTTGAATGTTTAGATAAGAGTAAACAAAAAGTTTTAATCTTTTCTTCATGATTTACCGGTTGTTTGGTTTTGATGACATATTACTTGATTTAATAACTGTGCTAAACTTAAGAGTGCACCTTAGCATCTCTTGTGAAATGAATCTCATTAACATTATTTATCTTAAATGAGTTTGTGATTCTCAAATGATATCAAAACTAGACATTAATATATTTTTAAACAAATATTATTTTCTATGATTTTTGCCAATGTTATATATCATACTTTAACAAGTATTTGAAAAAAAAAATTATTTGTTTATGGATTGTGACAAGTTATTTTTCAATTCTAATAACTTATATTATTTCAAAAAGGAAAGTGTAGTGCATTATCTTGTAACACAACCATTCATGCTACAAAGAAAATAAAATACATAGAATATATAGTGTGTATTATTCTTAAATATGTATTTTATCTTGAAGTGACGATTTTAAGTAGTGTGAGCAAAGTTTACACATGTTGTTAGTTTGCTCATGTTTGGTTTTTCGGATATGACTCATTTATCCATTGAATTGCAATGTAAATTGCTTGAATATTTCGGACGAAACATCTAAGTCGTCAATCCTACTTCATTGTATATTTTATAAATGTGTTTAAAATGTTATTCTAATATTTGGAACACAATTATTAGACAAGTAGATTCAATATGACATTATCAACACAAGTGTGAGTTATGATCCAATGCACACTCTTTTCATCTACAAAGGATGTAACTATTTTCATATCAATCTAGTGTGATTGAGTATGTAGATTGAAGACTATATCTTTTGTTCTAATTTGATATAATATTGAAGCTAAACAAATAGCAATCCAATTTCTTGTCCACACTCAAAAACATGTCAATTAGATTTGATGAATATATCAACCATAATTTGAATAATGAATTGATATAATATCAAGATCTTTCTTGACCTTCACGGACACTCATTTGAAATAAATAAACATTTTGATAGTATGTTCCATTAATCCTAAGATTATTTATTAGTGAGTGATTGAAAGTTGACTTATTATTTCATGATTGTTATATGCTTTGTTTTTGTGAAAGACTCTTCATTTTTACTTATTATGAACTCACTTAGATTTTGAAAATGCTTTTTCTTTTATATAACTATTAATGTTTTACAATGATTCAATTTCTCTTATTAAACATCTTAAGGTAAAACAAGCTAATTTGTAGAAAATATTTAAGTGTGTTGTGAAGAGTAGATTAAATTGTTTGAAATTTTTAGGTGACTAGATTGAACTCATTTACAAGATGTTTGAGTAACATTAAGCCATCTATACCTATATGCAATGCAAGCATATTATAACAATCCTAACGCAAAAAATCTAGCATAAGATCTAGTTAAGTATAAATCGGCAAACTAGCTATACACTAATAGGGCACATATGCATAGATATATACATAGCTAAACTTCAAATAGCAACAATCATTTAATATATTCAATTAAGAAAATAAAATCACAAAGAAGTTCACATAACAGATAAAACACTTGTCGTCGTTTTGTGTATTATATACACCAACATTTACTTAGCTCGAATTTATTTGAAAATAAAAAACTTTCCTCCCATTCTATAATTTAATTAAGATCAATATTTTGAAAACATAAATACTTAATTTTTCAAAAGTATATCAACTAGGAATATCCGACTTGAAGGAAAAGGTAAAACAAAAGTTTTACATTAAAACGAAACACAAATTTTTGACCACCATATAGTATTTTGACTTTCTTACTTATTTAAGTTTGTAATGGTTACTTGTAAGTATTTTTAAATGAAAGTAGACTCAATTACCTTTAAAACGCCGGGTGGCACGACTTCTACGGAGTTACGGTTAATTTTATATGATTTTTCAAAGTTTTCGAAAAACTGTCAAACAGATAGGCGGACCCCTTAAATAATTAAGGGGACCGCCCAGTATTTAAGGGGGCCGCCCAGACAATTAAGGGGGCCGCCCATCTGGTATTCAAAATTTCATTTAAAAAAAAAAGTGTTTTCTGACTTTTCGCAAAGGTGTGTGACTTTCTGATTTTGATACCCAACATATAACACTTATTTTAAGCATAATATTATTTCGAGCTAGTATAATTAGTGTATATATATCATCAAAACTAATACAAGTTAATCAACAAAACACTTTTCATATTTAATCCTCCTTAATGGATAATTTGATACATGGATCGTACTCAATTTTTAAAACCATTTGTTTTGAAAATTTGAGCGACGTGGCTCTGGTACCAATTGTGGAAAACTAGAAGGGGGGGTTGAATAGTTTTCCCCTCTTTTTAATTTTATAAAAACTTGGTTTCAAAATGTTGATTCAAATTTATTCAATTGTTTGTTTGAAAAACCTTCAATTGGAGTTTAGTATGAAAACAACATATAATCAATAAGATCGGTTATATATGTATGCTTATGAATTAGTTTTGGAAACTTAGTTTTATGAATGTAACTTTGGTCAATCTTTATGTTAATACGTTTTCCTTTTGAAATCTTAAAACGTTTTGTATCAAATTATCGATTAAGTTAAACTTGATATGAGAAGTGTTAATAATATATAAGTCCATTAGACAATATCATACAATGTTATATCCTATCACAATATTAACTTGTAACTACACCACAATCAATCATCATGATAATATAAGCAATAATCTACACATATTTGCAAGCATAGATATAACGCGATAAATGCAAGAATGAAAGTAAAAAGATAGGAGAAAGAGGATGCAAACCGGACACGATGATTTATAGTGGTTCGGCTACAAGGACACCTTCCTTGCCCTACTCCATTCCCCGAGTCACCTACTCGAGAGTTTTCTTCACTACTCAACAAGCTCCCTTTTGGTGGAGAAAACCTTACACAACTTTTGCTTACACCATTTAACGACACTAAGCTAAATGTCGAGTTCTAATAGTAGCTAGAACCAATCTCACACCACAACACACCTTCTTCACAACACTACAACTACACTACTTAACACAGCTTCACTTCTTCTTCTTCACAACACACCTATTTCTTCACGACTTCTTCATGGCTTCACAACTTCATGACTTCTTCACTACTTCACAATTCTTCACACTACTTCTTACTCACTCATAGACTCACTACTAAGTAAGATCATCTTGATCTACTTATTACATATACAAAGCTCACAACTTTACATAAGCACTAACTACATCTTTGGCTTTATAATGGGGAGGATTCTTCACTTGCACTTTGAGTTATGAGAGATTGGATCACTTGAAACAAAGATTAATAATCTTATGAACAAAGGGTTTTAAAAGGATGTTTAGAGAGAATTGGATCTGAAAATCTTTGTGCAAAAGGTGAGAAAAATACTAGGTTTGAGGTGGTATTTATAGGAGAAGATTTCTGACAGAGGAGCGTGCCGGTCCCTTTAATTGTATGGCCGGTCCCCTTAATTATTAAGGGGGCCGCCCTACTGAAACGGCCAGAAATCTTTGTCTTTACTTGTGAAAGTATATTTGGTGAAAAACTAACTGATTTTGGTTAAAAATTTGAATTCATATATTTGTTATGAATTAAACATTTTCCTTTAATTACCAAAATTGTTTTTCAAAAAATATATTACATGTTTATATCATTTTATAAACTTTGTAATGTTTAAATAAAATCCCTTTGATCATAAAATGTATTAGACATTTGTTTGTACATACCTTAAGTGATTGTTGAGGCAAACTCGAGACGTTGAGATGTCGAGGCTTGTTGACGTAAGAATGCAAAGATGAACTGTGATCACAAGTAACTTAAGCACTTTACGTTATATGTTGTAACTTACATCTTTGTCATCATCAAAACATGAAGAGAATGTTTAGATTAAATATCGTAATATTCATGCCAACAATTTGTGCGGATCAAGTGATCCGACGGTGTGTTCACGACAAAGAAGCCACTGAAATTCTTATGGCATGCCACAATGGACCCACGGGGGGACATCATGGTACCAATTTCACCGATAAGATAGTATTTGATTTCGGCTTCTATTGGCCGACGATTTATCGGGATGCCCATGAGTTGGTTAAATCATGTGATTCTTGCCAGCGTCAAGGAAATATTTCTCAGAGAGACGAGATGCCTCAAAATGCTATCCAAGTCTGTGAAATTTTTGACGTCTGGGGTATCGATTTCATGGGTCCATTTCCGTCTTCTCGTGGTAACAAATATATGCTCGTGGCCATCGATTACTTTTCTAAATGGGTTGAAGCAAAGGCGCTACCCACCAATGACGCCCGAGTTGTAGTGAAATTTCTCAAAAGTCTCTTTTCCCGATTTGGTGCACCTCGTGTTATTATAGGTGATCGTGGGACCCATTTCTGTAACGACCAATTCGCGAAAGTTATGCTTAAATATGGTGTCACACATCGTCTTTCAACGGCATATCATCCACAAACAAGTGCTCAAATTGAGGTCTCCAATCGTGGCTTGAAACGTATCTTAGAAAGAACCGTAGGTGAACATCGTGCTTCATGGGCTGATAAGTTAGATGATGCACTATGGGCTTTCCGTACAGCTTACAAAACAACCAAACGGTGCACTCCATACAAGCTGGTTTACTGGAAGGCCTGCCATTTGCCCTTTGAACTTGAGCACAAGGCCTACTGGGCCTTGAAACATGATAATTTTGACCTACAAACCACGGGTGATCATCGTAAAGTTCAATTAAATGAATCAGTCAAGCTTCGTGATCAAGCCTATGAGAATTCTTTGATCTATAAAGAGAAAACAAAGAGGATTCATGATGCTAAGATTAAAGATAGAGTTTTCAACATTGGTAATCAAGACCTTCTTTTCAATTCTCGATTGAAGATTTTCTCAGGCAAGTTAAAAACCCGTTGGTCTGGACCATTCACCATTACCCAATTATTCTCTTATGGAACCGTTGAAATAGCTCAATCTAATGGTCCCAACTTTAAGGTGAATGGTCATCATATCAAACATTACTTCGGAGGGGACATACCACCCATGGTTGTCCCAGATCTCCAAAGTTTCCCTAAGGATAACTAAATTCGGGGATCGAGTCAAGCTCATGTGACTCGGTAATTAAAACAAGCGCTTCGTTGGAGGCACCCCATGCTTATCCATTTCATTTTTTTTTATTTTCTTATTTTCTTAAGTAACGTGATGTGAGGGGGGCGACCCTTTCTAAACTCGTGTTTTCGTGGTTGTTTGTGAATGTTCAGGAATTTCCTCGAAGTTTGAGGACTCTCGTGCCCGTGTTTTGTCTTTCTCTCCACTCGAGTCTCGTTCTTCGCTGATCTTTCGGAAATTTACCGTATCCAAAATCTTATTGACTAACGTTTATCTCTTGGCATACTTAATAAACGGCCTTAGATATTACGTAAGACTACCTTTACCCTTAAAACATTGAGGACAATGTTTCACTTTAGTTTGGGGGGTGAATCTTCGATTCGCTTTGACCTGACACTTTTATCTGAGCTGTTTACTAACGCAACTCCGTTTTCCACCAAAATTTAAAAATTTTGTCACCTTTTTATGTGTATATATATATATATATATATAATAAGATTTGACACCTTGTTTTGACTTTCCTACCGGCGAGAGTAGAAATAAATGTTTCGACTTGACCGGGCATGTTGAGCCCTAGCTCGTCTCCCTTAACCAATATAATCAAAAGATTATGGCTAAGCATCCGCGGATCTCATTACTTGGGATTTTAAATTTGCAGAGATCGAGGAATGATAGAGTTTATTTAGAAGTTTCGTGCTAAACGTGGAGTAGTTGGATCTCTTTAGATCCCACAAAAGGTACTTGTGGCCTCCTTGTTCCCACAAGATTGCACACCTATAAAAATAGATCTCTAGGATTAATTAAGTGTATGGGGTTTGGGCAATACTTAGTTTTTTCTCGTTAATAAAAAAATCTCTACATATGGGGGTTTGGTACACATAGAGGTACTGCCAGTGTTACGGTGAAATAGACTATTGCATCTTGCCGGTTCGCAGCCGATGTTGTGATATTAGTAAAGGCTGTAGGACTCGGAGTTTGGCAT
This sequence comes from Artemisia argyi, assembly GCA_030686995.1. Lineage (NCBI taxonomy): Eukaryota > Viridiplantae > Streptophyta > Magnoliopsida > Asterales > Asteraceae > Artemisia > Artemisia argyi. The sequence goes on from CM060702.1 coordinate 85,852,634, forward strand.
ATGATTATGAATATCAATAATAATACTCCAAAGCCAAATAAAAAGGCAGAGGAATCCAAAGCTATAAAAAGCAGCAGATATATATCCAAGGTCATAATAAAGCTCTTACATCTTGGCGGCTGATAAACCGTTGTTGTAAAAGAAATAAAAGACTAAGGACCAAATATTATTAAAGTGCTTATAATTATGCAAAAATGCCAAGCTTCGACTCCGGGGGTTTCCCTAATAAAAAGCTTCCATTTCGGGTCTCAAACATGGGATGTCTCGGTCCTAAATAAAAATGGGGGCCCCACAAATCGTGTTAAATCAGAGACCTTCATGTGGACCCGATTTCTGTATGTAGGGGTTTTCGAGGAAAAGTTTAGAAACTACGTAGCGTTCAAATTTTGTGCTCTTATCGGACTAACAACTATCAAAACGAGAAAATATGAAGCAATTCATTTCTCAACAAATTAAAATCTTGAGATACAAAACTTAGGACCTGGGAACAAGAGGTAATGACACAAATAACTTTTGTGGGTAGTGTTAGCATCTAACTTGTGGATAAACAATGATCTCGATTTTACGCTTAGTTTGGGAGCTTGTGAAAAATCAAGGATGACGATTTTTATCCATATGGTCTCTTCTCTATGAGAAGTGTTTCTACTCGTTGACCCTGAAAGTTATCAACAGATAAGAATTGATAATGAAAGTCAAAGCAAACCGTCGCATATATAAATGAAAAAGTACAACAAGAGTAGTAGTAGCTGTTATTCATGAAAATCGGAAAACGGAGCGTTTTTGAGAATAAATGATTTTGATATCTCTTTTGAACATCATTGCTACTTTACAACGTCAGTAAAGAGAGGTTTTGAAATTATTTATCTCTTAAGCGTGAGGTGATGACATTGCGTGAGGACACGGAAATACCTTAGTCTGGGGGATTTTGATGTGTGCCTTTTCACACATCCTTTTTAGCCTTAAATCCGACCAAATACACCAAATACTAACCAAATATGCCAAGATAATGTGTGTTTTTGTATTTGTGTATGTGCAAGTATGGATATGTGAAAAGTGAACAAAAACAAAGCCAAAACTGACAATAAACGAGCACGAGAATGGAAAAAGGTCAAAAGCCAAAGCCGGGGAAGCAAAATGATAAAAGAAAGCTCAAAAGTTAATTAGAATTCCTCAGAGATTCAGAATGTTGCATAATTAGTCCCTGGGCAAAGTTGTGAAGAATTGGCAATTTCAGTCCTCCATGTTTCAGATATTAACAAATTGTTCCCTTGAAGAAATATTCATTGAAAAGTCAAACATGATCCCTCAACTATCAGAGAATGGAAAGATAAGCCCTTGGAACTCAAGTTTGGAAAATTACAAAATCAGTCCCTGGGAAATCTTAAATTACAATTGTGGTCCTATTGCTTATCCTTAATAATTACCGGATCCACAACTAAACTAAACCCAAATTAAATCCCAACCCAAAATCCTTTACAAGTCCAACAACCTCCTAGGCCTAATTCCGTTTTTATATTACCCGATCCACACATCCCCTAAAACCGGTCAACCCTAACTAAACCCGGTAAACAAATAAATAAAAACAACCCCAAACACATTCCCGCCCCCCAAATCCCTCTTTTACACAGAATTTTTACTATTCACTATGAACCCTAAAAACACCACACGCTCAATTAACTCACCTCAGTAATAATTGGGTAATCATATATGATTCTAGAAGCTGAGAGCTGGTGTCAGGGTTGGCAAGGACACGTGGTCCAATGAGGAGATACACGGAGGATTCACAATACTTATGCACATGATCCAAGGGACCTAATTCACACGTGTGATTGAAGCTGGGATCAAGGGACACGATTAGAGCAAAGAAGCACACCTCTAGAAGGATCCTCAGAACCCTAGCAGGCATCTATATATACCCCCTCAGTCTCAGAAGTGTGGTGTGTAGTTTTTTAGTAATTGTTAATTTCTGTTTCTAAAGCTTTATTGTAATTTCTATTTCAAAAGTATTGTACTAAATTTCTGCTTATTAATATAATTTTAAGTTTTCAGCTTATTGTCTTAATTTCCATTTCTGCTTATTCTTTTCATTTACTTATTTGTAGTTTGAATCAGTAGTTATAATTTGTTTTATTTAATTCTGTCTTAAGCTTCTGTTTTATATAAAATTAAAAAAAAATAATAAATAAATAAATTAAGAAAAAAAAATAGTTTCAATTTCAATTTAAGATTCAAATAATGTAACAATTCACATTTTCAGGTTAACTACTATTTCCGAAAATTTCACTATTCATTTTTACTATTCACTTTTTACCATTCATTTTTCCAAAATTTGATTTTTATTTCATATTCTCGTATGATAAATCATTTCCATGACAAAATAAAAGTTTCACACTCATCAGGATCATTTTCGCGAAAGTTATTAAGGAACTACATGTTTTAGGGTAAAATGTCATTCAAAAATCCTACGCACAACGAAACTCGACCGCGTTAATTTTCCCCGCATCAGAAAAATGTTTGATACACTCATGATTTATTTGAGAATTAATCATGACTGAGAAAAATATGACCAAATAAACCTCGGCCGTGAGAAACAGGAATTTTTGTTTCTAAGCACTTTTACTTAGCCGTAACCTTAGCCTATACCTGCACCGCGTTTCTAAGACGATTTGAGTTTTCACATTTTTGGAAAAAGTCAACATATTTTTCCCTCCTCCTTTGACCAAAAATCATTCCTTGATTTTATAAACTATTCCTTGATTTTTAGGCTTATGGTTTTATGTCTAAAAGACATTAAATACCAACCGAGACTAGACTGAGCCCAGTCTAGACATTATAAGTCATTTTAAATCATTATTATCACATTAGAAAAGTAACATTTTACTTTTCTCAATTTTACACAATATTCGTACATTTTACGTATTACGCGTTTTAGACCCGTGTTTCCAGTTTTAGCAGGGTTTTAGCACCCCAATGGAACCTACCACTCATTTTATATTTTATTATGGAGTATTTTGACAAGTTTAATCATTCTTCCAAGTTTCGTATTTTTACGATACCCGGTTTTATGTATTATGGCTGAATCATTTATGGTTAGAATTTTTCGGAGTCAAAACTAACTCAATATATAGGATAATATCAACCAAAGACCACCTCATCCCCCCTAGCCCTTGTGAACCGCCATTAGGGGGGGGATTCATCACCTTGGTGTCTTGATCTTGTGCCTTGTACTTCTAAGATCATTCCATGTGTTTTACTTAAGTTCTAAGGCTTTGAAAAGTCATCCAAACTAACCTCCTCAACACCATATAAGTACCCCATCCTCCCCTCTTCATTTCCAACGTGAAAGAACACACACAAACTTCCTTTTGCTAGTTTACTTCAAGTATTATTCAAGAAACGCAAGATCCTTATCAATTCCAAAGCTCTTGTTAAGTTTTGATTGATCCAAATACTAGTTTCAAGCTACAAAGTAACTACATCAAATCCTTTGAAACTCTTGGTGATTCTCTTGAGTTTAGATCCACTCAAGTCACCTCAACCTTCATCACAAATCCTTCAAGAATAAAAGAGTAGAAGGGTTGCTAAAGTGAAGAGAAGCTTGTCAATCAAAGTCCTATCCTTACTAGTTACTTCCTTTCTTTTAGAAAGCCTAAAGTTGTAAGCAAAACCCTAACATAATTCTTGTTAAATATCATATTCATGTTATTTACATATCATTCATGCTATATATTGTCTTATGATTATGTCCATGATGTATAGAAATGGGTAAAACAAGTTATTGTAAATGATTGTTAAGTTAAGTTATTTAAACAAGTAAACTAGTGACTTTCTTGGTAAAATCTGATTCAAATGGTAAAATTATGATATTGGACCATTACATATTGTAGTAGAGGACTTACAAGGAAACCATAGCAATTTGAACCACCTAAAACGAGTACACGAGTCAAAAGTTATGACCATTTGATGTTACCAAAACTTTGCGGCAAAACTGCCTAAATACTTTCCGTGAAAGAACATGAAACACGCAAAAAGAGGCCCTTCTGGTCCATTTCATGAAAAAGTTAATGCACGAAAGTTTTCCGGAATCACGTTTTCTTCAAAAACTCAGGAGCACGTATCCAGAAAACCAATAACGAATGAGATATTCTTCAGTTTCTTAACAACTATTTTATATACCAAATTCACTATACAATAGTTATGGTTTAATAAGACCAAGAGGTCTAATGACCTAAATTCAAGACCACAACCATGGCTAAAGCCAAGGTTGAGTCTCAAGGCCATGGAACAATGACCAAAGGTCATGGCAAGGCCATGACTAAATGACCATATAAACTTACCTAGGCGTAAACATGAGCTAAAGAGTTAGCGATAACTTAAACATACAATTTGGATCTACTCCATTAAAAGAACCATGATATCTTACAAGTAATTGTCATACAAGATATAAGAAATTCACCCTAATAACAATCTTCATGTAAAAATAAACTTTCCTAAGTTTATTCAAATATTGGACATGTAACTTTTTGGATCAAAACTTATATATATATATATATATATATATATATATATATATATATATATATATATATATATATATATATATATATATATTATCAACTACTACAATAGTAGGGAGCCTCATGTGAGGAGTTCATTAAGTAAGACATCGAGATGAGTTGTGGATTTACGAGTTAAAGTGTCCTGGCTCCTCGAACGTTTACTACATGACTTCTGAATTATGTCGGTCCGAACGGTAGTAAACGATATATAAACTATACATGTTTCATGAACCATTTCTTTTCATATACTTACACTATACAAAGTACCACATCATGGACTAAATGCAAGACATATATAGGCAATTCCTGATATTCTTTACTCCAATCCTAAGTCGCAATAATTATTCTAGGTTGCTCGTAGAAGTTCTCACGGCATATCCATCATTCTCATTATACATCATCCAACTCACTGTGAGTTCATAGTCCCACTTTCCATTACTTAATTGTTTTACAAACCCTTGGGGGGAATACATGCTATTTTAAACCGAACACAATGCTTTTCAATTGTATGCTTGCCTGATTGTTTTATTATCACTAAGTACTATCCTTGCTAAAACCAATATCCCTTATTATGAACCATTTAATCACTAGAAATAGTGAGCGCGAATATTGTGAATAGGCCTATTGGGATTGACGAATCCCATTTGCATTGACTAAGTTCAAACAAATGCACTAATATTTGAGATTTAGGTATGTTAGCAAAGTACCTACCGGGATAACTCCGCCGATTGATATTGGTACTCGTTAACATTTTGGTGTCATAAGCTTAGTGTATAATACATTTTATAGGCGTATAATAACGTAGCCTACCTGTTTTGTTTTCCAACCATGAGTATGAGTCTAATTAACTCATACTACTAAGATATTATGTTCAACCATTAAACAAACTCTATGAATATCACTCAACCTTTGTGTTGACCTCTTAAGCATGTATTTCAGGTCCATGATGATCAAGGATGGCACGGAGGGGCACGGATATTCAAGAGGGCTATAAATTTTATTATCATTCAAAAACTCATTTAATATAAATTGTAAACATGGAACCATCTGGGACCTCATTTTGTAATCTCTGATATTTATATAATTTGAATGATAAATCTATTATTGTAACTATTGTGCCGTCGAGTAACACCCAGTTTAAATTCCGCTGCATCATGAATTGCGGGTGTTACAGATTGGTACCAGAGCCATGGTTATAGAGAAACGGGTCTAATTGAGACCTAAACTATAACCACACGTACAAGCAAAAACATTTTATAGCCTTCCGCTATCCGTGTCTTCCATCCTACAGACGATTATGGACTTATTAAGCATTTTATACTACATGAACATATTAGTATATTGATTTATACACACTTATCACATTTTGAGCACTTCCCATAAACATTGAATTGTTTTAACATAGAAATTCTTCTCATAGAAATCATGTGCGTAACCACTTCTCCCGATTATGTGCCCACTCTACCTAATAACTTCCAAGTCTTACCACCCTCACCCGAGTTCGGATTTGACTTCGTAAATGCCTTTGCTTCTGATGACGAAGAAGAACCTTTCGAAGATTCAACCGACGAAGAAGAGGAGGAAACAATGCCAAATAATTTTGCGTCGAATACTTCTAATTATTTTGAACAAAATTGGGTTGAGGCAGACTCCGAGGAGGATAATGAGTATGAATATGTACTAGCGCCATTACCACCACCACTATCACTTCCCTTTGATATCCCTACATGTGATGATTTGGATCACTCATTATGGATCGTATCATGACCACCATTGATCCAACAAAAAAAGTCAGCATGGGAACTACAGCCTCTCAAACTTCATTGACTTGTACCCCTATGACACACTAAACCAAGAAGTTGCCGATCAATCAGAGCTGCTCGGACCTTCTAACCTGCAATAGACTAGTGTAATGATACTAGTTATCTTTTGTACTACCAAACTGATTAGACTCAGTTAGTAAATGTTATGAAATCCATGTAATAACTAGCGATAGTAAAAACGTTGTAATTACTAAATTGAAAGTATTAGTTAGTAAATGTTGAAGAAGCTTGTAATAAGTTTCGATTTTGTAAATCAACCAACGTTGTATGAATAAAACTCTTGTTTTATACTATCATGTGTTATGCCTTTAAATCTTCAAACGTAATTATTCTATCATTTCCCATAAAAAATCATGCTTATTTCACAACTACTCTACTCACGACGTATCTTTTATAAAATAGAATCATGGCGCCAACGAAGAAGACACCACCAGCAATGACTCAAGCTGCTATTCACAAACTAGTTAAAGATAGTGTAAATACAGCAATAGCAACTGAACGAGCAACCATAGCTACAAAGGCAACAACAACCGCTAAAGCTACTAGAACTGCTGAAGCTGCTAGAACTGCTAAAACTGCAAGAACTGCTGAAACTACTAGAACTGCTGAAGCTGTTCGAATTGCTGCAACTACCATCAATACTAGGGGACCAAACCCAGCCGGTCCTCCAGTAATAAATATTGATCCGGTATGTAAGAGCTGTACATTCAAGGGTTATTTAAATTGCCAACCCACCAATTACAAAGGTATTAATGGAGCTGTAAATTTTAACCCCTGGTTTGAAAAAGCGGAGTTAGTATTATTGATCAACAAATGCACCGAGAATGATAAAGTTCAATATGCCACCGGTCCACTATTGGATGAAGCATTATCATGGTGGAATTTAGTATCTCAACCAATGGGCATCCAAAATGATTATAAGATTTCTGGGGATAATATGAAGAAAGAGTATTGCCCTCACATTGAAATGCTGAAATTAGAAGTAGAATTCTGGAACCATGTTGTTAAAGGAACCGACATCCTAAGTTACAACCGTCGATTCCATGAATTGAGGATACTATGCCCAACAATGGTTTCGACAAATGAGAAACTATTGGAAGAGTATATCTGGGGACTCCCACCAAGCATACAAGGGAACATGATTACGTCTAGTCCCAAAACACTTGATGAGGCTATGCGGATGTCTCGCAGCCTCATGGATCAGGTGGTGCGTACAGCGGAAACCCAAAGACAAAACTTCAACAACTCCAATTAGCATAACAACAATAACAATAGGAACAACAAAAACAAATGACCATGGGATGGTAACCGTGGAAGTAACAACAACAATAACCCAAATCAAAACAACAATCATCATAAACAGCAAAACAAAAGACAAGAAGCCACAACGGCTTATGTTGTTGCACCAGCCAGAGGTAAATACATTGGGACTCTGCCACAGTGTACCAAGTGCAACTACCATCATGCAGGTCCTTGCTCGGCCAAGTGCAACAATTGCCAAAATCCAGGACATCTTGCCAAGGATTCTAGAAGAAATACTGTAGCTACTGGTAGCAACACACAACCAATAGTTATATGCTATGGGTGTGGAGAAAGTGGACATTACAAGAACGGATGTCCCCAAAAACCAAGGCCAACAGGTTGAAGACATCCAGGGGAAAGCATATATGTTATGAGGAAAAGGAGCTTATCAGAATCTCAACAACACTGCAGAACAATGAAGTTTAGAACTTAGCCGTCATATCTATTTATGCACTATGTTGTACTACGTGTATGTCATCCCTAGTAATGGGAGTTTTTATGACTTAAGAATATTTATTGTTCAATAAACAACTCTTTGTGATAATTTTCATCTAATGTATTTTTATCTCCAAACCAATTTGATTGATTAGTATACTATTACCATTCTATAAGGTTTACCCAGTTATCCTATAAACCATTCAACAAATTTTACTTCAAGCTCTTTTACTACCACTTTATTGTTTCACATCATTTTACTCCAAGATATTCTACCAACATCTTAGAAAAATTACTTCGTTGATACCACCCAATAAATTGATATCATATCTTCTTTACCCAGCTTAATCTCAAACCACTAAAACTCATCAAACCAAAATGAAGGACACAAGCCTCGTTCGTCTTTTCACCATCATTATCTTCACAACCGTTGCAACCACAAGCTCATTAACAGATCTTGATGCACTTTTAAAGCTCAAATCATCCTTAGTTACACCACAAGCACCCTCATCAGCTTTACAAGATTGAATACCATCTATAACTTTTAAGAAATACAATACTACGTGACTAAACCGAACATCACATTATCGGTCCTAAATTATACATAGCCTGATCACCTATGTCTAATTCAGGAGAGATCATGTTATGCTGGGAGCAGTCACCTGTATGTTTTCTTAGAAACAAACTTCTCACCTACAATCTAAAAACAAATTTTGTGTGAGTATAGGCAACTCATAAGTAACCACACCTCTTCATCGACACCACTCCAACATATAACACACATAGAACTTCGGGACGAAGTTCCCCGTAAGGGGTAGAGACTGTAACAATTCACATTTTCAAGTTAACTACTATTCCCGAAAATTTCACTATTCACTTTTTACTATTCATTTTTCCAAAATTTGATTTTTATTTCATATTCTCGTATGATAAATCATTTCCATGACAAAATAAAAGTTTGACACTCATCAGATCATTTTCGCGAAAGTTATTAAGGAACTACACGTTTTAGGGTAAAACGTCATTCAAAAATCCTACGCACAACGAAACTCGACAGCGTTAATTTTCCCCGCATCAGAAAAATGTTTGATACACTCATGATTTATTTGAGAATTAATCATGACTGAGAAAAATATGACCAAATAAACCTCGGCCGTGAGAAACAGGATTTTTCGTTTCTAAGCACTTTTACTTAGCCGTAACCTTAGCCTATACCTGCACCGCATTTCTAAGACGATTTGAGTTTTCAAATTTTTGGAAAAAGTCAACATATTTTTCCCTCCTCCTTTGACCAAAAATCATTCCTTGATTTTATAAACTATTCCTTGATTTTTAGGCTTACGGTTTTATGTCTAAAACACATTAAATACCAACCGACACTAGACTGAGCCCAGTCTAGACATTATAAGTCATTTTAAACCATTATTATCACATTAGAAAAGTAACATTTTACTTTTCTCAAATTTACACAATATTCGTACGTTTTACGTATTACGCGTTTTAGACCCGTGTTTCCTGTTTTAGCACCCCAATGGAACCTACCACTTATTTTATATTTTATTATGGAGTATTTTGACAAGTTTAATCATTCTTCCAAGTTTTGTATTTTTACGATACCCGGTTTTACATATTATGGCTGAATTATTTACGGTTAGCATTTTACGGAGTCAAAACTAACTCAATATATAGGATAATATCAACCAAAGACCACCTCATCCCCCTAGCCCTTGTGAACCGCCATTAGGGGGGGGGATTCATTACCTTGGTGTCTTGATCTTGTGCCTTGTACTTCTAAAATCATTCCATGTGTTTTACTTAAGTTCTAAGGCTTTGAAAAGTCATCCAAACTAACCTCATCAACACCATATAAGTACCCCATCCTCCCCTCTTCATTTCCATCGTGAAAGAACACACACAAACTTCCTTTTGCTAGTTTACTTCAAGTATTATTCAAGAAACGCAAGATCCTTATCAATTCCAAAGCTCTTGTTAAGTTTTTATTGATCCAAATACTAGTTTCAAGCTACAAAGTAACTACATCAAATCCTTTGAAACTCTTGATGATTCTCTTGAGTTTAGATCCACTTAAGTCACCTCAACCTTCATCACAAATCCTTCAAGAATACAAGAGTAGAAGGGTTGCTAAAGTGAAGAGAAGCTTGTCAATCAAAGTTCTATCCTTACTAGTTACTTCCTTTCTTTTAGAAAGCCTAAAGTTGTAAGCAAAACCCTAACATAATTCTTGTTAAATATCATATTCATGTTATTTACATATCATTCATGCTATATATTGTCTTATGATTATGTCCATGATGTATAAAAATGGGTAAAACAAGTTATTGTAAATGATTGTTAAGTTAAGTTATTTAAACAAGTAAACTAGTGACTTTCTTGGTAAAATCTGATCAGAATGGTAAAATTATGATATTGGACCATTACATATTGTAGTAGAGGACTTACAAGGAAACCATAGAAATTTGAACCACCTAAAACGAGTACACGAGTCAAAAGTTATGACCATTTGAAGTTACCAAAATTTTGCGGCAAAACTGCCTAAATACTTTCTGTGAAAGAACATAAAACACGCAAAAAGAGGCCCTTCTGGTCCGTTTCATGAAAAACTTAAGGCACGAAAGTTTTCCGGAATCACGTTTTCTTTAAAAACTCAGGAGCACGTATCCAGAAAACCAATAACGAATGAGATATTCTTCAGTTTCTTAACAACTATTTTATATACCAAAGTCACTATATAATAGTTATGGTTTAATAAGACCAAGAGGTCTAATGACCTAAATTCAAGACCACAACCATGGCTAAAGCCAAGGTTGAGTCTCAAGGCCATGGAACAATGACCAAAGGTCACAGCAAGGCCATGACTAAATGGCCATATAAACTTACCTAGGCGTAAACATGAGCTAAAGAGTTAGCGATAACTTAAACATACAATTTGGATCTATTCCATTAAAAGAACCATGAGATCTTACAAGTAATTGTCATACAAGATATAAGAAATTCACCCTAATAACAATCTTCATGTAAAAATAAACTTTCCTAAGTTTATTCAAATATTGAACATGTAACTTTTCGGATCAAAACTTATATATATATATATATTTTATCAACTACTACAATAGTAGGGTGCCTCATGTGAGGAGTTCATTAAGTAAGCCGTCGAGATGAGTTGTGGATTTACGAGTTAAAGTGTCCTGGCTCCTCGAACGTTTACTACATGACTTCTGAATTATGTCGGTCCGAACGGTAGTAAACGATATATAAACTATACATGTTTCATGAACCATTTCTTTTCGTATACTTACACTATACAAAGTACCACATCATGGACTAAATGCAAGACATATATAGGCAATTCCTGATATTCTTTACTCCAATCCTAAGTCACAATAATTATTCTAGGTTGCTCGTAGAAGTTCTCACGGCATATCCATCATTCTCATTATACATCATCCAACTCACGGTGAGTTCATAGCCCCGCTTTCCATTACTTAATTGTTTTACAAACCCTTGGGGGGAATACATGCTATTTTAAACCGAACACAATGCTTTTCAATTATATGCTTGCCTGATTGTTTTATTATCACTAAGTACTATCCTTGCTAAAACCAATATCCCTTATTATGAACCATTTAATCACTAGAAATAGTGAGCGCGAATATTGTTAATAGGCCTATTGGGATTGACGAATCACATTTGTATTGACTAAGTTCAAACAAATGCACTAATATTTGAGATTTAGGTATGTTAGCAAAGTACCTACCGGGATAACTCCACCGATTGATATTGGTACCCGTTAACGTTTTGGTGTCATAAGCTTAGTGTATAATACATTTTATGGCCGTATAATAACGTAGCCTACCTGTTTTGTTTTCCAACCATGAGTATGAGTCTAATTAACTCATACTACTAACATATTATGTTCAACCATTAAACAAACTCTATGAATATCACTCAACCTTTGTGTTGACCTCTTAAGCATGTATTTCAGGTCCATGATGATCAAGGATGGCACGGAGGGGCACAAATATTCAAGAGGGCTATAAATTTTATTACCATTCAAAAACTCATTTAATATAAATTGTAAACATGGAACCATCTGGGACCTCATTTTGTAATCTCTGATATTTATATAATTTGAATGATAAATCTTTTAAAACGACTCAATTAGAGTTCATTTTCTATTATTGTAACTTTTGTGCCATCGAGTAACACCCAGTTTGAATTCCGCTGCATCATGAATTGGGGGTGTTACAAATAAGCTTTGTGTTGTTTATATAAGTTCATATTAGCTTTAATATAGCTAGTTGTGAGCTTATTTAGTCAAATTTTTCCAAATACACATAAGGTCAAACAAGGTCAACTGAATAGCTTATTGGATAAGCTGAGCTTATTGGAGTATTGGCAGCCAAACAGGAGCCCACTTGGCCTGTCATAAAGACATGTAAGCATAGTGAACCACATCTTTTCATGCTGAAGGGGATTTGATTGTAAGTCTTCATTTATTTTAATATCTTATTGCATCAGTTTTATAGAGGATAGATCTGTTATTTGTTACTTGTTTCTGCTTATTTTTAGTTGCAACCTAGCACTTAACTCTTATTTCATCATTTCAATACAATTTAAGTTCATTAGATTGATTACTGTTTCATTGCCTGTCAAACTATTTGATCTGTGTTGCCTTGGTTTCTGAGTTTGATTACATCTGAGATATGATTTTTTGAATTCATTAGGAGTTGTTGAATCATATTGAGCACATAGGTTTTGGTTTGGATTGAGTTGGATCTGATTTGAGTGGTAAATTGAATTAGATAGTCACTTTTAAAGGGTGTTTGGATTTTAGTAGTTTGCTGGTAAAAATTCTATTTCAGGGTCGGTAATTGGTTTAAGTGTCTGAGTTAGGTTGCATTTAGGTTAAGTAAATCATAAAACTCAGTATTTATTAAGTAAAAGTCAATAATCACTCTTAGTTGCTTAACAGTTAGTTATAGGTTGCATTATTTCATCAATTTGGTTGCATAAGTATAGGGTTTAGTTTATTTTATTCATCTTATAGCTTAAACAAAACATTTTCAGTAAGAATTTAGCTTTCAAATCCATTTAAGTCAAAGTTCTTGTTTCACTCAAAAGTCAAAACAAGTTCATATCAGTTTTTTGGACTAAACTTTGTGAATCTTTCAAGGGTTCATTATTACATAGAAATACTTTTGGTGAGTTGCTTTGAGAAGTTTAACAGTCTGAAAAACATTTTCAAAAAAGAAATTTGATATTTGTAACACATTTGCTTATTGAAAAAGTGGTTTTAAGTTGGCAGTTTGAACCAAGGTCTGCCTTGCTCATCAGGTTTTTGACCCTCTTTCTAGGCAACTATTATGTTTGCAAAATTGATCTAGATTCAGTTCTCTTGGTTAATTTGTAGTCTCAGTTGGTCAGAAGGTCTTTTGCCCCTTTAAGATTTCAATTTTCAACTTATCTAAACTGCTTATTTGGCCTGTCTTGTTGGGTGTTTCAAACAAGGATCTGTCATTAAATAATAGGGCTGCAATTGAGAATAAGAGATTCTAACTGGAGTTTAGTGATTGATTCAAGTTCATATACACCTGTGGATGTTGTTTCAGTTGAGATTTGACCAATTGCTTATCTGTTGGCTTATTTGCTTATTTCATTTAGCTTATTGAACCAGTTTGGGCCTTAACCTGTGTTTCTGAGCGCTATTTGGCTTTCATACTATTCCATTAAGCTTTTCTAAATTCAAAAATCATTTGTTTAAATCCTGGTCAATTCTGGTCAACTGTGCTTATTAATAAGCACTTTGTTCTAAACTGTTTTCAAAGCAAGTGGAATTTCCAGAGCTTCTTTTTAAATTTTTATATTTTTCCCAAGTTTAGAATATTAAATTAGAATTTTCCTGAATTTTTCATATTTTTCTGACTTTATTTGCTATTTTTCTTACTTTATTTTCATTTTTATTCAATTTTTAATACTTTTTAATTACCAAAAATTCCAAAAAAATTAGAAAAATCTTAGAAAAATCCAAAAATATTTTAGAAATTAACTTTCAATTATTTTAGAATGTTATAAATTTATTTTGCATTTTTCCCATTTATTTTGAATTTAATTTGAATTTTTAATTAGATTTAATAGTTTTTAATTCCCAAAAATTACATAAAAAGTCAAAAAAAATAGTTTTGAGCTTTAAAATTACTTTTTAGTTAATTTAGAATTTTCAAAATTTAATTTGCATTTTTCTCACCTTATTTCTATTTTCTTTTAATTTTTAATTAATTAATTAGTTTTTAATTCATAAAAAAAAATAAAAAGTCAAAAAAATATTTTTCTTTTTCTCAAAATTTTCTTTTATCATTTTTAACCTTTTAAAATTATTTTCAAGTCCGTAGGAGTAGTGTAGCTTAAAATTCACGTTTTATTTCGTACGTTAACGTTTATTTTACTTTTAAGCTTACGTTTTCAATTTTACGTTACGTTTTTAGTTTCCTTGTTTGAAATATGTGCTTAAGTGATTATTTGTGCTTCATTTGTTATTTCATTAGTATAATCTCATCAAAATCACTTTTTACCACTTTCACGACACGTTTCACGATGCGGGAATTCGAAATTCCATTCATCCTTCACACGGACTACGACCTCGGGTTATCCGTATTTCTTTGCGGATCTCTTGAGTAATAGCTATACTATAATATAACTTGATTTGATTTTCACGAATCAGTGGTTAAACCTAAACCTATCGACACTAAGACCTCTTCTTAAAAGCCTGAGAAACAGAGGCAAAAACCAACCCGGACCATTGTGACACCCACTAAAGAGGCAAGTACAACAATGACCCTAAAACCACTGCCAATGGGGATTACTAAGAAATCACACTCAGTGTCCTCGGGCAAACCCTCTCCTAATGACTCTGCTGAGATATACAAGTTAGTGGAGTCAGGAACCATACAACTCTCACATCCCAATAAAGGAATTTGTACATCACAACCTTTGCCCGAGGGAGAAGAGGGTCTTATATCCTTAGCAGGGTAGCACTACCCTGTTGTGATGGGGACCCACACCCTCTCACATCCTACTTATGGCTATGATAAATCATAATCAGTGTCTCAAGGAGTAATGGTCCCTATAACTTCGCCGGAGCAGCACAACTCTGCTGAAAAGGGGGACCTCAAATGGTACTGGCTCAAACCCATTAGTCCCTGAAGGAACATCTGGGTTCAAAAACTTAGGGGCATGCAACCACCCGCTGATATGGAACCATCAACCCTCCCTGGCGGTGCGCATTCTTCAGGAACTGACCCTAAGAACTAGGCAGATAAATCCCAGTCTGCTGGAATAGAGGGGTCAGGGACTGACCACAACGAAGGCAAGCCCTCTTCTGAGGGGGAGCCGGATGAACCCTTGGGTCCAACTCTGGCTGATATACGGATGCTAATTGACGAAGAGTCCGAGAAGGACCTCTTTGATTTTGAAGATGATGCAGGTTTAGTTGCTGAACCTGACATGGATACTAATGATCTCACTTACACTGATACTCAGCATACTGAGCCACAAGATGCATCATCTCCTCCGGATGAAGAAAAACACATCACTAAACAAAAACCTCCTGTTTCTAAATAACAATAACAGTCACCATCATCATCACCATCAGCTCATGAGGCCCCTGAGCCTGACTTTTGTGATAATCACGGGCTTGATGACAAGAAGCTTATCACTGTGAAGACACTGTTCAAGTTTGGTGATTGGAGCAATGAATGGCTTTATGACCATTTGGATCACATGAGCTTGGAAAGACATATAGAGGCAGCATCTTCGTAAGTTGACTTCAGGGTTTCTTTGGAAGACAAACAAGCTCATCTTACTAAGGTCATCACATCTACTAACAAGAATGTTAGTGACTTGAAAACTTCTATTGTGCAACTGGGTCATAAATAGGGGACACAATTCACCAATCTTCTTATGTCCCTCAGCGCTATTCAGGCATAATTCAAAAATGACCCAGCTCTCATCACCAAGCGAATTGAATTCACGGACAATCACAAGAACACCTCATCAACTATTGTTGAGCTTCTCAAGCTGCTCCAAGAGGCGGATCTTGTTTCCTTTAATTCTCAGCCGGAAGCTCTTCACAAGTTAGTCACTCATACTCAGACATGCCTGACCAAGATCTCCATGGCCTATGATTAGCTCTCCAGTAAACACAACGAGCTCGTGAGCCATTACACTGACAAGGTCACTAAACCTCTGAAGCTCATATTCAAATGACTAATAATCTATTATCTCTGAAGTCTGAGACCACTGAAATTAAAAGCATGGTTTCCTCTATCCTGACACTGCTTCAGTCCTCTCTAGCTAGACCTACTTCTCAGTCAAAAGATGTTTCCATTGAAGCTCCTACATCTGTTGAGGGGGAGAAATCACTCTAACTCAAAGGCTTTTCAAGCAGCCGGATCCACGCAGGACAACTTTAGTATCCAAACCAACAACTAAAGTCATCACTGAGGCTGTTCCACTACAAAGCTTCATGCCAGGACCCCCAACAACCTCAGCTATTGTCTTCACAACTCTCATTGCCACTGAAGCAACAACAATAACGGAGATCCCTAAATCATTCTTAAGTACTCCCAACCTACTGTCAAAGGGAAGGGAATCAAGACTACTGAAGACTCACCTCCCAAGATACACAAGGCACCAAGAGATGTGCGTCCTGACCCGGATGCACCTGTATTGATAGAAGTGATCTTGCATAATGGGAAGGTGTTCAGAGACACAAATGAACAAGTTGTTGCGGTTATGGAAGAGGAAGATAGGATTAAGGCTGAAATATGAGTAGGCCTATCCTAACTGAGGTTGCTAAGGAAGTGATCAAGGAAACAAATCAAAGCATCAAGGGAGAGCAGTTTCTTCAACTTCAGGCTGACATGAACAACGAAAGAAATCAAAAGCCGAAGTTGAATACTAAAAGGAAGAGGAGGAACTATGAAAGGTATGTTTGGACCATGACAAAAACCAAGGGTGAAGGTCCCATCACAGACATGATCATTCATCCATACAAAAAGAATGAACCCATTGTTGTAACCATTCAGAGAGGACCAAGAATAAATGAAAGGTATGTTCCGTTCAGACTCTCAGAATTCAAAATTAAAGAATAGGACATGTTGGGACCTATCCTGAAGAAGAAGAAGAAGAACAAGTGTGTTCTTGAACTGTTAGAAAGCCTGACCAACAAATACAAAGAGTTGGAAAGGGTTGTCAAAAGTCTGGGAATTGACCATCAGAAAGCACTTGCATCTCAGGGACTTGAAATCCCTGAGTCATATCAGATCACAGGGAAGAAAAGAAAAGCTATTGGGCACAAACCTGAACATTACATCTCAGGGATCCTCTAGCTGGTGTCAAGTTTGCTAACAACAAAGTGACGAAGGACCCTGAGTATGGAATCTTCTTCATTGATGAGTTTAGTTAAACAGCCTTCCAAAGAGTCAATGACATACATAACGTGGAGACCACTACTCTTCTGGCTTACAAGTTGATGGCTCATCACTAAAAGAGTCCTGAGAATGAAGAGTTTATGATGCTGATGGAAAAGATGATGAGCGAACGTCCTGACAAGCATGTCTTGTTAAAAAAGAAGACAAAGCTTGAACTCATGGGTATTAAGGAAGTCTAAGTACTTGAACCCTGAGTGTTTTGTAATAGATGATAGGTGTGTTTGTAATTTTTTTGAATAACATAATGGCCCATGTTTTGAAATGATCAGAGTTCTTTATATGCTTTGTAGTATCTTTAGTGTAAGAAGAAGCCCAATTGCTTACTTACACTGATAAAACACTTAGGCTATATTTATATCCAAATAGGGGGAGACTGTTGGGTCCATTCAGTCCCCAAGCAACCATAAACAAGGATTTGAATACAAATTAAACTAAGTGTTAGAAGACCTTCAACAACGATCAAGTCACTGAATGAATAGTTGCTTAGTGAGTCACCTTTACGATGCTTAGGACGAGTCTAAAAAGAAAGCCTCTCCACTCAGTGAGGCGGAACTCAATGAGTGGCACCTAAGCCAAAGAAGAAGGTGATGGGTTCAGTGAGTGATGACAATAACTCACTGAACTCATGTCTCCTCAACAACTATCAAGAATAAAGATTAAAGACTGAATACCCAACACTAAAGAACCTTGGACTGAAAGAAAGGTGGGACAAGGCGGGAAACGTTTAAAGAAGATAAGGAGAAGTCCTTATCAGGCTGAAGTCAAACTTTCCTTGAAAGGAAAAATATCAGGACAGTGTCATCACTGTCCCTTAGAAAGTAATATTGTCCTATACCCAAAATAGGTTCTTGTAACAGAGACAAAATACATCAGCATTTTGTCCTGATTAGCTTAGGTCATGTTTTATCTTTTAAGTAACGGTTGCATTTTTACTTGTGTATAAATAGGATCATAAAGAGGAGAAAAATTTGACAAGTTTGTGCAATTAATGCTTAGATATTCATAAACAACTTTTTCTCCCCAAAGAGCAACCGTGTCCCTGAGATAGCTCAGTGGTTCCTTATAGTTGCTACTTAAGCTTAGCTTAGGTTTAGAGGGGAGACTACACCATACTTATCATTCAATCCCAAGTGTTTTTTCGGCAAACACTTAGGTATAATTCTCTGTTAATTGCAAATAGAATTAAACGTTGAAAACCTGTGTTTTTATTTACTTTATGTTTATCCTTTTAACAAAGCTTATTTTACACTACTCAAGCCATGGAACTTGGTTAGTTTAACTTTCTAGTTAACACTAATTAAGTATAAGGGAACAACAATTTGACTATTACCATAAATACTGTAATGTCGGTTCTCGTGCGGGGTTGCTTTTCAGTAAAATGTGAGAAAGCTCTCAGTTAATTACAAAACTTGTCTGTAACTATCGGAAATGGAATAATTTACGCTTACTGACAAAAATAAACTTTTTCAGCAATGACTGTAAGCTACAGTTTGCATGACAGCTCCCGAAAATGTTCAGAAATGTTCTGAAAGATGCAGAATCAAGCACTTAAGCTTAAAAATACTCAATTTAAAAATAATATAAAAAATATTTATTACTTAATTAATGTGAAAATTACCATTTGTCACAAAATCAATAAACCCAACAATCTTCCCCTATTTGATGATGACAAAACAAACACATTCTTGTACGAACATCCCTAGATGAAGTAGAGAAATTGAAATAATTAAATCTCACCATGAATAAAACAATCTTCAATGCTTCTGCATGACTTAAGATCTCCTTGAACATGTCACCATACATAATAAGATGAAAATCATCTAATAAGGGACATGTAACGATATGCAACTTTGATTATCACTTCCCCTCAAGTGGTGCATATAGATGGTTAAACACATGATCAATAAGCTTCCCCTAAAACCAATATGCTTACCATCTCTTGAATCTTCAATTCTGTAGGCTCGATGTAATGATCACTGATGAAGAAAACTTGATATACCAAACTTGAAACCAAAGTAAAATATCCCAAACTCGTTACTTAATCTTGCACTGTTTTTTATTGAAGAATGATATAGAGAGTTGTGGTGTGTCAAATCTCTAAACCTCTTGAATTTATCCACAACGACTTTCTTAGTGTGACACTGGGTACTACAGTGTATCTCCTTTAAGTGATAGTTAACTAGGTCTTCGTCCATCCAGCCCTTGAATTCTTCTTGTTTTTTATCATCAAATCAATAAACCCAACACGACCCCCACCACAACACCACCCACACGCCACCCCACCTTCTACCGCCACCATCACCAACCACCACACGCCACCCCACCTTCTGCCGCCACCATCGCCAACCACCACAGCCTCCCCATCCGCTTTCCTTCTCCGTAAAATACCTACACGGACCCCTCCCCCTTTTTATTTAAATAAATTAAAAACCCTAGTTTCTATTTATTTTTTTTTATTAAATCTGATTTTAAATAACTTTCTTTTAATAAAAACCTTTTAAATACTTTGAAAACTAAAAACCTGTGTGGATTTGTTTGGTCAAACTCGGTCAACCACCGAGTCAACCGAGTTGACTCGGTGTGGTGGTGATACTCTTGATGTTTTTCTTATTTTCTTCATTCTTCTTGTTATGGTGGAATTGATTTGGGTGTGTTTGGTTGTGTCTTGGTCTCGACAGCCGAGTAGGAATCAAGTCGTGACTCACGGCGAGGCTAAGGGTGTATTAGGTCTAGGATTAGGATAGTGTTGATGTTGTGGAGTTGTTTAATGCTCGGATTGGATTTGGATGATGGTTTGGATATTGTTTATGTTCAGTTTGAATTTGGATTTTGTAGAGGAATTTGTTTGATGTTTTGTTGATTTATGATTACTAGGATTGGATTTGGGATGTTTGTGTTTGGATTCGGTTGTGTTTGTGATTTAGAAAGGCCTAGAGCCCCATAGGCTCAGGTGAGTCACGGAAAGCTTTTGGTTATTTGGTTGAGTTGGTTATGTTAGTTTGGTCTCGAGATTGGTTAGCCGAAAGCAACTTAGGCTCCAGGTGAGTCAAGCCGTGACTCACGAAAGTCACGGCAAAGTTTATTTTTTTGTTTATTTTATTTATTAATTTATGTCGAGTCGTGATGTTTTAGGTTAGTCGTTTATTGATTTATCTACTTTTGTTATCGATAAGAGTTTCGGTTTATTTAAAAAGTGACATGGGAAAAATAATATATAACAAATGGGATATAACTTGCAACATTTGGAATTTGGACTTGGTTATTTGTTGTTGTATCATTTTTGGACAAGGATTGGTTACCCCACTTTTACTTTTATTTTCTAATTGTTTATAAACTCTTAGGGGAGATACATACTATTACATACTTTTTATGAGCACAATTGTTTACTGTATGCTATTCCTCACTTGTATGCTATTCCTGACTTTTATGCTATTCCTGACCGCTATGCTAAGTACATTACCTTGCCAAAAGCAAGTCCCTCGGATCATGAACCATTAATCACTTGTGACTGAGCCCAAATATAGGGATATAGGCCAATAGGAATTGACCCTCCCACCATGTTAGACAGAGTCCAGTCCACATGTGATGAACTATATTCGATTTCACTAGGTATCTGGCATGTACCTAGCTTTGGGGGCATTTGTAAGATTATCAAATTCCGCATTTATTGTCGACTTACGTCAATGATATTGGTGCTGGTTAATGCTTTGTGTGCCATGAGATTAGCATATGCATATATAATGATATTGATGATATTGTTACTTTGGCTTACCTGATATATACATTTGTTGTTTATATCTTCCAGACATAAAATCTTGTGCTCAAACTTGTTTACTAAACCTATGGATCACACTCAACCTTTGTGTTGACTTTTGAAGCATGTTTTATCTCAGGTAACTAATTGAAGCATACTTTTGGGCAATGGAGTGGCTAGGGCTTTTTGAGCCAGGGAATTTTAACTCGTAAACCCAAAAAACTCGTCAAAACGTATACCCAAATGAAACCCCTCAGGTGAAATTCCCTAGTAGCGTGACACTTTTGTAAATCAAAAAGACAGGATTTTAATTTATAAAAATATTTCATTTATACCTTTAAGTTTGCAAAATGATAAAATACACCCTTGTAGTTATAACTTTTATAAATTTAGTCATTTATAAAATAAGTACACACACACACACACACATACACACACACACACACACACACACACACACACACACACACACACACACACACATATATATATATATATATATATATATATATATATATATATATATATATATATATATATATATATATATATATATATATATAAAGTTTAGATCAAATAAGATCAAGCTTAAAGTGTTAAAAATAAGATCTTTGAAACAGCCAATAAATATGTAACATGCGGAAATTAGTAATTTACTAAAACTAAATTCATTGATAACCACATAAGGGCATTTTGGACATTTGAACCCTCCCATAAATCTCTCTACCTGTAATTACCCCTAACTCAATATATTTGTATTCATCTTTTTTTTCCTCCCAACCAACCCTAACCTATCCGGCAGCCGCCGCACCTTATCCGGCCGCCGCTTATTCTTTTTCTTCGGCAGCCGCTCATTCTCTTTCCTTCTTCGGCCGCCGCACCTTATCCTTATCTGGCCTCCGATCCTGCTCCGCGGCTCCAACCCTAACGCCATAGATATTGAAGTTTTAAATGATCACCATCAATCATATCTCAATCTCAACCCACACAACAAAAATATATATATGTAAAAAAATAAAAAAATAATAAAAAAAATAATAAAAAAAACCATATAAGTGACATACTAACTATTAAGGCATCTAAGATCGGATGGAAATAAAACCCACATAAGCTGTAAAGTTAAAGCAAGATGGTACATGTTGTATCATTTTTACGGCGAGGATTGGTTGGGGGTAGAAATTGGTTCGTCACATGAAAATCACCTACGGGCGAGGATTGGTTGGCGAGGATTTGTTGTATCATTTTTAAGTAAGATCAAGGCTCGTCACATGAAAATCGCCTACGGGGGTTGTGGCCGCTGCCATAGCCGGAGTTTGCCACGCCAACACTTGTTGATATCAGAATCAGGTTCTGTCACGATATATCGGTGTAGAAGGTGATACCCAGAACCATGATACATCCGGTGTACCGGAATTTGATACAATTTTTGTTAATATGTGTATCAAGAACTAGTTGGTTATGTATACAAGTTTATCAGATGGGTTTTGATTGTTTTAAAGATATTATATAGTTTATCAAGAACCAGTGGGATTTGTTATATTGGGATTTGATTTTTCTTAAGATCTTTTAATTTGTTTAGATATGTGTATCATGGGATTTTTTTTAATATACGTTGTATTCAAAATATGTTGATACCCAGATTTGTTATAGGCATATGGATTTGTTTTTGTGAACTTGATCGGTATGGGATACTGTTTTTACTTGATACATGGATCAGTTATAGTAGTAATGTGTTGTGTACGAGATCTTGTTTTTTTAGTCTGATATTTTTTTAGTTTTGTATGGAGATACATTTAGTATTGTGGTGTTGTGTACTAGTTTAATGTATAAAAATTACAGACGAGATTTTTGTATAAAAAACAATGGCCGAAAATTTTAAAAAGTTTGACCATATTTAAATTTGAGTTGTCTAAAATACCCTTGAGACCCTATTTAATTATTATAATGTCTTTCATTTAATGTTGATCTAATCTAACACAAATAAAGAGATCCAACAGTTCATATTGGGTCTTACTTTTAGAATTTTAAGCTTGATCTCATAATAACCCTCCCATATATATATATATATATATATATATATATATATATATATATATATATATATATATATATATATATATATATATATATATATATATATATATATATATAATTAACATCTAAATAGGGATGGTGCGGATTAATCGCAGCCATCCATCTAGTCTACCACCTTATCTTTAGTCAAAAAACGGAGTGGCAATATCGTAAATATCTCGTCTATTTTAAAAGTAGTTAATATCATATTAGCTTCTTTTTTTAAAAAAAAAAATCAAAAAAATCTGAACAACTTAAAAAAAAAAAAAAAAAAAAAAAAAAAAAAAAAAAAAAGAAAAAAAAAAAGGATAACAAGTTATTAAAAATCGCTGAAAATTTTTTCAAAAAAAATCATTTTCATCATTAAAGGTATTGTGATATTAGTGTCAAATTTTGACTTTTTAAAAAAAAAAGTCAAGATCTGATATCACATAAGCCTTTTCTCTTAATTCAAATTTTAATATCACGATAACTTTTTTAATATCATAAAAACTTTTTCTTAATAAAATTGTTAATATCACCATAACTATCTTGTGTATTCTAATATCATGGTTCATTTTTACATGTTAAAAAAGCTTAGTATCACGGTTGGTTTATAATATCACCATTTTATAAATATCACCGTATCATAATATCGTTAATATCACCATAATTATCATGCTTTCTTAATATCAAAGTTAATTTTCTTAATATGACCGTAACTTTTCTTAATATCGTAATAAAAAAAACAGTGATATTAAGTTTTTTTACAAATATCAAAGTAACTTTTTAAGTAAATATCGTTAATATCACAGTAGAACTCATAATATTGTTAATATCGTGGTAGGACTCATAATCACAAAAACAAAAAAGTGCTTAGAAAAATCTGAAAAAATAAAAAAATGAAAGAAGACAACAATAGTAAGGAGCCCTCAAAAGGAAAAAAATTAAAAAAATCATTTGCATGGTCAATTGGTACCGCGATAATAGCGCGTGTGTGTGATTAGATCTAGATCAGATCTGGATGGACGGTCCAGATCTGTCCGTACGTCCGAACTAAATTCCAAAATCCGCACATGATCCTAACTATATATATATATATATATATATATATATATATATATATATATATATATATATATATATATATATATATATATTAAACCTTTAACTTTGAAACTTAACAAAATAGGTCCTCATAGTTATAACTTTAGAATATATACCCCTATGCATGGAATTTGTTACAAAAGTAGTCCAAAAACCATGCAATGTGTATTATTAGAATAAAAAAGGGTTTTACAGCTTATGGCTTATTAGAATAGGCTAATATAAGTAGCTTTTACGAGTTTAAGCTTATGAAAAGGGCTTGTGATTAAAAAAAATCAAATCGAGTACAATTTTTAGGGTTTCAATGAAAACGCAAGGTTTTTATGATTCAAATCTCAAATAAATAATTATATGGAATCTAATAAACCTTATGGAAGTTCTAAAACGACAACAAAGCTTATTGAACAAGTAGAAAAGCTTACACGACTTGAAATGGTAGAAAACTAGGGTTTCGAGTTCGTGTGGTTCTCGCGACTTGAAAGGGGCTTCAATTCCTTGTTGTTCTTGATTATTGGCTTCCAATGGACTCTTATAGATCTTATGCTACTGCTAGCACTTGGCTACACCATGGTTTTGAGGTAGAGAGGAGTTTTTGGAATGATTTGAATGAATGTTTTTGCTCGGCTATTTATAGGGCTCGATCACCCTTGGAGCCCAAGATTACTTGCTGTGGTGGCTAATTATGGTAGAGGTGGTGACTAAGGACAACTATATGGTGACTAAGGAGGGCTAGGACCATAGCTAAGAGAGGTAGAGGGTGGTGGGAGGACGCGGTGATGTTTTGGCTTCAAGGAGGTGACAAGACCACCTTGGTGGCCAAGGTAAGTGATAAGGAGGTGATGGTGGTGCTAGGGTGGCTGCTAGTGAGGTGGTGGTGATGTAATGGAGGATCTTGAGGTGGTAGGGTGGCAACTTATGTTAGTTTAGTTTTTAGCTAAAAACTAGGTTAAACCTAGTTTTAAGTGTCGAATTAGGGTTTTAACTATGATTAGGGTTTTAATTTAGGTTTAGTATTCCAGATTAGGATGTAGAATGATTTAGAGATTAGGTTTAGGTTTTAGGAATCATGCATTAGGTGATCGTTACCTTGTCCTAAAGTAATGGTAAAGTGTAAACATGATTTAGGAGGTTTAGTGACCTAATTTGCATTTTAGCACTAGTACAAAAAGTTGTATTGGTCATGCCAAAAATATGTGACGATATGCATATAGTCACACACATTTTTTTCGTTGTGTGTCTCCATAGGTCCTGCCACCGTAGGTGGCATATGGTCACATTGTTGGGTTCGTGGCCTTTTCCATCGAAAAAGAGTGACCGAAACCCCGAATATGTGTGACAAATTAGGCACAAGTTTTGTTGGATTAGTCATTATCAGTGACCTTCAACACTTTATAGTCACACGAATATTTTTTGAAAGTAACTATTTTTCATCCTTTGGCCACATAAATATATAATATATGTGACATTTGAGATGATATATTCAAGTAAATGTGTATTTTGTGTGACTATTTCCCGTCCTGTGGCCACATGATTATACAATAAATGTGACGTGTGTGATGTTTTAGTCACACAATGGGTGTTGTTTTTTTAGAGTTAGTCACATACAATTTAACACAAAGTGGCAAAAAGTGTTAATAAGTGTGACCATATGCAGTTTAAAGTGAAGAAATGTGTATTTTGTGTGACTATTGATCATCCAATGGCCACATCAAGTTTACGTTTGCGTGGCCTTTTATAATATTTAGTCACTCAAAGCATGTTTGTTTTGGATATTTAGTCACATACCATTAAGCAAACAATGTCCAAAAGTGTTAATAAGTGTGACCATATGTTGTTTAAAGTGAAGAAATGTGTATTTTGTGTGACTATTGATCATCCAATGTCCACATGAAGTTTATGTTTGCGTGGCCTTTTGTAATATTCAGTCACACAAAGCATAGTTCTTTTGGGTATTGATGCGCTCCAACAAGCTTTAAATTTATAAACAAGAATTACCGGTTAACTAGGGACACATTCGGGCAAGTATACAGTTGACATAAATAATGCCTAAAAACATTATTAACATATTAACAATATCACTATGTTTTGATTATTACAAAATATAAACTCATAGAACTAAAACTTGTGACTTAAACAAGTATTTAGTGATTAACATTTTCTCTTTACATCCAAATAACTTAAGGTATGAATAAACAAAGTGTTTAGTGCAATTTATGATCAAAAGGAAATTTAATTAAGTATTACAAAGTTTATTTAATTATATAAACATATTATATATTAAAAAAACACTTTTGGTAATAAATAAAAATGTTTTATTCATACTAAATATATGAATTCAAATTTTTAACCAAAATCAGTTAGTTTTTCACCAAATAAACTTTCCCCACAAGAAAACAAAAATTCTGGCCGTTACAGCTGGGCGGCCCCTTAATTACAAAGGGCGGTCCGCTTAATTTTAAGGGGGCCGGCCTTGATTTAAGGGGACCAGCCACGCTCCTCTGTCAGAATTTGTTGCCTATAAATACCACCTTAAATCTGCAATTTTTCTCACCTTTTGCACTCCTAAACTTTCTGTTCTAGATCTCCATTTCCAATCTCTAAATCCTTTGATCATACATTCTTAAATCTTTGTTTCAAAGTGATTCAAAGATCATCCTTTCAAGTGCAAGAGAAGAATACTTCTATCCCTCAAGACAAGAAGTATTACAACTTGTTGTGATCTCCACATCTAAGTTGTTAGAGCATCATCATCATATACATCTCATTGTGTGAATAGTTGTGAATATTTGTTAGAAGATAGTTTAGCTATATATATATATATATATATATATATATATATATATATATATATATATATATATATATATATATATTGTGACAGGTTACTAGTTAGTTGTGTAGAAGATAGTTGTGAAGAAGATTAGTGTGTAGAAGATAGTTGTGAAGAAGATTGGTATGTAGAAGATATGTGTGAAGAAAATTGGTGTGTAGTAGATAGGTGTGAAGAAGTGGTGTGATTAAGTTGTGAATAGGTGTGAAATAGGTGTGTAGAAGGTGTGAATAAGTTGTGACGTAGTTGTAGTGTGTAAATTGGTGTGTAAGGTTTTCTCCGCCATAAAGGAGCTTGTTGACATAGTGAAAAAAACTCTCGAGTTAGGTGCTCGGGGAGTGGAGTAGGGTAAGGAAGGTGACCTCGTAGCCGAACCACTATAAATCTCTTGTCTCGCGGTTTGATCTTTCCAACTCTCATCTATTTCTTTACTTACATTATTATTGGTTTATAGTACATATTTAGTGTAGTTCATATTGTGCATGACTTGATTTCATATAGCATCGAATCTATATATTTGTAAACAAAGAAAACATTCAAACAATCTTTTATAACAAATTAAAAAGACGTAAAAACTATTCAACCCCCCTTCTAGTTTTCCACAATTGGTATCAGAGCCAGGTTTAGCAAGATTTTTTAAAATATATTGTATTTTAAAACTTGTAACGATCTATGGAATCTTTAAAATATTTAGAAGGGCAATCTATGCAAAGACCACCACTATTTGAAAGTGATGGATTTTTATATTGGAAAAATAGATTCGAAACTTATGTGAAATCAAAAGATCTTGATCTTTGGAATATTATTACCATTGGTGATTTTCCCCCTATTCAATATAATGTTGAAACTAAAATGGATGAAATTGTATCTTTTGAAAAACAAAATGATGATTTGAAAAAGAAACTAGCAAAAAATAATGAGGCTAAAATGGTCATTTATAATGCGTTACCACGCAAAGAATATGAAAGAATTTTTATGTGTAAAATCGCAAAAGAAATTTGGGATTCTTTACTAATTACTCACCAAGGTAATATTCAAGTTAAAGATAACAAAATAGATCTTCTTGTACAACAATATGAACAATTTACGATTCCGGAAGAGGAATCAATTGATAATGCTTTTGCTAAATTTAACACTATTATCACAAGTTTAAAAGCACTTGATGAGACATTTTCTAGTAAAAATTGTGTTTGGAAATTTCTTAGGGCATTGCATCCGAAATGGCGAGCTAAGGTCACGACAATTGAAGAATCAAAGAACTTGATGACGTTATCACTAGATGAACTTATTGGAAACTTGAAGGTCCATGAAGAAATTATAAGAAGAGATTCGGAAATGGTCAAAGTCAAGAAAGAACAAACCAAATCCATTGCTCTAAAAGTCAAAAAGGAACCTAGTGATGATGATGATTCAAGTGACGAAAGTGAAGACGAAGAATATGCAATGGCCGTAAGAGAATTCAAAAAATTCTTCAAGAGACGAGGAAGATTCACTAGATCATCACGAGACGAAAGAAAACCGTTCCAAAGAAATAGAAGCGACAACTACGGGAAAAGAAAGTGCTTTAGATGTGGAAGTCCAAATCATCTCATTGGCGAATGTCTAAACCCGCCGGGTTATGAAAATCAAGGTGCATTTGTTAGTGGAACATGGAGTGATAGTGACAAAGAAGAAGTAGAAAAGCCAAGAGATGAAAAGTGTTTTATGGCAAAAGGAACCGACGAAATATGTTTGTGAATTGACTTGGAGCCTGACGAGTGGATCAAGGATAGCGGATGTTCGAGGCACATGATGGGGAACCGCAAGCTATTCTCTATATACAAGGCATATAATGGAAGTAACTTTATTTTCGGTAGTGACTGACGTGGAAAAATCATTGGTAAAGGTACGATTTCTCGAGACTCACTTACTATTGAAAATGTAGAGCATGCAGATAATTTAACATATAACTTGCTTAGTATAGGAAAAATATGTGATAATAAATGTAGAGTCACCTTTACCGAAGAGGATAGCGAAATAGTTAAGAATGGAAAATGTTAGCCTTGCTATTTTATAAAAGATAACGTCACACATAAAGAAATGGACTAGATATCATACAAATAATACTTTAGGGACTATTATTGTAATATAGGCAAACTAGTAATGTTAGGAGCCTATAAATACCCCTCATGACTCTCCATGAGGGGTGTGGGAAAGTGTGTGTAAAGTTTAGTTTCATCTCATAACAATTGGCTTATGCACACATAACAGTGTATAACCCGCGATTTTCAAAGAAAGGACCCTCTTGTACATTTATGTGCGACAATCCTAAAAGATAAGAAGACTTCTCACCAAAATGCTTATCAAAGTCTTCTTAATTTTGTTTTGAGCAAAATGTTGAAAAATGTTTCAAAAGGTTTTCAAAACTTTTTAGCTCAAGATATTACTCCCTCAAATCCTTAAAAGCTTAAATTTAATCAAAATGTTCTATTTTTTAGGGGGAGTAATATAAAGTTGTTCCAAAAAGATCATGCTTAAAGGAATCGAATACGGAATTTACAAACATCCGTTTCTCCCATATGCTATCCAAATAGAAAAGGTTTTAATCAATTGGTATCAAAAATACCATGGATATGCTATTTTTGAGGAGGGAGAAGAACATGCCAAAAGAAGTAGTGTTTCATCTCTAGTATGTTGGTTGTTCGAGGGAATTGTGCTTACACTAGAACCGAAGAAGTACTAATGATGTGTACATCGGAGCGTATTACCAACCTTCTGTGCAATACTATGTGAGTTATGCTATGATGCTCCCAGAACGACAACCTTGGTGCAAACTCATTAGTATCTACCTTATCCGCTGCGAGATGAGAAGAGAGTTGTTTGTTTAGGAGGGAGCAGAAGAAAAAGAATAAAGGCTCGCTAGTTAGGAGGGAGTAATAACCTAACTAGACCATTACAGTTGAAGTTCAGAGCTACAAAGACCTTTGCCGTCAGTGTCAAAGATCATACGCCAAGATCGTCGGAAGAGAGAACTTCAAGTCTGCCTCAGTATCTAGACTACAGAGACTCTGCGCTTCAACAACGTCAACATAGTTTACTATTGTCTTAATTTACATGTTTATGTGTTTATAGGTCTCATTGTATCCATTCATGTGTGAAAAATCCGAAGCATCCATCCGATTGGATTCACTTCCAACCGATCGGTTTCCGACATTTTTAATTTTACCGTAGCATCCATCCGATCGGTTTGGTTCCCAACCGATTCAGACTGATTTTTCTGTTTTTATTTTTTATTTTTCTTGTTCTTTTGTTTAGGTAATTGACTCGATTCTCTTGATAGTTGTATGAACACTCGTTCTACTACTAAAAAACTTAGTACACCTTTATCCGATCCCGAAAGTTTGTTTCGTAAGAAGAGATCTTCATCTATTCTTAATTGGTTTGATAATCTTTCCGAAGAACACGCAACTTCCAATCATTTTGAACCAATACCCATGGCTGATGATTTACCCATGTGGGCCGCCAATAGAACCGTAGCACCCACTCCTGGAGCTGCTATTGTTGTCGCCGACCTTGGTGAAAACTTTACCATTAAAGGTCACCATCTTTCTATGATCAAAGACCGTCAATTCGATGGCCGTTCGTGGCCGATCCGCATAAACACATTGCCAAATTCATTGAAATTTGTGGCATGTTTCGTTATGGAGACACTAATGTCGATGCTATCAAGCTTAAACTTTTTCCATCATCACTCGTCGGAGATGCCAAAGTATGGTATAACGAATTAACCCCACGAACTATTAATACTTTGGAGGAGATAAGGCAAGCTTTTGTAAGCCGATTCTTTCCACCTGCCATGTATGATAGACTAATGGGAGAAATCCGTGCTTTTTTACAAAATTCTAATGAATCTCTTGTTGAAGCTTGGCTTCGCATGAAAGATTTGCTTCGAAGTTGTCATGGTCATAATTTAGGACGAGGAACAATAATCCAAATCTTTTATCATGGTCTTGATGAAGCATCTCAAGCAATCCTTGATGCCGGAGGAATTTTCCTTTACAAAACACCCAACGAGGCATATCAACTTCTTGAAGATCGAGTACTTCTTAAACTCGATTGGTCAAAAGATTCCTAAACCAAACCCATACGGAAAACCGTTGCTTTTGCCGGAAGTTCTGATAATTCAAAACTCATGGACAAAATAGAAGCCTTGTCTTCTAAAATGGACTTGCAATACAAAGATATAAAAGGATAAATGAAAGAAATGCGAGATGGCTGTAATAATTGTGGAGGAAATCACACATCATCCGAGTGTGATGACCAACCTATGAATGGACCCAATGAAGGGGATGCCAATTATGTCCAAGGAGGATATCGAGGAGGAGGTTTTCGTGGTAATTATTATGGAAGAAGTTCTGGAAATTGGCAAGATCGCCAACAAAGGGATAATAACCGTGATTTTCAACCCCGAACAGACAATCCAAACCTAACAAATTCAGATAAAAAGGAAGAATCTGATTTCGAAAAAATGGTGCGAGAATTCGTAAATGCTCAAAGAACCACAAATGAGTTTGTAAAAACTCAATTTTTCAATCTCAAAAGCAAAGTTGAGCAAGGTCAGAAAAATCATCAAGCTTCTATCCAGGATCTTGAACAAAAATTTGGTAGACTTTCTGATCAATTTTCTTCTTGAATTCCTGGTACATTACCAAGTAACACCCAATCCAATCCAAAAGCATCCGGATCAAACAATAAGAATTATCGTCCACCACAAAACAGAAATGAGCATATCAATGATGTATTCACTCGAAGTGGTCTCTCATATGATCCACCACCCATTCCTACCGATAACACTCTTATTCAAGATGAAGATGAAGAAGCTAAAGAAGAAGCAGTTGAAGAAGAACCAACCCAAAAACCAACCGTTCCACCAATAAAGCCTTATACACGAAAAATACCATATCCACAAGCCCTAAGAAAAGAGAAAAGAGAGGAGCGAAATAAGAAGTTTTTAGAGATGATCAAAGAAGTTAGAATTAATGTACCCCTCGTTGATGTTCTAGCTGGAATGCCCAATTATGGGAAATTTTTGAAAGAACTTCTTAATAATCGAAAAAAGTTAGAACAAATTTCCGCTACCGTTCTTAATGAAGAATGCTCTGCTATAATTCAAAACAAAATTCCACCAAAACTTGGAGATCCCGAAAGTTTTCTTATACCATGTACATTAGGAAACAACATCACATGTGATGCTTTAGCCGATTTAGGTTCAAGTATCAATTTGATGCCCTATTCGATTAGCCAACCATACATACCAATATCCTATTGGGGTTGCTGAAAATATGCTTGTTCAAGTTGGTAAATTTGTTTTTCCTGTGGATTTTGTCATCTTAGAAATGGAAGAAGATAGTCGAGTACCCTTAATCTTAGGAAGACCTTTCTTAAAGACTGCTGATGCAATGATTAAAGTTAAAGGTAAAGAACTCAATCCTGGTGTAGGAGAAGATCGAATCACATTCTTAATCGAAAAAGCAATGAAATATCCAAATTCCAGTGATGACACATGCTATAACATCGATGTAATTGATGAAGCCACTGAAGAAGAATTGGATGCATTACTTGATGATTCAAAACCATTCATGACTACTTCAGAAAAGATTAGTGAAACAGATTCTGATAAAGAATTTGAGGAATTCATGGAAATAAAATTAGAATAAGAGGAAGAAGAGAAATTTGAAGATATCACTATGAAAGATCAATTGAAAATCAAATCATCTCTAGAAGAACCACCCACTGATTTGGAACTCAAAACCCTTCCCAATAATCTCGAATATGCTTACTTAGAAGAAAATTCACTTCTTCCAGTAGTCATATCGTCGTTGCTCGAAACAAATAAAAAAGAAAGAGTCGTTTCTGTTCTTAGGAACCATAAACGCGCTTTTGCGTGGAAAACTTCTGATATTCCAGGAATTAGTCCAGATTTTTTCAAACACAAAATCAATTTTGAAGAAGGTACTAAACCTGTTGTAGAAAGACAACGTCGACTCAACCCAAATATGAAAGAGGTTGTTAAGAAGGAAATCATTAAACTTCTTGACGCAGGAATTATTTATCCTATCGAGGAGAGCCTATGGGTGAGTCCAGTTCATTGTGTTCCAAAGAAAGGAGGAATGACTGTAGTGACAAACGAAAGGAATGAATTAGTTCCTACTAGAACTGTCACTAGATGGCGAGTATGTATTGATTACAGAAAACTTAACAAAGCCACAAGGAAAGATCATTTTCCTTTACCCTTCATAAATCAGATGCTCGAAAGATTAGCAGGAAACAAATACTTTTGCTTCCTTGATGGTTTTTCGGGATATTTCCAAATTTCTATCGATCCAGCCGATCAAGAGAAAACCACATTTACATGTCCTTTTGGAACCTACGCTTACCGGCGTATGCCTTTTGGTCTATGTAATGCACCTGCAACTTTTCAAAGGTGTATGATCACAATATTTCAAGACATGCTTGAAACATCTATGGAAGTTTTCATGGATGACTTTTTAATTTTTGGTGATTCTTTTGAAACTTGTCTTTCGAATCTCGATAAAATGCTTGAGAGATGTGAAGCTGCACATCTAGTTCTTAATTGGGAAAAATGTCATTTCATGGTAACTGAAGGAATTGTGTTAAGACACAAGATATCAAATTCAGGGATGGAAGTAGAACAAGCTAAAATAGATGTTATCACCAAATTACCACCACCAACTAATGTTAAAGCTGTTAGAAGTTTTCTAGGACATGCTGGTTTTTACCGCCGATTTATCAAAGATTTTTCAAAAATATCACGTCCTATGACTAAACTTTTAGAAAAGGATTCTGTATTTGATTTCAATGCTGACTGCATGAAAGCTTTCGAAACATTGAAAAGTCAATTGACTAGTGCCCCAATTATGGTTGCACCTAATTGGTCACTACCATTTGAAATCATGTGTGATGCAAGCGATTTCGCTGTTGGAGCTGTTTTAGGACAACGTGAAGGAGAACATTTTCGTCCTATATACTTTGCTAGTAAAACACTCAACAATTCTCAACAAAACTATACGGTTACGGAGAAAGAATTATTAGCCGTAGTTTTTGCATTCGAAATATTTAGATCTTATCTTGTGCTTTCAAAAACGATAGTTTTTACCGATCATTCCGCACTCAAATATCTGTTTACTAAACAAGATGCAAAACCACGTCTTATTAGATGGATTTTATTACTGAAAGAATTTGATATCGAATAAAAGAAAAGAAAGGAGCAGAAATTCTTGCAGCAGATCATTTATCACGTCTCGAGAATCCAAATTTGGAGGAATTAAAAGAAAATGAAATAAATGATTATTTTCCAGAAGAAACTCTCATGATGATAGATAAAGATGATGATGAGGAAATACCATGGTTTGCAAATTACGCAAATTATCTTGCAGGAGATATTCTTAAAAAAGGGATGAGTCACTACCAACGTAGTAAGTTCTTTTCAGAACTAAAACACTATTATTGGGAGAAACCTTACCTTTTTAAGATGTGCAAGGATGGAATGATACGAAGATGTGTTTCGGGTGCCGAAACAAGAAAAATTCTTGATGAATGTCATCATGGCCCAACTGGGGGACATTATGGTCCTTCCACTACAGCTAGAAAAGTTTTTGATGCTAGATTCTATTGGCCTACAATTTTCAAAGAAGCGTATATTCTTGTTCAAAACGCTGATGCTTGCCAAAAATCCGGTAACCTTTCTCGAAGAGACGAAATGCCTCAAAAGAGCATTCAAGTCTATGAAATATTCGACATTTGGGGAATTGATTTTATGGGACCTTTCCCTAAATCACACAAATACGAATATATCCTTGTTGCAATGGATTATGTTTCCAAATGGGTTGAAGATAAAGCTCTTCCTACTAACGATGCACGAGTTGTTGTCAACTTTCTCAAAAAGCTTTTTGCTCGTTATGGAATTCCTAAAGCTTTAATAAGTGATAGAGGATCCCATTTCTATAATAAACAAATGGAGAAAGTAATGAAACGATATGGATTTCATCATCGTTTTGCTACAGCTTATCATCCACAAACTAGTGGTCAAGTCAAAAATACCAATAGAGCTATAAAAAGAATACTTGAAAAAACGGTTAAAGACAATCCTTCCGTTTGGTCAAGGAAATTAGACGACGCTCTATGGGCATTTCGTACGGCATATAAGACACCAATTGGTACGACACCATACAGACTCTTGTATGGGAAAACATGTCATCTACCGTTCGAACTTGAACACCGTGCTTACTGGGCGTTAAGAAGCTGTAATCCTGATTTAAAAATAGCTGGAGAAAATAGATTTTTGCAATTACATGAACTTGATGAGTTAAGACTTCAAGCTTATGAAAACTCCAAGCTATATAAAGCAAGAACCATGGCATACCACGATAGAAAGCTGAGAATTCGAAAACAATTCAAAGCTGGAGATAAAGTTCTACTTTTCAATATGAAATACAAGTTTAAAGCTACGAAACTCAAGCCAAAATGGTTTGGACCATATCTAGTGAAACATGGATTTCCATCAGGTTATGTTGAACTTTATGACAAACATGGTGGAAGTTTCATTGTAAATGGGCACCAAATTAAACTCTATTATGATAAGGAGCAATTAAACATGATTTCTAATGAAGAAATTTCATCCGAATTTGAATATGAAGCTATCACATTCCTGGCTCCACACAAGGAAATGGTTCCTTGGGCACACAGTAATGTGTTGTATATCCCTAAAAGGAAACATAACACTAAAACTTCATAATCTATTTCGAAGTTTAAGTCTGGCTGAGGACTCGTTAATAAAACAAGCGCTTCTCGGGAGGCAACCCGTGTGTTTTTATTTTGGATTTTCAGTGTTTATACACCAAAGTTTTACCACTTGGTCAAACTTAAGTGTGGGGTTGTGCCACTAATTTGAATAAAACTGCAATGCTTTTTGTTTGTTTGTTTTTGTTTCTAATAATTCAGGTGTTGATTGCAAAGAAACAGAAGATTGGATAACACCGGATATAATGGTTTATTTTCTCATTTTCCCAACTTTCATACTTTTTCATTTATCACATTGAGGACAATGTTTGTAACATAACACCGGATGTAATTTGTAAATCATTACGAGACCGTTGTGAGATTACATTATTTTTGTAATATAAGTATACATAGGTGATAAGAGGCAACCTTAGGATTTTAACCAAATAACCTTCATTATTGATTTTTAGCTAGTCACATTGATTAGTTAATTTCCAATTTTTAACCCTTTTTGTTAGCGTTTATCTTTAGCGATAGATACCTTTAGTTACACCCTTTGAGCCATCCTTTTCATTTTGTTAAATCCAGAAAAATAGAAAAATAATTTACACTTTAAACCTTAGCCTAACCCTTGTCAAAGTATAAATGGTGGGTTGCTAGTTGCTTGATTGTTGGATAGTTTCTGATGATTATTAGTTAGCCACACTTCACCAATTATGTGTGTGCCATTCCGACAAATATGAAGACTGCAGCTTCTTATTTGTATTGTTGTGGTGATGCTTATGCGAAGTATGGGGGAATTCTGATTTGCTATGAGTGTGATAAAAAAAAAAAAAAAAAAAAAAAAAAAAAAAAAAAAAAGTCATCGCAACTATAAGGTGACAATTATAGCAAATGTGCTATATATGTGAAGAAAGAAAATTTTGTAATATGTTGTTAGCCAATGTGCTACGTATGAAGAATATTGTTATGGCGAATCGATGTATCATTATTTGAAGAAAAGGAAGATTGTAACTATAATCATTTACAGGTTCGAGGTTTGCTTCTTGACTAGCAACAATGAGACTTAGACTTGACTTTATTTTATTTTTCTTTAAAACTAATTTCATAAATATTCCCATGCGTTATCCCTACCCTTACCAAATTACTTTATCTATATGGATATTGTAATGGCTTTGTCAGAATGTCAAGTGCAAGAATATTGTAGTGACCATCCGGTTTTTGAGTAATCTAGAACTCACGCCAGTAATCAATTGTGTTTTTCTATGAGATGTTTAAACATAAGCCTGGTACAACCCAAAACCTTACATTACAACCCAAATAAAAGACCTTTTTGATATGTAGAGTTGGTGCTTACGCCATTGTGGTGTAGTTTTGTTTCTTGTACAAGCCTATGGTAATAATTAGATCATGACTGAGCAATGAATTTGATTTCTCTTATTTATACTACACTTCTTAAATAAATGAGTGATTGA
This sequence comes from Artemisia argyi, assembly GCA_030686995.1. Taxonomy (NCBI): domain Eukaryota; kingdom Viridiplantae; phylum Streptophyta; class Magnoliopsida; order Asterales; family Asteraceae; genus Artemisia; species Artemisia argyi. Next base: position 85,890,258 of record CM060702.1, read on the forward strand.
GTGAATTATACTTCGTTCCTTTTTCGTGAGGTGTTTAGAAATGTTAATCAAGCAAGAAAATCATTTGGTATTGTCAAACATCTCGATTTTTCACCATTCAAGCTTAAAAATGATGAATCTTATCTTGTACTTGTACTTGGTGGATTTCCATCACATTTTTCTAATCATTTTTGGTTACCATGTGGATAGTTAGTTTTCTTCTAGATTTGCTTGAGGACAAGCAAAGTTTATGTGTGGGGGATTTCATAACGCTCAAAGTTAACATGTTTTTATAAGCGTTATTAGTGTTTTTTTTGTATGTTATTTGGTTGTTTTTATATGCTTTTGCTACTAAATCGTATCAAAGTATGTTTTTGTAGCATATGTAGCCAAATGCAGGAAAATGGGGAAAAAGTGAAGAAAATGAAGTATACGCAATAACACGAAGATTCCCGAGCTCAAAAGTCCAATCTGTGAAGTAATTCAAATGAGAACCTAAGTTTTGTCATGTCGAAGTTCCAAGTTCAGAAGTTAATCAAGTTTGGATAGTACATAAAGAACTACACAAGGAAAAGTCAAAATCCAAAACAGCCAGGATTTTCCATCCGATCGGTTGGAGTTTAACCGATCGGATTGCCATAATGACCGTTTTCCATCCGATCGGTATCAACCCGCAACTGATCGGATGGCCACTTCTGCATGTTTTTGCCAACTTTTGTGCACGAATCTTGGTCTTTTTGTCCCATGGTTCTAGGCCCTTCTTAGTGTCTTAATGTCCAAGTTCAAGCATTTAAATCCCTATTCATTACCAAGAGTGTTGGACAAGCCTATAAGGACCTCAAAAGTGCATAACACACCATTGAGGATACCATTTACTCTCATTACTACACATAATTATTATCATCTTCTAGCTCTCTAAGGAGGAAAATTCGTGCAGAAAGAACCAGGAACTTTGGAGGACCAAGGAAGCAACATTTGGAGTCTGAAAACCTCAAGAAATCATCACCAACACTTAGGTTATCAATACCTTGTTATTTATTATCAATTTCAAAGCATTGTAAGACTTATAACCATGGATTCTTATGTTAAATATTCTGAGTTTATTTCCATGTTTGCAATGAGTGGCTAGTAATCTTTTTACACTTGTTTTGATGATGTTTTATACTTAGTGATAGTGATGATTGTAATAACATGTTTTAATTCAATTTCAAGTCAATCCTAAGAACCAATTGTACCTTATGTTTCATCGTGACATTTGTTTAGCCAAGGTTAACTAATTGATAATAGTTTCAAAGGTCGAAATATTTGTTATTACTCAACTAGTTATAATCATTTGTCTATGAATGATTGTTTTTCACCATAATTATTCTTTACTAAACAAAGAAACAAGAAGTATGATTGTAATAAGAATGCTTTTATAACATCAAATCGGATTGTTTGTAAACCTTTAGTCTGACGAAAGTTTAAATGTTTATAAACAATTATGACCTTTTTGTCTATGAAGAGGTTACCTTTTGTATTGACCATTTCCTAAGAGTATTTGATTTGTAATTAAAGTTTGTCTTGTGTTTAAGATATCCACCATACCTTATGAACCTTGGATAGATCTTAAATTGATTGGTTTACACCTAAGGCTTGTTTTTATGAACTAAAATCTTGACGAAGGTTTAACTTATAGAAACAATAGATTAGATCACCATCTAATTATCTCAACCAACATGTTATCAAAAGTTATCACAATCATGTGTGTCATTAAGTAGAAAAGTAGTCTAAACAAGTGTAGTTTTTAATTTATTGTATTTGCTTTTTATCTTATTTGCGTACATTAGAGATTTACTTTTAGACTTATATTTCGATTCACTCACAAATCCCTGCGAATGATCCCGACTTACCATCATTTCTTTCTATAACGGACGAATACACTTGCTCGTATGTGTTGTTTCTAGATTTGGTAAGTCATCCTTTTAAATTTAAAACTTGCACTAACAAATAGCACATCAACTTTTTGGCGCCGCTGCCGGGGATTTTGATCGTGTTTCTATAAGTTTTAAAAGTCCGTTTCTTTTCATGTTCATTATCTAAAAAAAAAATAAAAAAATAAAAAAATAAAAAAATATTCCGTAGCATCCATCCGATCGGATTCACTTCCAACCGATCGGTTTCCCACATTTTTAGTTTTACCGTAGCGTCCATCCGATCGGTTTGGTTCCCAACCGATTCGAATTGATTTTTCTGTTTTTATTTTTTATTTTTCTTGTTCTTTTGTTTTGGTAATTGACTCGATTCTCTTGAAAGTTGTATGAACACTCGTTCTACTACTAAAAAGCTTAGTACACCTTTATCCGATCCCGAAAGTTTGTTTCCTAAGAAGAGATCTTCATCTATTCTTAATTGGTTTGATAATCTTTCCGAAGAACACCCAATTTCCAATCTTTTTGAACCAATACCCATGGCTGACGATTTACCCATGTGGGCCGCCAATAGAACCGTAGCACCCACTCCTGGAGCTGCTATTGTTGTCGCTGACCTTGGTGAAAACTTTACCGTTAAAGGTCTCCATCTTTCTATGATCAAAGACCGTCAATTCGATGGCCGTTCGCGGGCCGATCCGCATAAACACATTGCCGAATTCATTGAAATTTGTGGCATATTTTGTTATGGATACACTAATGTCGATGCTATCAAGCTCAAACTTTTTCCATCATCACTCACCGGAGATGCCAAAGTATGGTATAACGAATTAACCCCAGGAACTATTAATACTTGGGAGGAGATGAGGCAAGCTTTTGTAAGCCGATTCTTTCCACCTGCCATGTATGATAGACTAATGGGAGAAATCCATGCTTTTTCACAAAATCCTAATGAATCTCTTGTTGAAGCTTGGCTTCGCATGAAAGATTTGCTTCGAAGTTGTCATGGTCATAATTTAGGACGAGGAACAATAATCCAAATGTTTAATCATGGTCTTGATGAAGCATCTCAAGCAATCCTTGATGCCGGAGGAATTTTCCTTTACAAAACACCCAACGAGGCATATCAACTTCTTGAAGATCGAGTACTTCTTAAACTTGATTGGTCAAAAGATTCCAAAACCAAACCCATACGGATAACCGTTGCTTTTGCCGAAAGTTTAGATAATTCAAAACTCATGGACAAAATAGAAGCCTTGTCTTCTAAAATGGACTCGCAATACAAAGATATAAAAGGAGATATGAAAGAAATGCGAGATGGCTGTAATAATTGTGGAGGAAATCACACATCATCCGAGTGTGATGACCAACCTATGAATGGACCCAATGAAGGGGAAGCCAATTATGTCCAAGGAGGATATCGAGGAGGAGGTTTTCGTGGTAATTATTACGGAAGAAGTTCTGGAAATTAGCAAGATCGCCAACAAAGGGATAATAAATGCTCAAAGAACCACAAATGAGTTCTGGAAAGTGCTTTTCAACCCCGAACAGACAATCCAAACCCAACAAATTCAGATAAAAGGGAAGAATCTGATTTCGAAAAAATGATGCGAGAATTCGTAAATGCTCAAAGAACCACAAATGAGTTTGTAAAAACTCAATTTTTCAATCTCAAAAGCAAAGTTGAGCAAGGTCAGAAAAATCATCAAGCTTCTATCCAGGATCTTGAACAAAAATTTGGTAGACTTTCTGATCAATTTTCTTCTCGAATTCCTGGTACATTACCAAGTAACACCCAATCCTATCCAAAACCATCTGGATCAAACGATAAGCATTATCGTCCACCACAAAACAGAAATGAGCATATCAATGCTGTATTCACTCGAAGTGGTCTCTCATATGATCCCCCACCCATTCCTACCGATAACACTCTTATTCAAGATGAAGATGAAGAAGCTAAAGAAGAAGCAGTTGAAGAAGAACCAATCCAAAATCCAACCGTTCCACCAATAAAGCCTTATACACCGAAAATACCATATCCACACGCCCTAAGAAAAGAGAAAAGAGAGGAGCGAAATAAGAAGTTTTTAGAGATGATCAAAGAAGTTAGAATTAACGTACCCCTCGTTGATGTTCTAGCTGGAATGCCCAATTATGGGAAAGTTTTGAAAGAACTTCTTAATAATCGAGACAAGTTAGAACAAATTTCCGCTACCGTTCTTAATGAAGAATGCTCTGCTATAATTCAAAACAAAATTCCACCAAAACTTGGAGATCCCGGAAGTTTTCTTATACCATGTACACTAGGAAACAACATCACATGTGATGCTTTAGCCGATTTAGGTGCAAGTATCAATTTGATGCCCTATTCATTGTATTCTAAACATTCCATCAATACATTGAAACCTACTAAGATGAGTATAAGATTAGCCAACGATACATACCAATATCCTGTTGGGGTTGCTGAAAATATGCTTGTTCAAGTTGCTAAATTTGTTTTTCCTGTGGATTTTGTCTTCTTAGAAATGGAAGAAGATAGTCGAGTACCCTTAATCTTAGGAAGACCTTTCTTAAACACTGCTGATGCAATGATTAAAGTTAAAGGTAAAGAACTTAATCCTGGAGTAGGAGAAGATCGAATCACATTCTTAATTGATAAAGCAATAAAATATCCAAATTCCAGTGATGACACATGCTATAACATCGATGTAATTGATGAAGTCACTGAAGAAGAATTGGATGCATTACTTGACGATTCGAAACCATTCATGACTGCTTCAGAAAAGATTAGTGAAACAGATTCTGATAAAAAAATTGAGGAATTCATGGAAATAAAATTAGAAGAAGAGGAAGAAGAGAAATTTGAAGATATCACTGAGAAAGATCAATTGAAAAACAAATCATCTCTAGAAGAACCACCCACTGATTTGGAACTCAAAACCCTTCCTAGTAATATCGAATATGCTTACTTAGTAGAAAATTCACTTCTTCCAGTAGTCATATCGTCGTCGCTCGAAACAAATCAAAAAGAAAGACTCGTTTCTGTTCTTAGGAAGCATAAACGCGCTTTTGCGCGGAAAACTTATGATATTCCAGTAATTAGTCCAGATTTTTTCAAACACAAAATCAATTGTTAAGAAGGTACTAAACCCGTTGTAGAAAGACAACGTCGACTCAACCCAAATATGAAAGAGGTTGCTAAGAAGGAAATCATGAAACTTCTTGATGCAAGAATTATTTATCCTATCGAGGATAGCCCACGGGTAAGTCCAGTTCATTGTGTTCCAAAGAAAGGAGGAATGACTGTAGTGACAAATGAAAGGAATGAATTAGTTCCTACTAGAACTGTCACTGGATGGCGAGTATGTATTGATTACAGAAAACTTAACAAAGCCATCAGGAAAGATCATTTTTCTTTACCCTTCATAGATCAGATGCTCAAAAGATTAGCAGGAACAAATACTTTTGCTTCCTTGATGGTTTTTCGGGATATTTCCAAATTCCTATCAATCCAGCCGATCAAGAGAAAACCACATTTACATGTCCTTTTGGAACCTACGCTTACTGGTGTATGCCTTTTGGTCTATGTAATGCACCTGCAACTTTTCAAAGGTGTATGATCGCAATATTTCAAGACAGGCTTGAAACATCTATGGAAGTTTTCATGGATGACTTTTCTGTTTTTGGTGATTCTTTTGAAACTTATCTTTCCAATCTCGATAAAATGCTTGAGAGATGTGAAGCTGCACATCTAGTTCTTAATTGGGGAAAATGTCATTTCATGGTAACTAAAGGAATTGTGTTAGGACACAAGATATCAAGTTCAGGGATGGAAGTAGACAAAGCTAAAATAGATGTTATCACCAAATTACCACCACCAACTAACGTTAAAGCTGTTAGAAGCTTTCTAGGACATGCTGGTTTTTACCTCCGATTTATCAAAGATTTTTCAAAAGTATCACGTCCTATGACTAAACTTTTAGAAAAGGATTCTGTATTAGATTTCAATGCTGACTGCATTAAAGCTTTCGAAACACTGAAAAGTCAATTGACTAGTGCCCCAATTATGGTTGCACCTAATTGGTCACTACCATTTGAAATTATGTGTGATGCAAGCGATTTCGCTGTTGGAGCTGTTTTAGGACAACGTGAAGGAGAAAATTTTCGTCCTATATACTTTGCTAGTAAAACACTCAACAATGCTCAACAAAACTATACGGTTACGGAGAAAGAATTATTAGCCGTAGTTTTTGAATTCGACAAATTCAAAACTTATCTTGTGCTTTCAAAAACAATAGTTTTTACCGATCATTCCTCACTCCAATATCTGTTTACTAAACAAGATGCATAACCACGTCTTATCAGATGAATTTTATTACTGCAAGAATTTGATATCGAAATAAAAGACGAGAAAGGAGCAGAAAATCTTGCAGCAGATCATTTATCACGTCTCGAGAATCCAAATTTAGAAGAATTAAAACAAAATGAAATTAATGATTATTTTCCAGAAGAAACTCTCATGACGATAGATAAAGATGATGATGAGGAAATACCGTGGTTTGCAAATTACGCAAATTATCTTGCAGGAGATATTCTTAAAAAAGGGATGAGTCACTACCAACGTAGCAAGTTCTTTTCAGAACTAAAACCCTATTATTGGGAGAAACCTTACCTTTTTAAGATGTGCAAGGATGGAATGATACGAAGATGTGTTTCGGGTGCCGAAACAAGAAAAATTCTTGATGAATGTCATCATGGCCCAACTGGAGGACATTATGGTCCTTCCACTACAGCTAGAAAAGTTTTTTATGCTGGATTCTATTGGCCTACAATTTTCAAAGAAGCGTATACTCTTGTTCAAAACTGTGATGCTTGCCAAAAATCCGGTAACCTTTCTCGAAGAGACGAAATGCCTCAAAAGAGCATTCAAGTCTGTGAAATATTCGACATTTGGGGAATTGATTTTATGGGACCTTTCCCTAAATCACACAAATACGAATATATCCTTGTTGCAATGGATTATGTTTCCAAATGGGTTGAAGATAAAGCTCTTCCTACTAACGATGCACGAGTTGTTGTCAACTTTCTCAAAAAGCTTTTTGCTCGTTATGGAATTCCTAAAGCTTTAATAAGTGATAGAGGATCCCATTTCTATAATAAACAAATGGAGAAAGTAATGAAACGATATGGATTTCATCATCGTTTTGCTACAGCTTATCATCCACAAACTAGTGGTCAAGTCAAAAATACCAATAGAGCTATAAAAAGAATACTTGAAAAAACGGTTAAAGACAATCCTTCCGTTTGGTCAAGGAAATTAGACGAAGCTCTATGGGCATTTCGTACGGCATATAAGACACCAATTGGTACGACACCATACAGACTCTTGTATGGGAAAACATGTCATCAACCGTTCGAACTTGAACACTGTGCTTACTAGGCGTTAAGAAGCTGTAATCCTGATTTAAAAATAGCTGGAGAAAAGAGATTTTTGCAATTACATGACCTTGATGAGTTAAGACTTCAAGCTTATGAAAACTCCAAGCTATATAAAGCAAGAACCAAGGCATACCACGATAGAAAGCTGAGAATTCGAAAACAATTCAAAGCTGGAGATAAAGTTCTACTTTTCAATATGAAATACAAGTTTAAAGCTCCGAAACTCAAGCCAAAATGGTTTGGACCATATGTAGTGAAACATGGATTTCCATCAGGTTATGTTGAACTTTATGACAAACACGGTGGAAGTTTCATTGTAAATGGGCACCGAATTAAACTCTATTATGATAAGGAGCAATTAAACATGATTTCTAATGAAGAAATTTCATCCGAATTTGAATATGAAGCTATCACATTCATGGCTCCACACAAGGAAATGGTCCTTGGGTACACAGTAATGTGTTGTATATCCCTAAAAGGAAACATAACACTAAAACTTCATAATCTATTTCGAAGTTTGAGTCCGGCTGAGGACTCGTTAATAAAACAAGCTCTTCTCGGGAGGCAACCCGTGTGTTTTTATTTTTGATTTTCAGTGTTTATACCCCAAAGTTTTACCACTTGGTCGAACTTAAGTGTGGGGGTGTGCCACTAATTTGAATAAAACTGCAATGCTTTTTGTTTGTTTGTTTTTGTTTCTAATTATGCAGGTGTTGATTGCAAAGAAACAGAAGATTGGATAACACCGGATATCATGGTTTATTTTCTCATTTTCCCTACTTTCATACTTTTTTGTTTATCACATTGAGGACAATGTTTAACTTAAGTGTGGGGGGGGGGGGGTGAGTAGGTAAAATAAGAAATTAAGTCTAATATCGATTTAATTTTTAAATTTTGTTTGTCCTTGTGATCTAGTTGTTTTCACACTTTTAGGTTAATATATTAGAATAACTTAATATATTAGAATAACTTGATATTCCATTTCTTGGATCGATAACATTTTCTAGCACATATTATAACTCTTTCCACTAAATTGTGAGGATTTGAGCCTATTTCATATCTAGCATACATCTTTTATGCTTGAATCTTTTGTTATGAGTGTGCCGGTGATTTTATTTATTCTAGAACTTGTACTTGTAAATCATTACGAGACCGTTGTGAGATTACATTATTTTTGTAATATAAGTATACATACGTGATAAGAGGCAACCTTAGAATTTTAACCAAATAGCCTTCATTATTGATTTTTAGCTAGTCACATTGATTAGTTAATTTCCAAATTTTAACCCTTTTTGTTAGCGTTTATCTTTAGCGCTAGATACCTTTAGTTACACCCTTCGAGCCATCCTTTTCATTTTGTTAAATCCAGAAAAATACAAAAATATTTTACACTTTAAACCTTAGCCTAACCCTTGTCAAAGTCTAAATGGTGGGTTGCTAGTTGCTTGGTTGTTGGATAGTTTCTGATGATTATTAGTTAGCCACACTTCACCAATTATGTGTGTGCCATTCTGACAAAGATGAAGACTGCAGCTTCTTATTTGTATTGTTGTGGTGATGCTTATGCGAAGTGTGGGGGAATTCTGATTTGCTATGAGTGTCATAAAAAAAAAAAAAAAAAAAAAAAAAAAAAAAAAAAAAAAAGTCTTCGCAACTATAAGGTGACAATTATAGCAAATGTGCTATATATGTGAAGAAAGAAAATTTTGTAATATGTTGTTAGCCAATGTGCTACGTATGAAGAATATTGTTATGGCGAATCGATGTATCATTATTTGAAGAAAAGGAAGATTGTAACTATAATCATTTACGGGTTCGATGTTTGCTTGGTGACTAGCAACAATGAGACTTAGACTTGACTTTATTTTATTTTTCTTTAAAACCAATTTCATAAATATTCTCATGCCTTATCCCTACCCTTACCAAATTACTTTATCTATATGGATATTGTAATGGCTTTGTGAGAATGTCAAGTGCAAGAATATTGTAGTGACCATCCGGTTTTTGAGTAATCAAGAACTCGCGCCAGTAATCTATTGTGTTTTTGTATGAGATGTTTAAACATAAGCCTGGTACAACCCAAAGCCTTACATTACAACCCAAATAAAAGACCTCTTTGATATGTAGACTTGGTGCTTGCGCCATTGCGGTGTAGTTTTGTTTCTTGTACAAGCCTATGGTAATAATTAGATCATGACTGAGCAATGAGTGTGATTTCTCTTATATATACTCCACTTCTTAAATAAATGAGTGATTGAGTGAATTATACTTTGTTCCTTTTTTGTGAGGTGTTTAGAAATGTTAATCAAGCAAGAAAATCATTGGGTATTGTCAAACATCTCGATTTTTCACCATTCAAGCTTAAAAATGATGAATCTTATCTTGTACTTGTACTTGGTGGATTTGCATCACATTTTTCTAATCATTTTTGGTTACCATGTGGATATTTAGTTTTCTTCTAGATTTGCTTGAGGACAAGCAAAGTTTAAGTGTGGGGGATTTGATAACGCTCAAAGTTAACATGTTTTTATAAGCGTTATTAGTGTTTTTGTGTATGTTATTTGGTTGTTTTTATATGCTTTTGCCACTAAATCGTATCAAAGTATGTTTTTGTAGCATATGTAGCCAAACACAGGAAAAATGGAGAAAAAGTGAAGAAAATGAAGTATACACGATTACACGAAGATTCCCGAGCTCGAAAGTCCAATCTGTGAAGTAATTCATATGAGAACCTAAGTTTTGTCATCTCGAAGTTCCAAGATCAGAAGTTAATCAAGTTTGGATAGTACATAAAGAACTACACAAGGAAAAGTCAAAGTCCAAAACAGCCAGGATTTTCCATCCGATCGGTTGGAGTTTAACCGATCGGATTGCCATAATGACCGTTTTCCATCCGATCGGTATCAACCCGCAACCGATCGGATGGCGACTTCTTCATGTTTTTGCCAACTTTTGTGCACGAATCTTGGTCTTTTGTCCCATGGTTCTAGGCCCTTCTTAGTGTCTTACTGTCCAAGTTCAAGTATTTAAGTCCCTATTCATTACCAAGAGTGTTGGACAAGCCTATAAGGACCTCAAAAGTGCAAAACTCAACACACCATTGAAGATACCATTTACTCTCATTACTACACACAATTATTATCATCTTCTAGCTCTCTAAGGAGGAAAATTCGTGCAGAAAGAACCAGGAACTTTAGAGGACGTAGGAAGCAACATTTGGAGTCCGAAAACCTCAAGAAATCATCACCAACACTTAGGTTATCAATACCTTGTTATTTGTTATCAATTTCAAAGCATTGTAAGACTTATAACCATGGATTCTTATGTTAAATATTCTGAGTTTATTTGCATGTTTGTTATGAGTGGCTAGTAATCTTTTTACACTTGTTTTGATGATGTTTTATACTTAGTGATAGTGATGATTGTGATAACATGTTTTAATTTAATTTCAAGTCAATCCTAAGAACCAATTGTACCTTAAGTTTCATCGTGACATTTGTTTAGCCAAGGTTAACTAATTGATAATAGTTTCAAAGGTCGAAAGATTTGTTATTACTCAACTAGTTATAATCATTTGTGTATGAATGATTGTTTTTCACCATAATTATTCTTGACGAAACAAAGAGACAAGAAGTAGGATTGTAATGAGAATGCTTTTATAACATCAAATCGGATTGTTTGTAAACCTTTAGTAGGACGAAAGTTTAAATGTTTATAAACAATTGTGACCTTTTTGTCTATGAAGAGGTTACCATTTGTATTGACCATTTCCTAAGAGTATTTGATTTGTAATAAAAGTTTGTCTTGTGTTTAAGATATCCACCATACCTTATGAACCTTGGATAGATCTTGAATTGATTGGTTTACACCTAAGGCTTGTTTTTATGAACTAAAATCTTGACGAAGGTTTAACTTATAGAAACAATAGATTAGATCACCATCTAATTATCTCAACCAACATGTTATCAAAAGTTATCACAATCATGTGTGTCATTAAGTAGAAAAGTAGTCTAAACAAGTGTAGTTTTTAATTTATTGTATTTGCTTTTTATCTTATTTGCGTACATTAGAGATTTACTTTTAGACTTATATTTCGATTCACTCACAACCGATCGGTTATCCATCCAACCGTTCAGTTGGATGCATTTTGGCAGAAAATGACAAACTTCAACGTTGTAGATCTTTCTCTTCCAGTTCCATGGCCGTGAACGGGGGGGGTCAAACGGAGTCCGTATGCTTAAGTTATGGCCAAAATGGTGAAGGTGTGTTTGGAACAACGAGTCTTCCATTATTTCTTCGTTTGAGCTTCTTTTCTTTATTTAACTTCTCGTTTTCCTTCTTGTGCTTTAATTTTGAGTCTTTGGAGTGACAACTTCATGACTTTTATCCACTCGAATATACTCTAAGAGACTTTCATTTTTCAGGAATTCTTCATACATGCATAAATCTTAGTTTATTGATCATTTCTTCGTCTTTTTCATCATTTTCCTTCCAAGAACCTAAAATACGAATTATACTCAATTAAGTACCATAAGTTAATAAAAGTGACACTTAAAATCCAAAATAACGCTCCTCAAAACATGTACAATTTGAGCGTTATCAAATCCCCCACACTTGAACTTTGCATGCCCTCAAGCAAATCTAGAAAAAGAAAATAAATCCACATGGTGCACAAGAATGATTAGAAAAATGTGATGCAAATCCACCAAATACAGGTACAAGATAAGATTCATCATTTTTAAGCTTAATGGTGAAAAACAGAGATGTTTGACAATACCCAATGATTTTATTGCTTGATTAACATTTCTAAACACCTCACGAAAAAGAAACAAAGTATAATTCACACAACACTCATTTATTTAGGTAGTGGAGTATATATATATATAAGAGAAATCACACTCATTGCTCAGTCATGATTTGTTTATTACCATAGGCTTGTTCAAGAAACAAAACTCCACCGACGTAGCGTAAGCACCAAGTGTAAACATCTAAACAGGTCTTTTATTCGGGTTGTAATGTAAGGCTTCAAGGTTTAATACCATGCTTATGTTCAAACATCTTATACAAAAATATAATAGGTCGCTGGCGCGAATTTTTGACTAGCCAAACAACGGATGGTAACTAGATTGTACCTTGGCTCGCTGGTGCGTTATTTTCATAACGGATGGTCACCAAAATACATACTAGATCGCTGGCGCATCATTTGATCACTCAAAAACTCGGATGGTCACTATAATATTCATGCACTTGATATTCTCACAAAGCCATTACTAAATCCGGATAGATAAAGTAATTTGGTAAGGGTAAGGATCAGGCATGGGAAAATTTATGAAATTGGTTTTAAAAGAAAAATAAAGTCAAGTCTAAGTCTCATTGTTGCTAGTCACCAAACAAATCACGAACCTGTAAATGATTATAGTTACGATCTTCTCTTCTTCGGACTTCCACATATCGATCAACCTATATATATATATATATATATATATATATATATATATATATATATATATATATATATATATATATATATATATATATATATATATATATATCACATCTTATCACATTTGCTATAATTGTCACCTTATAGTTGCGATGACTTATTTTCAATTTTTTTTTTTTACTTTTTTTTTCTTACACACATCACAGCACCCCCAAACTTCGTATAAGCATACAACACAAAAAATACAAATCTTGAAAGACGTCTCCTTCATCTTTGTCAGAATGGCACACACGAATGACAAAGTGTGGCTAACTATTAATCATCAAAAATAATCCAACATACTAAGCACCTAGCAACCCACCATTTAGACTTTGACAATGGCTTAGGCTAAGGTTTAAAGTGTAAAATATTTTTGTATTTTTCTGGATGTAACAAAAATGAAAAGGATGGCTCAAAGGGTGAACTAATGGTATCTAGCGCTAAAGATAAACGCAAACAAATGGGTTCCAAATACGAGGATAACTAACCGATGTGGTTAGCAAAAATTATTTTGTAAACGGATGGCCATTTTGTTTTATTCCTAAGGTGCCTTTTTATCACACGAATACACTTGTATCACAAGAATGCGAACTTACAGCGGTCTGGTAATGATTTACAAGTACAAGTTCTAGAATAAATACAATCACCGGCACACTCATAGCAAAAGATCTAAGTTTTAGGGGTTGGTAATAACAGAGGAGGTATGTATATGGGCAGAGGTGGACCTAGTTTTAGGGGTAGAGGTGGATTTAATGGTAGAGGAGGAATGAGCAGTTATCAAGCGAATATCGATAAGAAGAATAGTCAAGTGAAAGAGAATGTGAAAGGTAAGGAGATTATGGGTGACAATGTGCAGAAGCAAGATAAGAATAGAGGAGTTAATAGTGGTAAAGAGGATCAAGTTAAATTCATTGCTCAGAGGAATTTCTTTAGCAAAAATAGATTTGATGCTTTGAAGGTGGATGGGAATGATGATATGATGAATGAATGGCAGGGGATAAAGGTTAATATTGATGTGGCGTGCGAGATGGGAATTCCTTTTGATGAGAATGAAGTTGCTAAATGGCCTCAGGAATTGAAAACTTATTATAATGATAAGTGTGCCAATATGAAGGATAGTGATAAGAGAGATCTATTGTTGAATAAAATAAGAAACATTGAAGGGGATATTAAATGTAGTAGAGCTAATATTGAGCAAAACTCTTATAAGTTAGCTAATGAGGGTGTAGTTTTTGAAATGGAAAATACGGGTGTTAATAGAGAACAAGCTTTTGGGGTGGTCTATAATGAGGTTTATAGGAAAGAGTTGGGTAGAATTCAAGATTTAATTATTAAGAAGCAATTAGCAGAAGTGGAACTCTTTATATTGTCTGGTAAACCTTTTAGTCATGCAGTTAAAAAGGATTGGACTATAGATATGTTAGATTTTTATTTAGATAAGATGAGGGAGAAAGGGATGAATAAGAAGAAGAATGGTGTTGTTACGGAGGATAAAGTGGGAAATGACAACTCTGCTCATGTTGATTTCATGACTCAGAATATTGTAACAAATGCTATAGATACGGCTATGGCGAATATGGTGCATAATGATGATGTAGGTACTTCTTCCTCTGTTAAATAAATATTAAGCTTGCTGCATGGAACATTAAAGGATTGACTAATTCCTCTAAACAAGATGAAGTTAAGCTATTAATTTCTGAAAATTCTTTACATATGTGTGCTGTGATTGAAACTAGGCTCATTAAAAAGGTGGTGGATACTGTTTGTAATAATGTTTTTGGTAGTTGGGAGTGGGTTTCTAATACTGATGTAAGTAATAAAGGGTGTAGGATTGCTGTGGGTTGGGATACAAATCATCTCAATGCTACTTTATTATCTAGTAGTCGGCAAGTATTACATTTTGAGGTAATTGCAATTCAAGATAATAAGAAGTTCTTTGTTTCATTTATCTATGGAGATAATGAGGCTAAAGATAGAATTAAGTTATGGAAGAATTTAAGTGATCATTTGGTTTCTGTTAATAATAAACCTTGGATTATCTTGGGAGATTTTAATGTGATTAGGTATGCTGATGAACATTCCCTTTGTTTTGTTGATAATAATCATGGGGTTAATGAATTTAGAAGCTGTATTGATCATTTGGGGATGGATGATATGGCTATGAATGGTTTTTTCTTTACTTGGGTTCAAAAATGTAAAGATCCTGAAAGTGGTATAATGAAGAAACTGGATAGGGTCATGGGCAATAGTGAATTTTTTGGTCAGTTTAGAGATTGTTTTACTACATTCTTACCTTATGTGGCTTCTGACCATTGCCCTGCTCTGGTTACTCTTCCTAGTTTGTATGTTAAGAAGAGAAAATCATTTAGATTTATGAATTTTTTGGCTGATAAAAGTGAATTTCAAGTTACTGTTTGTATGTATTGGGATGAACATGTGTTGGGGTATGTTATGTATGTTTTAGCTAAGAGGTTGAAGATGATGAAAAAGCATTTAAGAGATTTAAATATGAAAAATGGGAATGTTTTTGAGAAGGTTAAGAATTTAAGAGAGGAGTTGAAGAAAGTTCAAACTGAGCTGGATAAAGACCCTCACAATGTTGCTCATAGAGAAGAAGATATGGTGTTCAATTGTGCTTATAAAGAAGCTGTATCTGATGAAGAAAAGGTGCTTAGGCAGAAAACTAAAGGGGAATGGCTCAAGGAGGGTGATCATAAAAGTGCATACTTTCATAATTTGTTGAAAAGTAGATTAAATAGGAATAGGATTCTGTGTATTAAAGATGATATGGGAAACAGCTTTGAAGGTGAGGATGTTGCTAAGAAGTTTGTGTCTCATTTTCAAGGATTTCTTGGTATATGTGATGATGTTTTTCCTATTGAATTACCTGAAGAGTTATTTATTAGGAAAGTGAGTGCTGGGGATTCTTTGAATATGATTAGAGCAGTTTCTGATGACGAAATTAGGACTGCGTTGTTTGATATTGATGATAATAAGGCCCTCGGCCCGGATGGTTTCACTTCAAGGTTCTTTAAAGCTGCTTGGGGGACAATTAAGATGGATTTATGTGCTGCTATTAGAGAATTTTTTGTTAGTGGTAAAATGTTGGGTGATCTGAATACTACTTTGATTTCTGTTGTCCCTAAATGCAAATCTCCTTTGAAAGTTAATGATTATAGACCCATTGCCTGCTGTAATGTGATGTATAAATGCATTAGCAAGGTACTTACTAATAGAATTAAGACAGTTCTGAATGGTTTGATTGATGATAATCAGTGTGCTTTTATTGAGGGGAGACACATCAGTGATAATATTATGGTTGCTCAGGAGTTGATGAATGGGTATTCTAGTATTAAGAAAGTGGGTAGATGTGCTTTTAAGATTGACATTCAGAAAGCCTATGATACTGATTCTTGGAGTTTTTTTAGAATTTTGTCTTGATAGATTTGGTTTTCATAAGGTTATGGTAGATTGAATTATGGTATGCTTGAGATCTGTTTCTTTTTCGATTAAAGTTAATGGAGAGTCCCATGGTTTTTCAAAGCTAAGAGAGGTCTGAGGCCAGGGGATCCAATTTCTCCGTACCTTTTCACGATTGTTATGGAGGTGCTCACATTGAAGCTGAAAAGACAAGCTAGGAATGAAAAGAAGTTTAAATATCACTGGGGGTGCAAAAAATTGGGTATTCTTAATCTTTGTTTCGCAGATGATGTTATGTTCTTTTGTCGTGGTGATAAAATTTTTGCTTCAGTCATTAGAAGGGCTATGGATGAGTTTTGCTTAGCTTCTGGATTGAGACCTAGCATGGAGAAAAGCACGGTCTTCTTTGGGAATGTTACTAATGAAGTCAAGCAAGATATTAGACTGGTGATGCCATTCAATGAAGGGAGTCTTCCTGTAAGGTATCTTGGTATTCCACTTGACTCTAATAGAATTTGCAGAAGTGATTGTAGTATTCTATTAGATAATGTCAAGAAAAGGATTGATGGATGGCAAAATAAAAGTCTCTCATTTGATGGGAGGCTTCAACTCATTGCCTCTGTCCTTAATTCTTTGAATGTTCATTGGGCCTCTATATTTATTTTACCTCATGGAATTTGTGATGACATTGATAAGCTGCTTAAGTGTTTCTTACGGAAGACTGATGGTAAAAAGAGTAGTAGGTATAGTGTTGCTTGGAAAGAGGTTTGTATGCAGAAAAAAGAAGGTGGTCTTGGGCTTAAGTCCTTGCATATATGGAATGAAGCTTTAATGGCAAAGCATTTTTGGAATGTTATCATTGATAAGCAGTCTATTTGGGTTAAATGGGTTAAATCTCAATGGTTGAAAGAGGATAGTGTTTGGGTAGTTAAGCCTAATCAGGACACTTCCTGGTGTTGGAGACAAATCTTAAACCTTAGAGATAAGATTAGAAATTTTGTCCATTATAAAGTTGGTAAGGGTGATAAGTGTTTCGTTTGGTTTGATAATTGGAGTATGAGAGAGCCTTTATGTAATATTGTTAACTACGCTTATCTTATGATGAGTAATTCTGATAAAAGAGTTAAAGTGGCTGAATTAATAAGTAATGAGTATTGGAATTGGCCTGGGAATTGGAATGATTGGTTTAGTGCTTTAATGAACATCCAAGTGCCCAAGTTAGTGGTGGATGTTGAAGACAAATCTGTGTGGATAAATAAAAAGGGTAGAGAAAAGAATTTTTGTGTTAATGAGGTCTGGAAAGGTATTAAGAATAGTTATCCCAAAGTGATTTGGTACAACCATGTGTGGTTTAACCAATGTGTTCCTAGACACTCTTTTATACTTTGGATGGCTGTTAAAGGTAGATTGAAAACACAGGACAGGATTTCTAGATGGCTTAATATACAAGATATGAGTTGCCCTTTTTGTAAACTTTGTAAGGATTCCCACAGTCATTTATTTTTTAGTTGTGTTTTCTCTAAAAGGTTATGGGAAAGATTAAAGGGAATGGCTAAACTTAGTCATGTTTCTAATTCATGGGCTCAAGTTATTTCTAGTATTGTGAATATTCTGGCCATGAATACCATTTGGAGTGTAATTCAAAGACTTATGTTGGGTGCTACAGTTTATTTCATATGGCAAGAGAGAAACATGAGATTATTTGGTTGTTATGGAAGAACTGAAAATGAATTGTTCAAAATCATTGTTGATGCTGTGAGATTTAGGATTATGGGGTTGAAACTTAGAGTTACCACTGATGTTCCGAATGCTGCTGAGGTATGGTGTTTGCCTATTGATAAAAAGCTCAAATACAGATTTTTTCTTGATGAGTTATTGACTGATAGTATGGATGTTGATGGTGAAAGCTAAACTTGTTATGGTTTCTGTCTCATGGTATGGTTGGGATAGAGTTTTGATGGTTCATTGTTCTGTCTGCAAGTTTTGTATTAGTTTTGGTATGTGGGATTGTAATTGGATTTTTCTTAGGGGAGTTTGGTTGCTGACTATTTCTGGTAAAAAGGCTAATGTTTGGACTTCTGGGGTTCTCTTAATGTTGAAGATTAGATGGTGGAGTAGTGATCTGTCTTCTATATTCTGGGAACATTCTAATTGGTTTAATCTTTTTAGTTTTGATGCAGGTTTCCTACCTATGGTGAATTATTACAGGCATGTTGTTTGGAATGGTTATGGCTTATGGATTACATGTTGCAACTATGATGTGGATGTATTTGTTGATTATACTGATGATGACCTGTGGATAGCTTGGTGCAGCATGTATTATTTTGTCTATGAAAGGTCTCACTCTTTTTCCTTATTCAGGGTTTTGCCCTTGTGGTTTTACTTGAAAAGGTTTTTTAAGGAGGAGACTTTCTTTATTTGGGCTGCTATAGCTATCTATTCTATTAGTTATTGGGCTTTCATGGTTAGTAATTGTATTGAGCTGGTATGCAAGTGGTTTGGGGGATTTTGTGTGGCAAGTATGCATAGTAAGAGTATTTTTGGTGAACTTCAGTTGGTTGATTCTGGTATAGATATGGTTATTCATGATGATTTGGATCAGTTCAAGAGATGGTCTGTACATTAGCTCCTTTTAAATTTAGACTTGGCAGTTTGCTTTCTAGTTGTTGTCATCATATGGTGATGTTTGGAGATGCTTTGGTTGACTCCTTGGCATTGTTCCATGTATTCAGAGTATGATGATGTCTCTAGATCAAGCACCTATTCTTGCTTTGTCTAATTTTTTGGGAGTTGATTTTGGCTCTTGTTTGAGTATCAGTCCTAGTTTAATTTTTATATGTATTGTATTGAGCTAGGGTATTTGTCCTATGCCATTTTGTTTTTTGGTGGTTTAAGGTGTAGGGTTAAGGATGTATCTTAGTCTTTTGTAACACCTTGCACCAAACTATTGTTTTGTAATGCCTTCTGGCTTTCTATTTTTTCCTTTATGCTATATATGAAAAAGGCCCAAATCCTCACAATTTAGTGGAAAGGGCTATAATATGTGCAAGCAAATTTTATCGATCCCAGAATGGATTGCAATATTAATCGGGACACATCACAAGTTTTTCAAAATTACTGATTTCACTAGTGGGTTTATCAAGTTATTCTAATATATTAACCTAAAAGCGTGGAAACGAATAGATCACAAGGGCAAACAAGTATTCATAATTTTAAATTGGCCCAAAAAATTTTGAAAATAAAAAATAAGTTTCGTTTTTCACTATTTTACTTCCCCCATACTTAAGATAAGCATTGTCTTTAATGTGAAAAATAGACTTCAAAGTATGTAAAATAGGGAAAATAAATAAATAGATAGTCCAAGAGAAACGAAACTTCCCGGGCCATAGAAATCGCGATCGAACTCCATATGATAAGTTGCTAAGCAATCTAAAACAAGATAGTCTTATTCAAAATTTATACGAAACTAATCAACACAAAATAATAAAAACAAAAAGAAACACAAAAACATGCAAGAGATCACATAACTTATTAAACATAAACTCACGAAATAAGAAAAATGCAAACTAAAAAAATATGACAAAAGCTTCCAACCGAATCGGTTACGGGAGGTGACCAAACGGTTGGATTGGTTTTGGTAGTCCAGCCGATCGGTTAGATGGCAATCCGATCGGTTAGATGGTTCTGGTCAGATTTGGTGGGTTTTTTTTTTCGCAAACACTTTCGAGCATATTTTGGTAGCAAACATTGAAATGGGTATTTTTAAAACATTTGAAACGAAATCCTAACATCAAAAACTTGATTTTGAAGCTAAGATCATTTAAGCAATTATGAGAAATTAGAGATTTTTGGGAAAATGAGAAACAAGCATTTCAAGCAAACAAAATAAAAAATAAAGAACAAAAACCAAAACCCCGGCAATGGCGCCAATAATTTGTTGCAGCGGTGCCAGAATTATGTTTAAACAACGTGTCAATATAGCAAGAAACGAACAGACAAGCAATTCAATCAAGAAATCAATTCAAATAAACAATCAAAGAAACATCCAAGAGCAACAGACAGACTTACAAAATAATGCAAAGCCAAATCCCCGGCAACGGCGCCGCCAAAAACTTGATGCGCGACGATGCCGGAATTATGATCAAGCAAGGAATCAAGCAACCAAGCAATTTATCAAACAAGAAGACAATCAAATGAACAAACAAGTGTAAAACAAATCCCCAGTAACGGCGCCAAAAACTTGATGCTCTCCAACAAGCTTTAAATTTATAAACAAGAATTACCGGTTAACTAGGAACACATTCGGGCAAGTATACCCTAGTCAATTGTAGTATAGTAGTGGTAAGTCAACGTCGTCCCAAGAGACTTGGTTACACTCAAGTGTCATTTGTTTGTTTAAGCAAGTAACAAGTTGGTGGTTATGATTGTCACAGATCAAACCACAAGAAAAACAATAAGAGAACAAGCGCACAAAGAACATACATGTTTGGACAAATGATTACATGGATATTAGGATGCTTAGTTTGGAAAACATATTATCAAAGGTAATCCTTACGACCTCTAGAACCAATAATAATTTAGTGTTTTATAAATCAAATATGCATAAGCCTCAATCAAATGGTTATATCATGAACCTTATATCTAAACAACAACAAAGAATCCTTGGGTCCAAGACTTTGATGCCATTAATTTGTTAAGTTCCATTTACTTGGAAAATGATTAGAACACATATTCAAAATATGCCTTTCGACCTTTAATCCAATTTAAACCTTTATTTGTTATGTTTATTAAGTTCCTTATACAATCGTCACAAAGTACAAGACCAAAACCATTTGTCGACTAATTAATTGAAATCAACCACTTTTGAGAATCCTTTTGACTATAGACTCAACAATGATTAATCAAAATAATAAACAAGACAAGTTCCAATTTAACCAAATATGATGCCTTTCATCATAAATCAAACAAACACTAATTGTATCCAAACATCCTTTTATCACAAGTTTTCATATCTACCAAACAAGCATTAAGAGATTATCATTATCAAAACACATCCCATGAAAAACATAGAACCACCCATGAGATAGAACATTCAACATCTTAAAAGTAACAAGAGTTTACCCAAGGCATCAATTACAATAGGTAAAGGTAAAGGATTATATTAAGCTTCAAGAATCCAATCAACTACAACTTCTAACCAAGCCGGAAAATAATACCCGAACACTTTCATGAGCACTTGAGCACCACTTCTGGAAATGGCAGAGGGTTGTGGCCTTTTGGGTGAGATAATAGTGGCGAAAATTCGTCCTTAAGGGTGGAGGAAAGAATTGCACCATGGTAAGGTGGTGACAAATCTTCCTTTAGGGTGGAGGCTACAAATGCACACACACTTACACACTTAGAACCAACGAAAAATGGTCCTATTTATAGTAGAAATCAAGCCTAGGATCTTAAATGCAGCAACTTGGCCTCCAAGGTGAATAGAAGGACCTAGAATACTAGAGAGAATGGCCTAGAATCTAGTAGAATAAATTCCTGAAAATGTTAACGAGACATCCAACCGTTCGGTCATCAATCCAACCGATCGGTTGGATGAGACATGTAACTCCAACCGATCGGTAATCTATCCAACCGTTCGGTTGGATGAATTTTGGCAGAAAATGACAAACTTCAACGTTGTAGATCTTTCTCTTCCAGTTTCGTGGCCATGAATGGGGGGTCAAACGGAGTCCGTATGCTCAAGTTATGGCCAAAATGGTGAAGGTGCGTCGGGAACAACGAGTCTTCCATTATTTCTTCGTTTGAGCTTCTTTTCTTCATTTAACTTCTCGTTTTCCTTCTTGTGCTTTATTCTTGAGTCATTGGAGTGAGAACTTCATGAATTTTATCTTCTCGAATATACTCCAAGAGACTTTCATTTTTCGGGAATTCTTCATACATGTATAAATCTTCGTTTATTGATCATTTCTTCGTCTTTTTCATCATTTTCCTCCCATGAAATTAAATTACGAATTATACTCAATTACGTACCATAGGTTCATAAAAGTGACCATAAAATCCAAAATAACGCTCCTAAAAACATGCACAATTTGAGCGTTATCAGGTATTTAGTCACATACAATTAAGCAAACAGTGGCCTAAATCGTTAATAAGTGTGACCATATGCTGTTTAAAATGTAGAAATGTGCATTTTGTGTGACTATTGATCATCCATTGGCCACATGAAGTTTATGTTTGCGTGGCCTTTTGTAATATTTAGTCACACAAAGCATATTTGTTTTGGGTATTTAGTCACATACAATTACGCAAACAGTGGCCAAAAGTGGTAATAGGTGTGACCATATGCTGTTTAAAGTGAACAAATGTGTATTTTGTCTGACTATTAATCATCCAATGGCCACATGAATTTTATGTTTGTGTGGCCTTTTGTAATATTTAGTCACACAACGAATTAACAAAACTGTGACAAAAAGTGTGACTATATGCATCTTTTAGTCACATTTAAAAGAAAAATATATATCAAAACAAATTCAAATATAATAAAATTGGAATGTATATATCTGAACCAAATATAAAATTAGCCATCCTTTTATACACCAAGGAGTCCTAGTCGGCTTACAATAGTTTCCTAATTAAGTATCTATAATCTTTTCCAGAAGCAACTAGCTAGCAACTTCGAGCCGTCTTGATTTCTGAGCAGTACCAACTGTCACTAGCAGTAGTAAATACTTGGCACATTTTCTTTGAAGTTCATGAGCAGCACTAAATCGATCATGAAAACTTTTAATCCAAAACAATGAACATAATAATAAAATTTGCAGTTAAACTTACAAGTTTTTCTCCCATTGATCTAATCTCATCATATGGATATAAAAGCCTTGAAAATGTAGGCTGATGCATATCAACAATAACCACATCAGGATGAGAGCAGAACTAGAACATGTCAAAGCACACAACATGACAGAACTAGATGAGCATACCAGAATAAAGTTCTTGATTAGATGCTAGAAAACCTTCCTCTCTAAAAAGTATGTGGTTATATATATATATTCACTGAAATAAAAAGTTGTATTGGTCACGCCAAAAATGTGTGACGATATGCAAATAGTCACACACGTTTTTTTCGTTGTGTGTCACCATATGTCCCGCCACCGTAGGTGGCATATGGTCACATTGTTGAGTTTGTAGCCTTTTTGATGAGGCGAAAAATGAACCGTTTTTAGGGGGTCATTTAACCCCAGAATTGAATTTATTTGATCAAATATTGCCCTAAATCGTTCCTTTTGTGATTTTAGGTACTTTGGGAGTGAATTCTGGAAAAGGAAGCATTTTGGACGTTTTTTGAGCATAAAAGTGAAGAAAACGACAAAGACTTAATTTTCCATGCTGAGAACAGTACCTGACGGCGTCAAGAAGGAAATTGTGACGGCGTCAGGAGTAAAATCCATGATGACCCAGAGAAAACCTGAAGGCGTCAAGAGAAGGGCGTCAAGAGTTATTTTGTTGACGACCTATAATTGGACTACACGTGACGGCGTCAAAACCAGATCTAGGCAGTCCAAGAACTTATTTGGCGGCGACATGATGGCGTCAGACATTTACTCTTGACGCCGTCACCTTACAATATCTATATATACTTTTCTATTTTTCATTCATTAAGAGAGGAACTTTTGTGGAGAATGCTAGGGTCGAACCTAATAAACCCTAGGT
Source organism: Artemisia argyi (assembly GCA_030686995.1). Classification (NCBI taxonomy): domain Eukaryota; kingdom Viridiplantae; phylum Streptophyta; class Magnoliopsida; order Asterales; family Asteraceae; genus Artemisia; species Artemisia argyi. The sequence goes on from CM060702.1 coordinate 85,914,198, forward strand.
CTTTTGTAACAGTATTTTCAAGGGTTTTCACCCCTTGAAACCTTTCATGTTCAATTAAGATAAGTCCTCTTCCAATTCATTCAATATGTCTATGTGTTGTTTGAATATATCTTATGCTTGTCTTGATTTTAACATGCTAGGCTAGATCTTTCATGTGTTTACTCAGATGTAATGAAACCTAGATGTTGATTATAGGTTGATTGCTTGTTTATAGTTGTAATGGATGAATGATTTCAATGTTAGGCTTAAGAAAACTGGTAGATCTCCATTGTGTAACTTGCTTGAACGTCTTAAGAAACATGAACCGATGTGTACTAGGTTTTTATGATTGTATTTAATGCATGAGCGAATTCTAGTGATCCCATGTTAGGAGCTTCTTAGCCGGCTCGACATAGGAGTGAAGTAGGAGCTTATAGGATTGAGGAAGTAAGTACGCCACCCCATGAATGGTATTAAGGAATACAATCCGTCATCCACGCAACTGTAACAAGTAATTAACCTGTAAAAGATATCTAGGGAGTAGTGAAACCTAAGTAAACACAATTCTCCCATATATTGCTCACACCTTTAGTTAATTTAGTTTATTTTCATTTTTTAGTATTTTATTTTGATTACATCTTAGTAATAGGGTTAGTTGATTAGCAACTAATTCCGCCCAACTCCTTCAAAACCGAGATTTTTAATTGCTTTTATAAAATATAAAAAATACAAAAAGAATCATCCCTCATCTCTGGACCTAGTCTTTAGGTTTTCTAATCCTAGCGACACTATTCCCAAGTTGAACGATCAATGCCCCGGTACTTGTCACTATACTATACTACAACGATCAGGTACACTTCCTGGTGGGGGTTGTAAGCTTCTCGAGATCCCTTGAGAGGTAAAGCCTGGTGCAATTCCCACGCATCAAGTTTTTGGCTCCGCAGCCCGGGGAATAGTTGTTGTCTAGATTAAGATTTCTTTTTATTAGGTCTGCTTGCTAGATTCCTTTCTAGTAATATTTTATTTTTATTTTTCGGTTTTCTTTAGTCTATCTTATTTCTTCGTGTTTTTGTTCGTAACACTTTACCCTCAGACATCATGGAAGATGGTAACATCTTTGAACCCATAAACCCACCACTAGCTAACCAACCTCTTAGGCCCCGAACCCTAGGAGAGTACTCCCGACCTAGCCACCAAGGCTATCGAAACACTATTGAGCTCACCCAAGGAGCCAATGTGTCTCCCTTGCGATCCGACACCATCCGGTTGGTGCAAAGCGGATGTGCATTCCATGGACTTCGTTCCAAAGATCCAAATCAACATCTCAAGGACTTCCTTAACATCGTAGATTCTATAGACCTTGATGCTACAACTAGAGAGTCAACCCAATTACGCCTATTCCAATTCTCTCTACGTGATCAAGCTAGTCAATGGCTTGAGCGTTTACCCGCGGGATCCATCACCTCATGGGATGATCTCACCACTCGTTTCCTTGCTCAATTTTTCCCACAGGGGAGAACTACCAAGCTTAGAAATGATATCTTGATGTTCCAACAACGTCAAGGTGAAACTCTATATGAAGCATGGACTCGTTTCAAGGACTTACTCCAAAAAGTCCCTCATCATAGTATAGATCTTTGGCTCCAAGTCCAAATCTTCTATGACCATATCTATCTCTCCACAAGGCGAACAATTGACTAATCGGCCGATGGCAAGCTATGTGATCTAAGTGCGGAAGAATCATGGGAACTTATAGAAGATCTTGCTCTCTATGACAATGAATGTTGGAATGATCCCTGTGATTTGAACAAAACGGTCAAGGCAATATCTTTCCCTTCGAACAATTCTAGCACTCCCGACCGTAGGATCATGGAACTTGAAGACCAAGTCAAGTTTCTCATGAAATCCTACGAAGCTCCTAAGCCTTCAAGCCAAGTGAACAAAATCACTTCTTCATGTGAATTATGTAGTGGTCCCCATGACACTCTTGATTCTGTGGAACTCCCCGAAATAGCTTTTACGGAATACGCATCCTCGCGTACCGACGAAGCGGGAGATAAGTGGTAAACTTTCAAACCCAAGCCAAATCCGTATGGTGATTCCTACAACCCTTCTTGGAAAAATCACCCAAACCTTAGGTGGAAACAAAACCAAGCCAATTTTTCCAATCCGCCTAATCGTTACCAACCAAACGGCCTACCCTCCAACCGTACTTTCAACAACAATCCTTCTAACAACTATGGTAGTACCAACAATCTTGAAGGATTGATGTCCAAGTTTATGGCATCTCAAGAAGCTCACATATCTAAGTTTGAAGCCGATTTCAAACAAAAGCAAAGCGAGATGGCCACCACAATTGACACGTTGTTGAAAGTTCTCAATGACCAAGAAATGGGAGCACTCCCAAGCGACACAGTCAAGAACCCGAAACTAAATGTGAATTCCATATCATCAGTTTCGTCACCCACTTCTTGTCCGCAGTACTACTCGGTTAAATCAACGAGCACGTGTTTCAAACAAAACCAAATTATTCAAAAGGACCAATCAAATAAAATACCCGATATAAAACCGGTCAAAAGCAATGTTGAAACACCTCCTACGCAAGACCTTGACGATGAATTCAAGGAGCTTCACCTTGAACGCCCCGTCGTTGATGTCTTAGCCCGTGCCCCCTACTATAGTGCCCTCCTAGAAAAGTATGAGAAGTTTAAACTAGGTAAAAATGGGACCGCATTCGTTTAAAACAAGTTTCCTAAAAAGCTTGATGATCCGGGTATATTTGTTTTGCATTGTAAGATAAGAAGATCCGAAGCTTTCGACACACTAGCCGATTTAGGGTCAAGCCTCAACTTGATTCCCTTATCCCTTTTTACCACTCTCAAGCTAGGAAAGTTAGAGGAGATGGAGGTATTAATTGGTCTAGCGGATGGGAGTATTGCCCACCCGGTTGGGATGATTAAGGATGTAGTTGTTCACGTAGGAAAGTTAACTATCTTAGCGGATTTTCACATCCTAGATATGGTTAGTGACACTACATACCCATTGTTAGTAGGAAGAGGATTTTTAGCTACCGCTAGCGCCATGATAGATTGTAAGGAGTCTAAGATAGCGGTAGGTGAGGGTGATACTTGGTCGGTATATGATGTGAAGAAACATAGCTATGATTGTGAGGATGAACTGACACCACATTGGGTAGAGATGAATAGGAGACCATCTAGATATAGACCTTGGATTGAAAGGAACTTTATAGGACCTCAACGCCCATTCTATCTAGAAAAAGATTTCATCGATAAAACACATTCGGTGGAACAACTCATAGCTAGAGATGAAGAGCTAGACCCTTTTGAGGACCCCCTAGTCTTTAGGAAAATGATTGAGTTCTTAAGCGTAATGCCTATTAATATAGAGATGAACAAGTGGAAAAGAGAGGGGGATAATTGTAAATGGATGTGGGACAAGCCACCCAAGGAAGGTGACGGATCATGGCATATGAAGATGATTTTGTATGATTCAGATGGAGAAAAGTTTGAAAGGTCATACCGTACTAAGAAAACTGATAGGAAGTTAAAACCTAAGTTTGATCCCAATGATTTCCTCAATGACGAACTCACCCATATCACGTAGTAACCCATGACCTTGAGTCTAGCTATAAGACTCGTAAATAAAGAAAAGCGCTTCTTGGGAGGCAACCCATGTTTTGTGTGATTTTTATTTGTTTGATTGTTATTTGTTTCCGTATGCATGCTTTATTTTTATTGTTGGTAGATCATGTTTCAAACTAAAATGGTGAAAATACTTTATTTTGTTGTTTGGCTTAGTCTTAACTTCATCCAAAGGTATTTCGCAAAAGATAAGTGTAAGGGGAAACCCCAAATATGTTTTTACGAAACAAACTCGATCATGAATCTCCACAATATTAAGTGAACATGAATATTCGTATTGGTTAGAGTCAAATGCTTGTATTGAGTCATATTGATGTTTTTCAGGATTTTCCAGGAAGTAGGACCAAGCTTTTCCAGAAATTTTCTAGAAACTTAACATAAGAATTTCTACAGGTCACTTTTGACAGCGTCAGGAAGAATTTCCTGACGGCGTCACGTGTAAAATTCTGGAAATTTTACCAGTTTTGTTTTTCTAACGGAGTCTAAAAGTTTTTGTTGAATCTTTAGTTTTATAATCTACAGAAGATCTGCAAACATCATTCCACAAGTATTATATCTTACTTTGCTTTCTAGGTTTTGTTAGCATATATAGATTGCCGCCGATTTTACGCGAGGTTGCCTTGTCTGTTTTCTCAGGTTTTAACAGGTTATGTATGACAAGAAGATGATTTATATTCTGGAAGGGAAGCTTTGATTGTCCATTTTCTTGGAGGAAGATCTAACCTGGCCACCTTATTATCCATACCGAGCGAATCATGGGAGTATTTGATTTCATTCGTTTTACTTATTTCACTTTTACATTCTTTACTTGAACATTGGGGACAATGTTCATCCTAAGTGTAAGGGGAGGGTAAAATGATGATACCTTACAGATACACTTTCGCTTAAGTTTGTTTGTTTGATGGTAGATGTGTAATAAAACTATGAGAAATACTTGTTAGTGTAATTTTAGCGCCAAATTTAAATTTGTTTACAACATTTAGGAGCGAAACTTTAGCCATAGCAAGTGTCTCATGGATAGGAGATTGTATGACTAGCACAAAACCGTACCATTCAGAAAAATTTTCCACCCAAATATGTGAGGTTCGCCTTTAGATTTGATAGCAAAAGAATTTACTATTAGTGCTTATGAGTGTACCGGTAGCATTTAGATTCTAGAACTTGCGTTAGTGATGCATCCCGAGACCGCTAGTGAGACTACATTCATGTAGTAGGATTTACTACATGATAAGAGGCATTAGGATCACCCTTGTGTTAAACCCGTATCAAAATTACTTGACCATTTAAGTCATATTACTTGGCTAGTAAAGTCAACTAATTTTTCCCACACCCTTAGCGTTGTACTCATTTTTAGTACACGAAACCCCTAGTACACCCCTCCGAGCCTATCTTTAAGTTTCTAACTTTAAGCATCTTACTTAAAGGAAGAATTTGTTACACCCCACTTAAATGTACAACCAAATCGCCTTAGCCTTCCGTGTATGCCCTCATCTTTAGTGCATTATTGTTTTATGTTTAAACCCTTAGTTAATTATCTAATTGATTACATGGTTGCTAAGTCGAGTCATATCTTTGTACATATTGTTTTGGGACGATTGGAACTCATGGGTAAAGTACTTATATTATGGAGTAATGGGAAGAACATCATATTATTACCCCAATATGTACGTTAATCTTAAAAGTACTCCAAGTGTTTTGATTATCTTGATTCGAGTCATTAGATTAGTTTATTGTAAAGTATGTAAAAATTCAAGTGTAAGGGGAATTTTCATTCCCTTTGATGTATTATTTTGGATGGTAGGGTAAGAGTGTATGCAAAAATAATAATAATAATAAAAAAAAAATAGAAAAGAAAAGAGAAAAACATACGGACTACCATCCTTTTTCATTCTATGTTCATTTTATGTTTTTTGTTATTTTTGATTTATTAGCTTAAGTCGAGTCTAGCCTTGGCTTAGCAATGCCATATTGTACATGTAATTAACCAAGATTGTTAACTCGCCACCAGTAAAGACTGCCTATATCCAACAAAACCGTGTATTCCATATCCCTACACCTAACGTTGTAACCCTTTAAAAGACCTCTTTGATAGTTTATCCTAGGTGCTTACGCCATGTGGTGGAGGTTTGATCCTTTCCCAAGCCTATGGTAATCTATTTTGCTATGACAGGTAGTGAGAGATGTTTTCCATTTCCATATTGTGATATTACTTTATTACACCCGAGAGATGTGAGTATCTAAACACTATTTGTGAGGTGCGAGTGTATGACCTCCGTGCTTGTCTTTGATCATTAGTGGAACGATTATTTGTTGTAATTACTTTTATATTAGTGTTAAATGACCCCTAACTTGTATTTTGACTAGAATAAAAGCGCATTTGCTTGAGGACAAGCAAATCTCAAGTGTAAGGGTATATGATGAGGCGAAAAATGAACCGTTTTTAGGGGGTCATTTAAGCCCGGAATTGAATTTATTTGATCAAATATTGCCCTAAATCGTTCCCTTTGTGATTTTAGGTACTTTGGGAGTGAATTCTGGAAAAGGAAGCTTTTTGGACGTTTTTTGAGCATAAAAGTGAAGAAAACGGCAAAGACTTAGTTTTCCATGCTGAGAACAGTACCTGACAGCGTCAAGAAGGAAATTGTGACGGCGTCAGGAGTAAAATCCATGACGACCAAGAGAAAACCTGAGGGCGTCAAGAGTTATTTTGGTGACGGCCTGCAATTGGACTACACATGACGGCGTCAAAACCAGATCTGGGCAGTCTGAGAACTTATTTGGCGGCGAGATGACAGTGTCAGACATTTACTCTTGACGCCGTCACCTCACAAAATCTATATATACTTTTCTATTTTTCATTCATTAAGAGAGGAACTTTTGGGTAGAATACTAGGGTCGAACCTAATAAACCCTAGGTCGTTTGTAACAGTATTTTCAAGGGTTTTCACCCCTTGAAACCTTTCATGTTCAATTAAGATATGTCCTCTTCCAATTCATTCAATATGTCTATGTGTTGTTTGAATATATCTTATGCTTGTCTTGATTTTAACATGCTAGGCTAGATCTTTCATGTGTTTGCTTAGATGTAATGAAACCTAGATGGTGATTATAGGTTGATTGCTTGTTTATAGTTGTAATGGATGAATGATTTCAATGTTAGGCTTAAGAAAACTGGCAGATCTCCATTGTGTAACTTGCTTGAACGTCTTAAGAAACATGAACCGATGTGTACTAGGTTTTTATGATTGTATTTAATGCATGAGCGAATTCTAGTGATCCCATGTTAGGAGCTTCTTAGCCGGCTCGACATAGGAGTGAAGTAGGAGCTTATAGGATTGAGGAAGTAAGTACGCCACCCCATGAATGGTATTAAGGAATACAATCCATCATCCACGCAACTGTAACAAGTAATTAACATGTAAAAGATATCTAGGGAGTAGTGAAACCTAAGCAAACACAATTCTCCCATATATTGATCACACCTTTAGTTAATTTAGTTTATTTTCATTTTTTAGTATTTTATTTTGATTGCATCTTAGTAATTGGGTTAGTTGATTAGCAACTAATTCCGCCCAACTCCTTCAAAACCGAGATTTTTAATTGCTTTTATAAAATATAAAAAATACAAAAAGATTTATCCCTCATCTCTAGACCTAGTCTTTAGGTTTTCTAATCCTAGCGACACTATTCCCAAGTTGAATGATCAATCCCCCGGTACTTGTCACTATACTATACTACAACGATTAGGTACACTTCCTGGTGGGGGTTGTAAGCTTCTCGAGATCCCTTGAGAGGTAAAGCCTGGTGCAATTACCACGCATCACTTTTCCATCGGAAAAGAGTGACCAAAACACCGAATATGTGTGACAAATTAGGCACAAGTTTTGTTGGATTAGTTATTATCAGTGACCATAAACACTTTATCGTCATGCGAATGTTTGTTGAGTGCGTAGCCTTTTTCATCGAAAAAGAGTGACCAAAACACCGAATATGTGTGACAAATTAGGCACAAGTTTTGTTGGATTAGTCAGTATGAGTGACCGTAAACACTTTATAGTCACACGAATGTTTCTTGAGAGTAACTATTGTTCGTCCTTTGGCCACATAAATATATAATATATGTGACATTTGAGATGATATATTCAAGTAAATGTATATTTTGTGTGACTATTTCCCGTCTTGTGGCCACATGAATATACAATAAATGTGACGTTTGTGATGATTTAGTCACACAATGGGTGTTGTTTTTTTAGAGTTAGTCACATACAATTTAACACAAAGTGGCCAAAAGTGTTAATAAGTGTGACCATATGCTATTTAAAGTGAAGAAATGTGTATTTTGTGTGACTATTGATCATCCAATGGTCGCATGAAGTTTACGTTTGCGTGGACATTTGTAATATTTTGTCACTCAATGCATGTTTTTTTGGGTAGTTAGTCACATACCATTAAGTAAACAGTGGCCAAAAGTGTTAATAAGTGTGAACATATGCTGTTTAAAGTGAAGAAATGTGTATTTTGTGTGACTATTGATCATCCAATGGCCACATGAATTTTATGTTTGTGTGGCCTTTTGTAATATTTAGTCACACAAAGCATGTTTGTTTTGGGTATTTAGTCACATACCATTAAACAAATAGTGGCCAAAAGTGTTAATAAGTGTGACCATATGCTGTTTAAAGTGAAGAAATGTGTATTTTGTGTGACTATTGATCATCCAATGGCCACGTGAATTTTATGTTTGTGTGTGTCACACCCCCAAAATCGGGTCCAGCGGAAGCATACATGTAGCTGGGGTGTAACTCAATTGGTATCTCGACACAAGTTCAAAAATGGTTTGCACTTGAATCATTTTGAATAAAATAGTTAAATCAAAATGTTGAATTTACATTGTTAAAAGTAATGCGGAAGTAGGCCTTTAAAATAATTTAAAACGGTCCCCAAATGATTAAATCAGAGTCTTCTATGACCATGCCCTGCCCTGCCAAAACCTCCAGTAGCGTGCCATAGCTTAAAACCTGAAAATACATGCTAAAGTGTCAACACAATGGTTGGTGAGTTCATAGAGTCTTGTGAAAAAGAATGTAATGCATTGAAATGAAGATTTCTCAGCAAAGGCATCGTAAATCCACTCAGTTCCAAGTCCCGCCATAAGAGACTTGTAACCTGTGTGTTTACAACCCACTGCCAAATGTAATATGTTTGATACAAAAGTATTGTAATTCAATAGTAATAGTGGTGGAAAAGTATCGTAATTCCATAAGTAATTTTCGTATGTACAATAGCCACAAGTATAAAGTGAACCGACATAAATGTCAAAAATGCTACATTGTCCCTTAAGCTCATGACCCCGAAGCTAGACTTTGTAATGCCCCAACAGAGTGTTTACCAGACACTCACTTGATAAGACATGAAATTCATTCGTCCCGTTGGAGCAACCCAAACACGAATGTAGGCGTCACCCTCAATAGATCTATTCACTCACTCTCGCTTAGTACTTGAAATTAACGGTCCATGATATTGAAAAGGGGACTTGTTATGAAGTGGTAGTAAGGCAACTTAAGCAATGTATGGAATTTGTAATACTTGGGCATGTACAAAAATCGTTGCTGCAATGTATTCTCCCCCATGGGATTTGAAATCGTATAAAAGTATAACACGAGTATTTAAGCATGTATCTCCCCCAAAGAGTTTGTAAAGTAATTAAACCAGTAAAAGTGGGGCTATGACTCACCTTAACTGATGAAACTGTGATGAAATGAAATGAACACCAATGAACAATTAGCTGCCGCAACCCAATATGATGGTACCATGAACATGTAATGAGCTGAAAAACAAGGCGCGCACACTAGCCGCAACCTAATATGAATGATGTACGATCTACTTTAGATCATGAAATGATGTTATGAATGTCCATGCACATGCTTCCTATACCACTCTACTCGTTGGAAAAACACTTGTTTTATCAAAATATATAATCCAAGAATTTGGAAAAATATTGCTATTAGAAAATATAATAAGCTAGTTGTAATATATATATATACTTATATATATAACGTATGTTTCCATGTTAGTGTTGAAATACTCGGGTTGTAATCCTTGAAATATCGCCTTGAAATGATGAAAATATACTCGTAATAACTAATACTACATTAGTTATAAAGCTTGGTACTTAATATTATGTCTAGCTTATAAAAGTACTTCGTAGTTTTTGCGCCAAATTTAATAAAAGCTGTCAAATATAAAAGGGTTTTAGCCGATATTCAAACGAGTATATCTTTGTCGTTACTTGTCCGTTTTACTTGTTCTTTATGTCCACGGTTACGTCTTAGTATATAGTAATATATTTTGGAAAGCTCGGCTCCTCCGGGTTACGTCTAAAGTCTCTTTTTGTCCAATGAAAAACGTCAAACAGCAACCATTTTCAGAAAAAATACTTTTCGTCTACAATCTTGCAAAAATCACAACTCCTTCGTTATAAACTCTTTTTAATCCGTTCTTTCGCCTACGGATTCGTTTTTGAAAGTATTTTCTAAAAATTTTGCCAAAGTTCCCTTGGTGTTTACTGATTTTCCAGATTTTTACAAAACGGAACAGCATGTCTAAAATAGGTTCCAAATCAAGTTTCCAAGGTTAAAAACTAATTTCTACCATCACCAAACCTCTTGTAATCACCACATGGCTAATCTAATCTTACCATACACCTTCTTAGGGTGCCATGGACTCCTAACCAAGTTATTATAGCAAGGGGATTCATAACTAAAAAGTTAGGGTTTGTATGTTTCTTTTTAGCCAAAATAAAGTGTGGTATAGTTACTTGTACATGGTTTTTAGCATGATACTCATGAAATACATGTAAATATAAGATGATCCATGTAAAAATAAAGTTGATAACTTACTTGATAAAATGAGATGATTAGATGATGATTATGCTTGGATTTCTTGTGTTTTTCTTGATTGATTCTTGATTAGACAAGTAAAAGGAACAAGTTTGGTGTTATAACTTATGAAAAATGATCACTTGATCTTGATATGGTGGTTTGGTCGTGGCTTAGGAGGAAGAACAAGAGAAAACTTCATTTTTGATTTATAAAAATAAGTATCAAAGTGTTAAATGTGTTTAAGTATGAAATATCTAAATTCCATGGCATTTTGGTAAATAAAGGGACAAGTTGAAGTAACATTGGGATGGGGGGGCTGCACATGTGTGAAAATTAGAAGAGTATGTAGTAAGTTTGGTGTTATATGGTTCACGGAGTCGGTTTTGGTTCCGTTAATCGCAAACCGTAAAGTTTTAAATCGCGAAACGTAACTCTGGGTATCGTAAAAATATGGAATATGAAATAATGACTAAACTTGTCAAAATGAAGTTATAAAAATGTTAAAATTATGTTGGGTACAAATATTGAGTGATCGGGTGATTATTGTTTAGTTTTCACGAAAACCGTCGTAATATTCATACGCGTACGTTATAAATAAAATAAATTTCCAAAATACTGGGTAACTGAATGTTATAACTTTTATGATGTTAAAATGGATATAAAAATATGTTGGGACCATCGTGGGAATGTTTAGATATATTCGTCGTGTATAAACCGGGTGTTAACGTTTACTATAAATACTTATACGTAAAAACGTTAAATGTACTGAATGTAGTAATTTGAAAATCCTGAGAGTTGTATAACATGAAAATGCTGTTATGATGATATGCAGACTATCTCCAGTCCGTATGCAGTGTTCTTAACACTAATGAAATGAATTCGCACCTAAACCAATCCGGTTACGCGAATTTGAATACCCGTAAACTAAATTTACGATGAAATGAGTAGTGCAAGTGAATAGTGAAAACTTTTCCGGAAATGAATAGTGTTCGGTGAATAGTAAATTTCCCAAAAGTTTCTCAGAATATCAAACTGACCTCGAAAACGATGAATAGTAAAACGATGAATAGTGTTCTGATGAATAGTGTTTTTCCAAAGTTCGGGAAATGACCTAAAATGGTGAGTTGTGACAGTCTTCCCCTCTAAAAGGAACTTCGTCCCGAAGTTCAGTTTATGTTGGTCTCTGAAAACATATTGGTGAAAAGGTGATGATATTCTAGAATTCCAGCGAACTCTAACGATAGGAATTCGACTCTGCTTCTACTGTTTGACCACACGGTCCATGATTTCTACTTGTTCTCCTGCAAGGTTTATGTTTAACTCATAGGTTGGATTCCTTTCCAAATGGAATTATGGGTGACAATTCTGAAAAGCTGATAATACGTGGTTGTGTAATCCTGTTGCTGTTGTTCTCTAACAAGGCTCAAGTCTGACGACCACTAGGCCTACTCTGTTTGAAATATTACATGGTCCAGTGTATATCTCGGGTTTAACTTTCCAAGTTTTCTGAATGGTATCATGCCTTTCCTAGGCAGAACTTTCTGTATAACTCTGCTTACCAACTTGTAGTTTTAATGGTTTACCAAAGATCGATGTTTAAAATTTCCTAACAATTCAATAGTTTTGTAAAGGATTAACCAACAGGAATTTGTTTATCAAAATAAGTGCCTCAGAAAAGTATTTCTTACAAGATATATGTTTTGTATAACTGTAGTTTGGAGAAAAAATCCATTTAAAAGTGAAAGTATTAAGAGGATAAAATAGTCAGGTATGTATATCTGCACAAAGGCATAGGTGTCTAACAGGTTTGGATAAAGTCTATTGGTGAGGACATGTTCAATCTATAGTCTCGGTTAAGAGGTTGAATTTATCTCTATGGTGTTGTTTTGTGAGTAATCGTATCTAAAATAATCCTGTAATTCAGTCAAGTCAATACCTTCTAGATGATGGAATTTTTGGTGATCAGGCCAATGATAGTGTTTCGAATGGTTTTGTGATATCCTGAGATTTCTGTTGAGTTTTGAATGGTCTTAATGTACCGAGAGATTCTCCTTATAGATGGTATGGAAAGTCTTTCCTGGGGAGGTCATTGATAATATCCACTTAACAATATTGGTGGTAGTGAGGGATGAGTGGCATAGGAAACTATATAGTGTCAGCTAATTCTATATTTATATGGGGATGGGGAAAGGAAATGATAGTGATGGTGAGAAGGGAAGAGACTGTGACAACTGCGACAAAATGATATTGTAATAAAAGAAAATACTGTGATGTAAGTGTATCGTGCATAGACGTGAATGTTCATGAGATGAAATGATCAATTGACATGCTTCCAAGCGGCGGTTCACGAGGTGATGAAAAGTATGAATGTTCTGACAATGAGGGTATACACACACATGCATGAAACATTTGGAAAATGAGTAAAGGATTCAATCCAGACAGAATTTTATTATAACCATTCTCAGTGTTGCAAAATTCATTTCTGAGTCAGACATAGGTGGTCAGCCTATATCTCACTATCCCGGGTTGAATATAGATGACCAGTCTATATTCCACCGAGGTTCCATGAATTTTGAAATACTCAGCTCAGTCATACTAAGACTATGTCCTTCACAAATACCAAGACGTTCCGAAAGACAAAAGCAAATGACCATACTCGAGGTCAAATGATGAAACTATGCAAGGAAAAACATAATGCGGTGACATATATGATACGTGAACATGCTTATATGAAAGACAATTATAGTAATCAACTATAATAAAAGAATATAATATATCAGATAATGAGACACAAATCTCATCACCTATGTCAGCAACTAACCACAAATGAGGCTTCAGCTTGGCAGGCAGGCACGTGACGGTCATAGGGTTAAGTTTTCTTGAAAGTAGCTATAGTCTAGGTTTTAAAAACACTTACTTCGCTATAGCCAAAGCTCTGATGCCAATCTGTCACACCCCCAAAATCGGGTCCAGCGGAAGCATACATGTAGCTGGGGTGTAACTCAATTGGTATCTCGACACAAGTTCAAAAATGGTTTGCACTTGAATCATTTTGAATAAAATAGTTAAATCAAAATGTTGAATTTACATTGTTAAAAGTAATGCGGAAGTAGGCCTTTAAAATAATTTAAAACGGTCCCCAAATGATTAAATCAGAGTCTTCTATGACCATGCCCTGCCCTGCCAAAACCTCCAGTAGCGTGCCATAGCTTAAAACCTGAAAATACATGCTAAAGTGTCAACACAATGGTTGGTGAGTTCATAGAGTCTTGTGAAAAAGAATGTAATGCATTGAAATGAAGATTTCTCAGCAAAGGCATCGTAAATCCACTCAGTTCCAAGTCCCGCCATAAGAGACTTGTAACCTGTGTGTTTACAACCCACTGCCAAATGTAATATGTTTGATACAAAAGTATTGTAATTCAATAGTAATAGTGGTGGAAAAGTATCGTAATTCCATAAGTAATTTTCGTATGTACAATAGCCACAAGTATAAAGTGAACCGACATAAATGTCAAAAATGCTACATTGTCCCTTAAGCTCATGACCCCGAAGCTAGACTTTGTAATGCCCCAACAGAGTGTTTACCAGACACTCACTTGATAAGACATGAAATGCATTCGTCCCGTTGGAGCAACCCAAACACGAATGTAGGCGTCACCCTCAATAGATCTATTCACTCACTCTCGCTTAGTACTTGAAATTAACGGTCCATGATATTGAAAAGGGGACTTGTTATGAAGTGGTAGTAAGGCAACTTAAGCAATGTATGGAATTTGTGATACTTGGGCATGTACAAAAATCGTTGCTGCAATGTATTCTCCCCCATGGGATTTGAAATCGTATAAAAGTATAACACGAGTATTTAAGCATGTATCTCCCCCAAAGAGTTTGTAAAGTAATTAAACCAGTAAAAGTGGGGCTATGACTCACCTTAACTGATGAAACTGTGATGAAATGAAATGAACACCAATGAACAATTAGCTGCCGCAACCCAATATGATGGTACCATGAACATGTAATGAGCTGAAAAACAAGGCGCGCACACTAGCCGCAACCTAATATGAATGATGTACGATCTACTTTAGATCATGAAATGATGTTATGAATGTCCATGCACATGCTTCCTATACCACTCTACTCGTTGGAAAAACACTTGTTTTATCAAAATATATAATCCAAGAATTTGGAAAAATATTGCTATTAGAAAATATAATAAGCTAGTTGTAATATATATATATACTTATATATATAACGTATGTTTCCATGTTAGTGTTGAAATACTCGGGTTGTAATCCTTGAAATATCGCCTTGAAATGATGAAAATATACTCGTAATAACTAATACTACATTAGTTATAAAGCTTGGTACTTAATATTATGTCTAGCTTATAAAAGTACTTCGTAGTTTTTGCGCCAAATTTAATAAAAGCTGTCAAATATAAAAGGGTTTTAGCCGATATTCAAACGAGTATATCTTTGTCGTTACTTGTCCGTTTTACTTGTTCTTTATGTCCACGGTTACGTCTTAGTATATAGTAATATATTTTGGAAAGCTCGGCTCCTCCGGGTTACGTCTAAAGTCTCTTTTTGTCCAATGAAAAACGTCAAACAGCAACCATTTTCAGAAAAAATACTTTTCGTCTACAATCTTGCAAAAATCACAACTCCTTCGTTATAAACTCTTTTTAATCCGTTCTTTCACCTACGGATTCGTTTTTGAAAGTATTTTCTAAAAATTTTGCCAAAGTTCCCTTGGTGTTTACTGATTTTCCAGATTTTTACAAAACGGAACAACATGTCTAAAATAGGTTCCAAATCAAGTTTCCAAGGTTAAAAACTAATTTCTACCATCACCAAACCTCTTGTAATCACCACATGGCTAATCTAATCTTACCATACACCTTCTTAGGGTGCCATGGACTCCTAACCAAGTTATTATAGCAAGGGGATTCATAACTAAAAAGTTAGGGTTTGTATGTTTCTTTTTAGCCAAAATAAAGTGTGGTATAGTTACTTGTACATGGTTTTTAGCATGATACTCATGAAATACATGTAAATATAAGATGATCCATGTAAAAATAAAGTTGATAACTTACTTGATAAAATGAGATGATTAGATGATGATTATGCTTGGATTTCTTGTGTTTTTCTTGATTGATTCTTGATTAGACAAGTAAAAGGAACAAGTTTGGTGTTATAACTTATGAAAAATGATCACTTGATCTTGATATGGTGGTTTGGTCGTGGCTTAGGAGGAAGAACAAGAGAAAACTTCATTTTTGATTTATAAAAATAAGTATCAAAGTGTTAAATGTGTTTAAGTATGAAATATCTAAATTCCATGGCATTTTGGTAAATAAAGGGACAAGTTGAAGTAACATTGGGATGGGGGGGCTGCACATGTGTGAAAATTAGAAGAGTATGTAGTAAGCTTGGTGTTATATGGTTCACGGAGTCGGTTTTGGTTCCGTTAATCGCAAACCGTAAAGTTTTAAATCGCGAAACGTAACTCTGGGTATCGTAAAAATATGGAATATGAAATAATGACTAAACTTGTCAAAATGAAGTTATAAAAATGTTAAAATTATGTTGGGTACAAATATTGAGTGATCGGGTGATTATTGTTTAGTTTTCACGAAAACCGTCGTAATATTCATACGCGTACGTTATAAATAAAATAAATTTCCAAAATACTGGGTAACTGAATGTTATAACTTTTATGATGTTAAAATGGATATAAAAATATGTTGGGACCATCGTGGGAATGTTTAGATATATTCGTCGTGTATAAACCGGGTGTTAACGTTTACTATAAATACTTATACGTAAAAACGTTAAATGTACTGAATGTAGTAATTTGAAAATCCTGAGAGTGGTATAACATGAAAATGCTGTTATGATGATATGCAGACTATCTCCAGTCCGTATGCAGTGTTCTTAACACTAATGAAATGAATTCGCACCTAAACCAATCCGGTTACGCGAATTTGAATACCCGTAAACTAAATTTACGATGAAATGAGTAATGCAAGTGAATAGTGAAAACTTTTCCGGAAATGAATAGTGTTCGGTGAATAGTAAATTTCCCAAAAGTTTCTCAGAATATCAAACTGACCTCGAAAACGATGAATAGTAAAACGATGAATAGTGTTCTGATGAATAGTGTTTGATGAATAGTGTTTTTCCAAAGTTCGGGAAATGACCTGAAATGGTGAGTTGTGACAGTGTGGCCTTCTGTAATATTTAGTCACACAACGAATAAAGCCAACAGTGAGCAAAAGTGTTAATAAGTGTGACTATATGCATCTTTTAGTCACATTTAAAAAATCAATATATATATTAAAAAATTCAAATATATATCAAAATAAATTCGAATACAATAAAATTGGAATGTATATAACTGAACAAAATTTAAAATTGGACATCCTTTTATACACCAAGGAGTCCTAGTCAGCTTACAATAGTTTATTAAGTATCTATAATCTTTTCTGTTAGGAATACGTTTATTCATATGAAGACTCGGTCACCCCGAGTGTAGTTTAGCATATTGTAGCTCGTAGTAGTTATCATATTAGTTCGAATGTAGTTTAGTATTAGTTAGTATTTGTGGAGTCAGGTCGGGTCTTTACCCACTGTCAGCTCGCTCCACAGCCCGTTTCAGGAGGCGTTTGTCTGTAACTATAAATACTCCTTCCCTAGCTTGGAAGGGGTTGGACCTTTCACTCTAATCTAATATTCATCTTGTTTCTCTCTCTAGAAAAGGCTCCCAACTCTCTACTCTTTCTCTCTCTAACTTCTCATTAGTTTTCTTCATCTATTCGATCCATTATACACAAAACCATACGTGTTTAAGATTATGAGTACTCTATAATTGGTATCAAGAGCCATGGTTTCATCCTAGGATTGTTGGTGCTCGAATTTATAGATTGGTTTTGTGTTTCTTGTTTGGTTCGAATGGTAGGAGTAGTAAAATCACTAGTTTGATCTCATTTTATGATTTCTAGCACGTAATTGATGTACTTTCATGTGTAAAGGTGTTCTAGGGTCTTAGTTTTTCACTTGGATAGGTTAAAAGACTCACGGAATTGGTTTTGGAAGGGATTCGAGGCTTAGTTCTTCGTAGCGAGTTGGTTCTCGAAGTATATTTCTTACTAGCGAGTTGGTAGTTTGTTTTTTAGCGAGTTGACGATTTTCTGACTAGCGAGTTGGTGATTTACTATAATGGGATATAAGGACAAATCATTAAAAGTGACTGATTTGTCCCTTGTATCTAGCGAGTTGTCAGAGTTCGTCCTTTAGTAGAAGTAGCGAGTTGTGACATTAGCAAGTTGGAGACTTAGCGAGTTGCCAGATTGTAACAATTCGCAATTTCAGGTTAACTTTTATTCCCGAAAATTTCACTATTCACTTTTTACTATTCACTTTTACTATTCACTTTTCACTATTCATCTCAGAAATTTTTATTTCATATTCTCGTAAGTTAAACTATTTTAACGATAATCCGAGAGTTTGACGCTCGTCGGATCATTTCTGCAAAAATCACAAAGCCGTGTCCGAGATTTACTTTTAGGTTTAAACGTCTTTCTAACATCCCGATATGTCCATAAAACATTATAAACAATAGAAATATGATTTTCTCTCATTTTAGGACAATTCCAAAAGTTTCGGAATTTTACGTTTTTCAGTTCAGCGTTTTACGCGAATTGCGCGTTTTAGACCCGTGTTTCCAGTTTTTAACAGGGTTTTCGCACCCGATAGAACCTACCACTCATTTTATATTTTATTATGGACTATATTGACATGTTTAACCATATTTATAAGTTTCATATTTTTAGGATACCCGGTTTTACGTTTCGTGACTTAACAACTTACGGTTAGCGATTAACGGGACCAAAACTCACTACGTAACTTATATAAGGCCAAGATTCATCCACCTAGTCCCTTCCCCTTGTCCATGAACGTGTATATGGTGGCCTTGGTGGCTTGATAATAAGCCTAGGAAAGTATGTGGTCTAAGAACAACCAAGTATGCATAGATGTGTTTAGTTTTTAACCATTAGTTCATTATACTTCATGTGTTCCAATTTTAACCACAAGTAAGTACTAGCTAACCTCCTCACTTGCACTATAAAAGGAAACTCATCTCTTCATTCTTTTCATCACCATTTAAAACTACCCAACATAATTCCATAGCTTCATCATCTTTGATCTTCAAGTTACAAATTACATACCAAAGTTCAAGGTCTTAGTATTCTCTACCTAGTTCTTAAGTTTGTTTGGTGATTCCATGGTTGTATTAGGAGCTACACAAGGTTACTAGGGCTGAAGTTAAATGATTTTCACAAGGGTTATATCAAGGCTAGCAAGGGTTACAAGAGTTATGGTGAAGGGTTTACAAGCTTAGGTTTAGTGTCCTAGTTCTATACTTGACTTCCTTTCTTTAGAAAGCCAAAAGTTGTAAGCAAACCCTTATACACTTTCTTGCTCAATATCATTTCATGCTTATTATGTTTCTTTCATGCTATATATGGTCTTTGTATTGTGTTCATGATGTTTAAAAATGGATAAAACAAGTATTGGTATACATATGTTAACTTATGACAAGTAAACAAGCAAACTAGTGATTTTTATGGAAAACCACGACCACAATAGTATAACTTTGATATTTGACACTTACTTATTGTTAAAGAGGACTTAACAAGGAAAACATAGCAATTTGAATCACCCAAAACGAGTATACGAGTCAAAAGTTATGACCGTTTGAAGTTAGCGAAACCAAAACGGCAAAACTGCCTAAATAGCATTCTGATCAAATTATGATTTTGAAAGTCCCACTTCTGGTCCGGTTCATCAAAAAGTTAAAACACGAAAGTTGTCCGGAACGACGTTTTCGTTCAGGATCAAAGAAGCTCGAGACCTGAAAACGCTTTCTGAGTGATAAGTTTCTTCAAATTCTTAACAGCCCATTTTTAGACCAAAGTTACTATATAATCATTATAATTAGATGAGACCAAGAGGTCTAATGACCTAAAGCCAAGACCACAACCATGGCTAAAGCCAAGGTTGAGTCTCAAGATCATGGTAACAATGACCAAGGTCACGGCAAAGCCACGGCTAAAGACCATATAACTATTAAAGATCAAAAAGCTTATATATATATATATATATATATATATATATATATATATATATATATATATATGTTATCAAATACTACAATAGTAGGGAGCCTCATGTGAGGAGTTCATTGAGTAAGCCGTCGAGACGAGTTGTGGATTTACGAGTTAAAGTGTCCTGGCTCCTCGAACGTTTACTCCATGACTTCTGAATTATGTCGGCCCGAACGGTAGTAAGAGATTTACAACCTATACATGTTTCATAGACCACTTATATTCAAAGACTTACACATTATATTAAAGTACTACATCATGAACATTATGCAAGACATATATAGGCAATTCTTCGTACTCTTAGACGTTACTCCAAACCTAAGTCGCAACGTTCTATTATAGGCTGCTCTTAGAGACTTTCGCGATTCGACTACCACTTTCATTACTCATTTCATAGACTTAAGGTGAGTCATAGCCCCTACTCTTTTCGTACTTGTTTTAACTCTTGGGGGGGATACATGCTCAACTACTTGCTTACTTGTACAAATACTCAAAACGTTTATACGTGACTGTGTTATACTTGATTGTCTTATACTTGATGGCATTATACTTGATTTAATACATACATGACTGTCTTTTATCTTTGGGAAGTGGCTCCCAGTTATCTTTGGGAATTGACTCCCAGTTGTCTTTGGGAATTGACTCCCAGTTGTCTTTGGGAATTGGCTCCCAAAAGTGAGGTCTTCGGAGATGAAGTAGAGACTCACTACTAATTGCTTAATTGTCTTGATGAACTTATACATGTCTTTATCATACTATATTGTAGCAGTGGGTTGTGGACACACAGGTTACAAGTCTCTTATGGCGGGACTTGTAACTGAGTGGATTCACGATGCCTTTGCTGTGTGATCATTCTTTAAGGCTTTTTCAACTGTTTTAAGACAAACTCTATGAACTCACCAACCATTGTGTTGACACTTTAGCATGTTTATCTCAGGTTAGTAAGGCGATAGCTAGTGCGTGGAACTTAGAGTCAAGCTGCATATTCTGAAGACTTACGCTTTTATCATTTACCATTCAACATTTTGTATACATTTATGTATCATACTTTGGAATCTCATGTTTGTAACTTTGAATTCATTAATCGAATGGTAACTTTTCAAAATGTCTCATTTAGAGTTCGTTTTCTATAACTTGTACTTTGTATTATGAAGTAGCACCCCTACGACACAGTCTTCCGCTGCGGTATTTTGGGGGTGTTACAGATTGGTACCAGAGCCTTGGTTATAGAGAACTAGGTTGCATTTAGTGCCTAGACTATAACTGCTATATACGTTGGGACCTTCCTCTTTATTTGCCTTACACACAATACATACACATGTGCTTTTTGGTTAGACGTTTGCTTAGTTCCACGCTGTTAGATGATGTGACTTTAGTATTATAAGGAGCCCCAGAGATTAGCCGAGTCATTAGAAACATGGAGCTCAGTAATAACTAATTAGTTAACTTGATCTTGTGACAGTTCTTGTTTGATGAGACACAAGATTTGAGTTAAATAATATTATTGCTTAGCTTTAGGGATTTGATGACTTGATTATCTTACTATCGGCCTCAGAAGGCGGATTTTGTGTCGGAAATTCTTAAGTAGGATGATTTAGAATCTCCTTATTTAAATGGATTGGGACGCCTCTTCAGTTAAATAAAGAAATTGTAAATCACCGAACCATAAGTTTATGAGACCTTACTTACATAAATTTGGACGCTTCTTTATGTAAGTAATGTGTTATAAATAAGTGGGCTTAATTGTAGCCGATACAACTCCTTAACTAGAACCTTAGACAAATCAGAGTGAACACCACTATATTAGAGATCCCGAATTCTCTTACACACATCGTAAGTAGTTAACATCAACTGAACTTCGGGACGAAGTTCTCCTTAAGGGGTACAGACTGTAACAATTCGCAATTTCAGGTTAACTTTTATTCCCGAAAATTTCACTATTCACTTTTTACTATTCACTTTTACTATTCACTTTTCACTATTCATCTCAGAAATTTTTATTTCATATTCTCGTAAGTTAAACTATTTTAACGATAATCCGAGAGTTTGACGCTCGTCGGATCATTTCTGCAAAAATCACAAAGCCGTGTCCGAGATTTACTTTTAGGTTTAAACGTCTTTCTAACATCCCGATATGTCCATAAAACATTATAAACAATAGAAATATGATTTTTTCTCATTTTAGGACAATTCCAAAAGTTTCGGAATTTTACGTTTTTCAGTTCAGCGTTTTACGCGAATTGCGCGTTTTAGACCCGTGTTTCCAGTTTTTAACAGGGTTTTCGCACCCGATAGAACCTACCACTCATTTTATATTTTATTATGGACTATATTGACATGTTTAACCATATTTATAAGTTTCATATTTTTAGGATACCCGGTTTTACGTTTCGTGACTTAACAACTTACGGTTAGCGATTAACGGGACCAAAACTCACTACGTAACTTATATAAGGCCAAGATTCATCCACCTAGTCCCTTCCCCTTGTCCATGAACGTGTATATGGTGGCCTTGGTGGCTTGATAATAAGCCTAGGAAAGTATGTGGTCTAAGAACAACCAAGTATGCATAGATGTGTTTAGTTTTTAACCATTAGTTCATTATACTTCATGTGTTCCAATTTTAACCACAAGTAAGTACTAGCTAACCTCCTCACTTGCACTATAAAAGGAAACTCATCTCTTCATTCTTTTCATCACCATTTAAAACTTCCCAACATAATTCCATAGCTTCATCATCTTTGATCTTCAAGTTACAAATTACATACCAAAGTTCAAGGTCTTAGTATTCTCTACCTAGTTCTTAAGTTTGTTTGTTGATTCCATGGTTGAATTAGGAGCTACACAAGGTTACTAGGGCTGAAGTTAAATGATTTTCACAAGGGTTATATCAAGGCTAGCAAGGGTTACAAGAGTTATGGTGAAGGGTTTACAAGCTTAGGTTTAGTGTCCTAGTTCTATACTTGACTTCCTTTCTTTAGAAAGCCAAAAGTTGTAAGCAAACCCTTATACACTTTCTTGCTCAATATCATTTCATGCTTATTATGTTTCTTTCATGCTATATATGGTCTTTGTATTGTGTTCATGATGTTTAAAAATGGATAAAACAAGTATTGGTATACATATGTTAACTTATGACAAGTAAACAAGCAAACTAGTGATTTTTATGGAAAACCACGACCACAATAGTATAACTTTGATATTTGACACTTACTTATTGTTAAAGAGGACTTAACAAGGAAAACATAGCAATTTGAATCACCCAAAACGAGTATACGAGTCAAAAGTTATGACCGTTTGAAGTTAGCGAAACCAAAACGGCAAAACTGCCTAAATAGCATTCTGATCAAATTATGATTTTGAAAGTCCCACTTCTGGTCCGGTTCATCAAAAAGTTAAAACACGAAAGTTGTCCGGAACGACGTTTTCGTTCAGGAACAAAGAAGCTCGAGACCTGAAAACGCTTTCTGAGTGATAAGTTTCTTCAAATTCTTAACAGCCCATTTTTAGACCAAAGTTACTATATAATCATTATAATTAGATGAGACCAAGAGGTCTAATGACCTAAAGCCAAGACCACAACCATGGCTAAAGCCAAGGTTGAGTCTCAAGATCATGGTAACAATGACCAAGGTCACGGCAAAGCCACGGCTAAAGACCATATAACTATTAAAGATCAAAAAGCTTATATATATATATATATATATATATATATATATATATATATATATATATATATATATATATATATATATATATATATATATATATATATATATATATATATATATATATATATATGTTATCAAATACTACAATAGTAGGGAGCCTCATGTGAGGAGTTCATTGAGTAAGCCGTCGAGACGAGTTGTGGATTTACGAGTTAAAGTGTCCTGGCTCCTCGAACGTTTACTCCATGACTTCTGAATTATGTCGGCCCGAACGGTAGTAAGAGATTTACAACCATACATGTTTCATAGACCACTTATATTCAAAGACTTACACATTATATTAAAGTACTACATCATGAACATTATGCAAGACATATATAGGCAATTCTTCGTACTCTTAGACGTTACTCCAAACCTAAGTCGCAACGTTCTATTATAGGCTGCTCTTAGAGACTTTCGCGATTCGACTACCACTTTCATTACTCATTTCATAGACTTAAGGTGAGTCATAGCCCCTACTCTTTTCGTACTTGTTTTAACTCTTGGGGGGGATACATGCTCAACTACTTGCTTACTTGTACAAATACTCAAAACGTTTATACGTGACTGTGTTATACTTGATTGTCTTATACTTGATGGCATTATACTTGATTTAATACATACATGACTGTCTTTTATCTTTGGGAAGTGGCTCCCAGTTATCTTTGGGAATTGACTCCCAGTTGTCTTTGGGAATTGACTCCCAGTTGTCTTTGGGAATTGGCTCCCAAAAGTGAGGTCTTCGGAGATGAAGTAGAGACTCACTACTAATTGCTTAATTGTCTTGATGAACTTATACATGTCTTTATCATACTATATTGTAGCAGTGGGTTGTGGACACACAGGTTACAAGTCTCTTATGGCGGGACTTGTAACTGAGTGGATTCACGATGCCTTTGCTGTGTGATCATTCTTTAAGGCTTTTTCAACTGTTTTAAGACAAACTCTATGAACTCACCAACCATTGTGTTGACACTTTAGCATGTTTATCTCAGGTTAGTAAGGCGATAGCTAGTGCGTGGAACTTAGAGTCAAGCTGCATATTCTGAAGACTTACGCTTTTATCATTTACCATTCAACATTTTGTATACATTTATGTATCATACTTTGGAATCTCATGTTTGTAACTTTGAATTCATTAATCGAATGGTAACTTTTCAAAATGTCTCATTTAGAGTTCGTTTTCTATAACTTGTACTTTGTATTATGAAGTAGCACCCCTACGACACAGTCTTCCGCTGCGGTATTTTGGGGGTGTTACAGATTGGTACCAGAGCCTTGGTTATAGAGAACTAGGTTGCATTTAGTGCCTAGACTATAACTGCTATATACGTTGGGACCTTCCTCTTTATTTGCCTTACACACAATACATACACATGTGCTTTTTGGTTAGACGTTTGCTTAGTTTCACGCTGTTAGATGATGTGACTTTAGTATTATAAGGAGCCCCAGAGATTAGCTGAGTCATTAGAAACATGGAGCTCAGTAATAACTAATTAGTTAACTTGATCTTGTGACAGTTCTTGTTTGATGAGACACAAGATTTGAGTTAAATAATATTATTGCTTAGCTTTAGGGATTTGATGACTTGATTATCTTACTATCGGCCTCAGAAGGCGGATTTTGTGTCGGAAATTCTTAAGTAGGATGATTTAGAAGCTCCTTATTTAAATGGATTGGGACGCCTCTTCAGTTAAATACAGAAATTGTAAATCACCGAACCATAAGTTTATGAGACCTTACTTACATAAATTTGGACGCTTCTTTATGTAAGTAATGTGTTATAAATAAGTGGGCTTAATTGTAGCCGATACAACTCCTTAACTAGAACCTTAGACAAATCAGAGTGAACACCACTATATTAGAGATCCCGAATTCTCTTACACACATCGTAAGTAGTTAACATCAACTGAACTTCGGGACGAAGTTCTCCTTAAGGGGTACAGACTGTAACAATTCGCAATTTCAGGTTAACTTTTATTCCCGAAAATTTCACTATTCACTTTTTACTATTCACTTTTACTATTCACTTTTCACTATTCATCTCAGAAATTTTTATTTCATATTCTCGTAAGTTAAACTATTTTAACGATAATCCGAGAGTTTGACGCTCGTCGGATCATTTCTGCAAAAATCACAAAGCCGTGTCCGAGATTTACTTTTAGGTTTAAACGTCTTTCTAACATCCCGATATGTCCATAAAACATTATAAACAATAGAAATATGATTTTCTCTCATTTTAGGACAATTCCAAAAGTTTCGGAATTTTACGTTTTTCAGTTCAGCGTTTTACGCGAATTGCGCGTTTTAGACCCGTGTTTCCAGTTTTTAACAGGGTTTTCGCACCCGATAGAACCTACCACTCATTTTATATTTTATTATGGACTATATTGACATGTTTAACCATATTTATAAGTTTCATATTTTTAGGATACCCGGTTTTACGTTTCGTGACTTAACAACTTACGGTTAGCGATTAACGGGACCAAAACTCACTACGTAACTTATATAAGGCCAAGATTCATCCACCTAGTCCCTTCCCCTTGTCCATGAACGTGTATATGGTGGCCTTGGTGGCTTGATAATAAGCCTAGGAAAGTATGTGGTCTAAGAACAACCAAGTATGCATAGATGTGTTTAGTTTTTAACCATTAGTTCATTATACTTCATGTGTTCCAATTTTAACCACAAGTAAGTACTAGCTAACCTCCTCACTTGCACTATAAAAGGAAACTCATCTCTTCATTCTTTTCATCACCATTTAAAACTTCCCAACATAATTCCATAGCTTCATCATCTTTGATCTTCAAGTTACAAATTACATACCAAAGTTCAAGGTCTTAGTATTCTCTACCTAGTTCTTAAGTTTGTTTGGTGATTCCATGGTTGAATTAGGAGCTACACAAGGTTACTAGGGCTGAAGTTAAATGATTTTCACAAGGGTTATATCAAGGCTAGCAAGGGTTACAAGAGTTATGGTGAAGGGTTTACAAGCTTAGGTTTAGTGTCCTAGTTCTATACTTGACTTCCTTTCTTTAGAAAGCCAAAAGTTGTAAGCAAACCCTTATACACTTTCTTGCTCAATATCATTTCATGCTTATTATGTTTCTTTCATGCTATATATGGTCTTTGTATTGTGTTCATGATGTTTAAAAATGGATAAAACAAGTATTGGTATACATATGTTAACTTATGACAAGTAAACAAGCAAACTAGTGATTTTTATGGAAAACCACGACCACAATAGTATAACTTTGATATTTGACACTTACTTATTGTTAAAGAGGACTTAACAAGGAAAACATAGCAATTTGAATCACCCAAAACGAGTATACGAGTCAAAAGTTATGACCGTTTGAAGTTAGCGAAACCAAAACGGCAAAACTGCCTAAATAGCATTCTGATCAAATTATGATTTTGAAAGTCCCACTTCTGGTCCGGTTCATCAAAAAGTTAAAACACGAAAGTTGTCCGGAACGACGTTTTCGTTCAGGAATAAAGAAGCTCGAGACCTGAAAACGCTTTCTGAGTGATAAGTTTCTTCAAATTCTTAACAGCCCATTTTTAGACCAAAGTTACTATATAATCATTATAATTAGATGAGACCAAGAGGTCTAATGACCTAAAGCCAAGACCACAACCATGGCTAAAGCCAAGGTTGAGTCTCAAGATCATGGTAACAATGACCAAGGTCACGGCAAAGCCACGGCTAAAGACCATATAACTATTAAAGATCAAAAAGCTTATATATATATATATATATATATATATATATATATATATATATATATATATATATATATATATATATATATATATATATATATATATGTTATCAAATACTACAATAGTAGGGAGCCTCATGTGAGGAGTTCATTGAGTAAGCCGTCGAGACGAGTTGTGGATTTACGAGTTAAAGTGTCCTGGCTCCTCGAACGTTTACTCCATGACTTCTGAATTATGTCGGCCCGAACGGTAGTAAGAGATTTACAACCTATACATGTTTCATAGACCACTTATATTCAAAGACTTACACATTATATTAAAGTACTACATCATGAACATTATGCAAGACATATATAGGCAA
This sequence comes from Artemisia argyi, assembly GCA_030686995.1. Taxonomy (NCBI): domain Eukaryota; kingdom Viridiplantae; phylum Streptophyta; class Magnoliopsida; order Asterales; family Asteraceae; genus Artemisia; species Artemisia argyi. The sequence goes on from CM060702.1 coordinate 85,941,689, forward strand.
TTCTTCGTACTCTTAGACGTTACTCCAAACCTAAGTCGCAACGTTCTATTATAGGCTGCTCTTAGAGACTTTCGCGATTCGACTACCACTTTCATTACTCATTTCATAGACTTAAGGTGAGTCATAGCCCCTACTCTTTTCGTACTTGTTTTAACTCTTGGGGGGGATACATGCTCAACTACTTGCTTACTTGTACAAATACTCAAAACGTTTATACGTGACTGTGTTATACTTGATTGTCTTATACTTGATGGCATTATACTTGATTTAATACATACATGACTGTCTTTTATCTTTGGGAAGTGGCTCCCAGTTATCTTTGGGAATTGACTCCCAGTTGTCTTTGGGAATTGACTCCCAGTTGTCTTTGGGAATTGGCTCCCAAAAGTGAGGTCTTCGGAGATGAAGTAGAGACTCACTACTAATTGCTTAATTGTCTTGATGAACTTATACATGTCTTTATCATACTATATTGTAGCAGTGGGTTGTGGACACACAGGTTACAAGTCTCTTATGTCGGGACTTGTAACTGAGTGGATTCACGATGCCTTTGCTGTGTGATCATTCTTTAAGGCTTTTTCAACTGTTTTAAGACAAACTCTATGAACTCACCAACCATTGTGTTGACACTTTAGCATGTTTATCTCAGGTTAGTAAGGCGATAGCTAGTGCGTGGAACTTAGAGTCAAGCTGCATATTCTGAAGACTTACGCTTTTATCATTTACCATTCAACATTTTGTATACATTTATGTATCATACTTTGGAATCTCATGTTTGTAACTTTGAATTCATTAATCGAATGGTAACTTTTCAAAATGTCTCATTTAGAGTTCGTTTTCTATAACTTGTACTTTGTATTATGAAGTAGCACCCCTACGACACAGTCTTCCGCTGCGGTATTTTGGGGGTGTTACACAGATCTAGCGAGTTACTCTGTTAAAATTCCAGTGAGTTGGTACTCTAGCGGGTTGGTGTATCTGGCGAGTTGGTAGTTTAGCGAGTTGGTCAGTTTAACTAGTTGGTGACTATAGCGAGTTGGTGATTCTAGCGAGTTGGTGATTCTAGCGAGTTGGTGAGTCTAGAGAGTTGGTGATTCAGCGAGTTGGTAATTCAGGGAGTTGGTGATTCAGCGAGTTGGTAAGCTAGCGAGTTGGTTATCTTGTGATTTGCCAATTTTGTAGTTTGACCAAAGTTGACCTTATACGTCAAAACTTCAAACGGCCATAACTTTTGAACCGTAACTCTGTTTTCAGTGAATTAGCTGTCAAAACATCCGGAACAGACTGAATATTGTAAGGTTTCACCACAAAGTCGTGAAATGAATTTTTCGAGGCCCAAATCACCTCCGGAGTGAAGTTATTGGGGTTTTAAGTTTTTAGACCAAATTTTCACCAATTTTTGGAGGCCCAACTTGCATCAACCAAACCAAATCACAACTAAACAACATATCTTTGTCCACCATGGCAAGTACTCCTTCAGACAACATTCGAGATGCAGGATCCGATACTTATCATCCTATACCGTCGACTACTGAAAGTTGTACAGAATGCTTTCGATTACTTCACTCCAATATCAAAATTCTCTTTGAACAATCAGGTTACTCTGGAGGATATAGACGTGCATTCGTAACACTCTTTGGACATGACATTGAGTCATTCACTGTCACAATGACCCTGTACATGGATCAGCTACAACAACAAATGGACAAAGCAGATTTATCTGAAAGCTGTTGCACTGCAGCATACGGTGTGATTCTCAAACAACTCCAAGCATTCATTGACTCAAGATTCACAATGGAGTATGATTATGACTTTCAAATGACGAGTAAACGATTTGCCAATCATACTGGATTCGAAGTGGATGCTTTCAGAGACACTTTACTCCAGCTCACTTGGAATATCAAGGAGTTTATTGAGGCACATGCACATCTCCAGCAATCAAGTGACACAGATATTGTAGAAAGGACTACTAATGAATCTTCAGCAGGGTTCTCTACACAAGATGTGAATGCATCTCACCAACAAGTAAAAAGGCAGCACTCATCTCCAGGGCAATGCAATGACACCGTTGCTGACAAGAGAATTACTAATTACTCGTCTATAAGGCTTTCTACACCTGTCTTGGATATTGCTCAACAACAAGATAAGGTACAACACTCATCTCTAGAGAGTCAGATTAAGGAGTACAGTGAGGAAGGAGTATAGCAGAAACTTAAGTGTGAAGGCAAGGTAAAGGCATATCGGGTGCAATCAAGTGATGGTATTGTGGATTCGGGTAAAACGTCAGATGTTGGGTCAAAGGTCACCGAAGGCATAGGATTACAGACTGCTAAGCTTGACACCACCAACAGTTCAATGACTACTGTTACATATGACGTGGAAGCACATATCAGACCGGCAAATGAATAGGTGTCATGTGCTAAGGTACTCGAACTATATGACATGGTTGATGAACAAAAGATTCCTAACAAAGATCAACCGACAAATGATGTCGATTCAGATGTTCTGGACATGGGGAATAGCAATGTTGACCCATGTGAACAACATGTGAAACACAACGAAGTGTCTGTTGAACCTTGTTGTGCATCTTCTGTTCTAAATGATGATTATGTGTTGCATGAGAATACTGCCTTTGTTCCTGATGATTCACTGACCACTAGACTTAATACCCTTAAAGATCAGGTGACCATATATGAACAACGTGCAAAATTTGAGCTAACCGAACGAGAGCAGAAAATGGATTGGAAAATGCGTGTATATGTATCAGAACATAACAAAAAGGAAGGAACATTAAAAAGGGAGTTAGAATATTTGAGAAAACAACTTGATAGTCTGTTAAACAAAAACAAGAGATACAAAAAAGTATGATCACGCCAAAACTGGATCTTCAGAAAAAGAAAACAAAACTCTTATATGATTTTTCTTGCCTTAAAACATTAAAGAATAAGCTCGAAGACAAATTGAACACGCAAGGCCAAACCATTCAAACTGCTCAACTGATGCAAAAACATAGGAAGTTAAGTGATGAACACAGTGATAAGGACATAGAAAAACCTAAGACCAACTTCCTTAGGAATGGTATAGGTGCTCAGCCTGCGTTATATGATGCAAATATCATGCTTGAGCCTGATCATGCTCCTCCTGATGTGAGATCCCATAATGAGATTAATGAGATTGAAGATAGATCTAGGGAAAAATTTGCTGACAAATTAAAGGATCCCCTGTGCACTGCTAATAATCTCGTGTTTCACTATGACTATGTTGATGATAATCTTTCAGCTATTTTTGTCCCTCAAAAGAAACCTAAAAGACTTGTGGGTAACACACAAACTATTTTTAGGATTGACGACCCAACCATTTATCCTCTGACCACGCCCATGCACCTTGTACCATTTACTCTTCCCACACAGTGTAATACTCTAATTGGATTATATGTACTAGGTCAACTGTTTAATGATTTTGAGAAAACATGTAAAAAGAGAATTACACCAACTGGGATTACTGAAGGGGAATGGGGATTTGACCAAACAAAACGGTGTTACCTAACTGAAGTCATGCCATTTTTCGATCTTCTCAAAGAACACTTTGCGGGTCTTAAAAAGACAATTAATAATGATGTAACTGAAATGAAAAAGTTCTTCAAAGATGTGGAAAATGAGGGAAAACAATTGGCAATTGATCTTAAACTGTCACAACTCACCATTTCAGGTCATTTCCCGAACTTTGGAAAAACACTATTCATCAAACACTATTCATCAAAACACTATTCATCATTTTACTATTCATCATTTTTGGTGTCAGTTTGACATTCAGAGAAGCATTCAGAAATTTTACTATTCACGGAACACTATTCATTGCGGGAAAAGATTTCATCATTCACGTGCATTACACATTTCATCGTAAATTTAGTTTACGGATATTCAAATTCGCGTAACCGGATTGGGTTAGGTGCGAATTCATTTCATTAGTGTTGAGAACACTGCATACGGACTGGAGATAGTCTGCATATCATCATAACAGCATTTTCATGTTATACCACTCTCAGGATTTTCAAATTACTATATTCAGTACATTTAACGTTTTTACGTATAAGTAATTATAGTAAACGTTAACACATGGTTTATACACGACGAATATATCAAAATATTCCCACAATGGTCCCGACCTATTTTTATATCCATTTTAACATTATAAAAGTTATAACATTCAGTTACCCAGTATTTTGGAAATTTATTTTATTTATAACGTACGCTTATGAATATTACGACGGTTTTCGTGAAAACTAAACAATAATCACCCGATCACTCAGTAAATGTACCCAACATATTTTTAATATGTTTTTAACATTATTATAACTTTATTTCATCCCGGTATACTTCGTGAACGTTTATTGCTATTAAACCCGGTACCCCGATTTTAACGAATAACGCGTAATAACACTTAACGCTACACTATATTTTCTAAGTGATCAAAACCGTTTTGGCTACTCCTTTTCACACCCAAAACCGGCCATGTGCCACCCCTTTTAACCATGTGCATTGATTTCCCATTTTAAACTAATAAACCTATATTAACATAACTTTACTAATTTACATAATCATAATATCACTTTTCAACTAAGATCAAAAGTTCATCTTTCTCTTGCTCTCTTCTCAAACCCACGACCCCAAATCAATCTCATTGATCAAGTGATCATTTTTCATGAAGTAAAACACAAAAGTTGTTCATTTTACAAGTCTAATCAAGAATCAAGCAACAAAAACACAAGAACATCAAGCATAATCATCCTATAATCATCTCATTTTATCAAGTAAGTTTTCATCTTTATTTTTTTCATGGATCATCCTATTTTTACATGTATTTCATAAGTATCATGCTAAAAACCATGTACAAGTAACTATACCACACTTTATTTTGTCTAAAAAGAAACATACAAACCCTAACTTTTTAGTTATGAATCCCCTTGCTCTAATAACTTGGTTAGGAGTCCATGGCACCCTAAGAAGGTGTATGGTAAGATTAGATTAGCCATGTGGTGATTACAAGAGGTTTGGTGATGGTAGAAATTAGTTTTAGACCTTGAAAACTTGATTTGGAACCTATTTTAGACATGCTGTCCCGTTTTGTAAAAATCTGGAAAATCAGTAAACACCAAGGAAACTTTGGCAAAATTTTTAGAAAATACTTTCAAAAACGAATCCGTAGGCGAAAGAACGGATTAAAAAGAGCTTATAACGAAGAAGTTATGATTTTTGCAAGATTGTTGACGAAAAGTATTTTTCTGAAAATAGTTGCTGTTGGACGTTTTTCATGGTACAAAAAGAGACTTTAGACGTAACCCGGAGGAGCCGAGCTTTCCAAAATATATTACTACATACTAAGACGTAACCGTGGATATAAAGAACAAGTAAAACGGACAAGTAACGACAAAGATATTCACGTTTGAAAATCGGCTAAAACCATTTTATATTGACAGTTTTTATTAAATTTGGCACAAAAACTACGAAGTACATTTTTGAGCTAGAAATAATATTAAGTACCGAGCTTTATAACTAATGTAGTATTAGTTATTACGAGTATATTTTCATCATTTCAAGGATTACAACCCGAGTATTTCAACGCTAACATGGAAACTTACGTTATATATATATAAGTATATATATATTATAACTAGCTATTTATATTTTCTAATAGCAATATTTTTCCAAATTCTTGGATTATATAATTTTGATAACAACAAGTGCTTTTCAAAGAGTAGAGTGGTATAGGAAACATGTGCATGGACATTCATAACATCATTTCATGATCTAAAGTAGATCGTTCATCATTCATATTAGGTTGCGGCTAGTGTGCGCGCCTTGTTTTTCAGCTCATTACATGTTCATGGTACCATCATATTGGGTTGCGACAGCTAATTGTTCATTGGTGTTCATTTCATTTCATCACAGTTTCATCAGTTGAGGTGAGTTTTCATAGCCCCGTTTTCAATTCAACATTTTTGATTGTTTTCAAATCCCACGGGGGGAATACATTGCATCAATTATTTCAGTACGAGCCCAAGTATTCAAACATGTACATAGCTTAAGTTACCTTGCCAAGTGCTAAGTCCCCTGTAACATCATGAACCGTTAATTTCAAGTACTAAGCGAGAGTGAGTGGATAGATCTATCGAGGGTGACGCCTCCATCCGTGGTAGTGGATACCAACAGTAAGCGGATGCATGTCATGTCTTTTACATTTGAATGTTTCGGCAGAACATTCGGGAGGGGCATAGAATTTCATCAGTCATAGCTTCGGTGTCATGAGCTTAAGGCTATTGTACAATTTTCATGAGATTTTTATCTTGCACTTTTACTTGTGGTGGCCGTACATCATTACAATTTACAAACCTATGGAATTCACCAACATTCGTGTTGACGTTTTAGCAATGTATTTCAGGTTATTAAGGTAGCTCATGTGACATGCATTTGGACTTTCATGGAGTCGCGGAGTCGACGCGTCTCATCATTATTTCATGCACTTATGTAAACATTTGATCTAGTACGACTTGTTTTTCATAAACATGCAACACATTTTGGGGACCTCATGTTGTAAACTCTGAATTATTTCAATGATCAAATGCAGTATTTTCCAAACGACACTTTAGGTCGTTCAATGTAACTGTAACTGTGGTGCTATGACAGACACCCCCAGGTATTCCATTCCGCTGCAAGTCAGGTAAATTGGGGGTGTGACATAAACATAGTGAAATTGACAGATTAAACATTCTCATTATGAATCAAAACTTGATTGCTCATTGCATTACACAAGATGTATTCTATACTATCACCGACTCTGCATTATCTGCTCATCAATTTCATGAGATGTCGGTTACATTGAATGTTTTCCAAAATCGTGTTGTTGAGCTTGAGGGGGAGAATTTCAAATTACATCAAAAAATTCAAAACGACGACCATGATAATATGGTCAGGCATTTCTCAAAACTAGAAGTTGATAATCTTAACTTACAGTTAAAGTATCAACATCTAGAAGAAAGAACCAAAATCTCAAATGCCAAGACATGTTCGGATGCTCCTGAATTTGATACATGTTTTGAATTAGCCAAACGGGATGAAAAAATTCAAGCTCACACGAACACGATTCGAAAGTTGAGGGAAAAAATTGCCCAATTGAAGTCAAACAACAGTGATGTAATTGACACCCAAAAACCACTGTTTGTAGATTCTCAGAATTCTCAATTTCAAGATACCATCAATAAATTGCAACATAAAAATGATTGGTTTCGTGCTGAAAATTCGAAAGTTAAACAACATTACAAAGAGTTATATGATTCAATTAAGATCACGTGATATAAACAATAAAAAGATAACTTCTTTGCTTAAAGAGATTGAGAATCTAAAGACTCAGGTGAAAGGGAAAATGCTAATCATCACTTGTGATAATGTTGTTTAAAATGTTTCTGCTTGTAAGAAGTACGCAATTAATGCTGTGAATATTCCTCTTCCCCTTAGGAATAATAAGTTAGTTCATAGAGACTATCTTAAACATCTTAAGGATTGCCTTGACTTGCTTCATGAAACCATTGAATAGGATAATATAGCAAAACCACTTGATGATGCTATTGTAGGTGCCTGCTTTCTCACTAATAGATCTTAGGAACTCTTAGAATATGCTATTGGTACATGTCCTAAAATTCATAGCAAGCGAGATAGGTCTACTGCATCATCATCTATGACTAAGAACAAGCATGTTACCTTTGAGGTACCCTTGGAAACCTCAGATCCCAACACATCAAAACATGTTCAGCAACCGGAAGTGAAAAAGACTAAAATTCCCATTAGTCCGTCTACAGGAGTAAATAGTAACACTAAAGCTAGAGAGTCTAAACCAAGGAGAAATAGAAGGAATTATAAGACTTCACCTGCTAAAAGTGTTCCTAAAAAGAAAGTAGACGACCACATGAGGAACATTACGTCCAACTTGAGCAAAATGAGTCATAATTCAAAACCTAATTCACTTTGTAAAACATGTAATGAATGTTTAATTTCGAGTAATCATGATAAATGTGTTGAGAAATTTTTGAAGTCATTTAACAAACCCCTAGTTATGAAAGTTTGGAGAGCTAAACAAATTAAGCAAGTTTGGAAAGCAACAGGAAAACTGTTTTCCAATGTTGGTTATCAATGGAAGCCCACTGGAAGGAAATTCACTTTAGGAGAACAGTGCCCCTTAACAAGGATAACTAATTCTAAAGTAGTGCCTATTAAGGAATGGAAGCCAACTGGTAAAACATCCCCTTTGGAGACCCAATGTCCTTTAACTAGGCCCATTGCATCTACTAGTGAAATTTCTACCATTGAAACGAATGAACCTAAGGTCTTAGTGGCTCCAGAACTTGTTTGCACTAACCAAATGGAACCCAACTCAAATTGGGGATCCGACACTCCAAATTTTCTGCTCTCGTCTGTTTTCAAATGCAGGTCGTACATTTTGTCCTTCGGTATTTGGACTCAGACTGCTCAAAACATATGATAGGGAATCGCTCATGGCTCGAGAATTTCGTGAATAAGGTTATCGGGACAATTAGATTTTGGAACTACCATTTTAGGGTAATTATGGGTTATGGATAATTTGTTTCTGGTGACAGCTAATTTTCTGGGTATACTACGTGGAAGGACTTGGGTATAATCTGTTCTCTGTTGGTCAATATTTTGATTTCGATCTTGATGTTGCCTTCAAAAAACACACATGCTTCGTCTGAGAATTGGATGGTATTGATCTTCTGTAAGACAGTCATGGCACAAATCTATACATCTTTTCTATCGAAGACATGATGCGGTCCTCTCTTATTTGCCCTCTCTCAAAGGCCTCAAAGAACAAATCGTGGCTATAGAAACAAAGTTTTAATCACTTGAACGTTGGTACCATCAATGATCTTGCTCGCAATAATCTTATATGAGGTCTACCCAGATTAAAGTTCGTAAATGAACTTCTCCATTCGGCTTGTCAACTGGGTATACGAAAGAAGCATACTCACAAACCTAAAATTGTCAACACCAACATGGATGTTCTTTACAGCCTTCACATGGACCCAGGCAGACCAATGAGTGTGAAGAGTATAAATGGGAAGTAATATGTACTCGTTGTTGTCGACGAATACTCTCGGTTTACTTGGGTAAAGTTTTTGAGAACCAAGGACGTGACTCCAGAAGTTATCATAAAACTCATCTAACAACTGCTAGTAAGACTCACAAAACCGCCAGAATCATCCGGACAAACAATGGAACGGAGTTTATCTACAAACAACTCATTCTATTTCTCCAAGGCACCGATGTTCCTATAGGCGGAAGCAATTGCTACAGCTTGTTACAACCAAACCCGAAACTTGATACATTCTCTTCACAACAAAACTCCATATGAGCTGATACATGGCAGGAAACCGGATCTCTTCTTTCTATTTGTGTTTGGTGCTTTATGCTAACCTACAAAATGACAGTCAAGATCTGGGAATGTTAAAAACTAAAGCTGGTATTGGATTCCTCATTGGTTATGCTCTAGATAGTATGGGATACTGAATCTATAACTAAAAACCCCGATAAATCCTGGAAACCATTCACGTCACATTCGTTGAGCTGACTGAGCATACGGCTCCTGTACACATCAGTGCAGGACCCGCGTCTAAACTTTTGTCTCCTAAACCAAACAGTTCAGGTCTTGTACAGCATCCCACTCCTGCAGTACCTTATGTACCTACTAAAAATGAGATTTTGAAGATCTTGTTTGACCCAATGGTTGATGAATACTTTGAGACACCCACCGATGATACACTGACACCACTAGTTGTTGCTGCTCCTATTCTATGCAACTCAAATGGTCCATCAGTGTCTACTTGAATTGATCAAGATGCTCAATCTGCAAGTTATTCACCATCATCGTCAAATCTTCAATCTCGTTAAGTACATCAAGGCAATGCAGTCGAAAATTCTTTTGAAGTAAATTCATTTGCACCTCCTGATAAGGCTTCGTTCGATAACATACTTGCTCCTGAATCTTCATCTGAGGCATCTTCTATAGGAGATCTTAACATGGCTACATCAGTTCCCTACCCTCAACCACATGAGTATCTCTGATAATGGACCAATTATCATCCAATTGAGAAAGTTATTGGGAATCCTTCTCAACAAGTGTCTACATTAAGGCAACTTGCCACATATGCCTTGTGGTGCTCTTATAATTCCATACTAACAAAGTCGAACCCAAAGATTTCAAGATTGCTGTTTGTAAAGACTGTTGGTTTAATGCGTTTCAAGAAGAAGTTCATAAGTTCGATCGACTTCAAGTATGGAATTGGTACTACCTCCAGACTATTCAATGATTATTGCTCTTAAGTGGATTTTAAAGTGAAACTTGATGAGCATGATGTCGTTCTGATGAATAAGCAAGGATTGTTGCTAAGAGATATCGTCTTAAGGAAAGCATTGATTCCGAGGTATTTTTTGCTCTGGTTGTTCGTATAGAAGCTATTTGAATATTTCTCACCGATGCTACAAGTCAGAACATGACGGTCTATCAAATGGATGTGAAAATTGTATTTGTAAATGGCGAGCTGAATGAAGTTCTTTATTTCAATCAACCGGAAAGAATTTGTATATCTTGATCGTCCTACCCATGTATATCGTTTGAAGGGCTCTCTATGACCTAAAGCAGGCGCCAATGGCATGGTTCGATGCATTATCAAAGTTTCTCCTGGAAACCGGACTCTCCAAAGGTGTGGTGGGACAAGTTGATAAAGGGGTAGTGGAACTTTACTTCGTGTGGAAAGTATTTCAGCTGGCGAATTTCTTCACTAAGGCACTCTCAAGAGAACGATTTCAATTTATTCTCCAGCGCGTTGGAATGAAGAGTATTACGCCAGAATCACTCATACGTCATCAGGAAGTTAATGAGGAGTAATGGGTTTTGCTTCACATGTCCTTTTTACATAGTTTTAAAACAAAAAGAAAATAGAAAAATATAAAACCTACAAAAACCATAAAAATCATAAAATCTAAAAATATTCTTCTCTCGACATGTCTCTTGTGTAATCAATATTATGTACATTTCTAGAAATGTCATTCAATAATGACACGGAAACATACATATGCTTGAGCAAGAATTTTTCTTTTAAATAATGTTTTTCTAAAACATGTCGTTTCTAAAAATATTCTTTCAAAATGGTTTGCTATCACTTCAGATAGCTACCCGGTCTTATTATTGGAGAAAGTTCGTCGCCAAAAATACAACTGTTCCTAACAAAGGCATGAATTACTTTACGTTCGTGCCTTTCCGATTTGATATACGCTTAAGTGCATCATTTCTGGTAAAAGAAGAGAAGTCTTCTTTACATCTCAAATATTTTTCCTTCAATGATTCTTCGGGAAAGTATTTGCTCCAAACTTGGTGGTACCATGGTTTTTGAAGATCAAACAAACTCAAAATGTTGTTTAAAATTTACACTCAATCGATGCTAAAAGTATTAACACTTTGTGCAAAATTTTTAATTCTAAATGTGTCATCGATTGAGGGGGAGAACGATGTCAAAAACTATATATCATCAAAACAAGATCTTTGTGCATAACTACAGTGGATTAAGTGCTATTGTTATGTGTTAGTACAGTGGATTATTTATAAACTCATCATCTCTAACACATAACATACTCCCTCAAGGTTTGAGGGGGAGCTAAAATGTCGTCTCAAAATCAGTCATTCTTAAATATGACACATCTTTCTACCAAAATCTTTGAACTTATTTAAATCACTTGGGATCACAAATCTCAAATGGTTTGAAATTTTTGATCGGGGGAGGAAATGTGAATTAAATATGAAATCTAATAAAATTGTGGTGTTTTGGACCTAAATGTAAGCTCTCCCATATGTGTTAAACCCTTTCGTATATCAATGAACATATTGAGGGGGAGTGATGTGTGCTTTTCACACATCCATTTTAGGCTTAAATCAGACCAAATATGCCAAGAGAATGTATGTTTTTTTATTTGTGTATGTGCAGGTACGGATATGTGAAAAATGAACAAAAACAAAGCCAAAACTGACAAAAAACGAGCACGAGATTGGAAAAAGGTCAAAAGCCGGAGCCGGGGAAGCAAATTGATCAAAGGAAGCTTAAAAAGTCATTATAAGTCTTCAGAGAATTTAGAAAGTTGCAAGAATAACCCCTGATCAAAGTTTGAGAAAGTGATAACTTCAGTCCCTGCATTTTGTGGAAATTTACAAAAATGGTCCTTTGAGAAATATTTCAAGTAAAGTCAACAAGTGGTCCTCCAAGAATTCAGAAAAGCCAAAATAAACCCTTGAAAGAAAGTTTGGATTAAAGGCAGAAGTGGTCCCCTAATTTTCTGATTTGTACAACATTTGTCCTTGTTTAGAATTACTACTTCAATATTACAAGGATCAAATCTAAAGCAATACTAATCCATAAAACTGCTAGGCCCATACCACCAACACAAGCCACCCCAGTCAACAAATAATAAAAACACCCAAATTAAACCCCGCCCCCCAATTTTTAACTATTCCTAGAAAATTCACTGTTTGAAGAACTCTAAAACATCTCCCATCAAAATTAACACGTGTAACAAACAATTACCTCATGATCAATGTTTCTAAAAGCTGACAGAGTGTCAGGAATGTGCTAGAAGGGACACGTGGACCAATTGATATACACACGCAGGATCAATCATTTCTAGCGTTAAATCCTACAGTTGTAAAGAGAAGATTGGAGGCCGAGGATTATCAAACGGTTAAAAAAGGACTCAAACGAGCACACATCACACGGATCAGTGACATGGCATACCTCATCTCCTCAGGCTATAAATAGCACCTCTCATCTCACATTTGAAGCTGTTAGAATTTAGGATTAGATAGGAGTAGGAGTAGGTTTAAATATAGTTTTATTATCATGTTTATTGTATTCTCTGTTTCAAACTTTGTACTCAAATTTCAATTTTAATACAATTCAAGTTTTTCAAGTTATTCCTTTGTAATTTATTTTCAAAGTCTAGTTACTTTCATTCTGTTTTCAGTATTCATTTCATAATTTTCATAAGCTTATATTAGTTTTAGAAGAGCAAATTCAATTAACTCACATTTACTTGATCAAACTGTGGTCAACTGCTTATTTCAATAAGCAGTTGCTTATTCATTGGAGAATAGATAGCCATCAAGGAGCTTTTGGCCTATCTTAAAGACAGGCAAGCACAGTGAATCCCCCTCTGTTGTGCTGAGGGGGAAGTTGTTTTGTAAGTTCCTTTCATTTTCAATATTACCATTGCAATAGTAGAATAGAGGTAGTATACTTTTGTTTATCACTTATTCTTGCTTATTATTAGCTTTTATATAATTGATAAATGGTAGTTCATTAGTTTGTGCTTATCAGTAGTTGTGTAGTTATTTAAATTGGATTGTTTAGTTATTGCATACTTTAGCTTAGAATTGCATGTCCACTGCCTTGAGTTAGCTAATACTGCATATTTGTGTTGTTATTGTCTTGGGGTTGTCCTTACTGCATAAATTAGATTTTAGATTGTTAAGTAGTGATATTAGATCATTAGGTGTAGAGAGCTAAGTTTAGAAATCAATTCATAGTGTTTCTGCCAAATTAGGGTGTGTTTGGATTAAGTAGTATCTGAGTGATCCTACTGTTCCATTACTGTGCCATCTGCATAGGTATACCACAATAGACATATAAGGACAGTAGAAGCATTAATTTAGTGAGTTCTTAATAAAGAATCAAGAATCAATCCAAGTCTCATTTCTGTTAAAGATAGCAGCTGTTATTTTGTGTTTTTGGTAGATCTTAGGTGCATTTAGGATAGTTAACTTTTAAATTAGCTTAACATCATATTTAGGATTAGATTAAATCATTAGAAGTTAATTTTGGTCAAAGTTGGTCAGTTATCAAAAAGTCAAGTTGTTCAAGTTCACTAAGTTTAACAGATTTTCAGTTGCAATCCTAGGCTTCAATATCTGTTGAAATTGGAATTAAATTGTGAATTTGTGTTGTTTGGTAGATAGTCACTCATATTTAGGAAGCTATTTCAACATTATAGCTCATTTAAGCACTTAAATTTAAGCTAGAAGTTACTAATTTGCGCACTAGAATCCCCAGCTCCATCAGTTTTAGCACTCTTTCAAGGGAGTAATCAAGTAAGCAATTAAGAGTTTTAGCTAGTATTGTCAATGGTTTCTGATTCTCAGTAGTTCAGAGTAGTAATTGCTCCCATTAGTTTGAACCTAGGTGTTTATTAAATTTGCTTATTCTTGTCTACAAATCGGAAGAGTAAAACTAGTTGCTGATTTGAACACAAGTCCTGCATTTGTGAGATTGGATTCATAACTTGACTTTATTTGAGCTTTCTGAGTCTCTGGAAGTTTGTTATAGTGTAATTCATTGTACTTTGGACTTTGGCTTATTCTGTGATCAAATTGCTTATTCCACTTAAGTGCTTATCCAAATCTGTTTTGCCCATTTCTATGTTTCTGAGTACCAATTGGCATTTTATCAGCTTATTTGAGTTCATTGTAGTCAATAATACATTGGGTCAAACTTTGGTCAACTCTAGTCAACACTGCTTATTAATAAGCACTTGGTTTTAAACTGATTTCAAAGCAAGTAGTGTTGTTAGTGCTTATTTTTCATTTTTTATATTTTTCTCAAGTTTAGTATATTAAATTATATTTTTCCTGAATTTTTCATATTTTTCTCCCTTCATTTACTATTTTTCTTAATTAATTTTCATTTTTAATCAATTTTTATTACTTTTTAATTACCAAAAATTCAAAAAAAATCAGAAAACGCCTAGAAAATCCAAAAATATTTTAGAAACTTATTTTCATTTATTTTAGAATTTTAGAAATTTATTTTCCATTTTTCCCATTTATTTTGAATTTAATTTGAATTTTTAATTGGATTTAATAGTTTTTAATTCCTAAAAAATTACACAAAAAGCCTAAAAAATAATTAGTTTTTAGTTTTAAAATTACTTTTTAGTTATTTTATAATTTTCAAAATTTAATTTTCATTTTTCTCACCTTATTTGTATTTTCTTTTAATTTTTAATTAGTATAATTAGTTTTTAATTCATAAAAAATAAATAAAAAGTCAAAAAAAATATTGTTCTTTTTCTTAAAATTTTCTTTTATCATTTTTAACTTTTTAAAATTATTTTAAAGTCCGTAGGAGTAGTGTAGCTTAAAATTCGCGTTTTATTTTGTACGTTAACGTTTATTTTACGTTTTAGCTTACGTTTTCGATTTTACGTTACGTTTTGAGTTTCCTTAGTTGAAATACGTGCTTAAGTGATTATTTGTACTTCATTTGTTATTTCATTAGCGCAATCTCACCAAAATCACTTTTTACCATTTTCACGACACGTTTCACAAATCGGGAATTCGAAATTCCATTCACACCTTCGTTGGGACACGACCCGGGGAAATACTTTCCTAAGCATTTCTTCGGAAAAACAAACCTATACTATAAAAACGATAACATCAAATGGCGCCGCTGCCTGGGAAGGTTGAAGTGAATTTTTCGTTTTCGTTTTTCGAAATTGTGTTTTGAAAACCTTCCTTGTATATATTTTCTATAAAAACCAAAAAAATTGAAAAATCAAAAACACTTTTCCTAAAGTGTTTTCAAAATACCAAAAAAAATATTAATAAAGTTACAGCCTCGACTCTCCCGTTGATGGGAGGGCGTTGTAAACCAAATAAGCTTCCCAATATAACAACGCGTGAAATTAATTGCTAATCGGATTACTTTAATTCTACAACCGAATAAGCGGAAAATACGGATAGCTTTGACATTAAATTGCAAGCTGAAGAGAGATCCATTCTTCTCTCCCGTTCCGTCGCGAGTAGATTTGAAGGAAACGGTTTACAATTAACGTAACGTTTGAAAAACAAAAGAAAATAAAAGTTTTAAGTTTTTTAATTTTGTTTTCCAAAGATAAAAATACAAAAAAGATTTTCCTTTTCCATTTTGATTTTCCTTTTTCGATAATTAAAAACCAAAAATAATTTTTTACCCTCTTATCATTTGATTCTTCTTCTTTAACCCTCTAAACCGATAATTCTTATGGATCCGACTTGTTTTAATTGTGGAAATCCCTTCGAAGAAGGAGTACTTTGTGAACGGTGTTTTTGCAAAGAATGTGGGTTTACTCGTGGATTTTGTATGTGTTATGCTTCGAAAGTTGAACCCACATTCATCTCCGATTATGATCCGAACTTTTCCAATTATTTTCACAACGATTTCAATTCATATGAACAAGTTCCATACTTCAATAATGAATCGTTTCAAAATGCACCGACTTCACAACTACAAAACGGTTGTGAGAATTGTGGAGGTCCACACTTTAGCACCGATTGTCAAACAAGGAAATCGTTTCCTTGTGACAATAATTATAACGACCAACCTCCACAATACAACACGATTCTCACGGTTCATAGTGAAATCATTAAAATGATGACTGCTCAAAATGACTTTAATGAGCAGTGTCTAATTACCATAAACCTTTTAAAAGAGGAAATTCGTAGAAGAGAACAAGAGCAAACCATTAAGAGTGATGAAGATGAGCCTTTTAAAGAAGAAAATTTTACGATTAATCCCAATCCGTCTTGTGAACCTTTAAATGTTGAAGATTGTTCTATGACATCTCTCGACGACGATTTCTTTAAACGTAGGGCTTTTAAAATAAAAATTGAACAACTTTACGCCTTGTCAAAAATTTCAAAAATTCGTGTTAATTATGATGGACCATCGGTTCCTACTCCCTCTCCGACTAGGGAAATGGAACGAGAAACCGAGGTGACAAAGGACTCGGTACTTTCCACTAACAATGGAAGTGCTAAATACGTCCAACCTACGGTTGTCCAAGAATCAATTGTTCCTAATCCGTCAAGATTTGATCCAAACCTTTCTCGATTTATGGTTAAGAGTTCATCAAGCAAACGTGCTGAGCTTAAAACGGTGTTTACAAAAAATGACTTACCTAATCTTCACGAACAAGATCCAGAGACCATAACGGAAGTGGTGGAAATTCCTAGCTCTCAGAGCACACCATTTGAACCACCTCCAGATTCTTCAAAATGTTTTTCAAGACTTGAATCAATTACTCCCGACTCTTCTCATCTTTCTCTCACACCGGATGAGGGAAGTGATCCTATTTTGGAAAAAGCCGATACTTCTCTTGATAACAATGATTCTATTTCGACTGAGATTGATACGCCATCAGATCCTTTGGAGCCTGAGCTCAAGGATTCTTTACCCGATTTTGAGAAATATGTTTTTGATACGGCTGAAGAATGTAAGTCATCTCCGACTGATAATTCGCATGATCATGTTGAAATGTTCTCCGATTCTGATGATGACGATGCTATATCTTGTGGAGACATCGAATATGTTGATGAAATACCTTCTGAGCTCGTCAGCTTAGAAGAAGAGAATGATGAAGTTGACACGGAAATTAAAGATGAAGCTCTTCATGAAAAATTATTTAATATCAATCTTCTCATTTCTAAGATCGAGGCATTGAAAGATCCTCCAACTTTTTCTCCTATCCCCCATATGGATAGTGATTTCTTACCTGTGCTTGAAATTTTTCAATTCGAAGAGATGAGTAGTGGCAATCCCACTATTCATGCTGATATCTCTCTTCTGGATTATGAGCGTTTTGATTTTGAGATTGGTTCTGTGCTTATTATCGATAATCCGTCACGTGACCCTCTTTTAGAGGATGTCGATCGATTTCTTGTTGCGGATGACTCGATACCACCGGGTATTGAGAATGACGAGAATAACGTTCAAAGAAATATTCTTTCCAATTTACCTTCTTCACGTCCACCGCCGAAACCACCCGATGTAGATTTTGAATCAGATACGAATGAAGACATTTTTGGAGTGGTGGACGAGACTTATGAACATGATGATCCCATGCTTGATATTTTACCCAGCCAACCCACCCGTGATTCAAAAATTGAATTTGCTTTTACCATCCGAGTGTTTCACCCATTCTTTACTTATCCCCTCAGTTCTTCACTTTTCCACTCCACCGGGAGTGAGGATACTGTTTTTGACCCCGGCATCTCCATCTTTTATACCGGGTGTCCGTTCTTTTTGCTCTCCCCAAGGACGAATTAATTCTCGGATCGAGAAAAGCTCATGTGGCTCGGTAATAAAAAACAAGCACTTCGTTTGGATTAAGTAGTATCTAAGTGATCCTATTGTTTCTGCATAGTTATACCAAAATAGACATATAAGGACAGTAGAAGCATTAATTTAGTAAGTTCTTAATAAAAAGACAAAAATCAATCCAAGTCTCATTTCTGTTAAAGATAGCAGCTGTTATTTTGTGTTTTTGGTAGATCTTAGGTGCATTTAGGATAGTTAACTTTTAAATTAGCTTAACATCATATTTAGGATTAGATTAAATTATTAGAAGTTCATTTTGGTCAAAGTTGGTCAGTTATCAAAAAGTCAAATTGTTCAAGTTCACTAAGTTTAACAGATTTTCAATTGCAATCCTAGGCTTCAATATCAGTTGAAATTGGAATTAAATTGTGAATTTGTGTTTTTTGGTAGATAGTCACTCATATTTAGGAAGCTATTTCAACATTATAGCTCATTTAAGCACTTAAATTTAAGCTAGAAGTTACTAATTTGCTCACTAGAATCCCCTGCTCCATCAGTTTTAGCACTCTTTCAAGGGAGTAATCAAGTAAGCAATTAAGAGTTTTAGCTAGTATTGTTAATGGTTTCTGATTCTCAGTAGTTCAGAGTAGTATTTGCTCCCATTAGTTTGCACCTAGGTGTTTATTAAATCTGCTTATTCTTGTCTACAAATCGGAGGAGTAAAACTAGTTGCTGATTTGAACACAAGTCCTGCATTTGTGAGATTGGATTAATAACTTGGGTTTATTTGAGCTTTCTGAGTCTCTGGAAGTTTGTTATAGTGTAATTTATTGTACTTTGGACTTTGGCTTATTCTGTGATCAAATTGCTTATTCCACTTAAGTGCTTATCCAAATCTGTTTTGCCCATTTCTATGTTTCTGAGTACCAATTGGCATTTTATCAGCTTATTTGAGTTCATTGAAGTCAATAATACATTGGGTCAAACTTTGGTCAAATCTGGTCAACACTGCTTATTAATAAGCACTTGGTTCTCAACTGATTTCAAAGCAAGTAGTGTTTTTAGTGCTTATTTTTCATTTTTTATATTTTTTTCATGTTTAGTATATTAAATTATAATTTTCCTGAATTCTTCATATTTTTTTGTCTTCATTTGCAATTTTTCTTAATTAATTTTCATTTTTAATCAATTTTTATTACTTTTTAATTACCAAAAATTCAAAAAAAAATCAGAAAAAGCCTAGAAAAATCCAAAAATATTTTAGAAACTTATTTTCATTTATTTTAGAATTTTAGAAATTTATTTTGCATTTTTCCCATTTATTTTGAATTTAATTTGAATTTTTAATTATATTTAATAGTTTTTAATTCCCAAAAATTACACAAAAATCCAAAAAATTAGTTTTTAGTTTTAAAATTACTTTTTAGTAATTTTATAATTTTCAAAATTTAATTTTCATTTTTCTCACCTTATTTGTATTTTCTTTTAATTTTTAATTAGTATAATTAGTTTTCAATTCATAAAAAATAAATAAAAAGTCAAAAAAAATATTTTTCTTTTTCTTAAAATTTTATTTTATCATTTTTAACTTTTCAAAATTATTTTGAAGTCCATAGGAGTAGTGTAGCTTAAAATTCGCGTTTTATTTTGTACGTTAACGTTTATTTTACGTTTTAGCTTACGATTTCGATTTTACCTTACGTTTTGAGTTTCCTTAGTTGAAATACGTGCTTAAGTGATTATTTGTACTTCATTTGTTATTTCATTAGTGTATTCTCATCAAAATCTTTTTACCACTTTCACGACACGTTTCACAAATCGGGAATTCGAAATTCCATTCACACCTTCGTTGGGACACGACCCGGGGAAATACTTTCCTAAGCATTTCTTCGGAAAAACAAACCTATACTATAAAAACGATAACATCAGGGAGAAAATGATTTGTGAAAAAGGATCCTTGCATATTAAGAGTTCGAGACTCAGATTTGACTCATGAATTGACGAAACAAAACTCTCTTGAATCGAAAGAACCAGTCCTGGACGGGTAATAACTTCAAGCTGGTTTAACCAGTGAAGTAAGCGTGTCTCGAAAAGGACTAGTTTGTGTAGAATGTACCGTTTCGAGAAACCGTGGGTGAATCTGATCGGGCCGGGTAATAACTTCAAGCTAGTCTATCTAGTAATGTAAGCGTGTCTCGAATGCCCGGTCATGTTCACTTAAGGTGGATAAATTCAGAAAGTGCAACTCTTCCAGACATGTGCAAATTTTCAAATCAATACATATGAGCATATGTTAAGGGGGAGCTTTGAAAATGACAAAACCCTCAATGTGTTAACAAAATATGTTTCTTAATCATAAACACGTTGAGAGAATTTTCAATGATTTGGTGTATGGCAACATAGGATAGTCTTGAAGTAATAAGGTGGATAAGGTTAGGAAAACCGTCCTATGATCCGCCAGAACCGGAGGGATCTACCGATGGACAATACCAAATAGATAGTATTAGAAAGTCCGTATGTATGATCATGAAAAAAAAGGAGAAATGTGAGAATGGAGAAAGAATGGGTTGAAGAATTAAAAAGAAATGAAATGAGAAAGGGTGAAAAGAAATAGCCCTCCAATTATTCAACCTTAGGGCAGAAACTGGGTTCAATTCATAATATATTGATGGTTGCTAAGGCGACATTGGTATTGAAGACAAGACGTCATGGACCCGGTGGCGCACTGCACTAAACCTTCTAGCCACTCAAGTTCTCTTAAAACAACTTGTTTCATTCTCACGGGGAAACGGTGTAATCTATCAACATATCTCTTAGAGATGGTTGATATTGAAGAAGGAGACCTCTCCCCAATCTCGGCATAGGAAAACCAAATGCACTTATTGAGTCTAGAGCCTCGAGATGCATAAAAAGATGTCATAGGAACACTTGCTACTTCTACCCTGGTTGTTCAACATTAAGGACACCAGTGGTAAACTTATGAGTCCTACGCAGATCTTAGCAATCTGCCAGAACATTTATGAGGGATGTTGCTATTGTAACTCCCAGTGATTGAATGGAAATTCCTGCAAGGGTCAACATCATGCAGCCCTGAAAGCAGGTCACTTAGGTAATTCCTTGTGGATTACGCTTAGTGGTCACGATGGTTACCAATGGTCTACAGTCGTGGAGTGAACTCCAGCGACTCACCTAGTCGTTGATCTACTTAGGTAGTTCGCGTAAATCCTCTCAGGGTTTACCGATTAGGAACGGTCTTGGTGAGGATTAGAAGGAGTCTTCACACTATGCTGCTGACAATCTCTAATTCCAAACCTATAAGTACCGGATGACTTGTTGTTAACTGTTTACTTGCAGGAATTTCTGACGGTTGTGTCAAAAACTAGAAGTGGGGTTGAATAGTTTTACGTCTTTTTAATTCGTTATAAAAGATAGTTTTAGTGTTTTCTTAGTTTTTAAAATTTAGATTTGGTAATATATGATCTCAAGTCTTGCACAATATAAACAACTATCAATAAGTAAGATATAGCAATGATAAGTAAAGAAATAAATGAGAGATGGAAAGATCGAACCGTGAGACAAGAGATTTATAGTGGTTCGGCTACAAGGACACCTTCCTTGCCCTACTCCACTCCCCGAGCACCTAACTCGAGAGTTTTCTTCACTATATCAACAAGCTCCCTTATGGCGGAGAAAACCTTACACACCAATTTACACACCACAACTTCTTCACAACTAAATCACAAATTCTACACAACTTCTTCACACCAATCTACTTCACAACTAACTACTTCACGCCTATCTTCTTCACACTAATTTACTTCACAACTAACAACCTAACACCTAGCTTCTTCACTACAATCTAATTCCTAACTTTTCTTCTTCACACCAAACAACTAACTAATCACACAATCAATATACCTAGCACAACTATCTACAATCAAATATTCACAACAATCTTCACAAAGAATTATGTAAATTATCTTGATGATGCACCAACAACTTGGATGTGGAGGTCACAACAAGTTGTAATACTTCTTGTCTTGGAGGATAGAAGTATTCTTCTCTTGCACTTGAGAGGATGATGTTTGAATCACTTTGAAACAAAGAATTATGTATTTATGATCAAAGGATTAAGAGAATAGAAATGCGGATCTAGAACAGAAAGTTTAGGAGTGCAAAAGGCGAGAAAATTCTGTGGGATGAACCAGTATTTATAGGGAGAAAATTTACTGTTCTGGAGCGTGGCCGGTCCCCTTAATTAGAGGTCGGTCCCCTTAATGATTAAGGGGGCCGCCTAAGGAATTAAGGGGGCCGCCCCTTCAGAACATTGGATTTTCTTGTCTTCTAGTTGGGAAGATTTTTCTGGATAAAATTTGCCATTTTTGGTTGGAAATTTGAAATCATATATTTATAATGAATTAAACATATTCTTTTAATTCCAAAAGTTATTTTGTAAAAGATATAGAATGTTTAATACATTTTATAAAAATTCAAGTGATTAGAAAAATTTCCTTTGATCATGAAATGCAATTAACACTTTGTTTATTCATACCTTGAGTGATATGGATGCAAAAACAAATATTAAGCACTAAAAACTTGTTTGTGTCATAAGTTTTAGATTAATGAGTTTATGCTTTGTAATTATCAAAACATAGAGATATTGTTAATATGCTAACAATGTTTTTAGACATTATTTATGTCAACAATCTCCCCCTTTTTGATGATTACAAAACCTTAAACTCATTAGGTCTAAAAAATAATTTTTAGACAAGTATTTTTAGAGTTTAACATTCTCTTCTCCCTCTTTTTGTAAAATCAAAAAGTTTAGGCCGTTTAAACTTCATATAATAAGTTAAACGGGTAGAGAGCTCCCCCTTGATGTACGCTCCCCCTCATTTGAGAGCATCAAGGAAACGAGCTATGGAAATCTTGGCTATAAAAAATATGTGAAGAGAACAAGACATATATATATATATATATATATATATATATATATATATATATATATATATATATATATATATATATATATATATATATATATATATATATATATATATATATATGTAAAACAACATTTATGCAAATATAAATAGATTCATTCAAGCATTAGATGATCATAAAGATGGTCATCATTACAACATTCAATATGCTTGAAGCATATTGATTATAATAAAACAAAATAAACTACATAGTTCTAAATTACCGAAGAGAGCATTTGAACTTGCTTGCAACCCATGGTTGAGTGTTTTATTTGCTTGAGGGTAACATAAGAATAAAGCTTAGATGTTTGATTGAGAGGGATATGGAGTGGAGTATGGAGCGGAAGAGGTGGATCTCACGATGTTGTATCTTGTTAAGGGTGGTATTGGATGATTACGAGTGAGAAGATATTCAATCCAAGAAATATCTTCACTCAAGTAGAGGATTTGTTTTTGAAGGAATATGCAACAAGGGCAAAAGAGAGTGTGGTTTGTAACTTGATCCAAGTTGAGAGAATGGGGAAGGCAATTTCCATAGGGTGATGATGGAGGTTTCCCTTTGTTGCGTTGTGCAAGATGCATAGCAAGGAGATCACTAAGATCATGGATTTGGTTTATTTCATCATGGAATTTTTTTTTCCATGGCAATGTGGAGTGGATCATAGTGTTGATATGGATGAATTGGGTTTGTGTAGTTGGAATTGTAGTTTGATGGTTGATCAAACTTGTATGGATCATTATAAGTGGTTGGAGGTTGAGATGTGTAGTTTGGCTTGAAGGAGGATGTTTGGCCAACGTTGTATGGTTTGTAAAGAGAGTCAAATGAATGACCTTGTTGGTTTGATGCAAAGTTTGGGAAGTAAGAGGTTGGAGGTGTGGAATGACTTCCAACTTCATTGGTGATGATGGATTTGTTTCGAGGGCTTTTTCTTCGCCAAACGGGTTTTTCCGTCATCCTTGCTAGCCATGAGGCTTTTGATTTTGGTTTGTTTGGAGAGTTCATGATGGGATGAATGGAGAGTTTTGAGGATTAGGGATATTTATAGTGTAAGATTTGTGTGTTTAAGGATGGATAAGGTTTGTTTGGGAGATTAGGACAAAATATGTTGGTGCAAAATGGGAAATGTAGGTTGAAATGGACTAAGAAGCAGAAAAGATTCTGTAAATCCGTCCATCATATGGCCGGTCCCCTTAATTAGGGGGCGGTCCCCTTAATGATTAAGGGGGCCGCCTTACAAAATTAAGGGGACCGCCCATCTGGTGATTTCCAGATTGCCAGAATTGGGTTTTTGGTAGAAAATTTGCAGAAAGGTTGTGTGTTTGGATTAGAATTCAAGCAAGTTCAACTCCTTGAGACAATATAGCATCTAATCTAACTATAATATAGCATGCATGCAACAACACTTAAGTAAAAGAGCAATCAAGCAATTAGTAATAAGCAAGAGAAGGCAAACAAAGGCAAGGGCACTTAATCTTCCTAGAGCAACTATCTTAGATCAAAGGCAAAGGTAACTAGTGAGTGGAAAACTAGTGATGGAGCAAGATGACAACATTATTAGTGAATTTGTCCTAGTGTGTGCCTATATGCAACAAATGTGGAGTTGTGATTGTTTCGACTCCTAAATGCAAAGAGAGATAACGATCCTAAGAAGCAATCCAAAAGATCTCCTTGATTCAATTTTTGCTCGATTCATGAATGCAATAATATATATTAGATTATATATTTTGACAATTTATGTGAGAGTTTATGCATGATTTAGGAAAAAGTTTTTAGCGTTTCTCAACAATGCAAGGAAAATGATTTTCATGTAATTCCTAGATGTGAGAATAGTTTTCAAGAAATTTTGATTGGGTTTTACAAGAGAGTATATGCAATAAAAGTGAGGTTTCCCAATCATTAATTTTGTGCAAAATGGATTCTTAGACTCAGAAGTGAAGAAGTGGACGAAAAGTAAATTTTATGCAAGTATAAATTTGTGTTAGTTCAATGTAATTTAGTCAACTTGTTCCATCATTCCTAATCCTAAACGCAAGTGGTTGAATAATTCACGCTTAAGGGGTTTTGTGAATATATCCGTAATATTCACGCGTATTTCTATATGTTTAGTCCTAGAGTGTTGCACCGTATTTTTACTTAAATCTATCGCACCTTTGTTATCGCACATAATGGGAACATTTTTAAACCTAATGCCATAGTCTGCGAGAGCTTGTTTCATCCATAGTGCTTGTTGACATGCCTTTCCAGCGCTTACATATTCGGCTTCGGTGGTCGAAATAGCGAGAGCGGTATGCGAAAACCAAGATGTTATACAACCTCCCATAAATGTGCAAATACCGCTAGTGCTTTTTCTATCTACGTAGTCTCCCGCATGATCCGAATCCGCATAGACGATGGTTTCCATTCCGGATCCCTTAGGAGACCATAATCCTAAGTGTATAGTGCCTTTAATGTATCGGAAGATACGCTTAACCGCTTCTAGGTGAGAGGTTTTGGGATCCTCTTAAAAACGGGCACAAAGGCAAACACTAAACATGATATCGGGTCTACTTGCCGTCAAGTATAGTAAACTACCTATCATTCCTCTATACTTGGTGTTATCTACAGACTCACCTTCATCATCCTTTGTGAGTTTTACTTCCGTAGACATGGGAGTTTTCATGGGTTTTGAGTCTTCTAGGCCAAATTTCTTAAGCATTTCCTTAATGTACTTAGATTGATTAAAGAATATTCCATCTTCTAATTGTTTTATTTGTAATCCTAGGAAAAAGTTTAGTTCACCCATCATACTCATCTCAAACTCATCATGCATGATTTTGCCAAATTTATCACACATGTCTTGACAAGTTGATCCAAATATAATGTCATCAACATATATTCGAACAATGATGAGATTTGGGTCTTTCCTTTTTGTGAAAAGAGCGTTATCTACCATTCCCATGGAATAATAATGTTTAATAATAAAAGCTTTCAATCGATCATACCAAGCTTTGGGAGCTTGTTTGAGTCCATACAAAGCTTTCTTTAACTTATAAACATAATCAGGTTTTGCGAAGTCAATGAATCCTGGAGGTTGAGCCACATAAACCTCCTCATTGATAAAACCGTTAAGGAAAGCACTTTTCAAGTCCATTTGAAATAACTTAAAATCTAGGGCGTATGCATAGGCAAGTAATATCCTAATCGATTCTAGTCTAGCTACGGGGGCATAAGTTTCGTCATGATCAATTCCTTCTTGTTGATTATAACCTTGGGCAACTAACCTAGCTTTATTGCTAGTAACTATTCCATTCTCATCAAACTTATTCCTATATACCCATTTAGTTCCTATGATGGTCATATTCTTTGGACTTGGGACTAATTCCCAAACATCATTTGCCTTAAATTGATTTAATTCTTCTTGCATAGCTATAACCCAACTTTCATCTTTCAAAGCCTCATTAATATTCTTAGGTTCTATTGCTGAGAGGAAACAAAAGAAATTGTTTTTATCTTGGGCTTGTGACCTAAGGGTTCTTTAGTTAAGATGTCCTATTATGTTATCTAATGGATGTGATCTAGATTCTTTAACATTAACAATTTCGTTATTTCCTAAGTGAATGTCTTCATTATCATTTCCTATGGGTTTTGTTTTACTAACCTCAATAGCTTCATCTTCGACTAAGTCATCATCATCTAAAGGTAATGTTTTAGGAGGTGGTGGTGTTTCATCAAATGTTACATATAGTGATTCTTCTACTTTCATGGAGTGTTTGTTAAGTATTATATATGCTTTACTATTTTGTGAGTATCCTAAAAATATTCCTTCATATGATTTTGGATCAAACTTAGTGAGGTAATCCTTAGTGTTTAGAATATAACATTTACTTCCAAATACCCTAAAGTAGCTTAAGTTTGGTTTTCTACCTCTTAGTAACTCATAAGGAGTTTTTCCTAGAATTCTCCTAATTGATACCCTATTTAAAATATATGTCGATGTATCTACGACGTGACACCAAAATTTTTGTGGGATGGATTGTTCATTTAACATTGTTCTATTAATTTCTTGTAGTGACCTATTTTTTCTTTCTACTACGCCATTTGATTGAGGAGTACGAGGAGCGGAGAAATTATGAGATATTCCATTTAAATCACAATATTTTCCGAATTGTACTTCATTGTCAAATTCCCTACCATGGTCCGTCCTAATGGCTACTATTGTGCATCCTAATTTATTTTGAATCATTTTACTAAATATTTCGAATTTTTCAAAGGCTTGGGTCTTGTCACTTAAAAACCTAGTCCACGTGTATCGTGAGTAGTCATCTAGTATTACTAAGGTATATTTGTTTCCTCCATAGCTCCGCACAGCGGATGGACCAAAAAGATCCATATGTAATAATTCTAGGCACCTAGTAGTAGATACTATATTATTAGCTTTGTGACTAGCATGAACTTGTTTTCCAATTTTACATGCATCACAAAAATGCTTGTCATATTTTAGATTAGGCAAATTTCTAACTAATTCCTTAGAGGCCAAAAATTGTATCTGTTGCATGTTAGCATGTCCTAATCTCCTATGCCACAATGTAGAGTTTTCATCTAGGGTCGTTAGGCGTATCCTATCTTCAGGCTTGTTTCCTAGGTTCATAACATATATGCCACCTTTCCTAATTCCTCTACCTATAATTTTTCCATTCTTAACTATTTCGCTATCCTCTTCGGTAAAAGTGACTCTACATTTATTATCACATATTTGTCCTATACTAAGCAAGTTATATGTTAAATTATCTACATGCTCCACATTTTCAATAGTAAGTGAGTCTTGAGAAATCGTACCTTTGCCAATGATTTTCCACGTAAGTCACTACCGAAAATAACGTTACCTCCATTATATACCTTGTATGTAGAGAATAGCTTGCGGTTCCCCGTCATGTGCCTCGAACATCCGCTATCCTTGATCCATTCGTCAGGCTCCAAGTCAAGTCCTAAACATATTTTGTCGGTTCCTTTTGCCATAAAACACTTTTCATCTTTTGGCTTTTATACTTCTTCTTTGTCACTATCACTCCATGTTCCACTAACAAATGCGCGTTGATTTTCATAACCCGGCAGCTTTAGACATTCGCCAATGAAATTATTTGGACTTCCACATCTAAAGCATTTTCTTTTCCCGTAGTTGTCACTTATATTTCTTTGGAACGGTTTTCTTTCGTCTCGTGATGATCTAGTGAATCTTCCTCGTCTCTTGAAGAATTTCTTGCAGTCCATCATCACGCAGACTGCTTAAGGGAAATGTTGAAAGTACAATGCTCATTGGAGACAGTTATCATAGTCTAAAATAATGCTTGGCCGTAGCCGCCCATCACTCTAGACTAGGGGGACTTGATCACGCGCATACTATAGCCAGTCCCACGACGGAAAATGAAGGACGGGCATGATTATTCGCGAAGGACAGTTAGCATAAGTCTAGAATAATGTTTAGCCATAACTGCACGTCACTCTAGACTGGGCGGACTTGATCATGTACATGATGGAGATCACCCACGACAATATACAAGCGAGTCCCGGACCATAAGGCACCACACCTAAAGACCTGCGAAAACCAACGGACAAATCCACAGATCATCACATACGAGGTAACAAGTGTTGTACTCAATCTTCAAGAGTGAGGACACAAAGATAGACGCCCGCGATAAAAGTCCGGGGATAACGAGCTGATGACGAGCTGATCAAGGCCCCGACTTCCGTCCTTAAGAGAGGTGGAATACAAGTCATCAAGCTCGTGACAATCCCAAAAAGTAGGGAATCCTCTATGGGAAGAAGAGCTCAGATGAATCTTACCCTAAAGGAACAACACTTGGGGAACACGTAGCAGGGTGAACCCTATACGTGATGCCAGCCAAGCCAAAAGATAAATGTTAAGACATCACGTCACTATCTCCGACAGAGATACGCTGACATCATAACGTAAGCAAAGTACAACGTCAAACCGTGAGGCACATGTAATGACAAGGTTCTCTAGCCTATAAATACCAAAGGTATTTGACATCAAGACTCAGGTCAAATACACACACTCTTACCTCATTCTACTCTCTCTCTAGTTTTTATCCCCGTCCAAGCAAATACTTATCCTTACACCTCAGGTTGACCGTTGAGGCCCCCTCCACGGTGAGACTAACGGTGCGTTCTTCTTAGCAGGTTTGAACCCTCAAATACTTATCAAAAGAAATATCCAAAGGCGTGTCCACGTCTTCCTTGAGTGAGCTAGCAACTTCCGCTAAATACTGGTTCATCAGATCCTATTACCAAAAGCGTCAACGCTAGCACTCCAATAAAACCAGAAAAATGTCATATCAAGATTGGGAAAAGATGAAGTGAAAAAATTTGGGAACGATCAGGCAATGGGTGGACGTTAATTCACCCATGTATGACAAGAGACTAATCCGTTCGAGTTATGTAAGAAGTTAGAAGGACTTTATAGACGGCTCACAATAATGCTAAAATTCGTGTCTGAGCATCTCAGTGATTTTCAAAACATCATCAACAATTATTCTTGAAGACGAGTTGCAAGCTTTGTCTCTATTGAGTTCTTTATGTGACAGTTGGGAAAGTTTTGGTTGTCTCGATGAGAATTCAGCACCCAACTAGTTATAATACTTGTACACACCGAGTTTTTTCAAAGAAATTTAGATCCTAAGTAAGTTCGATCACTTCTTTTATCATCAGCATGTCAAACAAAAATTACGACTCCCTTTTCATGTTCATTTATGAATATTTTATTGTATGTAATCACGATAACTAATTAACTATAATTAGTTTTATAATCTTATCAAGAACATATGGTTCATGTTCATAAATGAACTAATCTTATCACGATAACTAATTAACTAATTAACTATAATTAACTATAATTGGTTCATGTTCATTTATGAATATTTTATTGAATGTACTTGCAGTGGAAACTCATTACCACTGCAAGAACATATATTACCACTGCTGTTTAGATAACTGTTAGGAAACATGTTTAGATCAATATAGAATAGATCTTGTGTATATCTTATTCTATTAGCATTATACTTATCTTGTAGAAGAGGACTCCTTGTGCTATAAAAGGAGATCCTAGGTTAAAGGTTAGATATATGTTTTCTAGAGCTTCAAGGTGTAACCCTACTGATATTAAGATCACTTATATTATTATCATTAATAATATTGGAGCTAATCGTTTGTTCTATATATTGTTCTCATTCATAAACAACTGTTTCATTCACAATCAAACTTCTAAGTGTTACTAAGTAGATTCTGCATACTTAGTGATATAACTCAAAGTATCAATCTAACACAGTTCAAGGTGTTTTGATCCATCACAGATGAAGTAGTTGAAAGTGCAGAAACCGGAACTGTAGGAAGCACAAGACTTGAGGACCTTGGTTTTTTCGCAAGAGGATCCTCGCTCGGAATATCGGGTACACTCCTCTTCTGAGAAGTAACCGGTACATGTTTTGAGCTCGCGCTGGCCTCCTTAACAGCCGGAGCAAGCCCGGAAAACACCCCAATACCTTGAACAATAGCATCCCCAATCAAAAAATTGGCCGCGAAAAAGGTTGAATAACCCAATCAGCAGTTTCATCCAACAAAGGGATCTCCCCTTCACAAAGATCTCGCTCCCCGAATAGGACAGCAAAAGGATCCTGCTGCTTAACGAAATGATGAAGCTTCATCTCTGTAAACAAAAACAAAAAGTGCAAAGGTTAAAGGCTAAACGAGATAAAAACAAAGAAAGGAAACATATTGCACAGCCCAAAGAAACCTACCCTGCCCCTCAACATCATAAAAAATGGGCCGCTTGGTGGGATAGTCCCACAAGCGGCTCAAGCCAACAGCGCAAAGGAAATACTCCAGCATCCTGCGAATCTTGGTAGGATTGGTATGGAGCAGAGTCTCCAAAACACCATCAAAGGAATCCTCCGGGGGTGGAGGATCTTTGTAACTTACCACCCTCAAACCACTGCGTGGCAATGAGGGCAACAGAAGCATTCGCCCAAAAGAATCGATCTCTACAATTTTTGAGAGAGTCAAAGGGTTCTTCATAACAAGGCGAGACATGATGATTCTTTTTATCCCTCCTTTTCTCAAAAGTTATCCAACCACCAGCACCCTTGCCGGAATAATAAAACCTCCAGAACAATGAAACTATCGGAACTAAACCAAAAGATCGACACATAACTCAAAATGGCTAACCCGGGCAGCCCCAATTACAGACAACTATATATATATATATATATATATATATATATATATATATATATATATATATATATATATATATATATATATATATATATATATATATATATATATATATAGTTCTTCAGTATTTCCTGGTCATATCAACAACCCCGGATTGGTGATATGGTGGAGGATTTTGATGGTTTTGGGTGTTTTGATTCGTACTCAGCAGCAGTGGGGAAGAAGTGAATGAGCAAATGGAGTGTTTGGGAATGGAATTAAGGAGGAAACGGATTTAGAAGTGTCAGATGGCCGGTCCCCTTAAAAATTAAGGGGACCGCCCTCGATAACAAGCCGGTCCCCTTAATTATTAAGGGGGCCGCCTTTGAAATTTTTGAAACTTCGCGGAATTAGTTTCTGGAACAAAAATATTTATACATATATAATTAGATTTATAATATATCAAAAATACGTAAAAGTTTATTGGCACGATGATAAAATTCTTAACAATTTTTAATTACCGTTTCGATAATTAAAATGTACCTTTGACAATTTTGGATAAAATGATCAAAGTGTTAAGTGGATGAAGGGTTTGAGGTGTGTTCGGGAATATGTGAATAAGTGTATATATATATATATATATATATATATATATATATATATATATATATATATATATATATATATATATATATTTATGTATAAGTATAAGTGTGAGTGAAGGATGGGTTGATGGGTGAGGTTTGAAAGATAGTAGCGGAGATAGGATAAAGTCGGCGAGAGGAGTTTGTTTCATCCATAGTGTTCTCGTGCGAAGGCGTTCTTGCATGATAAAAGTCCACTTGACTCATATCCCTTCATCATCATGAGTCTCCTAAAAGAGGACTTACTAGAATAACGCGAGGGGGGAAGGAAAGGGTTCGATAAAGAACAATTTCCTGGAGTTCTAGAAAGTCAACTAATGACGTATCTAGGTTATGTGCAAGCAATTATATATGTATATATATATATATATATATATATATATATATATATATATATATATATATTTTTTAATATATTAAGTATAAGAGTATATATATATATATATATATATATATATATATATATATATATATATATATATACAAGTATATATATGACCGAACAAGTAAAGAGAAGAAGACAAGCTATATCTATGCAAACAATGTAATCAAATAAAGCATATTTATCTAAGCATGGCAAAGAGTTATGAAAGAATGGCGTACCCGGTGGTCTTCAAAAAATCTTCAAAATCATCAAGATGATATATAGACTTTGAAAAAGTCTATGTTGAGAGAAACTTCAAGATTTCCTCAAGGAATGTTCATCTAGCCATTCGATCCCCATTGTCTCTTTGGTCCAACGTTGTTTGGTCCAAACATGTTTAACATTTGACTAGGATGCATGAAAGGTGGTAGTATACCCCAAGGATTGTAGCTTTGTTGGTAGTTCCACATTTGATTACTATTGTTATTATAGTTTTGCCTATTTTGGTTTCTTCTTGGTTGAGGTGTTTTAGACCTAGGTTTAGAATCATTTGATTTTCTAGGTGGTGGTGTTTTAGATCTTGTCTTAGATTTAGAAGATCCTACCTCATTTTTTAAAGACGGTTTATAAAAATCTTTTACTTCTTCATTGTTGGAAAGAGGTATTTTTCTATCATTTACAAGTATATACTTAGGATTAGATTTTAGAGGTTTTTGTTCGTTAGGTTCATTTTCGAATTTAACATTTTTAATCTCACTTGTTGAAGCTTCATTTGAGTTAAATCCTAAACCGGTTTTATCTCCGGATGTTCTTTGAACACTTATTATTTTATTAAGTGAGTGACTACTATTTTCAAATTTATTAAGTTTGCGAATTTCTTCCCTAAGTATTTCGTTTTCATCTTTAAGTACTTGACATGATTTACATTTTTCAAAAATTTCTTTACCTTTTTCAAGTTGATGTATTTTAATTTTTAGTTCAAGTACTTCATATTCCAATTGATTGTTTATGTATTTTAGTGATTTGTTTTTAGTCATTACTAGTTGTCCTAATTTGCATAGCCTATTATATTCATTATCTAGATCTTTTTCATCTAATGATAAACTTTCATCACTAAAATATTCGGTTTTGGAACGTACCTCATTTGATGTATTCGCCATAAGACACTTTTCTTCTTTTGTCGTTTCTTTCTCATCTTCATCACTATCACTCCAAGCACCTCCAACAAAAGCTCTTTGATTTTGATCTCTTGTCATCATTGGACATTTTCCGATGAGGTGATTTGGATCACCACACTTGAAACACTTTCTTTCAATCTTGTTGTTCTTGTCATCTTTACTCTTTTGAAATGTTTTCTTTTCATCATGCGGTTGTCTTACGAATCTTCCTCGCCTTTTGAAGAATTTCTTGAAATCTCTTACGGCCATGGCGTATTCTTCGTCATCACTTTCGGAAGATGAGCTATCTTCGATACTAGATTCCTTTCTAGCTTTCAAGGCAATTGACTTGCTTTGCTCTCGTTTTTCTTTGACCATTTCGGAGTCCTTCTTAATGATGACTTCGTAAACTTTTAGATTTCCAATTAATTCATCAAGTTGTAATCTTGACAACTTCTTCGATTCTTCAATAGTCGTCACTTTAGGTCGCCATTTTGGATGAAGAGCCCTAAGAAACTTCCTAACAAAATTCTTACTAGAAAAATTCTCATCAAGTGCTTTTAAACTTGTTATTATAGTGTTAAATCTAGCAAAAGCATTATCAATTGATTCCTCTTCCGGAATCGTGAATTGCTCATATTGTTGAACAAGTAGATCTATCTTATTTTCTTTGACTTGACTATTACCTTGGTGAGTTATTAGTAAAGAGTTCCAAATTTCTTTTGCGGTTTCACACATAAAGATCCTTTCGTACTCTTTACATGGTAGCGCATTATAAATTACCATTTTTGCTTCATTATTTTTAGCAAGTTTTCTTTTTAAATCATCATTTTGTTTTTCAAAAGGTACGATTTCATCTTTCTTAGTTTCAAAGTTATTTTGAATAGGTAAAAAATCACCATTATTAATAACATGCCAAAGATCTAGATCTTTTGACTTCACATAAGTTTCGAATCGATTTTTCCAATATAAAAATCCATCACTTTCAAATAGTGGTGGTCTTTGCATAGATTGCCCTTCTAAATATTTTTCAGATTCCATAGTTCGTTACAAGTTTTAAAATACAATATATTTTAAAGATCTTGCTAGACGTGGCTCTTGATACCAATTGTGGAAAACTAGAAGGGGGGTTGAATAGTTTTACGTCATTTTAAAAGTTTATTACCAAAATATTTTGTAGGTTATTAAAAACTTTCAATTCGATCTCAAGTGAATTCAAATGACAATCAATATAAGCAATTCTAATCAAGTAATGAAACTATTGAAATGTAATGAAGAAAAGATAGAGTTAGAAAGATCAAACCACAACACGCGAATTTATAGTGTTTCGTCTACAAGGACACCTTCCTTGCGCTACTCTACTCCCCGAGTACCACACTCGAGAGTTTTATTCACTATGTCAACAAACTCCTTATGGTGGAGAAACCTTACACACCTTGGCTTACACGAGTTAACGACACTAAGCTAATTGTCGAGTTCTAATCGTAGCTAGAACCAATCTCACGACTTCTTCAAGGCTTCACACCATCTTCACAACTTCACAACTTCTTCAAGGCTTCACACCTTCTTCACACCTTCACAACTTCACACCTTCTTCTATGCACAACTAATTCACAACTACTAAACTACTTTACAACACACCTATTTTCTACACACAACAAATTTACACAACACTTTTATAAATATCTACCACAACTACATTATGAAACTAGCTATTCACAACACTACTACAATTAGATGGATGTAGAGGAGTGTTCTTCTTCTTGCACTTGAATGGATGAAGCTTTGGATCACTTGGAAATAAAGACTTATGAATTATATGATCAAAGGATTTTAGATCTAGAGATGGAGGTTGGATCAGAAAGTTTATAGTGCAAAAAGGTGAGAAAAATGTGTAAAATGATCCAATATTTATAGGGCCAGATTTTACTGTTCGGGAGCATGCCGGTCCCCTTAATTGTAGGCCGGTCCTCTTAATCATTAAGGGGGCCGCCTAGTAAAATTAAGGGGGCCGCCCTCCTGAACGTTGGAAAAGTTTTTCTGGATAAAATTTGCCCTTTTTGGTTGGAAATTTGAAATCATATCTTTGTGGTTTAATATAGCATTACCAAAAATGATTTACAAATATATATAAAATGTTTATATCATTTTATAAGATGTTATGTCTTCAGACAAAATTTCCTTTGATCATGTAATGCATAAGATGCTTAGTTTACGCATACCTTAAATGATATAAGATGTAGAGGTAAATATTTGTTACCAAATACTTGTTTACGTCTTAATCTTGACTTAATTTGATTTAAGTTTTGTGATTATCAAAACATAGGTTTATTGAGAGATATTAATAACCTTTTTAAGCATTATTTATATCAACATAAGGTGTTCTCCGAAATAAAGGAGCTTGTTGATATAGTGAAGAAAACTCTCGAGTTAGGTGCTCGGGGAGTGGAGTAGGGCAAGGAAGGTGTCCTTGTAGCCGAACCACTATAAATCTCTTGTCTCGCGGTTCGATCCTTCCATCTCTCATTTATTTCTTTACTTATCATTGCTATATCTTACTTATTGATAGTTGTTTCTATTGTGCAAGACTTGAGATCATATATTATCGAATCTAAATTTTAAAAACTAAAAAACACTAAAACTATCTTTTATAACGAATTAAAAAGGCGTAAAACTATTCAATCCCCCTTCTAGTTTTCCACAATTGGTATCAGGAGCCACGTCGAGCAACATTTTTAAAATATATTGTATTTTAAAACTTGTAACGATCAATGGAATCTGAAAAATATTTAGAAGGGCAATCTATGCAAAGACCACCACTATTTGAAAGTGATGGATATTTATATTGGAAAAATAGATTCGAAACTTATGTGAAATCAAAAGATCTTGATCTTTGGCATATTATTACCTTTGGTGATTTCCCCCCTATACAATATAATGTTGAAACTAAAATGGATGAAATTGTATCTTTTGAAAAACAAAATGTTGATTTGAAAAAGAAACTAGCAAAAAATAATGAGGCTAAAATGGTCATTTATAATGCGTTACCACACAAAGAATATGAAAGAATTTTTAT
Organism: Artemisia argyi; assembly: GCA_030686995.1. NCBI lineage: Eukaryota > Viridiplantae > Streptophyta > Magnoliopsida > Asterales > Asteraceae > Artemisia > Artemisia argyi. The sequence goes on from CM060702.1 coordinate 85,978,302, forward strand.
GCGTAAAACCGCAAAAGAAATTTGGGATTCTTTACTAATTACTCACCAAGGTAATAGTCAAGTTAAAGATAACAAAATAGATCTTCTTGTAAAACAATATGAACAATTTACGATTCCGGAAGAGGAATCAATTGATAATGCTTTTGCTAAATTTAACACTATTATCACAAGTTTAAAAGCACTTGATGAGACATTTTATAGTAAAAATTGTGCCAGGAAATTTCTTAGGGCATTGCATCCGAAATGGTTAGCTAAGGTCACGGCTATTGAAGAATCAAAGAACTTGATGACGTTATCACTAGATGAACTTATTGGCAACTTGAAGGTCCATGAAGAAATTATAAGAAGAGATTCGGAAATGGTCAAAGTCAAGAAAGAACAAAACAAATCCATAGCTCTAAAAGCCAAAAAGGAACCCGGGCAGCCCCAATTCTCTTATGGCCATTGCATATTCTTCATCGCAAGGAGCAAACATCAACCAAACATATAACAACATCTTTTGTAAGTTTTTCAACATGCATTTCATCACATTTCATTCGATTTGGTGTCTAATCAATAATTATGCATTTTATTAAAATTAATTTTAATTCGAATTTAAGTGTAATAGAAGCTAGAAATTGAACTACCAAATGCTTCCCATAGGATTAGGATGATGTATTGCAACTCAAATTTAGTATAACACATCATTTTGTCAAAATCATTAATCGCCCATAAACCCTTGTTAAATTTTATTTTTCAAGAGGCACATTGTTGATATAACTCTTAAAAACTACTTAAAACTTACTACATTACATTGTTTTAACGTTCTAAACAATCAAAACATACCTCTCAATTTGTTATAAAACAGTTCATGAAGACAACATGGGCGTTTGGTTCATGAACAAACTATAACTATATGCAGTTATTTGAAACTTAAAACTAGTTCATAAAACTTGTTAATACTACTAGAATCAATAGACGTCGTCAAGATATATAATCAATATATATATTGATGTTGTAGGATATTTTTATCTAGTTAAGGGAGCGTCTGGTTTATCTCGAAAATGATATTTTTGAAAAATAAAATTCACATTTTAATCTTTTAAACAAGCTTATGTTGTGTCAACCTCTTACGAAATGAAAGATATATAATCTAATATATATCTAGCCTTATTTCGAAATGAATTATGATATCATACTCTTTGATATTATATATTCTAAATGAGTTTAAAATCAAAATAAAAGGAACATTATGAAACTACTTCATTGAATTTTTTTTTGTGTCGAAGTAGAATTTCGTTCCACATATAGTGCATATAATTATATAAATATATATATATATATATATATATATATATATATATATATATATATATATATATATATATATATATATATATAACATATGCATGATAGTTGTTTTTATATTAATTCTATTTTTGTTGTTATATTGTTTAGGTGAAAATGCCTAAGACCACGGTTGGTGATGTCTCCAAAACCAAACAATACATTCCAAAAGTCTCTTCTACTCCCGACATGTCTCCTTCAGTTGCTTGTTTCTATCGTCCTATTGAAAATAGAAACATTCACGGAGGAAGAATTGTCAATCCATCTTTTTATGAAAATGATCAAACCGAACGAATGTTCACCAATATTCATTTTGAATGTCTTTTCCAAATCAACGAACCAATCATTCCTCGTTTTGTCCTCGATTTCTATAGCCAAGTGACGGTGCAAACCGATCCCTATGGCAATATCCTCATTTCCTTCATGATTCAAAATCAATTCATCACTCTTACTCTTGCTCAATTTGGTCAAATTCTTCGAATCCCATACAACGGCCAAGCCGTTTTCTCAAATGAATGGGATCTTTCCACTCTTGAAAGAAATCGTCCTCAAGATGGCCCCTACTATTCTGAGATTCCTAGTCCTGAAGACATTCGTCGAATGCTTGAACTAGAATGTCGTACGACTAGTCGAGTAATCAAGTCGAAGAATGTCGATATTCATGCCAATCAAATTCTCCTCAAAGAGCTGAGCCAAGATATGAAGAAGTGGGAAGAACTCATTCGAGAGAATGCGTTTGGTACTGGTGGTCACCGTGATCATGTCACGGAGAGCATTGCCCACATGCTTTATTGTGTTATTGCTGAAGAGCAATACAATTTGGCTTATCTTTTTATTCATCGAATCATGTCCGCCAAGAACACCCCAAATGCCAATCTTCTTTACGGTATGTTTCTCACACGACTTTATCGTTATGTGATGGAACATTACCCACATCTTCAAAGAGACTACTACGTTCATATCCTTCCTACTTTGAACCAACTTACTCGTGTTTGTACTCGTCGTGCTCGAAGTGACAAAGGAAAATCTCGTGTTCCTTTGTACTCTAGGCCTCGTGGTTCTACATCTCATCGTGATGACGATGATGATGAGGAGGAAAACACCTCACATGTTAGTACTCCATCCCCCACGACCTTTGTTGAAGATCTTTCCGATATTGATGATACCGAGTATCAAATTCCTCTTCCTCATGAACGTACCGATGAGCTTCTCTTCACTCATCAAACGTCTATCATCAACCGTCAACGACAAATGCATGAAGAACTTCGAGGAGGTTTCAAATCCGTTGGGAAGATGTTTAGGAAGATGCTAGGAAAGAAGAAGAAGTAGGAGATATTGATGTATTGCTACTTGTTATTACTTGGTTCTATTTGACATTTGTATGATTTGCTATTTGTCCGATTTATTCGGAAATACTTGTGTTATTTGTTGTTTATCTCTTGAATGATGTTTAGACTTTAATTGTTATCATGCTACTATCTTAATGTTATGCCATGCTTATTTTCAAAATAGATTATAATATGTTTATTTGCATGAGATTTGGTTATATATATATATATATATATATATATATATATATATATATATATATATATATATATATATATATATATATATATGTGTGTGTGTTTATATATCATCATTCCTAGAGTATATACTTCTAATAGAGCTTGCTGGGAAAACACACTTGAAAAATCACCAAATTCTGCAAATTTTGGGTTTCTGGTCGTCTGGGAAAACACCAGATGGGCGGCCCCCTTAATTCCCTAGGCGGTCCCCTTAATTATTAAGGGGACCGGCATACAATTAAGGGGACCGGCCATCTAGAACTGGATTCACTGTTTTCTTTTGCATCTTGTGAACCCTTTCTCTAGTTTCAGCTACCATTTCCCATTTTAACCCAACTGATTTTAGAATCTCATTCAACCATTTCAAATACATACCTAAATCAACCATTTTCATACTATAAATTCCCTCCACAATCACCATTCTTCATCTCATCATTCACCATCTTAATCATCATAACTCCACCAAGCACCTCACACTCCAAAACCTCCAAGAAACAAAAACTTGTGGTCATCCCCCCAAAATAACTCTTCATTGATTTAACAAATGAAGAAAACAAAACACCATCACCTCCACCCAAATGCTCATCCCCAAGTGCACCCAATGCACCATCTAAAACACCTTCCACCCATGGAACTTCCTCATCCTCCATACCCTCAACCTCATCAATCAATGACTACATCAAGTCACACTTGTCACCACAAGTATCATCACCACCTCCTACACAAGAACCCATGTCCACCCATCTTACCATCTCACTTTCACCAATAACACCACTTGATGCTCATCTCTCATCTCCACCAATTACACCACTATTTTTTGCCAATCCCGTGCCTTGGAGGCTACTTGAATCCCATGGGATACTTGTCTTTGTTGCATCTACAACCGCACGGTCATCTTTGGCCTTAGAGATGAAATTCAATATATGTTTTCATATATTGAACATTTGCTTACCAACCAACCACCACCACCAACTCCACCATCCTCTCCAATAATTCCTCCACCACAATTCTCACCCATTCCTTCACCATCACCATCATGCTCTCCTAATTAAGCATCTCATATGCTTAATAAATAAAGCCTGTACCACCCTTTTGCTTGCAAGCTCTATGAAGACCATGTACTTTTTGCATGATGATGTATTTTCCTAGTTGCTTATTTGTGAACTAGCTTTTCTACTTGTAATTCAAATTGCTACTTGTATGTTGTGTTTTAACACAACCACTTATTTAATATGAATGCTTTCTTTTCAAACATGCTTTATTTTTTTTTTCACCTTATACATATTTGCATGCATATACTTGTGCTTATAATATTTTTTTTGCAAAGCATTCCATAGCTCGTTCTCTTGGTGCCCCCAAACGAGGGGGAGTACACATCAAGGGGGAGTTTCTACCCGTCAATTTTTCACGTTTGAAAATTGTCGGCTAAACCTTTTTGATTCTACAAAAAGGGGGAGAAGTAAATATAAACTGACTAAAATACTTGTTTAAAAATTAATTTTTGAGTTAATGAGTTTAAGTTTTGTAATCATCAAAAAGGGGGAGATTGTTGATATAAATAATGCTTAAAAAGGTTATTAATATCTCTCAATAAACCTATGTTTTGATAATCACAAAACTTAAATCAAATTAAGTCAAGATTAAGACGTAAACAAGTATTTGGTAACAAATATTTACCTCTACATCTTATATCACTTAAGGTATGCATAAACTAAGCATCTTATGCATTACATGATCAAAGGAAATTTTGTCTGAAGACATAACATCTTATAAAATGATATAAACATTTAATATATATTTGTAAATCATTTTTGGTAATGCTATATTAAACCACAAAGATATGATTTCAAATTTCCAACCAAAAAGGGCAAATTTTATCTAGAAAAACTTTTCCAACGTTCAGGAGGGCGGCCCCCTTAATTTTACTAGGCGGCCCCCTTAATGATTAAGGGGACCGGCCTATAATTAAGGGGACCGGCACGCTCCTGAACAGTAAAATCTGGACCTATAAATATTGGATCATTTTACACATTTTTCTCACCTTTTTGCACTATAAACTTTCTGATCCAACCTCCATCTCTAGATCTAAAATCCTTTGATCATATAATTCATAAGTCTTTGTTTCCAAGTGATCCAAAGCTTCATCCATTCAAGTGCAAGAAGAAGAACACTCCTCTACATCCATCTAATTGTAGTAGTGTTGTGAATAGCTAGTTTCATATTGTAGTTGTGGTATATATTTGTAAAATTGTTGTGTAAATTTGTTGTGTGTAGAAAATAGGTGTGTTGTAAAGTAGTTTAGTAGTTGTGAATTAGTTGTGCATAGAAGAAGGTGTGAAGTTGTGAAGGTGTGAAGAAGGTGTGAAGCCTTGAAGAAGTTGTGAAGTTGTGAAGAAGGTGTGAAGCCTTGAAGAAGTCGTGAGATTGGTTCTAGCTACGATTAGAACTCGACATTTAGCTTAGTGTCGTTAACTCGTGTAAGCCAAGGTGTGTAAGGTTTCTCCACCATAAGGAGTTTGTTGACATAGTGAATAAAACTCTCGAGTGTGGTACTCGGGGAGTAGAGTAGCGCAAGGAAGGTGTCCTTGTAGACGAACCACTATAAATTCGCGTGTTGTGGTTTGATCTTTCTAACTCTATCTTTTCTTCATTACATTTCAATACTTTCATTACTTGATTAGAATTGCTTATATTGATTGTCATTTGAATTCACTTGAGATCGAATCGAAAGTTTTTAATAACCTACAAAATATTTTGGTAATAAACTTTTAAAAGGACGTAAAACTATTCAACCCCCCTTCTAGTTTTCCACACCTTACACACCAATTTACACACCACAACTTCTTCACAACTAAATCACAACTTCTACACAACTTCTTCACACCAATCTACTTCACAACTAACAACTTCACGCCTATCTTCTTCACACCAATTTACTTCACAACTAACAACTTCACACCTAGCTTCTTCACTACAATCTAATTCCTAAATTTTCTTCTTCACACCAAACAACTAACTAATCACACAATCAATATACCTAGCACAACTATCTACAATCAAATATTCACAACAATCTTCACAAAGAATTATGTAAATAATCTTGATGATGCACCAACAACTTCGATGTGGAGGTCACAACAAGTTGTAATACTTCTTGTCTTGGAGGATAGAAGTATTCTTCTCTTGCACTTGAGAGGATGATGTTTGAATGACTTTGAAACAAAGAATTAGGTATTTATGATCAAAGGATTAAGAGAATAGAAATGGGGATCTAGAACAGAAAGTTTAGGAGTGCAAAAGGTGAGAAAATTCTATGGGATGAACCAGTATTTATAGGGAGAAAATTTACTGTTCTGGAGCGTGGCCGGTCCCCTTAATTAGAGGCCGGTCCATTAATGATTAAGGGGGCCGCCTAAGGAATTAAGGGGGCCGCCCCTTCAGAACGTTGGATTTTCTTGTCTTCTAGTGGGGAAGATTTTTCTGGATAAAATTTGCCATTTTTGGTTGGAAATTTGAAAACATATATTTATAATGAATTAAACATATTATTTTAATTCCGAAAGCAATTTTGTAAAAGATATAGAATGTTTAATACATTTTATAAAAATTCTAGTGATTAGAAAATTTTCCTTTGATCATGAAATGCAATAAACACTTTGTTTATTCATACCTTAAGTGATATGGATGCAAAGACAAATATTAAGCACTAAAAACTTGTTTACGTCATAAGTTTTAGATTAATGAGTTTATGCTTTGTAATTATCAAAACATAGAGATATTGTTAATATGCTAACAATGTTTTTAGACATTATTTATGTCAACAGGTTGCGGTTGATTGCTGAAAAAATGCTGATCCATCAACACATGCTCACACTTCAACATCACAATCTAAGAAATCATGATCATTGATTGGGCCTCATATATGCTTCCACAACTCTGATGCAGAAGATCATGGTCCTGAAAAAGTGTGAGCATGCCAACACAAAGATGTTCATATCATATGGAGACATTACTACTCAAAGATGACCCTCAGACACTCATCTGGATGATGAAGTCGAAGCTATTTCCAAAGATCATCCATCACATTGAAGGTGTCATCTAGAGTCTACCACTTAATGCACAAAGATCTCAACAATGAAGAATCAAAAGGCTACGAGCTACAAAGATGTCATCAAAGACCTGAATGCTATGATTCAATATTTATTTTCCGGGGTGACCTCCCTTAGCGGGAGATTGTTAGGAATACATTTATTCATATGAAGACTCGGTCACCCCGAGTGTAGTTTAGCATATTGTAGCTCGTAGTAGTTATCATATTAGTTAGAATGTAGTTCTGTATTAGTTAGTATTTGTGGAGTCGGGTCGGGTCGGGTCTTTACCCACTATCAGCTCGCTCCAAAGCCCGTTTCAGGGGGTGTTTGTCTGTAAGTATAAATACCCCTTCCCTAGCTTGGAAGGGGTTGGACCTTTCACTCTAATCTAATATTCATCTTGTTTCTCTCTCTAGAAAAGGCTCTGAACCCTCTACTCTTTCTCTCTCTAACTTCTCACTAGTTTCTTCATCTATTCGATCCATTGTACACAAAACCATACATGTTTAAGATTATGAGTACTCTACATTTTCCGTAAGCAAGTAGCAACTTCGAGCGGTCTTAATCTCTGAACAGTACCAACTTTAACTAGCAGTAATAACTTTTGTACTAGCAGTAGTAAATGCTTGGCACATTTTCTTTGAAGTTCATGAGCTGCACTAAATCCATCTAAGCAATATTAACACAAACATGATCAGCAGTAATTCAAACAACATCATGAAGACTTTTAATCCAAAACAATGAACATAATAATAAAATTTGCAGTTAAACTTACAAGTTTTTCTCCCATTGATCTAATCTCATCATCTGGATATAAAAGCCTTGAAAATGTAGGCTGCTGCATATCAACACATCAGGATGAGAGCAGAACTAGAACATGTCAAAGCTCACAACATAACAGAACTAGATGAGCCACTGGTTTAACCATCTGCACAAACATGATAGGAGAGTTAATACTAGTACCACGTTAGTACTGCTGGAGCAGAGTTACTACTGCTAGTATATATATATATATATGTATATATATATATATATATATATATATATATATATATATATATATATAAAACATAATGTATATAAATGAAGCACGTATATATATAGTTGTATTTCAAATTCAATAAAAATCGAATGTATATAAATAAGGCAAATATATATAAAATTGTAATGTCGTATATAATCAAATTCTAAACTATCATAAGTTAAAACCTGTTGACTCTTCGCCGCCTTAGCTTGCTTTTTCAAGGTTTCACTAGAGACCAAATGTTTTCGCTTCGTTGGTACTAATTTTAGTCAAGTATTTTGTTCACTAATATTTGGTATCATAGTTGGTGGTGTAACCTGTAGAACCGGTTTGTCGTGGCTTAAGTGTTTTCGTATGTCCGATAGTTTTAACAGGTTCTTATATGTATATATAAAACACGGTACATTAATCATGTATGTAAAACTAAAAAATCAAAGGTGGATGTTTTATAACTTACCACTGTTTCCATTACTGGTACGTTTTCCAAAGTTTCAATGGCCATTGGAGTGGTCACCTGCAATATAAATTAAGAAATACAATGATGTTATCATTAGAAAATGAAATTGTTAACAACATAAAAAATGGCTTAGATCTGAGTCTAATGGCAGTTTATTTCTGCAAAAAAATATGGGAAATGCAAGAAACCAAGGCACTAATAACGCTGCATAATATAAGATCTGCCAACCATGAAATAGTAAAAATATACATGGGTTGGCTTTAGTGACTGAGATGGAGCATACCCACGCCTCGAAAATGAAGTGTGCCAGAATATCCAGCTGAGGGAATTTTTAGCCAGGCACCCCATGTATCATCCTCACCCGTGAAAATAGCATGTAGCCCCTGCAAGAAACAAATAATGTGATTAATGCTAATATAAAAGATGACAACATTAGATGACCCAAATATAAGTTTAGCCTCAAAAACAAACATACGGATTGCATATCAACTCGGGCAACAAAAAATCTACAATTGGTTGCAATTTTATGCAGTGCCAAACGTGGAACGAATAAATGTCAAACACATTACCAAGCAAGCAAATCACTAACATTTGGTACAAATGAAACAGTTTGACAAAAAGCAACCATATTTGAGTTAATTTCCTGTATAACAGATGTTATGTTAATCTTTTGATAGATAACTTACGCAACTGCGATAAGCAAACTCCAACTATTCAGCAACATCCTCCCGGAGTGGATACCAATCAAGACTCCCTTTACGAGCAAAACATCGGCCTCTTCGAACATGTCGATTGTCTCCATTCCAATAAACAAGAAAACTATGTCGTCATAATAAGTCTACCTGCAACGATTACCACCACACGAATTTATAATCAAAAACATGTTTTAGGCTAGTTTAATCCACGAAAATCAATGTAAATCGTTTTATATTCGATTACACATTTAAGAAAATATCAATTAATTATATGTTTGAGCATACCCATGAACAGAGTAGGATAGGTGAGATGAGGGTGATGGTGGCTCGACTGTGATGGTGGTGGATGTGGTGGTTATCTCGAACCAAACAACCGAAGCAAACAAACTCTCCCATACAGTTCCCTTGTCTTGATGACGGTGATGGCGTGGAGGAGCGATGGCTGGTGGAACCACGACGAGATAAGGCGGTGAAGTTTGGCGGTGGTGTGAGTCGGTTCTAGAGAGAAGGAGAATAGATGAATAGATAGAAGATAGATCTGACTAAGCTAGTAGTGTTAATGTTTTGATTTTGGGTGAAAAAGGGGGCGCCATATAAGCGGAGCAGGAGATTGAAATTTTGGGGAAAATTAAGGGGCGGGATCTTGAGCGCTATATTAAAAATTTGGAGATTAAAAGCCTATCAATGAGCTCGAAATGTTTAATGAGTTGAGCTCAACCTTATACAAGTTCGACTCGAGTTATTGTGGAGTTCTCGAGCTTGTAAGTGATATAAAATATGTGCTTTTTTTTAATATGTAAGTGTACTAAGTGTAAATACTTATTTATGAATGTATCAAGCTTTTCGAGCTGAAGTCGAACCAAATTCAATTCTTAGGTTATATTTCAAATTTAAATTTTGTAGTAAAACGCATCTTTACAGATAAATCGAGCTTTTCAAGTCAAGCTCAATCCGAGTTCAAACTTTCTCGATCCCGGATAACATATGATCGGGAAGGTCCCTGGATACTTGCTTCTTAGTGTCTGCGACAAATGGTATACACCTACCAAGCCGGTGCAACCCATACATGACTAGTGATAATGGCTAATTCACATAGGTCATGGGTAATGTGCATTAGGTTATCACTCGTCACATTCATTAATTAATGGGTATTTGACATCGATCATATAGGGCATATGCATTGGGTGGATAGTTGCTTAGAATGTCATGTTACGACACATCCATGACTGTTGACAATTGGTAATTAACATGGGTTATGGGTCATGTGCATTGGGTTAGAGTGGCTTTTAGTGTAAAGGAAACCATGCATTACCAGTGATAATGGCTAATTCACATGGGTCATGGGTCATGTATTAGGTTATCACTGGTCACATTCATTAATTAATGGGTATTTGACATCGATCATATCGGTCATATGCATTAGGTGAATAGTTGCTTAGAGTGTCATGTTACGACACATCGACGACTGTTGACAATTGGTAATTAACATGGGTCATGGGTCATGTGCATTGGGTTATAGTGGCTTTTAGTTTAATGGAAACCATGCATTACCGGTGATAATGGCTAATTCAAATGGGTCATGGGTCATGTGCATTAGGTTATCACTGGTCACATTCATTAATTAATGGGTATTTGACATTGATCATATAGGTCATATGCATTGGGTGGATAGTTGCTTAGAGTGTCGTGTTACGACACATCCATGACTATTGACAATTGGTAATTAACATGGGTAATGGGTCATCTGTATTGGGTTGTAGTGGCTTCTAGTGTCATGTTATCAACCAATACATTCATGGTGATCGACAATATAATGGGTAATTTACATGGGTCATGGGTCATGTGCATTGGGTTGTAGTCGCTTATAGTGTAATGGAAACCATGCATGACCGGTGATAATGGCTAATTCACATGGGCGACTTTTTAAATACAAAATACACTAAAGGCCAGGTGCGCTTGGTTCATACTTGGGAAAGGGAAAGTGTAAGTTAATGCTCTGGTAAGGGAAATGTAAAGAAGATCAATCCCCCCAATTTATTGGGTAATGATCCATTATTACCAACTATTGGGTAATGGGTTATTGCATTATGCTTTGCCAAGCATATTGTTTTGCTACCTTTCCCATTCTTCACCCCCTATAACCCCCTACCAAGCATTAGGGGTGTTCGAAAAACTCGAGAAACTGACAAACCAAGCATTCGGTTTCGGTTTTTACTTTTAGATATCCATGGTTAACCGAACCGAACCGTATATAATATAAATAAATTACCCACCCCACGATGGATAGTTAAAATCTTCCAACTAACCGAACCGAACCGCCCCGTGAACACCCCTACCAAGAGTATCAAACACATTTCACTTTTAAACTTCTACAGTAATATATATATATATATATATATATATATATATATATATATATATATATATATATATATATATATATATATATTATACACAAACTTATCAAACACACTTCACACATTTCCATAATCCTCTCTTTCTCTCTCACACTCACCGTTACAACTCACTCGGATCTAGGTTTTGATCCCAAATCTCAAAAAGCTGATAAGATCACAAATGAATATAATCCAAATACCCCCTTAGAGCTATTTATTCTTAGGCTTAGGTTGATCATCTGTTATAAGAATTGTGTTGCATTTGTATTGATAGAATAAGGAAGAACATGTTGTGTTGTTTTTGCGAATAATTAGAGCAAAAGAGATATTAAGGTTTGCTTGGATTAGCTTATTTTATCTTAGGATTAGGTTGAATATCTGTTATAAGAATTATGTTGCATTTGTATTGAGAGAATAAGGAAGAAAAGTAGCGGATGTGTGTGCGGATATTTAGGCTAAAACATCCAATTATCAAAGATGGAAGAAGTATCAATGATGGGTGGACAGACACCACTTTCAAGTATGAACATAAACTTGTTCTGGTGTTGTCCATCCATATCACTTAAGGTATGAATAAACAAAGTGTTTATTGCATTTCATGATCAAAGGAAATTTTTCTAATCACTAGAATTTTTATAAAATGTATTAAACATTCTATATCTTTTACAAAATTACTTTTGGAATTAAAAGAATATGTTTAATTCATTATAAATATATGATTTCAAATTTCCAACCAAAAATGGCAAATTTTATCCCGAAAAATTTCCCTCACAAAAGGACAAGAAAATCCAACGTTCAGGAGGGCGGCCCCCTTAATTATACTAGGCAGCCCCCTTAATCACTAAGGGGACCGCCCCCTAATTAAGGGGACCGGCCACGCTCCAGAACAGTAATTTTTCTCCCTATAAATACTGGTTCATCCAACAGAATTTTCTCACCTTTTGCACACCTAACCTTTCTGTTCTAGATCCCCATTTCTATTATCTTAATCCTTTGATCATAAATACATAATTCTTTGTTTCAAAGTGATTCAAACATCATCCTTTCAATTGCAAGAGAAGAATACTTCTATCCTCCAAGATAAGAAGTATTACAACTTGTTGTGACCTCCACATCCAAGTTGTTGGTGCATCATCAAGATTATTTACATAATTCTTTGTGAAGATTGTTGTGAACATTTGATTGTAGATAGTTGTGCTAGGTATATTGATTGTGTGATTAGTTAGTTGTTTGGCGTGAAGAAGAAAAGTTAGAAATTAGATTGTAGCGAAGAAGCTAGGTGTGAAGTTGTTAGTTGTGAAGTAAATTGGTGTGAAGAAGATAGGCGTGAAGTAGTTAGTTGTGAAGTAGATTGGTGTGAAGAAGTTGTGTAGAAGTTGTGATTTAGTTGTGAAGAAGTTGTGGTGTGTAAATTGGTGTGTAAGGTTTTCTCCGCCATAAGGGAGTTTGTTGATATAGTGAAGAAAACTCTCGAGTTAGGTGCTCGGAGAGTGGAGTAGGGCAAGGAAGGTGTCCTTGTAGCCGAACCACTAAAAATCTCTTGTCTCGAGTTAGGTGCGCGGTTCGAACCACTATCTTTTATAACGAATTAAAAAGACGTAAAACTATTCAACTGTAACAATTCGCATTTTTAGATTAATTACTATTCCCGGAAAATTTCACTATTCACTCTTACTATTCATTTTTCCCGAAATTTGATTTTTGTTTCTTGGCCTCGAGTGATAAATCTAGCAAATTAAAAGTTTGACACTCATCAGATCATTTTCGTGAAAGTAATTAAGGAATTACACGTTTTAGGGTAAAACGTCATTCAAAAATTCTACGCACAACGAAACTCGACCGCGTTAAGTGACCCCGCATTAGAAAAATGTTTAGTACTCTCATGATTAATTAGAGAATTAATCATGACTAAGAAAAATATGACCAAATAAACCTCGGCCGTGAGAAACAGGAATTCTCGTCTTTAAGCACTTTTACTTAGCCGTAACCTTAGCCTATACCTGCACTGCGTTTCTAAGACAATTTGAGTTTGGGCTTACGGTTTTAAGTTTAAAGACATTAAATACCAACCGACACTAGACAGAGCCCAACCTAGACATTATAAGCCATTTTAAGTCATTAGTATCCTATTAGAAAAGTTACATTTTACTTTTCTCAATTTTACGCAACTTTCGTACGTTTTACATATTACGCGTTTTAGACCCGTGTTTCCAGTTTTAGCAGGGTTTTAGCACCCAATAGAACCTACCACTCATTTTATATTTTATTATTGAGTATATTGATAAGTTCTAGCATATTTATAAGTTTCATATTTTTAGGATACCCGGTTTTATGTTTCGTGGCTTAACAACTTACGGTTTGCAATTTACGGAGTCAAAACTAGTCACATAAGTAGGATAACATCAACCAAGACCAAGTCATCCATCCTATCCTAAGTGAAACCGCCTCTAGGGGGGGGGGTTCACTTGTGTGGCATGATCTTGACCATTGATTCACTAGATCATCACATGTGTACTACTTAGGCTCCAAGTTAAACTTGGTCTCCAAGTGTAGTAACCTTCCTAGTTACCTTCCTAACCTCCTCATTTTTAGTATAAAAGCAAGCTCATGTCTTCCTTTCTTCATAATCCAAACGCCACACCATTAATTCCTAGCACCATGATCCTTTGATCTTCAAACTACAAGTTACACTACAAAGTTCAAGGTCTTAGTATTCTCTACCTAGTTCTTAAGTTTGTTTGGTGATTCCATGGTTGAATTAGGAGCTACACAAGGTGATTAGGGGCTGAAGTTAAATGGTTTCCTCAAGGTCTATATCAAGGCTAGCAAGGGTTTCAAGAGTTATGGTGAAGGGTTTACAAGCATAGGTTTAGTGTCCTAGTTTCATACTTGACTTCCTTTCTTTAGAAAGCCAAAAGTTGTAAGCAAACCCTATTACACTTTCTTTCTCAATATCATTTTCATGCTTATTATGTTTCTTTCATGCTATATATGGTCTTTGTATTATGTTCATGATGTATAAAAACTAATAAAACAAGTTATGGAAACTATATATTAACTTATGTTAAGTAAACAAGTAAACTAGTGACTTTTATGGAGAACCACGACCAAATAGTATAACTATGAAATTTGACACTTAATTACTGTTAAAGAGGACTTAACAAGGAAAACATAGCAATTTGAACCACTTAAAACGAGTACACGAGTCAAAAGATACGGCCAAAAGAAGTTAGCAAAACCAAAACGCCAAAACTGCCAATACCCTACTGTTTTGCAATCTGACATTTTGAAAGTGGCCCTTCTGGTCTGATTCATCAAAAAGTTAAAACACGAAAGTTGTCCGGAACGACGTTTTCCTTCAGGATCAAAGAGGTCTAATGACCTAAATCCAAGACCACAACCATGGCTAAAGCCAAGGTTGAGTCTCAAGACCATGGTAACAATGACCAAGGTCACGACAAAGCCACGGCTAAAAACCATATAACTTTTAAAGATCAAAGCTTATATATATGTTATCAAATACTACAATAGTAGGGAGCCTCGTGTGAGGAGTTCATTAAGTAAGACGTCGAGATGAGTTGTGGATTTACGAATTAAAGTGTCCTGGCTCCTCGAACGTTTACTCCATGACTTCTGAATTATGTCGGCCCGAACGGTAGTAAGAGATATACAACCTATACATGTTTCATAAACCATTTATATTCAAAGACTTACACTATATACTAAGTACCACATCATGAACATTATGCAAGACATATATTGGCAATTCTTCGTATTCTTAGACGTTACTCCAAACCTAAGTCGCAACGTTCTATTATAGGCTGCTCTTAGAGACTTTCGCGATTCGACTACCACTTTCATTTCTCATTACCTAGGCTTAAGGTGAGTCATAGCCCCTACTTTTTCATACTTGTTTTAACTCTTTGGGGGAGATACATGCACAACTACTTGCTTACTTGTACAAATATTCAAAACATTTATACTTGATTGTCTTATACTTGATTGCATTATACTTGATTTCATACATACATGACTGTTTTATACTTTGGGAAATGGCACCCAGTAAACTTTTATACTTTGGGAAATGGCACCCAGTAATCTTTTATCTTTGGGAAGTGGCTCCCAGTTGTCTTTGGGAATTGGCTCCCAGTTGTCTTTGGGAATTGGCTCCCAAGTGAGGTCTTCAGAGATGAAGTAGAGACTCACGACTAATTGCTTAATTGGTGTGATGAACTTATACATGTCTTAATCATACTATATTGTAGCAGTGGGTTGTGAACACACAGGTTGCAAGTGTTGTTATGGGCGGGACTTGCAACTTAGTGGATTCACGATGCCTTTGCTGTGCGAATATTCTTTAAAGAGTTTTCAACTGTTTTAAGACAAACTCTATAAACTCACCAACCATTGTGTTGACACTTTAGCATGTTTATCTCTTAGGTTAGTAAGGCGATAGCTAGTGCGTGGAACTTAGAGTCAAGCTGCATATTCTGAAGACTTACGCTTTTTATCATTTACCATTCAAAACATTTTGTATACATTTATGTATCATACTTTGGAATCTCATGTTTGTAACTTTGAATTCATTAATCGAATGGTAACTTTTCAAAACGTCTCATTTAGAGGTCGTTTTCTATAACTTGTACTTTGTATTATGAAGTATCACCCCAGTAACACAGTCTTCCGCTACGGTATTTTGGGGGTGTTACATCAACCCCCTTCTAGTTTTCCACAATTGGTATCAGAAGCCACGTCGAGAAAGATTTTTAAAATGTATTGTATTTTAAAACTTGTAATGATCTATGGAATCTGAAAAATATTTAGAAGGGCAATCTATGCAAAGACCGCCACTATTTGAAAGTGATGGATTTTTATATTGGAAAAATAGATTCGAAACTTATGTGAAATCAAAAGATCTTGATCTTTGGCATATTATTACCTTTGGTGATTTTCCCACTATTCAATATAATGTTGAAACAAAAATGGATGAAATTGTATCTTTTGAAAAACAAAATGATGATTTGAAAAAGAAACTAGCAAAAAATAATGAGGCTAAAATGGTCATTTATAATGCGTTACCACGCAAAGAATATGAAAGAATTTTTATGTGTAAAACCGCAAAAGAAATTTGGGATTCTTTACTAATTACTCACCAAGGTAATAGTCAAGTTAAAGATAACAAAATAGATCTTCTTGTACAACAATATGAATAATTTACGATTCCGAAAGAGAAATCAATTGATAATGCTTTTGCTAAATTTAACACTATTATCACAAGTTAAAAAGCACTTGATAAGACATTTTCTAGTAAAAATTGTGTCAGGAAATTTCTTAGGGCACTGCATCCGAAATGGCGAGCTAAGGTCATGGCTATTGAAGAATCAAAGAACTTGATGACGTTATCACTAGATGAACTTATTGGCAACTTGAAGGTCCATGAAGAAATTATAAGAAGAGATTCGGAAACGGTCAAAGTCAAGAAAGAACAAACCAAATCCATAGCTCTAAAAGCCAAAAAAGAACCTAGTGAAGATGATGATTCAAGCGATGAAAGTAAAGACGAAGAATATGCAATGGCCGTAAGAGAATTCAAGAAATTCTTCAAGAGACGAGGAAGATTCACTAGATCATCACGAGACGAAAGAAAACCGTTCCAAAGAAATAGAAGTGACAACTACGGGAAAAGAAAATGCTTTAGATGTGGAAGTCCAAATCATCTCATTGGCGAATGTCTAAAGCTGCCGGGTTATGAAAATCAAGGCGCATTTGTTAGTGGAACATGGAGTGATAGTGACAAAGAAGAAGTAGAAAAGCCAAAAGATGAAAAGTGTTTTATGGCAAAAGGAACCGATGAAATAAGTTTAGGAATTGACTTGGAGCCTGACGAATGGATCAATGATAGCGGATGTTCGAGGCACATGACTACTTACGATACACGATACACGTGGACTAGGTTTTTAAGTGACAAGACCCAAGCCTTTGAAAAATTCGAAATATTTAGTAAAATGATTCAAAATAAATTAGGATGCACAATAGTAGCCATTAGGACGGACCATGGTAGGGAATTTGACATTGAAGTACAATTCGGAAAATACCGTGATTTAAATGGAATATCTCACAATTTCTCCGCTCCTCATACTCCTCAATCAAATGGCGTAGTAGAAAGAAAAAATAGGTCACTACAAGAAATGAGTAGAACAATGTTAAATGAACAATCTATCCCACAAAAAATTTGGTGTCACGCCGTAGATACATCGACATATATTTTAAATAGGGTATCAATTAGGAAAATTCTAGGAAAAACTCCTTATGAGTTACTAAGAGGTAGAAAACCAAAGTTAAGCTACTTTAGGGTATTTGGAAGTAAATGCTATATTCTAAACACTAAGGATTACCTCACTAAGTTTGATCCAAAATCATATGAAGGAATATTTTTAGGATACTCACAAAATAGTAAAGCATATATAATACTTAACAAACACACCATGAAAGTAGAAGAATCACTAAATGTAACATTTGATGAAACACCACCACCTCCTAAAACTTTACCTTTAAAAGATGATGACTTAGTTGAAGAAGAAGCCATAGGAAATAACAAAATTGTAGATATTAAAGAATCTAGGTCACATCCACTAGATAATATAATAGGACATCTTAACCATAGAACCCTTAGGTCACAACCTCAAGATAAAAATAATTTCTTTTGTTTCCTCTCAGCAATAGAACATAAGAATATTAATGAGGCTTTAAAAGATGAAAGTTGGGTTATAGCTATGCAAGAAGAATTATATCAATTTAAGGCAAATGATGTTTAGGAATTAGTCCCAAATCCAATGAATATGACCATCATAGGAACTAAATGGGTATATAGGAATAAATTAGTTGAAAATGGAGTAGTTACTAGGAATAAAGCTAGGTTAGTTACCCAAGGTTATAATCAACAAGAAGGAATTGACTATGACGAAACTTATGCCCCCGTAGCTAGATTAGAATCAATTAGGATACTACTTGCCTATGCATGCGCCCTAGATTTTAAGTTATTCCAAATGGACGTGAAAAGTGCATTCCTTAACGGTTTTATCAATGAGGAGGTATATGTGGCACAACCTCCAGGATTCATTGACTTCGCAAAACCAGATTATGTTTATAAGTTAAAGAAAGCTTTGTATGGACTCAAACAAGCTCCCAAAGCTTGGTATGATCGATTAAAAGCTTTTCTTATTAAACATGATTATTCCATGGGAATGGTAGATAACACTCTTTTCACTAAAAGGAAAGACCCAAATCTCATCATTGTCCAAATATATGTTGATGACATTATATTTGGATCGACTTGTCAAGACATGTGTGATGAATTTGCCAAAATCATGCATGATGAGTTTGAGATGAGTATGATGGGTGAACTTAACTTCTTCCTAGGATTACAAATAAAACAATTAGAAGATGGAATATTTTTTAACCAATCTAAGTACATTAAGGAAATGCTTAAGAAATTTGGCCTAGAAGACTCAAAACCCACGAAGACTCCCATGTCTACAGAAGTAAAGCTCACAAAGGATGATGAAGGTGAGTCCGTAGATAACACAAAGTATAGAGGATTGATAGGTAGTTTACTATACTTGACGGCAAGTAGACCCGATATCATGTTTAGTGTCTGCCTTTGTGCCTGTTTTCAAGAGGATCCCAAAACCTCTCACCTAGAAGCGGTTAAGCGTATCTTCCGATACATTAAAGGCACTATACACTTAGGATTATGGTATCCTAAGGGATTCGGCATAGAAACCATTGTCTATGCGGATTCGGATCATGCAGGAGACTACGTAGATAGAAAAAGCACTAGCGGTATTTGCACGTTTATGGGAAGTTGTCTAACATCTTGGTTTTCAAAGAAGCAAACCGCTCTTGCTATTTCTACCACCAAAGCCGAATATGTAAGCGATGGAAAGGCATGTCAGCAAGCACTATGGATGAAACAAGCTCTTATAGACTATGGCATTAGGTTAGAAAACGTTCCCATTATGTGCGATAACAAAGGTGCGATAGACTTAAGTAAAAATCCGGTGCAACACTCTAGGACTAAACATATAGAAATACGCTACCACTTTCTTAGGGATAATGCAAAAAAAGGGAATATATCTATAGAAAAAGTTGCATCGAAAAATAACATTGCGGATATATTCACTAAACCCCTTCAGCGTGAATTATTCAATCACTTGCTTTTAGGATTAGGAATGATGGAACAAGTTGACTAAATTTTATTGCATTTAGACAAAAAAAAATAAAAAATTTGATCTTCTTTTCGTCCACTCCTCCATTTCTGAGTCTAGTAATCTATTTCGCACAAAATTAAAGATTGGGAAAGTTTATTTCCTTTGCATAAACTCTTTTGTAAAACCCAATCAATTTTCTTTAATAATTATTCTCACATCTAGGAATCACATGAACATCATTTTCCTTGCATTGTTGACTAATGCTAAAAAAACATTGTCTTCCAAAATCATGCATAAACTCTCACATAAATTTTCAAGATATATAATCTAATATATATCTTTGACATTCATGATCGAGCAAAAATTGAATCAAGGAGATCTTTTGGATTGTTTCTTAGGATCGTTATCTCTCTTTGCATTTAGGAGTCGAAACAATCACAACTCCACATTTGTTGCATATAGACACACACTAGGACAAATTCACTAATAATGTTGTCATCTTGCTCCATCACTAGTTTTCCACTCACTAGTTACCTTTGCCTTTGATCTAAGATAGTTGCTCTAGGAAGATTAAGTGCCCTTGCCTTTGTTTGCCTTTTCTTGCTTATTACTAATTGCTTGATTGCTCTTTTACTTAAGTGTTGTTGCATGCATGCTATATTATAGTTAGACTAGATGCTATATTGTCTCAAGGAGTTGAACTTGCTTGAATTCTAATCCAAACACACAACCTTTCTGCAAATTTTCTGCCAAAAACCCAATTCTGGCAATCTGGAAATCACCAGATGGTTGGGTTTACAGAATCTTTTCTGCTTTTTAGCCTATTTCAACCTACATTTCCCATTTTTCACCAACACATTTTGTCCTAATCTCCCAAACAAACTTTATCCATCAATAAACACATGAATCTTACACTATAAATATCCCAAATCTTCCACACTCTCCATTCATCCCTTCATGACTTCTCCAAACAAACCAAAACCAAAAGCCTCAAGGCTTGCAAGAATGACGGGAAAACCCGTTTGGCGAAGAAAAAGCCCTCGAAACAAATCCATCTTAACCAATGAAGTTGGAAATCACTCAACACCTCCAACCACTTACTTCCCAAACTTTACACCAAATTCACAAGAACATTCATTTGATCCTCTTTACAAACCATACAACATTGGCCAAATATCTTCCTTCATGTCAAACCACTCATCTCATCCTCCAACTATTTGTAATGATCCATAAAAGTTTGATCAACCATCCAACTACAATTCCAACTACACAAACCCAATTCATCCATATCAACACAATGACTTTCTCCGCATTGCCACGGAAAAGCAAAAGTTCCGTGATGAAATATCCCAAATCCATGATCTTTGTGATCTCAATGCCATGCATCTTGCACAACGACACAACAAAGGGCAACCTCTATCATCACCCTACAACAATTGCCTACCTCACTCTCTCAACTTGGATCAAGTTACAAACCACACTCACTATTGCCCTTGTTGCATCTTCCTTTAAAAACAAATCCTATATTTGAGTGAAGATATTTCTTGGATTGAATATCTCCTCACTCGTTCTCATCCTATACCACCCTTAACACGATACAACATCGTAAGATCCACCTCTTCCGCTCCACACCCCACTCCATATCCCTCTACATCTAACAACTAAGCTTTATACTTATGTTCTCCTTCAAGCAAATAAAACAATCAACCATGGGTTGCAAGCAAGTCCAAGTGCTCTCTTAGGCAATATAGGACTATGTCTTTTCTTTTGTTTCATTGTAATCAATATGCTTTAAGCTTATTGAATGTTGTAATGCAAATCATTTCTATGATGCTTGAATGAATCTATTTTTATTTGCATAATTATTGCTTTGCATATATATGTGTCTTGTTCTCTTCAAATATTTTGTGTAGCCAAGATCTCCATAGCTCATTCCCTTGGCGCTCTCAAATGAGGGGGAGCATACATCAAAGGGGATCTTTCTACCCGTTTAATCTTCTTTCACGAAGCTTACTCGGCCAAACCTTTTTGATTTTACAAAAAGGGGGAGAAGAGAATGTTAAACTCTAATAATACTTGTCTAAAAATAATTTTTTAGACCTAATGAGTTTAAGGTTTTGTAATCATCAAAAAGGGGGAGATTGTTGACATAAATAATCTCTAAAAACATTGTTAGCATATTAACAATATCTCTATGTTTTGATAATTACAAAGCATAAACTCATTAATCTAAAACTTATGACGTAAACAAGTTTTTAGTGCTTAATATTTGTCTTTGCATCCATATCACTTAAGGTATGAATAAACAAAGTGTTTATTACATTGCATGATCAAAGGAAATTTTTCTAATCACTAGAATTTTTATAAAATGTATTAAACATTCTATATCTTTTACAAAATTACTTTTGGAATTAAAAGAATATGTTTAATTCATTATAAATATATGATTTCAAATTTCCAACCAAAAATGGCAAATTTTATCCAGAAAAATATCCCTCACAAAAGGACAAGAAAATCCAACGTTCAGGAGGGCGGCCCCCTTAATTATACTAGGCGGCCCCCTTAATCATTAAGGGGACCGCCCCCTAATTAAGGGGACCAGCCACACTCCAGAACAGTAATTTTTCTCCCTATAAATACTGGTTCATCCCACAGAATTTTCTCACCTTTTGCACTCCTAAACTTTCTGTTCTAGATCCCCATTTCTATTCTCTTAATCCTTTGATCATAAATACATAATTCTTTGTTTCAAAGTGATTCAAACATCATCCTTTCAAGTGCAAGAGAAGAATACTTCTATCCTCCAAGAAAAGAAGTATTACAACTTGTTGTGACCTCCACATCCAAGTTGTTGGTGCATCATCAAGATTATTTACATAATTCTTTGTGAAGATTGTTGTGAATATTTGATTGTAGATAGTTGTGCTAGGTATATTGATTGTGTGATTAGATAGTTGTTTGGTGTGAAGAAGAAAAGTTAGAAATTATATTATAGTGAAGAAGCAGGTGTGAAGTTGTTAGTTTTGAAGTAAATTGGTGTGAAGAAGATAGGCGTGAAGTAGTTAGTTGTGAAGTAGATTGGTGTGAAGAAGTTATGTAGAAGTTGTGATTTAGTTGTGAAGAAGTTGTGGTGTGTAAATTGGTGTGTAAGGTTTTCTCCGCCATAAGGGAGATTGTTGATATAGTGAAGAAAACTCTCGAGTTAGGTACTCGGGGAGTGGAGTAGGGCAAGGAAGGTGTCCTTGTAGCTGAACCACTATAAATCTCTTGTCTCGCGGTTCGATCTTTCCATCTCTTATTTATTTCATTACTTATCATTGCTATATCTTACTTATTGATAGTTGTTTATATTGTGCAAGACTTGATATCACATATTATCAAATCTAAGTTTTAAAAACTAAGAAAACACTAAAACTATCTTTTATAACGAATTAAAAAGACGTAAAACTATTCAACCCCCTTCTAGTTTTCCACAATAGTGGTTCGAATGGTTTTTGTGATATCCTGAGGTTTCTGTTGAGTTTTGAATGGTATTAATGTACGTGGGCTCCTCCTCATAGATGGTATGGAAAGTCTTTCCTAGGGAGATAATTGATAAAATCCACTTATCAATATTGGGAGTAGTGAGTGATGAGTGACATAGGAATCTATAGAGTGTTAGCTAATTCCTTATATATATATTTCATGGGGAATAGAAATGATAATGATGGGGAGAAAGGAAATGACTGTGACAGCTGCAACATAATGAGATTGTGATGAAAGTGAATACGGTGATGTAAAATGAAACATTTGGAAATTAGGTAAGGAATTCAATCCAGACAAAATTTTATTATAACTATTCTCAGTGTTGCAAAATTTGTCTCAGAGTCAGACATAGGTGGTCAGCCTATATCCCACTATCCCGGGTCGAATGTAGATGACAAGTCTACACTCCACCGAGGTTCCATGAATTTTGAAATACTCAGTTCAGTTATACTAAAACTATGTCCTTCACAAATACAAAGACGTTCTGAAAGACTACGGCAAGTGACCGAACTCGAGGTTGAATGATGAAACTATGCAAGGAGAAGGCGTAACATGAGACGCATAAGTTATGTAAGCATACTAATAGGCATGATAGTTATGGTAATCAACTAGAATAAATGAGTATGATATATCTAATAATGAGGTACAAATCTCGTCACATAAGTCAGCAATAAACTACCAATGAGGCATCAGCTTGGCAGGCAGACACGTGGCGGTCATATGTTTAAGTTTTAGTGAAAGTATCTATAGTCTAGGTTTTAAAAACACTTAGTTCACTATAGCCAAAGCTCTGATACCAATCTGTCACACCCCCAGAATTGGCTCCAGCGGAAGCTTACATGTAGCTGGGGTGTAACTCAATTGGTATTACAACACAAGTACAAAAATGGTTTTCACTTCAATCATTTTGAATAAAATTGTTTAACCAAACGTATTGGATTTACATCGTTAAATGTAGTGCGGAAGTAGGCCCTTAAAATAGTTAAAAACGGTCCCCAAATGAATATCAGAGTCTTCTATGACAATGCCAAGCCCTGCCAAAACCTCCAGTAGCGTGCCATTGCTTAATACCTGAAAATACATGCTAAAGTGTCAACACGAGGTTGGTGAGTTCATAGAGTTTAGTGTAAAATAAAATACATTACATTTAAATGAAGATTTCCCAGCAAAGGCATGGTAAATCCACTCAGTTGCAAGTCCCGCCCATACAAGACTTACAACCTGTGTGTTCACAACCCACTGCCAAATATGTTTTGGTTTATGTGAACAAAAGTAATACGTGTATCTAGATTCAAAAATAAGTGTAGCAATACCGCTATATAAACAATTTTTTGACAATGAGACCATATAACTAATGCTGACAATGAAGCCATATAAACAATTTTGACAATGAAGTTATATAAACAATACTGACAATCATTAAAAAATATATTTTTGACGTCTCGTTAAGTTAATAAACACTTTTCATATAAATACGTTGAAACGGTACTCCACGATCCATGTTTGGTGTTTTATCGGAAAATATAATGTTTTCGTCGCAAAAATGACAATTTCATTACTTGAAAATATGACCAAAATGGCCTCGCAAAACTAGTCGCGAAATATTGTACGTTAGGTGTTAATGGTCAAGCTCGGCGTTTTTGAAAACCTTGTAAGATTATCTAGGTGTTGTCTCATTTAACTTTTGATTGTACGCGCCTCGACGGTTAAGAAATATTGCTTCCTATGTCGTTACTTGAAAATATAATGTTCAACACTTAGAAAAATTCTGTTATAGTAAAAGTTGTAAAAATAATAACTTTGAAAGGATTTTCGGGTAAAAAAAGATGAGGCTGTAGTTTATTCGTTATAAGCCTATTCAACGAACAACCAATTGATTTGAAAGGCTTGCTGGAAGATCTTGATTTCATATGAAGACGGTTCAGACTCAAACCCTACCGATCATAGAGAAAAACAGCCGAGAAAGTGGTGTCTCGCAAAGAGAGTTTAGCGGCAAAATTATAATAGAAGTGCTGATGGAATTATATATATATCGTCGGATTTCAAAGACTTGTAACTTTTTCGTTATAAGCTCGTTTTATTTGTTCTTTATATCCCCGGAATCATGGGACAACGTATTAACATATTTTTGATAAGTCGGGACGGCTAGATCAAGTTTTACACCTCAAAACAGTCCGCAAAAACTGTTCAACAGCAACATAATTTTCTGAAAACATAGTTTTCGTCGTTAACTTGTTTTTAGCATAACTTCTTCATTATAAACTCGTTTTAATCCGTTCTTTCGCCCATAGCTTCGTTTTTGAAAGTATTTTCTGATTCTTTGGCCCAGTGTTACACCCTAGCCACTGAGTTTCCCACGTTTTGCAAAATGGGACAGCAACTATATATATTGTCAAAACTTGATTTTCTTAGTTAATAACTAGTTCAACTCTTAACCAAACTACTTCAAATCAACTCCACAATTACTCAATCCTACCATACACCTTCTTAGGGTGTTATAGGTTCCTAGTCTTCTCCAAAAATGGTGGGTCTCATGAGATTGCTAATAAAAATTATAGATCTATGTTTGTAAAGAAAATGTGTCATAAGTGGTATATTTAACATGAATATTTGCATAACTAGTTACTAATATAACTTGAAAATATAACAAGCGAAAGCATGAAAAGATTAAAAAGATGTTATTGAAGCTTACTTGAAGATTTGATGATTTTTGGAGCTAAAAATTTAATTAATCTATAGGTTTTTATTTCAAAACCTTAACATCGATCACTAATAACACTTGAAAAATACTTTGATCTTGAAAAGCATGGATTCTTCTCTTGTTGTTGTTCTTGGCCTTGGGTTGGAGATCAAGAGAGAAAGAGAGATATTTTTCTCTTAACAAATGAAAGTATACTAGAAACCTTGAAACATATAATAGTGTTTGAAAATAAAAAAGGAGACAAGAGTACAAGTTATTAAATGAAGTTAGTGAGAATTTTCAAAGTGTAAGAATAATTGGAATGGGGGGCGTGGGTTTGGTGATGGGGTGGAAGATTTTTGCAAGCAAAGTCTTGACTTTGGTGTATTATTGATAGATATTGTGTAGTTTAGGTGATACTGGGTACGAAGTTTGTTGGAAATAAAGTGTAACTGTACCAAATAAAATGTGATGACGTTGTAAAAATTATGAAATTATATTCCTGATGAGAATCGGGTGTTAAAATAATTGTCGTGTTGAAATATCGTGATCCGGCGTAATGTTAGACGTTTACCAGAAAATATAGCAAATGGTTACAAAACACCAGGTAAATTAATAATATAAATTTTATATTATTATAATGAGTATGAAAATATATTAGGATCATAGTCGGGAGTGTTGGGTATATGTTAGTAGTAAAAACCGAGTGGTAATGTTAATTACAAATTAAGCATACGTAAATTAAAATAATTCATATCCGTGTAGGGCCTAAAGTGCTGATGATGTTCCTAATGATATGTAGACTACTCCAGTCTATATGACGTGTCCCTACTAATGATGCATTAATTCGCAGCTCAACCAATCCGGTTACGCGAATTTAAATACCCGTAAACTAGATTTACGAAGTGATGAATGACAATCGTGAATAGCGATTTCCTTCCGGGAATGAATAGTGTCATATGAATAGTAAAAATTAGAAACACTTCTCGGAATCTCAAACTAACTCCAAAAATGATGAATAGTAAAATGATGAATAGTGATCGATGAATAGTAACTGATGATTAGTAACTTTTCGAGAGGAATAATGAAATTTTGACGTTTGAAAAAGGACCTGAAATTACGAGTTGTGACATTACTACAGCTGGTTTTGTACATTATTTTGTAATTTTTCATTTCAAGTTTTAATGGAAAATATTTAATCTTAATTCCCGTACTTTTCACATTGCTCAATTTTCTCATTATTTGTTGATATTAATATAATGATTCACCCTTTGCACGAAAAAAATAATAATAATAATAATAAAAAAAAAAAAAAAAAAAAAAAAAAAAAAAAAAAAACTGCTGCTAAGAAAACGTTATTTCAATTGGGTTTGTACTGCTAGAACTGAGAGTGCAGGGGTGGATTGGTAACATTTACACTTAACGGTTTAAATCCCCAATCAAATGGATAATTCAGTATCACTCACACATAATTTCTCTATAATCACAAACACTAACATCTTTTATCAATCATTTTCAAAATCCCAAATCACAAAACCCTAATTCAAGATGGTGTTGTCAATTGAATCAAAACACACATTTGTTGACAGACACAATATGGTCGCTTTTTTGAAGAAACCAGATGGTTCCGAAGGATTCACACAGATAATCGATTTCTTGAATGCTTCCCCTATTAGGTATGCACTAACTGTGAATCCTCCTATACGCATTTCTTTTATTAAGCAGTTTTGGGCTACTGCTAAGGTCATAACTTTTAATGAAGAAAAACATATTAAGGCTAAGGTAGATGGCCAAGATATACTCATAACTGAGTCATCTATTAGGGAATCTCTTAACCTACTAGATAATGAAGTGATTGTGTGTCTTGAAAATGCCGCCATTTTCAAAGGTTTGAAAAAAATGGGGTATGAGAAGAAGAATGATAAATTAAAATTTTACAAAGGTCTTTTCTCATCTCAGTGGAAATTCTTGATTCATACTCTCTTACATTGTTTGAGTCCTAATACAACAGGTTGGAATGAGTTTGGTACCACCATGGCATCAACAGTGATATGCCTTAGTAAAGGAAAACCTTTTAATTTTTCAAAAATGATTTTGGATGGTATTATCAAGACCTTGGATGATGATGGTAACTCTTTATTATATCCAAGGTTTTTGCAGCTTATTATTCCAAATCAATTGACTACTATTAAGACACATAGAGCAACTTTTTATGCCACCTCACTACAAAAGAAAGTATTTTCAAATCTGAAAAATAATGGCAAGGATTTTTCAGGAAGGGTTACACCACTTTTTCCATATATGGTGAGGATGTCATGGAAGGGGCTGCCACTTCTGCTGCTAGCTTAGAAGCAGAGTAGGCCAGTGGTAACATACATGAGACTTAGTATACAGCCGTTGATTCACCTCTCAGTGAAGGTAACACATCCCGAAGTGATGAGGGTAGATCTGAAACACATGAATTGATGGATACTGATGTACAAAATGTCAATTCCAATGATCCATCTCTCGGGCTAGGTAACACAAGCCGAAGTCATGAGGCTAGAATGAAACTTATACAGGATTTGAAGGACAATTGTACCCAGTTAGAAAAGGATGTTCTTGGCCTCCAAAAGCGCACAACAAAACAAGGTGAAATATCAAAAAGTTGAAAAAGAGACTTCGATATTTGGAAAGTCAACATAGCTCAAGAAAAACTCAGTTCAGACCTTTGAAGAAGGTGGGCACAACACACAGGATGAGTTCTTCTAAGGCTGCTTGTTTGGAGGATCCTCCCAAACAGGGGAGGAATGAAAGAAGAGTCTCAGGGGAGGAAACAACAAATGTTGAAGGTGCTTGTGCTGATATGCATGTGGATATGGATATTGGGATTGATAGTGGTGATAATATGGATGATGACTGTGTAGTTGCTGACAATGAGGGTAATGAGGCAGTTTTGGAAGATGTAAATAAAAGGCAGGTAGTGGAATTTCCGGGTGAAAATATTGTACAAGGTTCAAAGATCATGGTGTAGACTAATACTAGTTTGGGAGAAACTGCTGCTACTAGTAATGTTGAACAACTGGCTAAGGTGGTACAAGATGTTTCTGCTGGTACAATAAATCAAGTTTCTACTGCTGAAGAGGTTGCAAAGAGAGTTGATGAAGCTGAAATAGCTAAATTTATGGATGAGAAAAGGAGATCTTAAGTGTCTGAGTTTGAAACAGAAGAGCAAGTAGCATTCATTCTTCAAGAAAAGGAGAAAAAAGGAGCTCATGCAAAAAAAATGTAAGCTTTTATTGATGAGGATGAAGTTCTATAGGCTAGAATTGCAGAACTTTACAAAGATAAGACTTTAACTGAAGATAACAGAGTACAAAGACTTGCTGATTTGATAAATGAAAGAGGTGTAGAATTAGCTTTGAGTCAGCGAAGTAAGTCAATGAAGCAAGGTGAAAGTTAGAAGAGGAAAAGAAATACCACAAAGCCTCCACTCATGAGTGTAATGAAAACATATTTAAAGAATCAAGGTTTTTATAAACCTCGTCAACTCAGGGGAAAGTCATATGACGAAATTGCACATCTATACTACCACTACAAGAGATATATTGAAGAAAAGTTTATCCCCATGGGTACAGAAGAAACACCATCAAAGAAACAAAAGATCATTGAAGACAAGCATGCTGAGAAGAAGAATGATTCACAAAGAAATGAAGACAGCTCTTCTCTTGATCAGATGATGGTGATTGTTCCTAAAATAGTATATGCTGATCCTATTCAATCTAGATATCCAATCATAGACTGGGAGATTTACAAAGATAAATTTGGAAAGGCTTGGAAGATAATCAGGCTTGGTGGAGGATCAGAAGTGTGCAAAAGTTTTCAGGAATTGATAAGAAGAAGTGACAGAGATGACTTAGACAGATTATGGGAGTTGGTTAAAAAAAACTCAAAACAATCAAGAAGCCAGATGTGAAAGAGCAAGAGTTGTGGGTTGAGTTACACAGGTTATATGAACCTGATCCAGCTAATATCTATTGGAACTTCCCAATTTATGATCTCTCAACTTCATGGAAGTTTTATGATAGCTGCAATGTACATCAGTTATCAACACAAGGTGGATTTGATGTTTTTATGCTTGCAGAAAAAGAGTATTCTTGAGTGCTAATCTACTTGCTATGATGATATCTAAAAAGATCATATGTGAAGAAATTACAGAGGTATTTAAAGATCTCATTTAAAGAATTCGTGCTCAGTATGAGAGACAAATGCAAGAACAGAATAAAAGAAGATAAGGTGTTTGGAGGTAGTAGGGGTGTAGCTTCTCTGTTTTCATTAAACAAAGAATTGTAGCTTCTCTGTTGTTTGTAAAAAAGTTACTAATGCTATTATTAAGTTACTACTGCTATTACAATAGTTGTTTGTATAATTTAGCATATTGTAATGGATTTAGACTCCAAAAAGTCAAGCTTTTCTATGGCTATGAAAAAATTTGCAGTTTTCACTAGTATATCTACTTGCAGGCAACATAATTAATAATATAACATTAAAATTGACTCAAAAAAAAACATAACATGACATGATAAAAACATAACATTAAAATTCAAATGAACATAACATGGTTGATAAAAAACATTGAAAGAAACTCTAAAGTCCCTTGACAAATGCGTACTTGTTGAAAAGTTTGAGCTTCGCTTCGGCAATCTTCTTCTTCAATTCCAAAAGCTCGATAACGTCGAACTTTTGAAGCTTCTTAAAATACTCCAAGCACTTGAACATCTGCACCGAAGGATGCACAAGTTCCATTTCAGCCATGTACTTGTTCCTTTAAATAACAATATCAAGCAACTCTTGATATGCCTTAAACAGATCTTTCGCATACTTCACATCATGCTGTGTCTCCCTATCAAAATACACCGTCATTTGGTATGGTAACTCAGTTGAGTTAGCAGCCGCTTCAAGTTCCTGAAGAAGCACAAATTGAGATATTCTTACACTCTTTGATACAATTTATGTTTTACTGTTTTTGTTTACTGGATGAATGAGGAAGTTACTTGGGTTATAGCATATAAATAGGCGGGGTAATTACATGTGAAAATGTGTTTTAGGCGTGTTTGGGTAATAAATGCTAAACGTTTGGGTTACCAACATACACATCCCAAAATTTCCTAGCAACATTAATTTATGCCTAGCAGCATTAAGTTATGCCAAGCAGCATTAACATAATTAAAGTAGATTACGTACAACTACTTAATTTCGTTTAACTTGATGTTTTAACTTTATTTCGTTTGTAAATACAAGAATTTTAATTAGATTATAACTTTTACATTATAGTTTTAAATGATTGTTACAAACATTTAAAACTACAATATTAAAACAACAAATCTTTGTAAATTTTTAAAAAATAAAACAATCCTATCTAAATTCATTTTTCAACTAACTAAATCTATTTTTAGGTAATGATTAACATAATTTAAGTAGACTACAACAACTTCATTTATGTTACAAGAATAAATGTGTACATGGTTAATGGTCACATATAATACCCTTATAACGCGGCCATAATCATGATTTAGATACACATTTGTGATATGGTGTGACTATTGTAAGGCTTATAGTCACATGATCGTGCTACAAATTATATGTGACTATACACATTAGGATTTGGAAAGCAAACACACACTAAACTTTAGACACACATATTAACTTACGTGACCAGATGTATCGAATTTTTGTTATGCTTAATCATGTTTGTATGGTTTAGTGTGACCATATATGGCATTTGGTCACACTCTTCAAGTTTGTGACATATATTTGTCACTCTTAAATGCATATCGTGACTAACGTTTCAAACTGAATTTTTAGTTGTCACACATTTCAAATTCATATGTGGCTAAGTATTCAGCAAAGAATAGCAGTCACGTTTATATAGTGTGTGACAAACTTGACTATATAATTTAGCCACATACGCAAGTATTTCATGTGACCATATATCTTTTTTAGTCACATTGTCAATTGTGTGACATATATTTGTCACATATGTATATCTATAGTGTGACTAATGTTTTGAGCTGATTTGTATCAGTCACACGTCCCGAATTAAAAGTGACTAAAATATCGAAAAATATTTACCAGTTACCCTCTAGTCACATATATACACCAATGTGTGACATATATTTTACGAAGTGGTCACACAAGTCGGATCAAGTGTGGCTGTTTATTTAAGGCTGGTACATTTAGTCACGTAAATATGTTGCTCTGTGACCATTCAAAATATGCTATGTGTGATGAAAGGCCAAATCTGTACTAGTGATTGTTGACAGGTGCATCTATTTCTTGGCATTTGACATAGAGACACTATTGCCTTGTCTTTTGTCATGTGCATCTAGTTTGTTAGGCGCCACTAGTTCAACTATATGTTGTTTTGGTGGTTTTGAGTTGCTTGATTCGCAACTTATTCAACTATCTGCTTTGGTGGTTTTGAGTCACTTGATGCGCCACTGGTTCAACTATCTGCACAAACAAGGTCTATGGTATTTTCCTCGAATAAAGTGAAAGTAAAAGAGGGCAAAACGCATAAAAAAGATCAATTACCTGTGCTCTTACTTTTTCCAGATCCAATGTATTTTCATCTGATGTAGATTTTATATGGTATAAAACTTACTATATCCAATGTATATTTAAAGAGTTGTATATATTTGACATTAACTATTTAAAAACAAAATCACAAAGTTCGGAGTCTTTGGACGTATAAGTGTATCACCATTGGGACAATCCAACCTGACTCCTACCCTACCAAAATTTGAAGTTTTGAACTATTACCTAACTTGCCTAGCTATTTTGCCACCTCTAACTATGAGCATATGAAACAAAATCGTAAGGTTCTGTAAAGAATGCATATGAATTAAGAATGGAAAAGATAAGCTGAAAAAATCAAATAGACCAACGTGACTACTTGATTAGAAACAGGAATCCAATCATATAATCACCGATGTATCCAGGAACCCAAGCATATAAATTATACTGACCCGGACGGACCTTCTTGATCTCAAAGTAACCTTTATTGTCGTTATGAGTCCAAAACTGATAGCCCTGATTATGTAAAATAAGGTATAGATTAAACTCTAAGAATGGTTTACAAAGGTACAAGTAACTTTGTCCCAACCACCCAACTAAAAATGGAAAAGATAAGCTGAAAAAATCAAATTGACCAATGCGATTACTTGATTAGAAACAGCTATATTTTTTTATAGTCAGATCTTGGTCTTTTTCTGATTTTTGGCTTTCTTACGATCGATTATGCACCCTTTATTTGTAATAGTGAGCTGAATACTGCCACCGCCGTATATTATCAGTCGCAACCATCACCGCCATTGTAATTGAAACCCCAAATCCTGGAATCGAAACATTTATGCTACATGAGAGAATTAAAAAGACATGGTAAGATTTTAGACATGAAATATCATAAGTTTACATTTAAAACCTTACCAGGTGACCCTGTAAATCTCTCGTATTGTTCATACGCCTGTCCTATCATCACCAGACTTGCGCACACTGTGTGTGTGTGTGTGTTTTGAGAGAGACTGATGTTCTGGAAGATGCTATGTCGGTACTTATCACCGAGAAAAAAAAGTAAACTTTACCGATCGAGCCGGACTGGACCTTAGCGGTGGTCTTGGTGCGAGTGTTGTGGTGGTGCGAGCGGTGACACTGGTAAGGAGAGTATTGAGGAGATAAAAGAAGACCAGATTTAGTTTTGGTGGATATATATTTGGGATGGAGTATTGAAAAACATTGGCGGGTTCAATGAAATTAAGTGGAGGGGCAGTTTAAATTTGGGGAAAAAATTTAGGCGGGCTCTTTGGAAAAGTTAAAAGGGAAATTTTATTTTAGGCAATTAAGTGAGGGAACATGTAAAATATTACATATAAATTTAACACATGAAATATCTTAATTTTTTGCTTTTATAATAGGCGGAAATGAGCCGAGCCGCTCGTGAAAAGCTCAAGATCATATTAGTAAAATGATTTGAGCTTTTGTCGAGTAACTAGAGTTCGTTCGACCTGATTCTTATCAAGCTTTGAGCTCAAGCTCAAGCCTATCAAATGAAGTTAAATGTTTAATGAGTTGAGCTCAACCTTATAAAAGTTCGACTCGAGTTATTGTTGAGTATTCTAGCTTGTAAGTGATATAGCATATGTTTATATATATATATATATATATATATATATATATATATATATATATATATATATATATATATATATATATATATATATATATAAAAACTAGCCGAGTACCCGCGCCTAGCGGCGGCTTTGTATAGCCGAGTACTCGGGTCTAGTGGCAGCGTTTTATTGTTTTCGACAAAATATGGTGGCGGTGATTTCTTTGTGTTGTGCGTTTGTTTATGTGCATTTAATTTTATAGTTGAAAAATCGCGCAAAGCAATGACGGTTTAAAAATTTTGACAAAAAATTGCAACGTCAATTCGTGTGTTTGTTTATTGTCATTATTGGTTCATTCTTACTTCAAGCTATGTTTGAAACAATAACTCTTTCATTCATTCAGACAATGTTCCAAACAATAACTCATTCATGCTAATACTTGTCATGTTATCATTATTGGTTAATTCTTATTTCAAGCTATAAAAAGATATTACTCTTTGTCTCAAAATTAAAATCCAATTTGTTATATTTTTTGCAACTTTGACCTTAATTATTCTTTTTCGTGTTATATAATATTTGATGAAAAATATAATAATGAAAATATATTTAAAACACAATCCATTTATACATATTTGTTAACTACCGGAAGCTAAAAAACAGTTTCAAATTCATACATCTTTTCCTTGTGGCTTTTTCTGCAACTCTTCTATTTACTACATGTACTATAATATTTAAACACATTCAAAGCACGTCAAATAGGCTCCATATGTTAAAATAACCTTGGTTCGTTTGACAGACATGTGTTTAGGAATAGGTAAAGAAATCTCAAATGATTTTTTTAACTTTTTAATTCAAATGAAAAAAATAAATAAATAAATAAAAAAGGTAAGACGTCTAAAATAGGTTTGATCAATGGTAGGGGGCCATATGGATGAAGACTAATTAATAAGTTTGGGAGTTTGACCGTTTGTGATTTAGTAAGATAAGATAACACATAGTGAAGCATGATGATAGCTGTTAAACATGTTTTTTCACCTATGTTGTGTTCAACAAACTTTTCCTGCTTTTACATGTTACCTTTTTTTGTAGTTATTTATAACTTTTAAAATTTTGGTAGCTTTTTCAAATTTCAAATTAGTCAAAACATTGGGAACAAAACTGTTGTAAACTTTCCATCTCACTAATGAGTTGTCACTATCAACCAAAACAACTACAGTACTATTTTATACCATGGGTAAAAAAAAAAGATGGTCGCAAGTTCTAACACAACTTGAATATATCCATATGGGGTTTTTAAACAAAAACTAATATCATTAATGAAAACACATCTGTTCAAATCTACCCTAAACAACATATCAACGGTCACATCAAACGGGCAAACTCTTTTTTCATCATTAGATCCAATGTACAAACCAACAAAAATCATAGATGAAAACACATCTATTCAAATCCAAAATTCAGATCAACAAATATATTAAGCAAATTTCAACTATAAGATTCACAAATCACGGTTTTAACGACACCAACAACAGACAACCTAAACTCAAACCCAAAACCACCAAGAGTGCACCAGTTTTAGCCAAACCACACAAACCACCAAACTTAAAACCGGTCAGATGTATAGATCCAAAAAACCCTTTTGTGGTGAACATCGGCAAAAAAATCATAGCATATCCACAAAAACCCATGAAAAAAATGATTCGAATCATCACCAAAAACTACAAAAACAAAAAACAAAACTCAGATCTCACAACTAACAACTGCCTCAAGGTTATATCACAGACCTCAAACATTAAATTAATATGCATCTCATTGGGTCCAGTTGGATCTTTAATGCACAAACCATCATTAAACCACAATTTAATAATCAATCATACTATTTCCGGCGATATAAACAATTTTCGTAAGCGGCACAAATTTTCCGACAACTGATGCAACTGTATCTGGCGAGAGAGCAGCGGCTACAACAGTGGTGAGTAGCTGCAAGCGGCGACCCTAAAAAAAATGTTATATCTAAAAAATGTATATATGTAAAAAAATATATATATCTGTAAAAAAAAAACCAATCGATCTACAAAAAAATCTATAGTTCTACAACTAAAATGTATAAATCTACAAAAAAATAGAAAAAAAAAAATAAAAATAAAAATCTTCAAAACATATAAATCTGTCAAAATACCTCAACTTGATGGTGGATTGTTTCGGTGGTTCGTGGAGTCCAATGGAGGTAGTGTCGGTGGTGGTGCCCACTGGTGCCGTTGGTTGGTGGTGGTGGTTGTTGTGTTGATAGCAGATTTTTGGGAGAAGTGTGTGCATTTGTGTGTTTTATTATAGAGAGAGAAACTGGATGGAAATAATGAGTTAGTGTGTGAGTTTTTAGATTATATATTTAGTGTAGGTTCGGGTGTAGGGTCGGGTGTTGAATCTTAATTTTAGGTTCGTAGTTAGGCTTGGTTTTTGTTTGGGGATATGTGTGCTTTATAAGGGGAGTATATATATATATATATATATATATATATATATATATATATATATATATATTGTATGTAAACGTACTAAGTGTAAATAGTTAATTATAAATGTATCGACCATGGTTGTCAGGATCCCGATCCTGATCTTAGGATCTTACGGTTTTACGATACTGCAAAGCAAAAATGATCCGGATCTTATGTAGGATCTTTGAAAGCTTAAGATCGTATAGGAACCCGATCCTGACCATAGGATCTTAGGATCTAATCCGATCCGATCTTACTTTTCTCGAACTAGCAAACTAAAAAACTACAAATTTATGAATTGTGTTTTGTAAAATTGAAAAAACAACATGTTATAATCTTCTTATCCATTTCATAACCATAATTTAGGACAACATTTCTATGAAACATTTATATAATTTTGTGTTTATGTATAAAATAATTTATAAATTTGTATAATATTACAAAGGATTCTTAAAAAATGCATTATGGTAGGATCATAAGATCCCGATCCGATCTTAAGATCTCGATCTTGCAAAGACAAAATCGATCCTAAGTAGGATACAATCCCGATCTTGAAACCTTGGTATCGAGATTTTCGAGCCGAAGGTGAACCGAATTCGATTATTAGATAATATTTCAATTTTAATTTGTGTAAGACAACACACCCTTACAAATAAACCGAGCTTTTCGAGTGATCAAGCTCAAACCGAGTTCAAACTTTCTCGATCCCGGATAACATGATCGGGAGGTCCTTGCATACTTGCTTCTTATTAGTGTCTGTGACTGTAATACACCGTAAAATCTCAGGTTATTTATTAATGCTAATTATCAACATTGTTCTTAACTAAGCCATTTTTGAGGGCTAATTTGAAATTTTTATATGAAACACTGTCTGTTTGAACACCCGATTGTTTTGTTCACTGTTTATTTGACACCCGAATGTTATGAACACCGTTTGTTTAACACCCGAACATGTTTTGTCACCCGATATCACCCGAATGTCACTCTTCGATATCACCCAATGAGGTTAAACACCGGTAACTCCACTTGTGACCCGACACCCAAAAATTGAACACCGAGATTTTATATATATATATATATATATATATATATATATATATATATATATATATATATATATATATATATATTTATATTAGATTATATATATATATATATTAACTTTCACCAAATTTGTTATTACTATATACATATAAGTACATATGTATAAATGACGACACCGTTTAAATATTTAAGGTTTTCACGAACCGACACCGACACCGATATCGAGACCAATATCACAATTTTACGAACACCGACACCCCATATTTTTGGGCCCCACAAGCCGACTCTATTTCTTTTCTACTTGGGCCGATTACACTCCAAGCCCACACGGCATTCCTTTCTTTCTTTTCTTGGGCCGAACGTACTCCCAAGCCACAAGCCCATTTAATTTATGTCCCTATTGGATCGAATATGTGAGCCCACATGGTTTCTATTTTTTTTTCTCCTTTTTCGTTTTCTCCTTGCTGTTACACGAAGCCAACAAAACTCAGCTCCTACACACACCTTTGAAACTACTCTTGGTTTCTTTCCTTGGTTCCCTATCATCTCGACAACATACTTACAACTCCATTGACTTTGCACCTTGGAAAACCTCAAGCCACCCTATGAAGCCGTCAAACCACCGGATAAACTTAATAACCACCTAGTCGAGTTTACCTTATGGATCATGTGCTCCCTTACCTCCAACACACTAATACCACATGAGCCTAATTGTATTGTTTATTGCCTACAAATCCTAAATTAATCCAAAGTAAACTCTAGTTGCTCCCTCCACCCCCAACTCGACTTGACAAGGACTCAAGACAAGAGACAAAGTTGTCTACCTTCGAATGACACTTGAGTAACATGTTTCACCATGCCAAACATACAACCACCCTCACTATCCTATATAAACCACATTTAATGCATTTTCTCACACTTGCAAGAGTTCATCAAATCTCATATCACCAAAACTCTTTTTTTTCTTTCTTGGCTGCTAACAAGAAGAAGCAAGGAGGACACAAGCAAGGGTTGAGTAAGGGACGAGTTGGATAACTAAGTTTTGGGTACAAGATCACTTCACGAAGAGGGTGTCATTTGGTTGCTCTCGTTGCTCATACACTCGAACTCATCACCACCATCTCTTGGTGTTGTAAGTTCCCATTTCCTATTTCATTTCCTACTCTAAGATCATGCATATCACCTAAGATTCACACACGACACGCTTAATTTTTGAAATTGTATTTTGTTACACTTATAGCTTACCACATGACTCGACACCATTTGAAATGCCCTCGCCATATCATTTCTACACGTACAACCCACTTATATTTTTCGATCACCTAAATATACGACTCACCCACAATCGAATTAACCTAACATGCATAACTCATTCGACCATGTGACACGAGAACTAGACCCAAACCAAGTACTAGTCGAACAAGTTTTTAAAACAAAGACACACCCATTTTGGGCCTTACCGGGCTAACAAGCCCAAACGAATTTTCTTATAAGATTTTCGATTTAACATTTTTGAATGGAAACAGATTTATAAAAAACGATTTTTACAAACAATAAAGGATAAAAATGGTAACTTTTATGAAGATAAAAGTTAACTTTTCGAAAACTAGAGTTTGGACTAATTTTGCAAAAAGTCCCACGTTAAAGGACTAAATGTGACAAAACATAAACTTTCGAACCAAAATTGCAAATACCGAATTCTTTTGGAGATCAAGGGTAGATATTGTCATTTGGCCAAAAAATAAGGAACAAAATGTAAAAAGGTTCAAAAAGGACCATATTGAGATTATTATTAACCAAAGGGTAAAAAGTGTAATTTTGGTAAAGTTAAGGGTTAAATTATGACAAGGTATATTTATAACTAATTATTTCATATAATTTTATAAATACATATATTTTTCTTTAGCTTGAATATTTATATATATATATATACACACACACATATATATATATATATATATATATATATATATATATATATATATATATATATATATATATATATATATATATATATATATATGTGTGTGTATAACTTTATTAAAAATATTTAATCATAAATATTTTTAAACGATATTATTTTCACAACAAGTTAATATTTATCGAACACCGATTCGTAACAACACTAACAATAACTACGTAAAGTTATTTGAAATACATTTAAGACACCCGAAACGGATATCACCTTACACGTGATATATCACACGTCATTTACGACATGAATCTAAAACACCGATTACAATATATTTATAGGTCGCAAGTCGGAGGAATTTCATTGCTAGTCATAGCAATACACCATCACTTTTGAGCACCTTGTGATTACGCACCTTTCAGGTGAGTTCATGGTCCCACATTTTTAATTGTTTTTAAACCCCCGTGGGGAGATTCATGCTATAAATCGAACACAAGTATTTTCTGTATGCTATTATCACCTGATATTGCCTAAGTTGACACCCGTGCTACAAGTCCCTCATATCATGAACCTTAATCACTTGCGAGTGAGCGCGAATATAGTTGATAGATCTATTGGATGGCAGCCCACCTCTGTCAAGGTGATCACTTGGCAGGAGGTGTGCTATATTCGAGGTATTATGGAAATTTGGCACATTTCCTGTCACCGATGGCCCCTTGTCATTTACATCCGCTGTGGTGTAGATGATTGTTATTATCTTTATGATATGTCAAATCAATGTTAAGGCTTGCGTTTCGTGAGGCTTAGGAGCAATATTACACCCGATTTAGTCAAGACCTGTCTATCTTGGCTTGTTTATTTCAAATGCTTGACTTGTGTTCACATTATTACAATTTAAACTACTATGGATTCACTCAACCTTTGTGTTGAATTTTTAAGCATGTTTATCTCAGGAAACTAGCAAGCATGGCGGCACGGAGCTGGCAAAGGGCACAGGACCTCCCTTTGATTTCAATAATTATATCATTCTTTACAAACTCATCACTTCTTTTGCTAAA
Organism: Artemisia argyi; assembly: GCA_030686995.1. Lineage (NCBI taxonomy): Eukaryota > Viridiplantae > Streptophyta > Magnoliopsida > Asterales > Asteraceae > Artemisia > Artemisia argyi. Next base: position 86,018,930 of record CM060702.1, read on the forward strand.
CAATTAACATTTTGGAAAAATGTTTGTAACTCTGAATATTTGAGTTTTCATGGAATGATATTGACAATCTTTTGAATTGTTTTCTATGAGTATGACTGTGTACTAAACTGTAATGACCCCGATTAGACTTCCGCTGCTTAATCAAATTTCGGGGTGTTACAGTGACAAACGGTATACACCAACCAAGTTGGTGTAACCCATGCATGACCGCCATTAATAACTTCAAATACAATTCATATAACATTCAATTCACAGTATATATAACTATACTGTACACCTACCAAGCCGGTGCAACCCATGCATGACCGGTGATAATGGCTAATTCACATGGGTCATGGGTCATGGGTCATATGCATTAGGCTGTCACTGGTCACATTCAATAATGGGTATTTGACATCATATGGGTCATATGCATTAGGTTATCATTGGTCACATCCATGACTGTTGATCATTGGGTAATTAACATGGGTAACGGGTCATGTGCATTAATATTGGGTTGTAGTGACATGTCATATATGTTATCGACCAATACATGATTGGTGATCGACAATGGGTAATTAACATGGGTCATGGGTCATGTGCATTGGATTTTGTAAACTAAGACAAATACTATACAACATTTTATACGTTTTGTATTTTTTTACGTTTTCATCCATTTGCCGTTTTTCGTCCCTTTTTGACCGTTTTCAATCGATTTTGATCGATGTCGCTAGTTTTCCACCGACGTTGACAATTTTCGACAAATTTTGACGGATTTAGACCGTTTTAGACCGACTACGACCGATTGCGACCCTTTTCGACCGATTTCATCCATTTTGAATGTTTTCGGCAATTTTCGCTCGTTTTCATATGTTCTAAGCTTTTTTCTAAATGTTTTCCTCTCTATTAAAATGTTATGAAACGTTTCTTACGTTTTCGTACATTTTTGTACGATTTTTTCATTTCCATACGTCCTTCTCCTTTTTATTCGGGTGATTCGGGTCAACCCGAGTAACCCAAATACTAAATAGGGTCCCGTATCGGGTTGAAAATATTTGGCTAACTCGTGTACGGGTCGGCCCGATTAACCCGAATGAGGATTAATGGCCATCAATTTTTGAGCTTCTGTTATACATACGGCTAATGATTTGCACACTCAATGTACAAGCAGTTGAAGCCGAGTGTTTAATACTATACAAGTATTTAATGCACAGATGGAGTGTCCCAATCAATTTATAAAGTGTGCAAATCAATTCCCTTTCACATAAACCCTAATTTAACACACTCTAAAAAATCATAAAAAATCCCAAATCAAAATCAAACTAACTCATGTCGTCTTATCTTTGTGAAGATTACTGTAAATGTGACAGGCCAGCAATGGTGGTAACATCTTGGACACCATCCAACCCTGCTCGACGTTTCATTTGCTACAAAAATTGATGGGTAATTTATCAGATACATTTAGTTTAAAAATTATTAAGTTTAATGTTTAATATACTACATTTTTTTGATTTTAGAAATCGGGTATGAAGAAATGTGAAAAATTTGATTGGTATGATCCAGAGGAGGAATGTGATTGGTACAAGATGAATTTGTTTGAGATGTATAGAAAACTGAATCCCAATAAAAGGCATGAGGTTCAAATTGAAATTAATCGTTCAAAGAAGGATTGAAGAATTGGAGGCAGAGTTGACAAATGCCTTAAAGAAAGTCAGTGTTTGGAAGTCAACACTTTGTGTTTTTGCAGTTGTGGTTTCTTTGGTATTTGCACTGAAGTAGTATAGTATTTATGGCTAGATTGTGTGGTTTGTAGTGGCTCATGTACCCCATCTTTATGGTGAATGGTTAAGTGTTTGCTTGTAAATTTAACTGATCTTGATCTTTTGGCTACTCGATATCTTTTAGCAGTAATTACCTAAAATGGCACAATTTGACTATCCTGTTTGACCTTATGCAAATGAATGTACATGCACAAAACTCCCAAAAATTACCCAAAGTGACAATCATGATTGGCTATTAGTTATCTTTTGATAGTAATTACCCGGAATTGCCCAAATTCACTTGGAGACTCTTTGACTTTTGCAAATGACAATCAAGTTTGACAATCTTTGTTTGACTTTTAACAAAGCATCATAACATAGTCAAAAAAACAACATAACATAATTAATCAAGAAAAAGATAACTTGATCATATAGTAATCGATAACTTGATTAACAAAGAAACATAACATAAGTTTTCTTTGAACACAAAAACATTAAACTTCAAAGAAACATAACATAAGTTTTCTTAGAGTCACGGTCAAACATTTATTCCCTCTGGTCAAAACCCGATCCCAAATCATATTTGGAAATATTGAGTTTGGAAGTTTATTATTCATAAAGCATGAGATACAAGTAGTTATTGCAACAACTCATTGTACTTGGTAAGTCAAGACTTGGTAAAAGGAAAGTGGAGACTTTTGCATACAACACTCAATTCCTTATCTGTGGGAACAGTTTTAAAATATCTTCAATTCACAGTATGATTTAGGCGCCTTTGGTCCATCCCTTTTCCCGCCAAAAGTCTTGGGAACCGTTCATATACCTCTCCAGCCTATTTATTCCTCTGTATTGTATATATACAAAATAACACACACAAACACATATATCACTTTCAAAGAAAACTTCAACAATGGCAGCAAATGGTAACTTTCAAAATGATGCAGAAGAGTACGAGTGGGTATTAAACAACAGTTTGCTATGGGACGCAGTGTTTAATCATTCCGGGTATGATCCCGTTTACGAATATGGGTCGTATAAACAGGTAGATACATGGATGAGGTCAATAATTTTGAAATCGCTGCATAGACAAGACTTTTACTGGGATGAGCGTTGGGGACTGAATGATGTGGAGGTGGAGGAAGAAGATGAAGATGATGAGGAGGATCAACAGGATGCGCAGAAAAATGTGGTGGAGCAGCAAAATGAAGAGGATGCGCAGCAAAATGTGGTGGAGCAGCAAAATGAAGAGGATCAGCAGCAAAATGTGGTGGACCATCAAAACCAAGGGGGTCAACAAAATGGGTTTGCATTTGCAGACCCGTTAAATCTGGAAAACAGGATTACCGATCTTGAAATTAAGTTTCAATATCTCCTGGAAAGGAAAAGGATGCAACGCAGGGAGTAAAGCGCTCTGGTTTTAACAAGTTGGTGTGAAATGGAGTGATGCAGTTTTTAATGATGATGTTTTTATGTTTTTAGTATCTTTAGTATTTAGGTAGGATAATTAATTATATTTATGTTTACAGCTTTTATGAATGGTCGTATCTTTTAAAAAATATCACTGAAAATTTTGAGACCTTGTATTGTTGCTTGTGATGTCAAACTGTCAAAGGTGTGTTTGGTTTCTTGGATAAAAGCAGTATGTCAAATTGTTAAAATCCAGAAATGATGTGTTAATGTTGCTAGTTATAAATAGTATTGCTAAGTGTAATTGATGATGTGATTATTGTGATTTAGGTAATGAGTTTGGTTTTGTGTTTTTGGGACTAATATTTTGTAGGATAAACTTAGAAAAGTGCTGGAGTCCTGAAAAATAAGCCGATTCGAGTGGAAACTGACTTAGTGTTGCTAGGCAGATTTTAGTGCTGCTAAGCCTAACTTAATCCAGCTAAGGGTTGTTCTGCTATTTTTGAGAGTGCAGGGTATTGTTTTAGAAATATGAATGGTTAAGGGTTTGTACACTTCAATCATTCACATTTTCACACAAATGTTTTTATCCGATCAAAACTCTATCAAACATAAAACCACTGCTTGATTTTTTCAATTAATTGCAATTCCCAGCAAAACCCTACAAAAATTTTCAAATTTCACAATGTCGACTCTGTCTTTTGCCAACAAGCATAACATGATTGCATTCTTGCAAAAGCCCACCAAGGGGAATGAAGAGTTCACTGAAGTTGTTGATTTTCTCAATGCTACTCATATTAGGTATGCATTAACAGTTAACCCTAATGTATATGTTTCCAACATCAAACAGTTTTGGGCTACTGCAAAGGTCAAAACTATTGATGAGGAAGTACAAATTCATACCCGTGTGGATGGGCAGAAGACTATTGTTACAGAGGCATCTGTTAGAGAAGTTCTTCATCTAAGAGATGTTAATGGAATTGAGAATCTTCCAGACTCCACAATTTTTAAAAACCTTCAAGAGATAGGGTATGTAAGAAAAAATGATTCTTTGAAATTTATTAAAGGTGGCTTTCCCCCACAGTGGAAATTCTTAATTCACACTTTGTTACAGTGTCTTAGCCCAAAGACTACTGGTTGAAATGAGTTTAGTAGTAACATGGCTTCTGCCCTTATATGTTTGGCAAAAAATAAAGAAAAATTCAATTTTTCAAAATTAATTTTTGATCATGTGGTTAAAGCCTTGGATAATTCTTCAAACCAACATTACTTATATCCAAGATTTTTGCAACTTCTTATGGACAAACAGTTTACAAATAAGAAAGTTCACGACAAGGTTTATCCTATTCACTCTCATATTAAAAAGGTCTTTTCTAACATGAAGAGAAAGGGTAAGGACTTTCCTGTCATAGTTAAACCATTGTTTCAAGCAATGTTGGAACTAGGTCAACATAAAAAGGGTGAAGGTTCAAGAACTTATAATGAATCAAGTTCCAATGGAACTTATTCAGGTGAAGGAAACCGCATGTGCCAAGAAACCAAGGGGGACAATGCAAGTGATGAGGATAAAAGTGATGACGAAGAGATGGAACTTGTTAAAGAATTGATGGTTAAATATACCAAACTTAAAGAATAGGTTCTTGGCCTACAACAAATCACAGATACTCAGGGGGATGTAATTACAGGTTTGAAGCTGAGGGTTAAGCAATTGGGAGGTCAGAAGGGGTCAAGAACCAGGTCATTCAAAAGACTGAAAAAAGTGGTCACAAGACAATAGATTAGTTCATCTGAAAGCATAAGTTTGGGGGAGGATGATCCCAAACAAGGGAGGAATGAAACCAAGGATTCAGGGGAAGCTATGGAAAATTTTGATAGTGTTGCTGTTGGTGATGACATTGGTGTGGATATGGATGTGGATTCTGGTGAGATTGATTATGAGTATGTGGTTGCTGATAATCAAGGTAATGAGGTTGTTATGGAAGCAGCAATCAAAGACATAGGAGATTCTACTGCTGGTGCAAGTGAAGAAATGCCCAAGGAGGATACTACTGCTGAGGAAATGTTCCTATTGCTAGTGATGACGATGAAACTTTGGCCGAAGCAATGATTCTATTGAAGACACAATTTAAACAAGCAGTGCCACAATCACCACTGGCAACAGAACAATCACAACCACCACCACAACAACCAAGAGTACCTATCAAAGGTGTCTTAATTAGAGAACCAACTCAACAAATCAAGAAGAGTGTACAAGAGCCAAGTTATAAGGGCAAAGGCAAAGGTATTATGGTTGAAGAGTCTAAGATTGATCCTTTAAAGGATCTTGCTTTTGTGTACTGATCCAAACACAAGCAACTTGAAGTAGATGAAGCTGCTGCAAGAAAATTAACTGCTTCGTTTGCAGAGGAGAATCAGATGGTACTTGAACAAAGAAGGAAACACGCTGAAGCTGAGGCCAAAACAAAAGCACTCTTGGATACTAGAGATGAAGAAAGGAGTAAAGGTGATGCTGATATTGCACTGATGAAAAAAATAAAAGAAGAAACACAAGAGTACACTCAAGAACAAAAAGATGAATGGAAGAGGAATTGTTAAGCTGAAAGGAAGAAATTTTATCTCAATCAAAGAAAGAAGAGAAAAGTGCTCAGTCGTCCAACAGTTAAGCAAAAGAGGAAGTACTATGAGTACCATCTAAACAATATGAAGGATTGGAAGCTTGTTTAGTTAAAGCGATACTTAGATGATGAGATCTTCAAAATGTATGAAAGAGCCAAAAACTCAATGTAACTAATATATATCAATGTTAATGATAACTGACTTCACATTTTGCTATAAATAATAGTCACATGAATATTTCACTATGTGACTATTTTGAATGTATTGGTCACATACAATACCCTTATAATGTGGCCATAAACATCATTTAGATACACATTTCTGATATGGTGTGACTATTGTAAAGCCTATAATTACAATGTGACTATTTTTTATTTATTTATTTATTTATTTATTATGTTTTTTGTTAAAGCCTATAGTCACATGATCGCGCTTCAATTAAGTGTGGCTATACACATTAGGATTTGGTAAATATATTTTACGAAATGGTCACACAAGTCGGATCAAGTGTGGCTGTTTATTTTATTCTGGTACAATAGTCACGTAAAAATGTTACCGTATGACCATTCAAAATCGACCATGTGTGACGAAAGGCCATTTTTGTACTAGTGTAGGCTCAAATGACTTGTACATTGTGCTTTAAATGGCCGTACTAGGGTTTAGGAAGGAAAATTTAGCTAAGATAACTTGTACATAAGCCTTGAACACTTTTAAACTAGTTTCAACTTGAAATTAGGACTTTTGAAATAACGATAAACGTATAGTGCTTTATTAGGTCACCATTTTGTAAACACAAGTATTATAACAATAGAAATGAGATGAGAAAGGAGATTTGGGTGATTATATGAATAAGAGAAATATAAGTGCAAGAGTTTCCTTAAGAAATCAAATAACCAACCAAGTATTACATGAGACTTAGGCTTCTATTTATAGGGAAGGAGCTAGGGCAACACTCCCTCTCCTTCCACTATCAATTCGTGTGGGCTTCTAAGCCCATGGGCTAAAATGCCTTAAGTCTAGCAAATGACCGAGACTTGACAAAATAGTGAAAACTTTGATCCCAACAATCTCCTCCTAAGGGTCGGTCATCACAGTTGCTTGACGTCTTCATCTTTGTCGTTGACTTGTGACATGTAAAACTCTAGACGTCTTAAAATGGTTGAATGATAATGGATGTACTTTGCTCTATGTCTTTGTTCTTTGGTGATGATATAGTGATTGTGTTATGAAGTAATCTGCCGTTCGTCACTCCTGTGTCTGTGGTGGTTGTCCGCCATTCCAACATACTCATACATCTTTGGACTTAGACTTTCACGTACAAGAAGTTCCTTTTCGTACATTGAGATCTTTGTCTTTATACTTTGTAGATTCTTCTTATTGGTGTAGAATCTTTCTTTGAACTTTGTGTTGCTAAGATCTTTGGGGGAGCTTTCTTTGACTTCAAGATGTATGTATGAGCATGTTGGAATCTACCATCATGGAAGTGAGGTACCTGCGAGTAAACAGTTAGCAATAAATAACCGGTACTTACAGATAAGGAATTAGAGCTCATCAACAGCATATTGTGAAGACTCCTTCTAATCCTTATCTAGGTCGATCCCATATCAGATACTCCCGAAGGAGCTTACGAGACCTACTAAGTAGCTCAATGACTGGGTGAGTCGCTGGGGATCACTCCACGACTGTAGACCGTAATGGAACCATCGCAAACACTAAGCGTAACCCTTGTGAGGTTACCGAAGTGACCTGCTGTCAGGGCTGTTTGATGTTGACCCTGGCAGGATTTCCGTTCAATCATTGAGAAATACTTATGTAATCCTCTCATAAACGTTCTCGGCAGATTGCTATGATCTGCGAAGGACTCGATAGTTTACAACTGATGCCTATTGATGTAGAACACCAGTTGTAAAAATACTAAGTCTTCCTAAGAGATCTTTGATGTATCTCAAGGCTCTAGACTCTATAAGTGCACACCTAGGTTTCCTATGCGGAGACTAGGGAGGGGTCTCCTGCTTCAATATCAACCGTCTCTAAGAGATAGGTCGATAGGTTACGCTGGTTCCCCGTGAGAATGAAACAAGCTCTTTTAAGAGAACTTGAGTGGTTAAGAAGGTTTAGTGCATTGCGTCACTGGGTCCATGACGACTTAATCTTCAATACCGGTGTTGTCTTTTGCAACAGCCAGTAGCATACGTATTGAACCCGGTGTCTGCCCTAAGGTTGAATCATATGGAGGGCTATTTCTTTTCACCCTTTACTTTACTTTTCTTTTTAATTCTTCAACTCCTTCTTTCCCTTTCATTCTTTTCTCCTTTTTTCGTATCATACCTAAGGACTTCTAATTCTAACTATGGGAGATGTCCTTGGGTAGATCCCTCCGGCTCTGGCGGATCATAGGACGGATATTCCTATCTTAATCACCTTATAACTCCGATAGTAGCCAAGAAACCTTTGATTGAAAATCTCTCAAAGTGATTGTGATAAATAATTTTGGTTAAAACTTTGAGAGTTTTGTGTACACTTTTGAAGGGCTCCCCCTGCACATGTGCTCATAAGTATTTAATAAATTTGCACATGCGGGAGGAGCAAGCACTTTTGAATTGATCCACTTTCCGTGAACAAGACCGATTCGAGACACGCTTACATCACTAGTTAGACTAGCTTGAAGTTATTACCCGGCCTGGTCAAGTCCACAGAAAGTTTCTCGAGATGGTACATTTCTACTAAGACATATCCTTTTCGAGACACGCTTACGTGGTTAGTTAAAGAGATACATTGTCAGCTTTTAGGTGACAACTAGCTCTAGTAACTAACTTTATGTTATTACCCGTCGAGGATAAGTCCTTTCGATATTACTAACTTTTATTGTCTCGTCAATTCCTGGGTCAATACTGAGTCTTACTCGCACATGATACAACTTTTAAGCTTTGACTTCGTATATTTTAATCACTTTTTCATTTTCTCCCCCTCAAAAATAGCATATAAAATGATGTTTTTGACAATCTTTTAGATTAAAATATGCCTTTTGAGTCTTGCGAGGAGATTCACCAAGAACTTATAATTTTGAGCAAAGTATTTAGTTTTGACAAGTGCTCCCCCTCAACAAGTGATTAGGTCTTATTGAGGTGAAATACTTGTCCTTTTGAGCAGAATTATGAAAATCATAAACGTTTGATAAATTCTACTCAAAAGTAAGAAGCCTTCGCTCCTTATATTTAGGATTGAGGCACTGATGCGTACCTCAGGGTCCTTTCTTTACACGAACGGGTTGTGCACTGTAATACGTACACAAGCCATAATGAAAATATTTCAATCAAATGAAACAATTGATATTGAAAAGAATAACCAAATGTACCAAGTTAATCTTCGTCAGGAAGTGGAGCATCAAAGTCAGTGAACTTGGGTTCTGGTCTTTCGAAGAGTCTGATAGGAAACGATGGTCTGACACCGATATAACTTTCTAGTCGTCTGATTTGTTCCCGTCGAAATAACCTTCTTCAATCTTCAAGACAAAGTTACGAACTTGTCTTCTTGAGCTGGATTTCCATCTAGGTTGTTCCCCCTTTGCTATCTTTCGGCGATCGTCATTCAACCTTTTGACAAGCCCATCACGAACGGCTTTAAGTGTAACATCACAGAATTTGTGTATCCCATCGAACCTCATGAAGCTTTGTAGCTTTTTGCTGTTGATGTAGGTGAAACCAAAAGGTTCTTGGTTGAGAGTAAACTGTGACGTTTGATAGATTCCATCAAATGTGAATTGCGGCTTTGTCAAATTGATCTTCTGTTGGTAACTTTCCACTCCAAGCTGAAGATCTTCCACTCATTCTTGAACTATCAATCGTCGTATGTAAATAAGTAGTGATGCCATGAAGTTGTACTGTACATCTCTATCAAATCCACGCATTCTTCCTTGAACCTTTTCGAGATACATGTCTTCGATGTAATTGAGATTAAGGTCTGGAAAGTCTGCTTCAGAGAATTTGTACTTCTTTTCATCTTGTCGCTTAACCACAATTTCACGCATGAACGTGTAGTTAAACCGTTTCGACTCTTGAATCTCCAAGATAGCAATGATCTTAGATTTTTGCTTCACGTTTTCCAATGATTTCTCTCCTAATCTGCTAGTATAACCGAGACGACGACGTTTTGGCCAGTGTTGAATCCCGTGTAGAGCATCTCTGTCGTAAGCTACGATGGAGTTGCTAAAAACTCGAGTAGTCTCTTCAATGGCAGGGATTTCATATCTTGTGGCAGGTACTGAGATTGTGAGTGAGGAAGCATATTTCGTCTTGGAAGTTTCTTGGGTGAGTTGGATGTTACGAAGATCTTTGTTGAAGAAGAAGCTGTAAGGTATCTTGGGTTTATCTGGAAATCCTTTCAAGGGTAATGGTTTGGTCCAGTCAGTGAAGTAAGGCTTTTCATGATTTTTGGAACTGAGGTCGATGTTCACTTCAGGATTTAGCCAGTCAAAGTCGGCAGACATTGCACTAGCTATATTCTGCATATGATACTCGTATTCCACTTTGTTTCCGGATCTGGACTTAAGAAATTCTTGTGCATCCCTATTGATTCTTCTAAGCTCCGCCTTTGTGAGTTTGTTGATCTGTAGATCCTTCATTATGACTTGGGTAAACTGTAGAGTGTTACCAGGAAGGGGTTCTTCTTCTTCAAGAGGAGGTTGAGCTTGAACCATTTCTGTCAGCCAATCATTCTGAGGAGTGTCATTATTGTCGAGCCATGAATGACGTCTTTTCTTCTTTGATTTCTTGGACTTATATGTAGCATCTTTGTCTTTAGCCTTGGATGGTGACGATGGTCCAGCATGAGAATCAGGAATAGGTGAAGCACGATAATCGGCGTCAGGTTGACCTTGGTAGTCATCAGTAGGTTCCATGAAAGTTTCTTCCTCTTCAGTTTGACCTTGACCGGTAGCTGAGTGGTTTGTTGATTTCCAGGAGGAGTGGAGTCCTTTCGTGGTTGTAGAGAAGATGAGGGACCAGTTCCAGACTTAGGTTTCTTGCCTTTTGAGTTTGGGTCAGGATCATCATCTTTTCTTGACCTTTTCAGGGTTCCAGCTGCATCTTTGCATGACTCTTTGGATATGTAAGCCACCATAGCATCATAAACTGCTTTTTCTTCAGCAGTCTGTGTGGTTTTGGAGGCAATATTGTCGAAGAGTTTGGCAAGCATTTCATTGAAGGATAATTTAGGGACGGTTGGAGCAACAGTAGAAGCTTTTGCAGTGTGAAGCGTGAATGGTGTAGTTGACAACATTTTTCTAGTGACACTTCTGATTCTGTGATCCAAGTTGTCCTTGATTGGTTCAAGAAGGTTTGCTACTTCAGGAGAGACTATCTCAACTAGATTTTTAGTGAGAAAATCTTGTGTGACCGTTTTAATAAATCCTGTGTAATCAGAGTTCAAGAACTTATCGATCAGTTGCTTTGACTCCTGAAAGTCTTCAACTTGTTTGGCAAGACCGGTAACCATGTTGGTTAGTTTGTTGACTTGCTCCTGAAGATCAACTGGTTGTTTCGGTTCATTGATTGAATGCTATTTTGATGCGGTTTCTGAAGGTGTGGGAGATGAATGCTCAGATGATGATTCGGACGATGACTCGTTGTGAGAGTTTGAAGAAGAAGCAGGAGGAGTCAGATTCTTTGGTGGAGAGTCTTGAGGAGGTGGAGGTTTTGCTGAGGAAGTCTGCAGAGAATGACTTAAGAAATATGTTGGTGTCGAACGCGTTCTTCTCTTTATTTTCTTTTCTACGACGTTCCTCTGCTTCTCGTGCAAGAAACTCTGGAGTAATGAGGTATTCATGTTCCTGATCCGTAGCTATGTACTCTTGTTCGCCAACATTCTCCTCTACATTAGCAGTCTCTGTCATATTGACATCTCCTGTTTTGTCTGTATCTTTAACGGTGTCATCAGGTTGTGGAGCTGATTCTAACGTTGTGGACACAACGGGAGGAATCATGCTGCTTGTAGCTCCTTCGTGTTCTGACTGATCGATAGGTGGTGGAGTTGAAGGTTGAGACATGAGTCAGCTTTCGAGAGTTGCTTTCCTTTGTTCTTTCTGAAGTCGCTTTTCTTCAGCTCGAGTGTTGACAACTATACTCTTCAGTTTGTGTTTATCGACCAAAGGTTCAACGATTGGTTCGTCTTCATCATCATTAGGCTCATTAATAGTGATCCCTTTTCTTTTCCTTGTCTCTTCTTTATAAGTTTCTAGACTTTGTTGTATGGCGATCTCTGTTGCAGGAAATCCTTCATCAGGAGCTCTTACTCTCAGTTCATAGTCTGGTTCTTCTTCTTCAGATTCCGTGTCGAACTCTGATTCGCTGTCTGATGGTGGAGGTGTAGGTTCATCCTGATGGATGTACGCAGGAGTTACCTTTTGCTTTGGCTTGGTTGCTGGTTTGGGTTTGGATGTTTGTTTAGGTTTGGTGGAAGTCTTGGGTTTTGTTTTGGGAGCAGTCTTAGACTTAGTCTGAGGTGAGCCAGTGGTGCTTGCAGTACTCCCAGACTTCACACCTCCTTTGCTACGAGTCTGAATAGTAGCTTCTTCCTGTACCCCTTTGTAAGCATTATCATAGTACTTGTAGTTCGAACTTTTCTTGATCATGTCATTAAGAAGGTATTCGGGAAGCCTCATTCCTTTGATCTTGGTAGAGGAAGTGGTAGTCTTGATGAATGAGGTGGTAAAGTCGTCCTCGAAGAGGTGCTTCGGCTCATTAGGATCAGCCATCCTTTTGATGAATTCTGGTGTGTCCTTGCAGAAATGTTCTATGAGAAGTTTGGTGAATCTTGTGAACGGGATCATAGTCTTCACACGTTCGGTTTGAATGCTGTAGACTATATCTTTCATGATTGGAACTGCAAAGTCCATAGGTGTCAAAGTCACCATTCCCCAGAATGTTTGCAAGTGTTCAAGCCTAGGATGTTCATGACCACTTTTTCTTCCTGATATCGATCTTACAACCAACAGACAGAATGTTCTCCAAGGCTGAGGGATATTCTCGGCATTGAATCGGGAAAGTTTGACTAGAGGTACGTCATCATCAACATCATATCCTAACCCAACAAAGAAGTCAAGAAGGTCCAGTTCAGGTAGTATTGGAGCAAATTCGTTGTTAGTTTGAGGCAGGAGAAGGGCTGAACGAAGAACGTCGTGATCTACAGTGTAGACTTGGCGATCCAATGTAACAGTAAAAGATTCATCATCCAAGTTAGCCTTAGCTGTAAGCCAGAACTGATGAAGGTAGAACAGAGGAACTGAAGTAGAACAGATGAGCAGATGTTTGCATGGATGTGCAAGTAGAATATCTTTGACAATTATGCACGAGTTCTCTGTAATTCTCAATTTGTCGAAATCAACTCGTGGATTGTTGTTGCCAATCGTGACATTGTAGTTTTCGGGAGTGATGTCATCCATGGTGAGTAATGGAAGAGCTTGTTCAGGGACATTCTCGTTGTGTTCAGCCATGTTAATCTGAAAAGTATAATCATAAACCAAACATCCAGATTTGTTACGTGTTAGTATAGTTTTGAGTTTGGTTATAGATATCTACTTAAGACAATTGAGCACAAATGGTTCATTTTGTTGTGTGTGAAGTGCGTATGATGCATACTTGAAGAACATTGATCATTTTATCTCACTAAATCAATTTAAGAAAAATTAGAGCACATACTTAAGCACAAAAATGATCCAAGTAGCATATTTACACATCATGTGACAACAAATGATGATTACAACACAAACACAACATAATTACATGTATTCGAAATTACAACAAGCCATCATCATATTTTCGCAAAATTTGCTTATTACGACTTATTGCAAACATATATAAACCATTAAGCGTGAAATTTCAAAAACTTTAAAAAATTGTTTTCGCAAACTTGTAATGAGACTGATTTCGAAAAAATTACAAAGTGTGTTCTCGATAAAGTCTTTATCGAGAACATGTGTAACACCCCCAATTCATGGATGCAGCGGAATTCAAACTGGGTGTTACTCGACGGCACAATAGTCACAATAATAGAAAACGAACTCCAATTGAGTCGTTTTAAAAGATTTATCATTCAAATTGTATAAATATCAGAGATTACAAAAATGAGGTCCCAAATGGTTCCATGTTTACAAATCACATTAAATGAGTTTTGAATGATAATAAAATTTATAGCCCTCTTGAGTATCCGTGTCCTTCCGTGCCATCCTTGATCGTCATGAACCTGAAATACATGCTTGAGAGGTCAACACAAAGGTTGAGTGATATTCATAGAGTTTGTTTAATGTTTGAACACAATATGTTGGTAGTGTGAGCTATAGACTCACACCAATGTTTGGAAAACAAAGATGGGCCACGTTGTTATACGCCCGGAACAGTTATTATCAATTACTAAGCTTATGACACCAAAACGTTAACGTGTACCAATATCGATCGGCGGAGTTATCCCGGTAGGTACTTTGCCGTCATACCTAATGTCTCAAATATTAATGCATTTGTTTGAACTTAGTCAATACAAATGGGATTCGTCAATCCCAATAGGCCTATTCACAATATTCGCGCTCACTATTTCTAGTGATTAAATGGTTCATAATAAGGGATCTCGGTTTGGCAAGGATGATACTTAGTGATAATAAAACAATCAGGCAAGCATACAATTTAAAAACATTGTGCTCGGTTAAAAATAGCATGTATTCCCTCCAAGGGTTTGTAAAACAATTCAGTAATGGAAAGTGGGGCTATGAACTCACCTTGGGATGTAGTGACGTAATGAACACAACTGTGCCAAGGTGTATGGCAGAATAGTAACATAAGTGATGTCAATAATTAGAGCGCAACGATACAGAATCGGCATAACCTAATGAATATAAGCTTGTCTCAAAACATAATACGCAGAAAGTAATCGATACGTATGAGTTTCAAAAGGTAGAGTGTTGTAGTTTTCGTGGAATATTTGTATCAATGTTTGTAAAAAGTTTAGTATCCCATTCGTGTGGTGGTATAAAGTCATAGACTCAGACAAAACGCACGCCAAAGTACAAATCATATAGCATAAGTATGAAAGGTAATAAGCACGTATAAAAGAATAAACCGGTATGAACCAGATAAGCAGATATATAAATGAGATATATTGATTAGTTATGTTTAACTAATAAATAGTCATTAGAAATTCCAACTTGTATTTATTGGTTATTGGGTAGAAATCCAATAATAAACAAGTCACAGTCCGTGTAATAAAGTCCGGTAATAAGTGATTTTTTATTAAGTCGTAAGTCCATTAAGAGTGCAATACATTAATCCTAAACCCTTGTAAGATTATATATGTATTTGACATGGTACATGAGGTTTGTAACTTGAAGATTTGCTAAAACAAGCCCTATGTATGAGTTAGAAACTGAAATTCTAAAATAGTCCCAAAGATTGGAAAGTCTGCATAACTCAGTGAGTTATGGACCTTAGGTAATTAGATAGGGTGATAGAGCTATGTCTTGTGGTCGTTTCGCCGGGTGGCGCACCTCATAACTCATCCCGATGAGTAAATGAGAGTCAAAATGGCGAAAGGTGTCAAAATCTGGACACCAGATTTCAATCAGAAAAAGCTCATGGTTCTGGTCATTTCTGGAGCTCAGCCCAGTTTTATGAAATGTAGGTAAGACATAAACTTAAATGTAGCCGCAAACGGCGCATCAACCGGAGTTGTAGAACTCTAGATATCGCCGAAAAGGCGGGACTGCAGTGAGCTGTTCCAAACAGCTCATGTATTCAGTAAATAGACAAACAAAACGCACCCATTTGGTGCAGAAAATCAGCACACGAATACTCCTATTTGGGGCTGTTTTGCAGCCACTAAACACCCTCGGTTGGGGCTGGTCTTGGGGCTGTTTTGGCAGCCAACAAACACACCCCTTGGGCTGAAATAAGCGGGTATACACGCCCGTGTTGGGATGAAAAAATATGCAGAACCACACACTTCTTTTGTGCAGAAAATAAGTAAACAAAACATACCCTCTTGGGGCTGTTTGGTTCCTTGGCTCACAACATAATTCAAATAAGCTCAAACAATAAACAAACACCCTCTTATCAGTTGTGATCAAACAAATTAATTAAACCGGTTGACATAAGCAGTTTAGTCACATGAATTGACACCACCTTAAGTTACAAACTAGGATTAAAATGAAGGAGCAAAACCCAATTTGTTTAAGCCAATAAAATCACCATAAACATATCTCATATGCAATTCCTAACAAGTATAACGAATCCCAGATAGGCTGAAAAACAAACACCCCTAGCTGGTTCACTTGTGCATACCGAGAAGCCAAAAGAAAATCAAAACAAGCATACCAAGCTTAACAATTATCAAATAAATAGTATGAGCTGAAATTTGATTCGGACCAACAACTAACTGTGCCACAAGCCTGACACCTAGATGGTGCGGCTGTGGTGGTCCGAGATAAACAAAAATGAACACCCCTGATTGGGTTGTGACAGCAGGTAAACAACAAACACAACCTCTTGGGTTGCGGTTTGGTGGACCGAGACAAAACCAAACGCACCCTTGGTGGCTCTCGGTGGTGGGTCGAACTAAACAAAACAACAACGACAACAAACAAGCAAAGTAGCACAAACAAGGATGACCCGTGATCAAACCGGGTCTGACCCAACTCGGCTGATTTGACCTGGCCTATTTACAATACTGAATCAAACAAACTCCATTTAAATTGATTCTTTAACCACACGAATGAATCAAAACATGTTTTAATCCTTATTTTTAATCCACGAAACTTTGTAAATTGGTTTGTATTCGAATGAAAATATAAATATCAAACCAAAGATTGTTTGATGGTGGTAAACATACCAACGAGAAGGAGAGAGACAGAGATGTTGAGATGGAGGAGCGGCTGTGGTGGTGGCTACTCGAACCAAATGAGACCCTTACCTCACCATCTAAACTCGTAGCCACTCACCCTTGGTCTTTCTCCTTGATAGTGATGGCTGGGGTGTTATCAACCGGTGATAAAGTGGATTGCAACTGATCATCCCTTTGGTTTTTGTATATAAGTTTATGATCGAGTGAAGGAAATGGAACATTTGAGAGAGAGAGAGAGATGGAACGATTTTGGAGGGAGGGAAAGATAAGATCTGATCTATCTTTATCATCATATATATATAAAAAAAAGAGGCGGTGTTGTATTAGATAAAGATGAATTTGTTTTATTATTAAACCGTGTATCCCGTGTCCCATTGAGCTAAAGTGTAAACGCGGCACCTGGGTTTTGTAACTGTGAGAAATATATTTCTAGAATTGTTTTTATAAAAATAATATAAAAACAAAACTATTGATTCCAAATCATTATTATTGCGGTATCGGTATGCACGAAAAGCAATATAACCTTTCATTAAATAGACAAAGGTGAACGTAAACACGTTCAGAGAGTAATAATTCGAAACAGAATGAATTATTTAACTTGGGAAGTTACCGGTTAACTACCGATTACAATAATTGCTTTTACGTTACAGTAAAAGTCAAATAGTCAAAAGTCAAAGTCAAAAAGGCAAAATAGTCATTTTGATGTGTGAAAATTTAAGGGTTGCTACAGTATCCACCCCTCAATTGGAACTTCATCCCGAAGTTCAGCGGGTGTTATCTACTGACAGAGTGTTCAAGAGTCGAGACAAGATGGAAGTACTTGCGACGTATCTGGTCTTCACGCTCCCACGTGGTGAATTCGAGTTCTTACCGAAAGTTCTAACGAACTCTTGAACAATAGGAATGCGACCTTACTTAAGTCGTTTGACCTTAGAGGTTGTTTTCACAAGGATTTCATGAATTGCAAATGCAGCAGTTTCAAAAGCCTAGAGAGAGTGGTTGCATTTAGGTGCCTAGATGATGAATCAATTTTGATGTCTCGTAAGCCAGTGGATCATGTTGTAAGAGCTCGGTCTGCTCATTAATTAAATAATGGCAAAAATAACAATAGTAACAAACGGTGTGGGGATGTGGAGAGAGAACATTTCGAGAAACAATGTCTCTAAAATAAAGGTCAACAAATGGAAGGAACTCTTGGGAGAGTTTATGTGTAGGTGTCCAGACACTCAAGTAAAGTAGGTAGAATATCAAACACAGTCTGCTAGTTTGAGACTGAACCAAGTCAAAAGTGTAACAAGTCTGTTAACTCAATAAATAACTCATGATTGTAAAGATTTGCAACGACAAAAGTGACAACTTATGAATGAACTTAGGAAGTTCTAATGAGATCTTAAAACTTTTGCTGAGAAATAGAATACCGGAGATTCTAAAGTTCGAGTTCATACTCATGTCATATCGGATACAACTAAGCCCACTTGTTTATAATTCTTTATTTACATAGAGAGGCATCCCAAACAATATAAATAGAGGAATATAAACTTATGGTTCGGTGATTTACAATTTCTTTATTTAAATGAAAAGGCATCCCAATCCATTTCAAATAAGGACATTATAAATCATCCTACCTAAGAATTCCCAACACAACATTCATACTTAGCCGGTGAGTTACAAGGTAGTGTATTACGAGATGATACTGGTGTTCCAAAAGTACAAGATGAATATTCAATCTTGTAAAGCTGGTGAGGGTGCTTGTGGTGTAACCAAGGATGATTTGAGCTTTAAAAGTGCATCAAGATCTATTAATGAGCTTGTATTTGTAACGGTTGTGAAGATAATGATGTGATATGTTGATGAACAAAAGTATGTAGTGTATGCTTAACATTAATACTCTTAGGTATAGATGTTGAGTTTGCTTTAAAAATCTTAAGAGATTTTAAAAGTTTATGATGGAATGGTATCCTTAGGACCTAAACAGGATAGTACTTCTGCAGGATGAAGAGAATAATTGATAACTATACCAAGATAGTAGTTCGGATTATCTCATAAATGAAAATTTTCAAGAATGAATTTAGATCATACAAATAAGGTGTTAAGATCTTGCTGAGTGGTAAGGCACTATCGTGTCTCTAGATTGTTTTAATGTATTCTGATGGTTTATCGTGTTCATGTAGGAAATCAATCTAAACATAACCCTAGTACAACTATTCTCAGTATTTGAAAATTTTAAGTCGAATATAGTTAGTCAGACTATATTCCACTGTCCCTAGGTTAAATATAGGTGACTAGTCTATATTTAGCCAAGGTTCGATAAAATTTTCAAATACCTAAATTAGGTATACTTGTGATATGTCCGTTGGTTTTGGGAAACTGTCCACTAAACAAAGGCGATGTCAAACCCTTAAGTTGCAAGTCCCGTCCATACAAGACTTGTAACGTATGTTTTCATATTCCATTGCATAGAAGATAGTAAGGGTAGGTATGTATGGAAAGGAAGTTTTAAGTAGTTCTAAAATAGAACATACTTGGCCAGGATCACGAACTTTTAATAATGAAGGTTTCATATGAAAACTTTGATGAATGTAGAGCTGAACTTCAGCTTTTGTAGGTAATGGATTTGTTTGTCCTTTAGAAATCTCATATTTCTATATAGAAATCGATAGGTTGTGACGGGTTTTTGATAT
This sequence comes from Artemisia argyi, assembly GCA_030686995.1. Classification (NCBI taxonomy): domain Eukaryota; kingdom Viridiplantae; phylum Streptophyta; class Magnoliopsida; order Asterales; family Asteraceae; genus Artemisia; species Artemisia argyi. The sequence continues at coordinate 86,038,254 of CM060702.1, forward strand.
CATATGAAATGATATTGATGATGTGATGAAATAATTCTAGAGACCATTGCGCAAAACACAATGTCTCGGAAGTAGGTTAGACCATTGTGCAATTGACAATGTCTTGGAAAATAGGAAAGACCATTGCAATCAGTTACAATGTCTTGGACATAAAATGTTGGAGTAGGAACATGATTGGGAGAATGTAGTTGTGCCGAAATGCCCTAGAATAGGCATACGCAGATATGTTTAGTCCATTGTTTAGATAAATGATTGAAAATAAACCGAGTTTATATATCAATATACTAATATGTTCATGTAGTATAAAATTCTTACGGGGAAATGCTCAATTACGTTAAGGATACATATATTAATATGCAATTTTATTTGTGTAGCATAAAAATGTCTACAGGGAAATGCTCAAAATGGGTATATATGAATATACTAATATGTTTGTGTAGCATAACATGCTTACTAAGTTCATAATCGTCTGGAGGATGGAAGACACGAAGAGCGGAAGGCTATAAAAATGTTTTTGCCTGTAATTGTAGTTATAGTTTAGGTCTCAATTAGACCCGTTTCTCTATAACCATGTCTCTGATACCAATCTGTAACACCCCCAATTCATGGATGCAGCGGAATTCAAACTGGGTGTTACTCGACGGCACAATAGTCACAATAATAGAAAACGAACTCCAATTGAGTCGTTTTAAAAGATTTATCATTCAAATTGTATAAATATCAGAGATTACAAAAATGAGGTCCCAAATGGTTCCATGTTTACAAATCACATTAAATGAGTTTTGAATGATAATAAAATTTATAGCCCTCTTGAGTATCCGTGTCCTTCCGTGCCATCCTTGATCGTCATGAACCTGAAATACATGCTTGAGAGGTCAACACAAAGGTTGAGTGATATTCATAGAGTTTGTTTAATGTTTGAACACAATATGTTGGTAGTGTGAGCTATAGACTCACACCAATGTTTGGAAAACAAAGATGGGCCACGTTGTTATACGCCCGGAACAGTTATTATCAATTACTAAGCTTATGACACCAAAACGTTAACGTGTACCAATATCGATCGGCGGAGTTATCCCGGTAGGTACTTTGCCGTCATACCTAATGTCTCAAATATTAATGCATTTGTTTGAACTTAGTCAATACAAATGGGATTCGTCTATCCCAATAGGCCTATTCACAATATTCGCACTCACTATTTCTAGTGATTAAATGGTTCATAATAAGGGATCTCGGTTTGGCAAGGATGATACTTAGTGATAATAAAACAATCAGGCAAGCATAAAATTTAAAAACATTGTGCTCGGTTAAAAATAGCATGTATTCCCCCCAAGGGTTTGTAAAACAATTCAGTAATGGAAAGTGGGGCTATGAACTCACCATGGGATGTAGTGACGTAATGAACACAACTGTGCCAAGGTGTATGGCAGAATAGTAACATAAGTGATGTCAATAATTAGAGCGCAACGATACAGAATCGGCATAACCTAATGAATATAAGCTTGTCTCAAAACATAATACGCTGAAAGTAATCGATACGTATGAGTTTCAAAAGGTAGAGTGTTGTAGTTTTCGTGGAATATTTGTATCAATGTTTGTAAAAAGTTTAGTATCCCATTCGTGTGGTGGTATAAAGTCATAGACTCAGACAAAATGCACGCCAAAGTACAAATCATATAGCATAAGTATGAAAGGTAATAAGCACGTATAAAAGAATAAACCGGTATGAACCAGATAAGCAGATATATAAATGAGATATATGGATTAGTTATGTTTAACTAATAAATAGTCATTAGAAATTCCAACTTGTATTTATTGGTTATTGGGTAGAAATCCAATAATAAACAAGTCACAGTCCGTGTAATAAAGTCCGGTAATAAGTGATTTGTTATTAAGTCGTAAGTCCATTAAGAGTGCAATACATTAATCCTAAACCCTTGTAAGATTATATATGTATTTGACATGGTACATGAGGTTTGTAACTTGAAGATTTGCTAAAACAAGCCCTATGTATGAGTTAGAAACTGAAATTCTAAAATAGTCCCAAAGATTGGAAAGTCTGCATAACTCAGTGAGTTATGGGCCTTAGGTAATTAGATAGGATGATAGAGCTATGTCTTGTGGTCGTTTCGCCGGGTGGCGCACCTCATAACTCATCCCGATGAGTAAATGAGAGTCAAAATGGCGAAAGGTGTCAAAATCTGCACACCAGATTTCAATCAGAAAAAGCTCATGGTTCTGATCACTTCTGGAGCTCAGCCCAGTTTTATGAAATGTAGGTAAGACATAAACTTAAATGTAGCCGCAAACGGCGCATCAACCGGAGTTGTAGAACTCTAGATATCGCCGAAAAGGCGGGACTGCAGTGAGCTGTTCCAAACAGCTCATGTATTAAGTAAATAGACAAACAAAACGCACCCATTTGGTGCAGAAAATCAACACACGAATACTCCTATTTGGGGCTGTTTTGCAGCCACTAAACACCCTCGGTTGGGGCTGGTCTTGGGGCTGTTTTGGCAGCCAACAAACACACCCCTTGGGCTGAAATAAGCGGGTATACACGCCCGTGTTGGGATGAAAAAATATGCAGAACCACACACTTCTTTTGTGCAGAAAATAAGTAAACAAAACATACCCTCATGGGGCTGTTTGGTTCCTTGGCTCACAACATAATTCAAATAAGCTCAAACAATAAACAAACACCCTCTTATCAGTTGTAATCAAACAAATTAATTAAACCGGTTGACATAAGCAGTTTAGTCACATGAATTGACACCACCTTAAGTTACAAACTAGGATTAAAATGAAGGAGCAAAACCCAATTTGTTTAAGCCAATAAAATCACCATAAACATATCTCATATGCAATTCCTAACAAGTATAACGAATCCCAGATAGGCTGAAAAACAAACACCCCTAGCTGGTTCACTTGTGCATACCGAGAGCCAAAAGAAAATCAAAACAAGCATACCAAGCTTAACAATTATCAAATAAATAGTATGAGCTGAAATTTGATTCGGACCAACAACTAACTGTGCCACAAGCCCGACACCTAGATGGTGCGGCTGTGGTGGTCCGAGATAAACAAAAATGAACACCCCTGATTGGGTTGTGCCAGCAGGTAAACAACAAACACAACCTCTTGGGTTGCGGTTTGGTGGACCGAGACAAAACCAAACGCACCCTTGGTGGCTCTCGGTGGTGGGTCGAACTAAACAAAACAACAACGACAACAAACAAGCAAAGTAGCACAAACAAGGATGACCCGTGATCAAACCGGGTCTGACCCAACTCGGCTGATTTGACCTGACCTATTTACAATACTGAATCAAACAAACTCCATTTAAATTGATTCTTTAACCACACGAATGAATCAAAACATGTTTTAATCCTTATTTTTAATCCACGAAACTTTGTAAATTGGTTTGTATTCGAATGAAAATATAAATATCAAACCAAAGATTGTTTGATGGTGGTAAACATACCAACGAGAAGGAGAGAGACAGAGATGTTGAGATGGAGGAGCGGCTGTGGTGGTGGCTACTCGAACCAAATGAGACCCTTACCTCACCATCTAAACCCGTAGCCACTCACCCTTGGTCTTTCTCCTTGATAGTGATGGCTGGGGTGTTATCAACCGGTGATAAAGTGGATTGCAACTGATCATCCCTTTGGTTTTTGTAGATAAGTTTATGATCGAGAGAAGGAAATGGAACATTTGAGAGAGAGAGAGATGGAACGATTTTGGAGGGAGGGAAAGATAAGATCTGATCTATCTTTATCATCATATATATATAAAAGAAAGAGGCGGTGTTGTATTAGATAAAGATGAATTTGTTTTATTATTAAACCGTGTATCCTGTGTCCCATTGAGCTAAAGTGTAAACGCGGCACCTGGGTTTGGTAACTGTGAGAAATATATTTCTAGAATTGTTTTTATAAAAATAATATAAAAACAAAACTATTGATTCCAAATCATTATTATTGCGGTATCGGTATGCACGAAAAGCAATATAACCTTTCGTTAAATAGACAAAGGTGAACGTAAACACGTTCAGAGAGTAATAATTCGAAACAGAATGAATTATTTAACTTGGGAAGTTACCGGTTAACTACCGATTACAATAATTGCTTTTACGTTACAGTAAAAGTCAAATAGTCAAAAGTCAAAGTCAAAAAGGCAAAATAGTCATTTTGATGTGTGAAAATTTAAGGGTTGCTACAACATGCTTATATGTAAAATTTTCGAAATCATTCATCATTTAGGATTGCGAAAGTTTTTCTAGTTTATCGAAATATTATTCAAGGAAGGTAATCTCGAAAAAATAAAATTTTCGAAAAATACAAAGTCTTTGAAAAATATTTCGCAAACACTGGTTTGAATGTGATTTCGAAAATAAATCCACCAAGAATGGTGATTGCGAAAAACGTGTTCTCGATATAAAAAATTCTTATACAAGATTTTTTTTTTTTTTTTTTTTCGAAATGAAGCCAAACGTACGTTACTTTTGCTAATTGTTATTCCAAAGATTGAGACCTGTCATAAAGAATGACTTACAACAATTAGACAAATTCAAGAGCACATAAGTTCGATGTTCTCGAAAAATTCAAGAACATGTGTTCGAAAGAAAATCTAAATCGAGAACCCTCTGAATAGGCATAGTTGCAACGATCATAGATCATGTATAGGAACAAGTAAAGCACAGATATCATCACACATGAAAATAGAACGAGATATCCAGTAAGAACGAGATACTATGCTCCATCGAAAATAAAGCATACATGTATACTGATCTAATTAACGAGCACAATAATGATACTAATACACATAGCAACAAATCCCACCAATAACATAACACAAACAACCACAGAATCAAAAGAACCCAAATCGAACTAAACCCTAGTTTTCGAAAATAACACAAACATGAAATGGACAACGATTAGATGATATAGGAATGTTAGAAACATGTTATAGAACAAAATCCCTATCAAAAATCAGCCACCCAAACATGTATTGTATCATCTCGAAATTTACGAAACCCTAGTTTTTCAAATCGATAAAACTTGAAATCTAACCGTTAGTTTTGCAATTAAACGAAAACCTTTGTTTGTAATCGAGTAAGGATCACGTGGAAACTTAAAGTTTGAATATTGGTTGCACGGATTTTTCGTTTGAATCTATGTCGTGGATTTCGAAAAAGGGTTTAAAGTTTTGAGAAATTGTGATGTTTTAGAAAAAAAACGGTTTGTTTTAGTTATTTTGAAACTTTTGAATTTTAGTCACTTTTGGTCCCTAAACTATTGAAATTAATTGTGAGTCCAAAAGTTAAATGGCAACTAAGTGAAACATAAAGATATACTCCTAACCGCCATTGTAAATGAAGTCTTAATCGAGATGAGACGAGGGAATGAACGTAAGACTTCCACAATAACCGAAGTACCGCATCTTTAGAAAATATGCAAGTATATCATTGTGAGAAACATTGTGTAGCATTTGAACTTATCTCCCACTCAACACTTGTAAAAAATTAGAGAAAAAAATGACAAGATGTTGAAGAGAAGTGATATACTTGCATTTTTTTTTTGGAATAATTAAAATTATGAAAATCTTTTTGTGTTTTGATTGGTTTATATTTAAAAAAAATATGTACAAAGATAGTTTTGATGTTTGACGATCAATTGTGTTTTAAAAACTTTTCCAGATCCTCTGGAGTCAAACATCGCATACCAATTTGGTGAACTAGACTAGCAAACCTTGATGGTGCTAAGGATTTGGTAAGTAAGTCCGCCAATTGGTACTCAGTCCCAACAAAATAAAGTTCAACGGTACCCTTTTCCACATGCTCTTTGATGAAGTGATATCGGAGATCGATGTGTTTGGATTTGCAATGATGTACTGTGTTGCAGTAGATAACAATTGCACTTTTGGAATCACAGTAGATATGAATCTTGTTGAATAGGTAGCCATAATCCTTAAGTTGTGATCTCATCCAAATGACTTGAGCACAACAAGCAGACATGGCTGCGTATTCAGATTCTGTAGACGACAGTGATGTGCAGTCCTGCTTCTTTGATTGCCATGACACAAGTTTGTCTCCGAGAAATTGTAATCCACCAGATGTACTTTTGCGTGTGTCTAAACATCCTGCATGGTCAGCATCTGAAAAAGCAATTAGTTCAAAACCAGAATCCTTCGGATACCAGATTCCCAAGTTAATGGTTCCCTTTATGTATCGAAGGATTCTTTTGACCTCACTGAGGTGTTTTTCAGTTGGTTTGGACTGATAGTGAGAGCACATGTAGACAGCAAATACTATATCAGGTCTACTAGCCGTGAGATACATGAGTGACCCAATCATACTTCGGTATTTGGTAGGGTCAACAGGAGCCCCGTGTAAATCAGCATCTAGTTTTGTGGTATAGCCCATTGGCGTATTGTAAGTATCACTGGTCATCATTCCATGTTTCTTTAAAATTTCAAGAGCATATTTGGAGTGATTTATAAAAATTCCACGAGGTGATTGATGAACTTGTAGTCGTAGAAAGAACGAAAGTTCACCCATCATGGACATTTCAAAATTATCTTTCATTAATTTTGCAAAATCATTAGAGTAACTTCTTTTTGTTGAGGCAAAAATAATGTCATCGACATATATTTGAACAACAAGTAAGTCCTCCCCGTAGGTTTTTGTAAATAGTGTTGGATCCACCGATCCTTTAGAAAATTTATTGGCCAGCAAGAAAGTGGACAATTTGTCATACCACGCCCGTGGGGCTTGCTTAAGTCCGTAGAGTGTCTTTTTGAGTCGGTAAACGTGATTAGGATGCTCAGGATCAACGAAGCCATCAGGTTGGCTCACATACACTTCTTCACGGAGTTCTCCATTAAGAAATGCAGTTTTCACATCCATTTGGTAAACAACCATGTTCCTGTGTGCAGCATAGGCCAAGAAGATCCGAACAGCTTCATGTCTAGCCACTGGAGCAAAGGATTCAGCAAAATCAAGTCCTTCTAGGTGGGAGTATCCTTTCGCTACCAGGCGTGATTTGTTACGTATGACAGTTCCTTCAGCATCAAGCTTATTCTTCCAAATCCATTTTAACCCAATAACAAAGACTCCGTCAGGTCTTTCATCTAATTTCCAAACTTCTAATCTTATGAATTGCTGAAATTCCTCTTGCATAGATTCAATCCAGTTGTCATAAGTCATTGCTTCTTTAATGTTCTTTGGTTCTTCGTGACAAACTGTGAGTGCATAGATACAAGTTTCTCCATCAGTGTGAAGTCGTTGTCTTGTCATTACAGGTGCATATGGATGGCCAATAATATGAACTAGTGGATGGTCTCGAGTCCATTTGTGTGTTGAAGGGTGTAGTTGATAGGTATCTCGCATGTTAGCAGGATCCAAATTGCGTGTTGACGAGTCAGCTATATCAGGAACTGTAGGAGCCGGTGCAAATGGGTTAAAGAACGCATCAGGATCATGCTCTGCGGGTTGTGGAACTGATTGTGGTGTGGGATCTTCAGCTGGATGGTGGGAGTTAGAAACAGTTTGTTCTGCTGTAGATGGTGATGCAATTGGAGGACCGTTCCTCTCAACACTTGTAGTAGTTTGTTGAGGTGAGTCTGGTACTGGAATGTTTTCAGGTTGAGCAGCGGAATTAGGTGAGACCTCAGTAGGACGGTATTCAATTGTGTCATCAAATAGTGGAGCAAACAAGGTTTCTAATTCTTTGCGGTTGAGTGGCAATGGTTCAGCCGAAGATTCCGGAGAGTTAAGACGGTTGAATTCGGGTCCTAAGCTGTGTTGCTCAGAAGCCATTTGTGTGAGTTCATCAAAATTAGCGTGAATGGTTTCTTGAATTTCTCTTGTACGATGATTCCATATCCGAAAACCTTTTGAATTTTCACAGTATCCAACGAACACTCCGATGTCAGCCTTTGTTTTAAGTTTACCTAAATCATCACGATCATTTTTCGGATAACAAAGTGCTCCAAATACATGAAAGTAATCGATATTCAGTTTTCTTTTGTGAACAATTTGATAAGGTGTTTTACGATGGCGTTTTGTTATCATGCAACGGTTTTCGGTATAACATGCGGTTGAAACAGCTTCTGCCCACAAGTAATCTGGTAATTGAGCATTAATCAACATAGTTATAGCAGCTTCCACTAACGTCCTGTTGCGTCTTTCAACAACTCCATTCTGTTCTGGGCTTCTAGGAATAGATGTTTGATGTTCAATTCCCACTTTCTCGAAGTATGACCGAAGTGTCTGATTCTTAAATTCAGTTCCATTATCAGTTCTGACTATTCGTACCGTATTGCGTAGCTGAACTTGAATTTTAGTGAGAAAGGTGATGATCATTGAAGGAGCCTGATCTTTACTTCGTAAGAAGTAGACCCAAGTCCATCTTGAATAATCATCCACAATTACAAGAATGTAGCGTTTACCGTTGATACTTTGAACACGCATCGGTCCACACAAATCCATATGAAGCAATTGTAAAACATGATTCGTACTTTGCTCAGGTTTTGAAGGAAAATGAGCTCGAGTATTTTTTCCTTGTTCACAGGCTGGGCATAAGTGATCTTTGGTAAATCGGAATCTTGGAAATCCATCAACAAGTTTGTGACGAGCAAGGTCAGTCATTGTTTTGAAATTCAAGTGCGAAAGACGTGTATGCCATAACCAAGATTTAGTCGATTCTGCTTTGGAGAGAAGACATATCGGAGATGTAGCAATCATATCTGACATTGATATTGTATAAAGGTTTGAACCACGTGAGCCAGACATTAGATCGTTTCCTTGTAAGTCACGAACAAAGCAAGTTTTCTCACGAAATGCAACTTCTAGATCCCCATCGCAGAATTGACCAACAGAGAAAAGGTTGTGTCCAAGGCCTTCCACATAATAAACACGACTTATTTCAATGTTCCCACTGATATAGTCACCATAACCCATGATTAAAGCGTAATGATCATTCCCGAATCTGATAGTACCAATGAACTTTGAGACAAAGTTGTGTAACAGTTTGAGATTTCCTGTCATATGTCGGGTGCATCCGCTATCAACAATCCAGAGAACGATCTGTACCACCTGCATTACAAGAAGAAGACACAGATGGAACAGAAGTAAGGGTGGAACCCAAAGACAGTGTGGGTTCCTGTTGGTTAGAAACACATGTATTCAACAATTTAGGAATCCATTTAAAGTCTGGTTTGTGTTGTAACCAACGTTGCCAATTTCAACTAGTTATTGCTTTCTTAATGTTAAATGCACTAGTAGTTGGCTCAGTCCTAGAGTTGTTCTCGGCACCTATGGGGGTAACATCAACTTCATTAGAAACCGTAGAAGACGGCTTTCCTAGATTAGACTTAGAGGCAGTAGTGGGCCTAGAAGGAATGCATGTCCTATGTTTCTTATGACGATTGAGAAGAGAATTAGCTAAACATTTTGTATGATCACCAGACGATACGCTTTTACGACCAAACACACAAGATGCATTAATATTCAAAACATTCAAAGGTTCATCATTCGTTACATTTAGATTTTGATTACAATTTGCCAGATTAGAATCTAAATCTGATGCAACATGAGTATTATTCAAATTCCTAAGTTGATATTCTACTTCTTGAGCTTTTAGTTGTCCTCTTTTACGTTGCAAGATCCTATTCTTCTTTTTACTTTTTCGCTTGGGTCTGCTAACGCTATTAGTGGAGACTAGTCCTGTAGAAGTGGAGTTATCAACATTAGTGTTTTGAATGACATTTTCTTTAGCAGTTTTGTTTAATTGATACATTCCTGGTGCTATCACTGTGGTGTCAACCATCTTTCCCTTTTGAATTAGCTTAATTTTCTCTTTCAAATCAATGATGATGTGATTTTTATCCTGAATTTCAGACTCAAGTAAACCATTGCAATATTTGATGTCATCGCGGTTTTGTTGCCATTCGGCGTTTTCAATTTTTAAATCCGCAATTTCTTTCTCGTACCGGAGACACAGACTTTTTAATGACTCGTTGTTTTTGCAAATTTGACAAGAGTTTGAAACATTTTGACTTTGAAGCTTCAATTCCATTTCAAGACTTTGAGCTTGACACCATTCAAGCCTTTGTGTGAGTTGACAAATTTCTTTTGGAAATTGTTTTGTCACATCATCATTTTTAATTCTCAGCTTATCATTTTCCAGTTTGAGTGTCTCAATTTCCCCATTCAACAAGTTATTATCAACACAAAGATCATCCATAAGCATAGAAGTACCAAATTTATAGAGATCATTCATGATAACAGACAAAATATCAGCATTGAGAACTTGTTCCAAGAGTCGATCAGCATCATTTTTTAAAACTCTATTTCTTTGCTTTTGAACCAAAATCTCATTTTCAGTAGAATTGAAAACGTTTATCATATTTTTTACCTCGTTTTGAAGTTCCTGATCCCAACGTGTAGCACAGAGACGGAGGTGTTTGACAATTGGCAACATTTGTTTTTGAAAAATATCTCTCTTTTCTCGCTCGTAAGCAGATTGAAAAGTTTCAATTTTTATTTCAGAATTGCGTTCAATTGTTTCCTCCAAAATTTCGATGTCTTCCATAAAAGTTTTGAAATAATTTAAGACACGACAACTTTTTTGTAAAGGTGTAAGTTCACCGGATGATGGTAAAGGACCATTAACTTGTGCTACAGTTTGGACGGGGCCGCATTAGAGGATGAAACATATGACTCTTCGACAAACCATGATTTCTCGGGTAAGTCCTTTTGAGTAACAAAAGATTTAGAAAGAGGTGGAGCTTTTGAATAGTCATATGGTGTCCAATATTGAACATAACTCATTTTTGATCGACTCTCGTCTTCAAGTTCTTCTTCTTCCTCAGTATCAAAAACAACAGCACGCACAATCGTATTATCAAGCAAATGGTCCATACTGTAAATTTTAGGAATTTCTTTGAATGCCGTATGAAGAAACATTGAATTGTAATCGCCAAGTGCAAATCCTTTATCGGGTCTCGGTTTTAAAGTAAATTTCTGAATTGTTGTGACAGAGTTCCCGTGTTTGTAAACAATGTTACGAAATTCTTTGAGTTGTTTTTCAAGATCAACAATATCACCGAGTAAATCATCTATATACTTCCTTTTTCGTATTTTGTGTTCACAAAACTCCTTTTTACAACTTGACAATTCTGTTTCTGTTTTTGAAAGGTCTCTTTGAAAACGTTCAACTTGCATTTTCAATTCACACTTTTCACTTTCGAGTTTCGAAATCAACTTTCCGTTTGACTCAATTAAATCTTGCATTTTGCGTTGAAGATCTTTTTCTTTGTTGTAAGAATCTTGAAAAGCTTTTTCAAAACTTTTTGTATGTTTAATCTTTTCTTGCTGACTTGAAAGTTGTATTTTATAACACTCAATATCTCTTGCAAGTGCCGCATTTGTTTCTTTTAAAACTTTGTTTTTCTCGTTGCATTTTGCAATTAGCAATTGTTGATCATTCAGTTGTTTAGATAACATTATGAGGTCAGGGTCTGGATCAAATGATGGTTTGTGTTGTTCGAAATGATCATGTTTATCATTCTCAATAGGATCATCAAATGAAACAACTGTGTCATCATTAAATATGACAACTGTGCTTATTTGTTTATCTGTTTGAGAAGATGAAGATGATTTAGATGGAACAACTTGCGCCGTATCTGATTCAGAAGCAGAGGGTGAGGCTATTTCATGTATTAGGCATGCTTTTTGGTCATGTCTGAAGCTGTTAGTGTCATACACTGGACCTGAATCATTAAACTGAAGTTCCTGCATGTTGTCCATAAGCATCACAGCTGCATTAGCTTCCAGATCTTCCATGTCATCATCACTGTTCATATTTGCCATGAAGTTGTTATCTTGTTTAGGGAAATGTCCATCTTTTTCATCTTGAAGAGCCATGAGTAATGCCTGCTTGTGAAACTTACTACCCCGAGTTCTCGGTTTGGGACATGCTGTCGCTATATGACCTTGTTCATTACAATTGTAGCACCACACTACATTCCCTGAGTTGGAGTTCCTTGTTGCAACTGGTTCAGACCTTTGCTGAGAAGACCCTGAGTTGTTCCTGAACCCTCCATTGTTATTAAACCTCTGACCATTCCCAAAATTTCCTGAAGAACTTCCAGAACCAGATCGACCATAGGTACGATTCTGAATTTCCACTCTTCCATCATTGACAACAGCTTGATTGCTTGTATTAGAAGATGAACGTTGACGGTTGTTTGTTTTGTTGGAGAATTTGCTGAAAGCACGAGCAATAAGAGCAAGTCCCTGATTCAACGTATTAAAGTCATCATCGTCATCGTCATTGGAATTTGAGTAATACACTGCATCATTGTTGTTTAATGGAACAAGTTGAGTAGAAGCATTCTGTGGAGATGAATCATAAGGGACCATTTGGTTCGAGGTGGAAGATTGTGGATAACTGAAGTAGTTCTGCTCTTGAACATATGCATGATTTGACATTGGTGGTGGAGCATAGGGAGATTGAGCTACGAGAGCCAAAGAATTTGGTGTTGGTGTTGGTGTGTATCCTCCTCGTAGAGCTCTATCTTTTTCCACTTCAGGTTCATGGTGTTTCAGAAAATCATACAACAAACCATATGGTGCATCATGTAGATTTTTGGTTTGACGTACAAATGTCACATATTTATGCCAATCAGGACCAAGACTACCGACGAATTTGGAGTTCACTGCTATCCTTGGTACTGTGATTTTGTGACGTTCCAGATCATTGACCACATTTGTGAAACGATGATAGTAGGATTCAAGTGACTCTCCTGGTTCAATTGTGATGTCGGTGTATTCCATTTAAAGTTTGGATTCCATATCATCTTTGTTCAATTGAGTGCCTTCCATAACGAGATGAACGTGTTCCCACATAGCTTTGGTTGTTTTCTGAGCATCGACACTGCGATAAATTGGATTAGGTATACCTTGAAGTATATAAGCCATTGCATACTCATCAGCTTCACGATGTAATTTCTGTTCTTCAGTGAGTGCAGTTTCTGGAAGAGGTCTATCACCAGGAGGACGTGGAGGATCAGCAGTTGGATCACCAGCTTCAAATCTTCTTGGCCATTCAAATGGTCCTTCAAGTATCACTTGCTTCAAGAATTTCCCATGAGGTTTCTTTAGTTCAAGAAATCGTAAGAATCGACTTGACCATTGAACATAGTTCCCAGGTGTTAGCATTGGAGGTGTTTCAAGTGATCCTGCCGCATGTCGGGATTGTTGAGTTGTAATAACTTCACACATTCTATCAAACCAGTGAGGTTGTTTGGAGGAGAACTGAGTGTTCTGTTGTGACATCTGATATGATTGTTGTTGAGGAATGATTTGATGTTGTTGCATCATGAGATAATGATGTAGTGGATTAAACGGTTGTTGTTGAACGTGTGATTGTGAAGGTTGTTGATACGGTTGTTGCTGATGGTATTGTTGTTGCTGATACTGCTGATGTTGCTGTTGCTGAGAATGAGGGAAGTAGTAATTAGGTGGTTGAGAGATTTTTTAACACTTGTGTAATAATGGATCTTGTAGAAGGTATAGATTTAGCCAAATCTCGAAAACTTTGCTCAACTTCGGATTGCGAAACTTTGCACAATAGTGATTGCGAAATTTGTCTTCAACTGTGATTGCGAAATTGTTGATCAAAGGAGATTGCGAAATTTCTGCACACCAGTGATTTCGAAACTTGTAGGTTATCGCAAAACAAGGAATGTAAGTGAGTTTTCGAAACTTTTACAAATTTTCAAAAACAATGTGATATCGAAAAAAATAGTATTTTCGAAAACACAACAATCACGAACCCACTTATCGAAATTGTACAATTTCGAAAATGTACCAAGAGTCGAAGTACTTTTCTTTCTTATACAAGAAAGAAAATACTGAGTTCACAAACAAACGAAGTCGATGTAGAGCACTTAGTGAAGATCTCGATAAAGGGACAAAACACTTTCTCGATAAGCTATGTGAGTAGTATTTTCAACGAAAGCAAACCTAAAATGTGTTTTTATTTAAATATTCTTGTACTTTTAGGTATAAAATGAAGATTTCTTGAAGAAAGTTGAAAACTTTATGAACTTTTTCCAAAAATTTTAAAATCTCGAAAATAAGTACAAGAAGCTCGAAATCGATTTTTTGAGAAAATTTTGAAACTTTTATGTTTGTTTTAATTAGTAGCACAAGTTTGTAAGTAAATATGTGATAAAAACCAAACAACAAGCAAAAAAGTACGAAAATTGTAACAACAAATCGATTAAAAAAACAAGTTTTAAGAAATGAAATCAATGAAAACACAAAAGCTACACCTTCATATGGTGAATGATACCACTTATTAGGTCACCATTTTGTAAACACAAGTATTATAACAATAGAAATGAGATGAGAAAGGAGATTTGGGTGATTATATGAATAAGTGCAAGAGTTTCCTTAAGAAATCAAATAACCAACCAAGTATTACATGAGACTTAGGCTTCTATTTATAGGGAAGGAGCTAGGGCAACACTCCCTCTCCTTCCACTATCAATTCGTGTGGGCTTCTAAGCCCATGGGCTAAAATGCCTTAAGTCTAGTAAACATGTTACATAACATAAATGTAAGTAAATAGTAACTTAAGCAACCTATTATTACAAATGACTGAGACTTGACAAAATAGTGAAAACTTTGATCCCAACATGCTTGTTTTGGTATAATGTTGAAAAGAGTATGCTAGATTGATAGTATACTTAGTCAAATGATCTTTGAAACATAGACTTGACATACTAGGAGGTTTACATGATGTAAAAATTGATATAACTGGCATTGGTTGTTGTGTGAGCACGTCTAGTTTGCTATGTAAGTTACTTTACATAGTTGGAATGAAATGAAGCAAAAAAATTCCCCGTGAGAATGATTCTAATATATATCATAAGAGTAGATTACATAGATAAAATTTGTAAGTTATTACAATATAGATGAGACATACCCACATGCAAGTTAACATACACATAGTATAATCATTCTCATATGTATTGATATATTATCAAGTAAACACACGGACACGAAAAACACGCATATAAACGTAATGATAAATATATTATAGATCACCTACAAAATTACTATGAATTAATAAATTTGATTTGTTTAGTTATTTATTTATATTATAATACTTATATATTATTATATTATAATACTTATATATTATTTGTTTAGTTATTTATTTGTATTATAATACTTATATATTATTATATAATAAAATCGGTCAGGTTCGGTTTTTGGACGACAACCGAAACCAAACTGAATTTTTCGGGTTTTGAAAGAGTAAAAACAGAAGTTTCAGTCGGTTATTTTGGTTCGATTTCTTTTTCGGTTTTCAGTTTGATTTCGTTTTTTTCAGTTTTTCTGCTCACCCTTACTATTTTGTGATGTATGTTATTCGTAAAAATAGTATTTTTGTCATTTTCTCATAAATTAATCTTTTAAGGGATTAGTCATTAGTCTTAATAACTAACAACAAACGTTGAATTGGAACATTTCATAATTATTGTTACAAGAACCTGTGAACCAGAACAGTCGACACTTATCAAACAGTACACCCCATTAAAGCTTACTTTTAAATTCCTCATCATCTGTCAACAGTTTATTAATATAGCCCAAGTTGTGCAATATTTCGGATTGAAGTTAGTTTAGATCAAATCCATAAACGTACAATGAAGAAATTTGAACTTGTTTTCATACCTTTGCCTGCTTCTAGTCATCTAACATCAGCTATCGAGTCGCAAAGCGTTTGGTTGATCAAGATGAAACATTATCCATAACGTTTCTTTTGATCATCATGCCAAATCAAACTGATCTTGATCCAAAAACCAAATCCGTTGCTGCATCACATACCCGAATAAGATTTATCATCATTACTCACACTGCTAGCAATTTTCTTACGGGTCAAGTTTCTTCATATACGCCTATTTCGATAAAAATGTTTGCTAAGATCTTTATTGAGAGCCATAAACCTCAAGTCGAAAAAGCTGTTACAGAGCTGGCACCAGATGGTGCAACACAACTAGTTGGATTTATACTTGATATGTTTTGTACTAGCATGATTGATATAGCTAACAAATGCAAGGTCCCTTCGTACGTAATATTTACTTCTAATGCAGCCTTTTTAGGGTTTTTAAATCATCTCCCGATACGCCATGAAAAAGTTGGTGGTGTCGTGTTTTATCCATCTGATCCAGATTCAAGTATATCGAGTTTCAAGCATCCTGTTCCTACAAATGTTCTTCTAGGTGCTGTCTTTGACAAAACTGGTGGTGGGTACGAAGCTTTTCTTTATCTTGGTACCAGTATCAGGGATGGGACAAGGACACAAAATGACCAGGTGCACTTAGAATAAACTAAACAAGACTACAAACACAAGTTTTAGGGACTAGGTGCATTTAAGAAAAATCGAGTTTTTTTAACAAAATTAACACTACGCAACAAAAATCCATTGGTGTCCCGGGACACCCCCTAGTTCCGTCACTGACCAATATCAAGGAATGCAAAGGAGTTACAGTGAATTCGTTTGTTGAGCTTGAGCCATATGCATTTGATTCAGTTAGAGGCTCGCCAACTATTTACACAGTAGGACCCTTGCTTGAGGACAAGAAGGAATGTAATTCAACGGGGTGGATTGAAATCAAGAATTGGCTTGACAGTCAGCCTTTAAAGTCAGTTATTTTCCTTTGCTTTGGGACTAACGGATGTTTTAGTGAACCACAGCTAGAGCAGATGGCTATTGCACTCGAGAGGAGTGGTCACATGGTCAATTCGGAAGCCACCACCTAAAGACACACTTGGGGCTCCAACTGAGTACACAAATATGGAGGATGCTCTGCCAGATGAGTTTATAGAAAGAGTGAAAGGGCGAGGGATGGTTTGTGGTTGGGCACGACAAGTAGAAGTTCTAGCCCACGGAGCTATCAAAGGATTTGTGTCTCACTGTGGCTGGAATTCCATCTGGGAGAGCTTGGTATACGGTGTTCCTATTACGACATGGCCATTAGCAGCAGAACAACAATTGCATGCTTTTGGGCTAGTGAGGGAGTTGGGTTTGGCTGTGGAGTTGACTTTGAGTTACAGAAGCAATGGGACAGAGTTGGTGATGGCGGATCAGATAGAAAAGGCTATATGCTCATTGACGGAAGATGAGAACCTGGTAAGGGATAAAGTGAAGAAAATTAGTGAGAAAAGCAGGAAGGTATCAAAAAATGGTGGATCTTCATTTGTTACACTTGGAAAATTTGTTGAAGATTTGTTACAGAATATTTGTTAGTTTTATATTAATGATTACGCGAGATCTTTGAAAGAAAAGCTGTTGTCAAAATGAATTGGTATTTTAGTGAAACATTTTAAGGTTTGGTAAAGTTCAGTTGAATCAGCACAATTTATATATTTGAATATACAATACTTTTAATGACTTTTGTTACAGATTAAGCAGTTACCATTTGGGATAGCTGAATGTTTGTGATGTTTAGTAGATGCATAAGGTGTTATAGTCATCTGTCTAGAAAATAGGCTACTGTTTTCACCCATGTTGACACTGGCTCAATGTCCCAAGAGAGACTAATGTATTTGGTCCTGTAACGAATCTAGGGACCTTAACAACGGACTCTACATGGCCAAACATTCACAAAGTTCCCATATTTTTACAAAACTGATCAACCAATATAGTGATGAATAAATCTCAAAGAAATTCAAATAAAGGCCATACAAGAGTCCTACACTCTTTGTACAAGTAATCATAGCATATGGATAATCTGTCTAGACTTCAGGGGCGTAGCCAGGAATTCTTTTCAGGGGCCAAAAAGATCGCGGAGTATAATATATAACTATGTAAAAAGGTTGCAACATATTTGTTTATTCAACGTTTTAGTTGCACACGACACTCATCCGCATAACCAAAATCATCTAAAAATGAATTTGAACCAAAATTCTTAGATATAGGACTTAATATGGATTGGTGGATGGATGAGGGATTAAGTACATAAACTAATAGAGAGATATCTAGTTTGTAGGTGGATCAAATGTT